>JAWMRA010000041.1:18343719-18396792 GCA_035584735.1 Pseudotriccus pelzelni | reverse complement strand
CAAAGCCCTGCCACTTGAACTTGTGAGAGCTGGTCTTCTGCCAGGCTTTGGTGGTAGCTACATAATCTGTCTCCCCCTCATTCACCTTCTCTCTTCTTGATCTCTCTGCTTCTCTTTCTCTGCTCCTTTCTTGATGCTTAGGGTGGTTTGGAGCTGGAGGGATTGAATCTTTCTTTAAGTGTTGTGGAATTGGTTGGATTTTGTTTTAAGTGTTGTGGATTAATAGTCTGTGTTGAACCAGTATTGAAGTGGAACATTTTTGTCTAGCTTGTATGGTGTCCTTTTGAACTCTGCCCAAGTCCCCTTATCTACTCCCCTAAATTAATAAGGAAATGCCTTGGGAACAAGGCCTTGGCCTATTCTCTTAACACTATCTTAAGGTATTAAAGATAAAACTCATAGTTAATCCCATGAGCCAGCAGCTCCTGGGGCTGGAGATTTACACACTGAGCAAAAATTAACCGACTAAGAACCAGTTTTTTTACAATAAGTAGCAAGAATCACTCTTGGAACAATGTCCCCTGTAAGATACTGAGGTAAACACATATTTATCTCCAAAAGGAATAAACTATTAAAGAGAAAAGATACGATACATATATTTTTGAATTATTTTTAAATGTAAATTAGAATAAAGTTTCCTTTCAGTCAAATCAGTGTAAAAACATCTCTTCGTAATTGTAATGAAGAGTATTTCAAGAAACACTGAAAAGCAATAAATGTTACAGTTTTTTGCTGTGACCTGTAATTTTGAGCCTCAAGGATTTGGCTGAAGAAATAATACATAATATTCTTTCTCCATCAGCTATAAGCAATTTTCAACTGCCTTACTAATTTTCTTTCAAAGAAGTATATATCAGTTTGAAAAATTATCAGTGTGTTCAGGAATACTAACGTTTTAATATGCAAATACTAATGTTTTATTATGTTCGTGTTTTGAACTTTAGTGAATGTTATAATCTTTGGCCCAGAATTCTCTTATGTACATAATTATTGTTAATAACCTAATTAAAGTATTCCAGCCAATACTGCAATAGGACAGTTTACACCATGTCTGAACTGGACATGACATACAGTCAGTTTTTCCTATCTGGATTGCTGGAGTCACTTCATAATCTAGATATTTTGAGAAATAAGTGTTTGGAGAACATATTTCTGTAAGAAGTCAATTGACGGGAGAAATTCTTGATTTAGGGTAGAATCTGCCTTTGCTGGTGGCAAAACCAGATACTCACAGATAGTCACATCGTATCATCAGCCCCAGATATCCCAGCAGAATGTTATTTACACAGCATTTTACATATTAAAAGGGAAGTTTGAGATAAAAACTTATCCTTTATATCTGAAGACATGGTACACTTCAGTTACTCTTCTCATTTTAGTCTGTCAAGAACTGAATCAGCTATCACTTCAAATGCAGTGTACTACAAGAAATAAAGTCACTCTTGAAATTTTAAAAAATATTTTAGATTTAATCTCTGAAAAGGCAAAATGCTGCATGGTGATATTTCTCCAGCATTTTTTAATGTACTAAAACATCAGTTATTCACAAAACTATTTCAGGAATAAACATTTTCCAGAAAATAAAACATCAGCTACAAAGGCTTCAATTTTCAAAGACACTTGAAGAATTTAAGAACAATGTCTATTAGAATAAGTAGAAAATATGTTGTTTATTTGCTCAGAAAGATCACTAGGCATGTTAAGAGTGTGGGTTTTTAGCTAAATATGATGAAACCAAGAATGTATGCTTTTAAACTGTTTGAGAACTTCTAGGATTATGTTTGGAAACATCACCGATTGTTGATAAATACCCCATAGCTTTAACAAAGCCAAAACAAGATCACATAATAAACTGTAGTGAACACATGTTCAAGAAATTGGTGCAAACAATAAATAAAATTATGGAGAAAGTATTAATTTTTATGGCACTTGATAAAATGTTATGAATTTTGAAGATTCCCCGCCCCTTTTTAAAATTTTTAGTTCAAAAATCGCTGTCTTTAGAACCATGGAAAGGATGATTCTCTTTGTAAATGTTTGCACATTCTATTTGAGTTTATTCTCTTTTAGTATATTGCTCATACACTAATGAACTGGCAAACAATGAGAAGAACCACAACTGACTTTTCAGACTGCACAGCCATATTTTTTGTCCTATGTCATCATATAAAAACATAATAAAGAACTAGAGGTGCCAATAATGGCTACTGCAGAAATAAGCTTTTTCTTAGAAGGGCTTAAATAGTACCCTTGTGTAATGTTATCAAACCTTTACTGTACATTCCTCCAGAATGAGAAAATGTTGCAGTTTGACTTATTTTTAGCCGTGCAGTATGTGCTAATTGCAAACATTGATAGTTGGCACTACATTATCTCTAGAGTAGCTCAGTGATATTACGCAAAAGTTGACCAAAATTGTTTAAGCATGCAATAAAGAAGGAAGATCAACAGCTTTACTAGTGAAGCCAGAGGTTTTTCCTTTGTTTTCTTGTTCCTTTTCTTGCAGATTTTGTTTTGGATTGCTACATTTCAGTCAAGCAGGCTAAAATTTACATCCCTTTTTTTATGAATTTAAAACCTTTCATGTAGCAAATATCTACATGTGTTCTAATTTTTTTTTTTACTGTGAAGCCATTTTTTCAATGAACCACAAGAGCACATATGTAGACAACCGTAGATAAGCATATATATAAAACTTTTATAGCATCAAACCCCATATGAACCCACATTATGCAAAATTCATGGTCCTTTGTCGAAAGTAACACCTTCATTAGTAATGAATGAATTACAACATTTACTTCTTATAAAGCACGACTTTCATGACACTCATTAAACTCAGAGAGAAATCAGGTTATCAATACATTTACCTGAGAAAAGCATAATTTTCTTATTCTCTTTTAAGGTCAAACTAAATCCTTTCACAGACAGTATACTCTCTGTCTTTCTCTCTGTGAAAAACATTATACATGCATTCTTCTTGCACTTTTTTTTTCTTTGTCTTCCTCCTCCTCTGCTTTCTCCCTCACTGTCTATTCTACTTCCCTAAACCCCTCTTTCCTGTTAAAAGTTAATTAAAACTGAGCTTTTCACATTTCTGTGAGAAGTCAAACGAAAGTGAATCAAATACACATTTCAAATGTTCCTGTAATTTTTACTATATTGCTCTCGGCTTGGCTGAGAAAAAGGTAGTCAAAATGTGCATAAGACTTAAGTGAATGGCTAAGGAAATAAAAGAGATTAAATATAAACCCAAAAAACAGAAAGAAAAACCTTTGAAAATTTATCCCAACTTGTTGAAGCTACTTATTTAGATGCAATCTCTTGCAAAAATTGCCCAGAGTTTAATGTTGAATTGCATGTGATTTTATCCCTTGGCCTCACAGTTTTTGGGAGAAACAATCTCTAAATGTATTGCATCATCATCCGGGATAGAGTTGTTACCTAGAACATGTGCTATTGTTTTATGTGATAAATACAACCATTTTCTGCCTGGGGCTGTTCACAATGGAAATTTTCTACCCACAAACAATCTTGTTAGTTTTGTAATTGCTTCCTTCTTCTAATGAATGCAGAACATAATGAATGCCAAGCCAATCTTTTGGGTCCAAATCCAGGGATCTTCATCAAGACAATGAATGTGTATTCATTAAATAGAACCATGTTGAAAGTGCTTTTGCCATAAGTACAGTATAATACATTTTCTTTAATGGGAATGTAGTAATTTAGCACATTACTTAATTAGGGATGAGCAGACAAATGGAGTTAATTCATTCAGCTTCAGTGAGGGCAGCAGAAGCAGTACATTTTCATTCATTGCTTATGGATCCATTCATTATATTAAAGGCTGAAAAAAAAGGAAAGCATTTAAAATATTTTACATGATACAGTATAATTTAATACTTTTAGTGCTTACTGATAAGTTGAGCGCTGTGGGGGACATTACCTTCCTCTTAAGTGTCATCTCTGGGGAACTGATATCAAATTTCATATTATTTTCATGGTCTTGATTCTCTATTGATGCAAAGCACTAAACAATTACTCATTTTTGGAGAACAGAAATAGTCACAGTCATGCCATTCAGTAATTAAATCCATTTATAAACTGTGTGGGAATGTCTGAGCTGTGCAACCCAAGAGTAAATCTATTCTTAATAGAACATCAAGCTATTTAATATGAATAGAATTGATAGTTTAAAAAGTTAAAAAACTATGTTTAAGTCAATATTTCAACTGAATGTAAAAAATCCAGTGACTATTAAGTACTTCAGCGTTAAATCACTGGAGCTCATTTATGCAAGTATCTTTACCACTGAAAACGAAAAATTGTAGTTGAAAGGAGAGAGTCTCTACTGTTTCCTCAGAAAACTGTAGTAATCTCAATAAATAGAACTTTGCATGAAATGTAACTTGCAGAAGGAAAACTCTACACTCTGTGTTCCACAGTACGTCAGGATGTCCCATACAATTCTCCCTATAATAGTGTCTTTGGGTGTTATTTTATTTAGTCTATGGGAAAAAGTATGTTAAAATGATCATTCAGGTAGTTTTCATCAAGGTTATTGCATATGATATCCACGAGACTCTGTCAGTCAAACTACCAACACCAGAGACTTTCACTGCTGGGATCAGAACCCCTTTGCAGCAGCAGCTCCAGTGGCCGACGGGTCCCCACTTGACTCCCTGCACACCCCACACACACAGAGCCAGACCAGGCTTCCATAACAGTTTGACCCCAGATTTCCCACGGCAGAGTCTCAGATGTCAAGTTCCATAAAGTCATTTATTCACAGTGCAGTAACACAGAAACAGCTTGAGTTGGCATCTCCAATGAGGGAACCCCAACAAAGGAACTCCTGGGCTTTTATACTCTCTCAGTCTCTGTTCCTTGGCTCCTGCTGTGTCTCCCAGTGTCCATTCCCCTGGCTGACACCACCTGCCTTCCTGCCCTTTGCAATGTAAAGGGTTGCCATTTCATGGCCTCTTGTCTCAGGCTCCCAGCCACATCTCAAGCTGCCTTTCCGTCTGCAGCTTGCAAACGGAGCTACCTGCACTGGGTGGATTTCTCAACTCAGAGGGTGGTGAAACACTGGAACAGGTTGCCCAGAGAGGTTGTGGATGTCCCATCCCTGGAAGTGCTCAAGGCCCGGGTGGATGGGGCTCTGACTAATCTGGTCTAGTGAGTGGTACCCCTGTCCATAGAGGGAGGGGGGGCAGCGGTGGGTGGAGAGGGGAGTGGGGATGGAACTAGGTGATCTTTAAAGTCCCTTCCAGCCCAAACTATTCTATGATTCTATGATTCTATGCCTGAAGCCAGAGGAGAGTTTCATCCTGCATTTTTATTGCTATCTAAACATAATCTATCACTGTTTCTGCAAAAAGGTTCTGTGCCACTTAATTCTCAGCAAGTTGGATCAAATATATTCAAGTGATCACACCAAAGAAATTTCTCTTCCTGGAGCAGAGGAAAGAGCAGCACCAGCTCATGACACATTCCACTGGATGCTCAGCTATAATAATGATATAAAACAGAATAGGAAATCTCTTTCTTCACAGAGGACTATGACTGAATTTGTGGTGATATACATGGACATGATTATACTTAAAATTATGACTGACCAATATCCTACTATGAAAAATTATTATTTTTCTATCATTTAAATACTATGTTAGGATGCATAAAATTCGGATGGAAGTATTGTCATCTCTGTTTTGCGGTGTCTTCATTCATAAAGAGACCTCCATAAAAGATTTAGTATATATGTATTCAATGAATTGGTTTCACAACTGTACTGGATATGTGATGTTCTTTTGTGCAGATGATATTAAATTACAATGTTTCACAACTAACAAAAGTCTACCAGCTGAAGTGCCAGTTATTTGTGTCATTTTATTTACAGGAAGAGACAATATGAAGTAGATTGTTTGCTTCCCAGAGCTAAGTAACATTCTTAAGCAAATTAACACCTCTAAGTAAGAATTATACTAAAGGCTTTGAAGTTACCAGGGACTTTGGTGGACAGAGAATGAAGCTGTGTCCCAAGAGGCTGCACTTTGGTGGTGCAAAACTGTATAAGGAAGATGAGAATTTCCTTGTTTGAAATTTGCATAATTTATTTGAATTTGCATTAAAACATATAGAAGATAATTCTGGGGGAATTTTCAATAAAAATTGCTGATACTATAAATATTACATAAGGTAATGAAAAATATAAAACATGTTTTCCTGTCTTGCACCATGGTTCATCTTACCTTGAGTGCTGGAGAACACATAATGCCACAGCTATAACTACAGTTTCAATATTAGATTATGAGGATGCCATTTATCATTATAAAATGAAATCACAGCTGCAAGGAACTGAAAGTTCCCAGTGATAGATCACATTGGTTTACACTGTCATGTCATTGTTTAATGCATCACTGTGATATGTATGATAGTTCTGGATGATTAAACATTGAAAGTAAACATAAATTGCATCAACATCAAGATCTATTTAAATGCATGAAAAGAAATTCACTCAATTACTGCTCAGCAATGTAGCTGGTTGAGAAAATAAATAATTGTTCACTGCAATCACAAAATACATACTCATCATACAGAAGGTTGGGAAATGAGCTCAAAATGCTTTTTTTTTCTCTTGAGGGTCAACAGACTGCAATGTAGGAAATCAAATAAAAGGGTGGAAGTGTTATGAAAACCAGTGTAGGTTTATATTCAATCTACAAGTCAAATGGATGTAGGGTATCCCAATACATATAGACAAGAGGCTGATTTGCTTATTGTGGCTACTATTCTCATTTCTAGACTTTCCGAACTTTTAAATACTTGCTTTTGCAATTAGATCATCATTCACTTCTGAAGACATGCATAGATATGTGATTTCATAGACTTCTGAAAATTGTCTTTTTGGCATTTACATGATTAACTGTCTGTGTGAGAATCTCTGGATTCACCACTGGGACTTTGCTCCCCAGCTGGTCACTAACTGCCCTGCATCAGTGGAGCACTCTAAGCAAAGCAGCAGGCTCCTCAGGTAACCACTTTTGGACCTATATCATATTTGGCAGCTGGTTATGTCCTGACACAGAGTTTGGAGATCACAAAGAACGTGAACAGTAGCACTACAGACAGTGGGTTTATACCGAGAATAAAGTGGGGTGCACCAAATATGTGTTCTGTCTAGAAGAACAAACAAATGGCATCATCCAGACTTAGACAAAACAGAAATAAGAAAATATCTCTGGTCAACCTTATTGCTAATATTCACCAGCAACAACAGGTAGAAGTGTGTATCACAGACCAGGCTCAGAAGATGATCCAAGCCTCTCAGCAACTGAAATATCCAACAGTAAATTGTTGGCAAGACATACTCATTGTGTAGAACTCAAGTTTGGTGCTTTCGTTCCCCTACTTTAAATTCTTTGACTGCCTTATTCCAGTCAATAATTTGTTTAAATTAAGGTTGTACACCTAACAATTTACATGAAAAATTTGATGGTTGCAGTTCACTGTAGGTAGGAATGAAAATGCAGGTAAGTGTGAGTGGACGGAGCAGTGGATTGCTCTGGAAGGCACTCCAGTGTTTCAGAACATGCACACATCTTCAGGTCTTAATACCGTTTGTAAGTGGTGTGAGAACACCACTCTGGCATTTTTGCTACAGTCTCGGAAAGAGAAAAAAATGCCCTGCAATCAAGGCTTAGGTGTTGAATTTGATCTTTATCTGTTTATCACCTGTTGCTGGAGACCTCTAACATCGGAAAAAGCCCAAAACAAACAAGGAAGTATCTATGGTAGATTCTTAACCTTTGAATGCTAGCAATTGCTGTGTCTGTGAGAATTTCACCCATATCTTCCAGGACACAGTTTATTTTATATCTTTTTCAGGTTTTTGTGTTGAGGAGAGTATATTCAGAGAGCTGCAGCTAGAGGTAGCACTCCAACCATTGACTGATGGTCTAGCATTTCTTCTGTGTTCTTTCATGATATTGCTGTTCTTCTTCCCAATGGGCCTGCAGTCTGCTGGCCAAAATTTGAAGAAATCCCTGTTATATGAAAGAAACTTGTCTTCATTAAATGCAAAATTATCCAGAATAAAAATCTATTTACTGTTATTATTCTCCCAGTCTTCTACCTTAAAGTATTCAAATAGAGTGATGTAATGAATTACAGCATACAAAATTATTTTTCAGGAATTTAACAACTAGAACTAAGTGAAGTTCTAGTTTGTCCCCCTCAAAATTACAATATGTGGATTTTTTTTGTGATAGGTGGGAATTCTACTCTGAGTAGGAAAATTAAAATTAATTTAAAAGATAAGTCTACTTCACTTAACTGTTGCAAAAGCCTCTAGATTTCTGCTTTCTATATGAATTTTCCCTTGCCCTTTCATTTATCTTTTTTATTTAACCTCCTTTGACACTGCCTTGGATTTTCCTCTGATGTGGACAAAAAGCACATATATTTGTTATTGGAATTCAATTGAATATCCTCTTTTATGTCATTAGTCAAAAACCATTTGCTTTTTTAAACTTTTTAAGTGAATGTGATTCTATTAGAAAATTACAAAATAAAGGTTATACATGATTACCACTAATGCCTGTGTGTGCTTCTTGAATCTGTTGTACAACAGTTCTTGCTCAGTACTGTCTTTATAGCTTTAAGTTATCCTATGCCCTTCAAAATGAAACATTTCTACAGAAAATGAAACATTCAAAAGGAAAGTAAATTCTGATTAGCAATACTTTTACTGAGAGTATTGTCTTAGAGATATTCCTTTCTGCAAAGCAGTGTGTTACTTGAATGACTTGTAGCTAATAACATAAATGAGGTTGTCTTCATAATGTGAAATAAGGCAATTGAATTTCACTTTAAGAAAGACCATATAAGACAATACATGAGAATGAGACTTTGAAAGTACTTCAAATTGGCAAGAAGTATAATTTTCTCTGGGTCACCCTATGAGATGTCCAATAGAATTGGTCTGTTAGATGTAGCAGTATTGAAAGTGCAGTATTTTTTAATAAGTGAAAACCTTTCTTTGTAACAGTGCAATGGTCCTTTACGTTCTATAGCAGCCTGAGGATCCGTAATTTTGGAACTAATTATAATCACTGTTCTGTCTAAATAGAAACTTTAATTATGTTATTGAGGTTTAAAATTCACAAATGCATTAAAATCATTCAAGACTTAGAGAAGTTTGTCAGCTAAATTGCAAATTCACAGATATGGAATTAGTACTGCCGCTCATTTCAATTTATTAATTAGAAGTCGCAATCAGTAGTTCTTTTTACATCAAGTTAAATCAATAGGTAGATGAAAACTTCATTAAGTTGTAGTTAGGTCAGTAAATAAGTTTTATCACTATTACTCAGTTGCTTAAGAAAATAATCCTCAAAGAAAAAAAATCATCATATTTTTCAGGAATTTTGAAAATCCAGAACTTCAAAGTCAAGATTTCTGGTCAGAAAAAGAAACCGTCAAAATAATTTAATTACACACATTTACTTGACATCTCTGCCTTTCTTGTACCATCATACTTTTACTTTATGTGGCAATTTCAATCAACAAGACCAAAAATACAAAAGTAAACAGCTGAGAGTGAGTGATGTCTGTTTGCATAGCACTCCTGAGGGCTGAGGTAAGAGGATTTTGTGTGTGTACATGTAGACTACACTAGTCATCTGTGGTTCCCAGTCACAAGCTGCTGCTTCTACATACTTTTTGCTCTTAGTTACTAAGTTAGTTGTAGCAGATGGTGAGTTTCTGTTATATCTCAGACAGCTATCTTAGCATTTATGTTTGAGACTTTTAGGACAATTTTCTAGAACACTTGGAATAACAAGTGGATGGTGATTGTCAATAGGATTTTTATGATTGATGTCAGATTGAAAAAAGCAAGACCAGTTTTGAGTGATGACAGAAGTTCTCCTCACTAAAAATTATCAGGGTTACTTTGACCAAGATGTAGATGTGAGTTGTTACATGAATATATAATGGTTTATTCCAATGAATCTGGGAACTCTTAGAGAGCCTACTGCTGCGGTAGAATGAGATGTTCTTTTTTTTGTTTAAATGCATTGACATTCTGCAATTTTTCTTGGCATGATGAAGCCCTGAAATCAAATAAAGAAGTGTTACAGGAGGGAGCTGAGGTGAATCAAAAGCAAAGGGTGGCTAATGATGGGTTTATGACTGCCTTTTGACACAAACTTACTGGCGTGCCTCTGTTGCATGCTCAATTTATCAAGGGCATAACACAACAGCTCATCTCATGCCTCCAAGGTAAAGACTATGGTGCTTTATTCCCTAGCTTCATTTTGTGGCCAGGAGTCTGATTATTAGTCAGTAAATTGTACCCAAATAGGAGTTCTTTTGTTGCATACTTGAAACACCTCCTTGATTAGCAATGTTTTCTTTATTTCATGATACTCTTGGACTGATATTATTGTACCCCTCATATCTCCATAAAATACCTTGTGCTTCACATAAGAATGGCATGCAAAGTGCTTGCTAGCATTTACTTTTACATCCTTAGCCTTGTCTTTCTATAGCACACTTCAGTGTTGCCTTGCAGCTAAAATACATTATTCTGAATTTTGGCTAAATTGTCTGATAGTTCATCCAGAACCTGGCCCCATGCACTGTAAATGTTAATTTGAGCCCCATTCAAACCACAGAGACATAGTCAGTCTGTTTGGCAAGATCGCAGAAACATCTCCAATGACTTCTCTTTATTCATTTTGCTGATGACCACTAGATTTATCAGATATTTAGAAATAAATTGAAATTGCCACTAGCATTTTGTATTTCATTTCAGTCCAACAAGTGAGGCCAGACAGTGTCACCTAACTCCTTTTGTATGTTAAAGTCTTCTATGAAAACTAGAATTTAGGATTTAAATTAATGAGGTCTATTCTATTACCCCTTTAACTTTGGCATTCAATGTATTTTATTCTCACAAAGTTGGTGTTACGAACACAGGCTTTGCCAGCTGAAAACCCTTATTAAAATGTCTTACACATAGAGTCTGGTGCACTTTCGGGATATCTGCACTGAAAGCACACATCTCTAGTAATATTTTAGGGCCACCCATTCACGTGGCGTCTTATAATATTGTCTTATTCAAAGTTCTTTGCATACTTTTATTTTTCTTAGAATTTGATCCTTGGAAGTTCATTAATCTAAATGCCTTGTTGATTCAATAGTGTGACCCAGAACATCTTTTCCAGTTGTAGCAATCTGTCCCCCACTTCACTACTTTCCCTTTTTCAGCTGTGTTCACATAAATTACTAAAGGCTAAAATCTTACCAGCTGAAGGCTCCAGTGTCTGATGGATCCTTCATCGCAACCACAATTGCTGGTCTTAGTGAAAACTGTTCCCTAATGCAAGCATAGATCAGTGGTTCACTTATATTTTCTATTCCATAGAGAAACTATATGTCCTGAAAAAGTCTCCTATATTTATAGGAATCTGAGCAATTCAGAATGGTGGGAAATGAAGCCAGAATATTTATGATATTTGAAAATAAACTTTCAGGACATAAGACAGAGGAAACTGGGACCGAAGAAAATTTTCCTGCTCAGCCTTTTCACTATTAAAATTCAAAGGACAAGATACAGCTACACGTTCAAGGGAAGATTACATAGCATTATTTCACTAGTAGATGAGCCACACAAAATATTTCTCCAGATTAATCATGGAGACATAATCTTTTAAAGCCCTTTTTTAGTTTCTCTCTTCATTAATACTGGAACTATGAATTACACTCTGTAATTCATGGAACAGCCTTCTTACAATAATATGTAGTCTGTGGAACAGGCTTCCTTGCTATGACCCCAACCTGTACTGGTAGTAAAAATCTAGTGGAGAGAGGGAAGAAAGGTTTCATAAAAATCCTTTTGCTATTATTCTCATTGTAGAAGAAGTCTTTAGATGATTTCTTTGTTGGTCTTGGTTTTAGTTTTGTTTTTGCCTTTTCTTCTGACAGTGTTTTTTAGCTGGAGGTAATAGTCTGTTTCTTTTTATTGTGTCAGAAAAAGACTAACTGCTTTTCTGTCATCCTCCCAGAATCTATCCTCAAATCAACTGTTTACTTGAAATGGTTTCTACTACTCCCTCTCTGATAGTCACTGATTCTCAATCTACAGTGACTGACCAGAGAAAAGAAAAAACATAACCTTTGGAGAGATTATAAGGTTTGCCATGAAATACAGTACTGGTTTAGACATGCTTACTCTTCATAGCTGTTTCAGTTCTACTTAAATAGGGAAACACAGTAGTGAAGGAAAAACCTATCAGAGCACTTAAAATTCAGGAATGTTTTCACAGGCTTTGTATTAAGATAAAGATTGATCTAGGATTTAGATAAGGTTCATATCCATTTTCTTTTCTTTGACCATAGCATCTATGTGTATGTAAGTTATGATTGTCAGTCTGTCACTCCATCGTCTTTTAACTCTTTCGTTCTCCTTCAAGGAAAAAGAACTTTGAGGCATTATGCCTTCCTATTAACCCTCTCTACAACTTCCTTTCTAAAGCTAAATAAGTCCTCTGAAATATTTGAATATTTATTCTGTTCACTTCATCCGACTCTGAGTCTGGAGGCTCTTTGTCACAGGTGTTAGATTAAGCCCATTTTACTTTAAGCCATAAGCATGACCTTTAGGTTACTGTTTGTTCTGTCTTGCTAAAGTGAATAAACATCATCAAAAAAAAAAAAAATGTATTTATCTTTTGTAAGAAATTAGCAAACAGCCAATATTCCCTGACACTAGCATACTTTCAACCTATGTGACTTCAACAACATTTTTTGTCCCATCAGGACCTTCAAGCAAATTTCAAAAATGTGGCTTTATTTACATCCATTTTTTTTATAAACTACACACTTTCTATGTCATCAGCTGGCTGAATATGGTAGAAAATATCACTGAACGTTCAAGGGCAGTTATGCAGCATTACAGTGTATTTAAGCACAAGGCTCTGCTCCTGCCTATGAAAGTACCACAGTTCCTTTGTGACTGCAATACTTAGCAGAAATTAGATTTGCTATTCACTTTAGTGACTAAGTTTGTTTAACCAGAGGATCCAGGGCTAAAAACATTTGGAGTCATATATGTCATCCCTACTAATCATTGCAAATGCAAGAATGATAATTTGAGAGAGGCTGACCTAGCACCTTTTAAGACAGATAAGTGGCAGTTTGAACAGACTAATTTCTGATCCTAGAAAAGAGTAAACCATCCAAAAAAGAAGTTCTGTTTACAAATTGTGTGTCTGGCCTTTTACACTGCCTAATGAATAAACAAGGCATGCATTTCTCTGCTCCTTTAGCATTTTTCTACAAGATCTCTAACAAAGCTTTACTCATTTAGTATTTACAAAGACAAGGATTTTGCTTGAGAACTGCATGAAGGTTTTCTCTGACAATATTTATGTGTATATCTCTCTTGATTTGGCATCAAAAAAGTCGAAAACATTATCTATGTAGAAGGTGAGCCTGTTAAGATGCCATTAAGATCAGACAGAAACCATTTCCTAAACCATACACTTAGGCATGTGTCTGCAATACAATGTAGTGCTGTGTGAGATACTTCTGCTAACCCTGAAGGCATTGCATCCTATATGGGAATTACTATATCCAATTACTCCATCAGCTTAATTAGCACTGCTGAGATTTAGGTAATTTGTTTTTTGATTATTCTTTTATTAAATGCAGCTTTTAAAAACTGCTTTCCACAGTAGGTATTTAAACTAGAAGCAAACATGATGGTCTGTTTAAGACCCCTTGCGTTCTTTGCGTTTTTGTGAGTGGATATATCTATGTGTGCACACACATACTCTTTCTGCATCACCTGTATCTGCCTACATCTCTATCTAGATGATATTGATATTGTGTTCTAAACATATTTCATGTTATAAGAACTGTATGATAGGAGATCCAGAAGTGAAAAATGTCCAAGTTATGGATCACACTCAGTATTTTTTTGTGCAGTGACCTGTATGTTGACCCAGTTACCAGTGTTCTTAAGAATGTTAGGCAAGTACACAGAGAAGTACTTATCAAGTTTCATTTTGCCTACTGTCCAGTTGTTATAAGTACATGCCATTTTCCAGAATGAACAGGATTAAGAGTGCTCAAGAACTGTTCATATAATTACTTTGCTGTCTTTCTAATTCACATATCTTTTTCCTTTTTTTAGGATTATAACTGTAGCATGATAGCAGGAAAATTGGGTAATAGTATTAAAATCTAGCTAAATGTTCTTTTTTCATATTAAATGTTTACTACCCTACTAATTCTGACACAGGACAATGGAGAGAATTTATACTCAAAGTGCTGCGACTACCATTATCAGTTCCCAGTCTCCCAAGACTACTATGAACAAACTCTCCAGCATGGAGTACATAAATATGTTTGTATGGTTTCAGACAATCCTCTATGTGAATCTACAAGAATATTCTAAAATTTGTGTGTACTCACAAAGCATGTCCTTTTCGTATGTACATGTAATGAATCTGTCCCATCATCTGTTTGCTAGAAGTCTTCAGTTTTCTGTATTAGTTTTAACTTAGATACAAAATAGCATCTTCCTCTTAGTGATGTTTGCTGTGAAAAGTGTAAAACCTTTCAGTATGCAAATATTCAGCATACACTTTAATTAATAACTAAATCAGTACTTCTATTGTCAAGCTGTCTGCAAAGAAAATTAGGACAATTATTCAATCATTTTTTAAAAATTAATATAAAAAAGGACTGCTTCCTAGGTTCTTGGATTTCTATATTTCTGTGGCATATATCTAAAACATACTTGTAAATATACCCTGGGCAATTAGAGAAAAGTTCAACAGACAATCAGAAAAATCAAATGGACTTTCAGCCACCTTTCCTTCAGAAAAGAAATCCTTCCAGTGACAAAATCAATTGCATAATCCCATGAACTTTGAAATGGAACCAACACAGTTCTTGACACTTGTATGTGTGCAACATCAAAGTAGTCTTGTGGAACGAGTTTGCACATAGCAAAGAACATTTCTTAGTGTAGAATCACATCCCATTGTTTGATTTCCAGCAAGAAAAGCCTATGATTGTAGTACAACTGAAACTTCTTTTCATTTTTGTAGTATGTCTTACCTGAGGGATTCTTTTAGTGGGCCACATAAATACACTCTGTAACTCAAATCATAATAAAACAAAATGAACAAATGCTACAGAGGTGACTACAGAAAGTCAGCTGGGATATGGAGTGAGAAGTAAAGACAAATTCTCTTTCACTGTAGCACTGCTGTGGAAAAAATGGTCAAAATGTCCACAAAAATACTGGTACAACACTGGAAGATTTTCCATAATTCTATTTAATGTTCTGTGAACTAATATTTGGGATTCTTCCCTGAAAGAAAGCCTGAGGTAATTACATATTAAGTATGAATTTCAGTTTTGATATAAAGTTTAGGAAATCTATAACTCATCTGATCTACAGTCTAGTCTACATCTAATTGTACAGTCTCACTATTGTCAGTAAAATCCATACATTTCTTAGGTATTTTCAGTTGTCTTTTTCCCTTGTATTGTCTAACTTGAACTCATTTGAAATCTGTTAGTGAAATTATTTAAGGTACATTTAGTTACATTTCATATGACTGAGTTTTAACTGAGGTAATTTAAAATTCATTATTTAGCAGCACTGAAGTATTGTAAATAGTTCATTGTAACATATGGCTGATTGATTTATTGATATATATGGCTCCTTCAAGGAGGAATAGAGGTCAGTACATATCATGTAAAAGCTGTTGGATTAAACTTCACTGCCTCCTGAGGCTGCAGTTTGACGAAATAGGATCCAGTAAGCTGATAGGTGAATCTGTTTCTAGCGGCAGGTAGCATTAGCATCAGTGGAGTCTTTGGAAGTAACATGGGAATGAGTGTAATAAAACCTGAAAATAACAGTCAGCCATGCAGTGCTGGCAGAATACAAAATCTCCTACTATTTTAAATTTCTGTGTTGCAGTCCTATGAAGAGAAAAAGTGTACCTGTGACCTGTGCGCTAATCCAGGAAGGAAAGTGTTAAACACTTACTGTGTGTGTAGCAACACTTAGCAGTGAACCTTTACATCTAGTACAATTAATATCCCTTTGTGCATTTCTTTGATCCTAGTCCTTTTGATTTTAACTCCTCTGATGCAGATGCCTAGACAACCCCGAAAACATTTACAGTAAATGTAATCTGCTTTGAAGTACATATGGTTCAGCTCTAAGAAGTACTGACAAGAACTGGTTTATGTAATATAGTCTATCCATCACTTCTAGGTTGAAAAATGCAGAAAATAGCCAATCCCCTGAAAATGAAAGTCTCAGTGGATTTTTTTGCTCTGCATCTGTAAGTATCTAAAGCAGGTAGATATAAAACTGCTGAGGGCTGACTTATGTTTTTAATCTAGAGTTCATACTGGTGCATGTTCACATGACTTTAAGCTATGCAGGCTTACAGCAGTGACACTTCTCAGGACCTTTAAACAGCTTTGAAGAACCTTGCTTGATCCTCAGAAGCTCATGGGAGCCTAGAGATCACCTAGGTTGCACAAATAGTAATCCTGTTTAAAAGAAAATACTGCCTGACACATGATAGTAGTCTTCGAACAGACAAAACCAATGTGGGAAAACTTTAAGAACTGAAAAGGAAGGGTAGAGAAATACTATTTTAATGAGAACTTTGAGATTACACTGAAGGTCTAAATTGTTCTGAGATACTAGGAATCAAACTAGGATAATTGTCTCCCTCTCAGAAAAGGTGTGAACACATGCTGTTAGCAAGTTGGAGTGGCTAAACAACCAAGTTCACTTCATAGCAAAAAATCACCAAGAACAAGTTTTATCATCCTTATTTTTATGGTCAAATTTCTTGTTATGGGCAAAAAGTAAATACACCTCTATGCAAAGAGAACATTCTTACTGTGAATGAAATTTAAAAAATGTAAAAAAAACAACCCTGTTCAGATCTATTTGTTTCAGAAAATAAGGAAGAGAAAAAGAAAATAGAAATAAGAAGAAAAAAAGGGAAAATGGAAGAAGGAAGAAAGAAGGAGGAAGAGGAGAGGAGGAAGATGAAACTTCTGACTAAATATGAACTACATTTATTGCATGTGGTCTTGCCAGCACCTGTCTTTCTGTCTGGTTTTGTAAGATGATAGGATCACTAGTGTAGGAAAAGACAGATAACCCAGCACTGTCATGTTCACCCAAGTGGCATATCCACATATTTTTGAACACTTCCAGGGATGCTGATTCCACCACTTCTCTGGGGACCTTGTGAGAAGAAAGGAGAGGCAAAGACAATGTGTGATGAACTGATGGCATCACCCATTCCCCATCCCCATCCCCTTCCTCTGCTGGTTGTGAGCAGATAGATTGGCCACTGAAACTGAAACAAGGAAGAAGGTAAGGTGGGGGAAAGATGTTTTAAGATTTGGGTTTTCTTCTCATTACCCTCTTCTGATTTTCACTGGTAATAAATGAAACTAATTTCCTCAAGTTGAGTCTGTTTTGCCTCTGACAGCAGTTGGTGAGTGATCTCTCCCTGTCCTGATCTCAACCCAAAAGTCTTTCATTCTATTTTCTGTCCCCTGTCCCGGTGAGGAGGGGAGTGATAGAGTGGTTTTGGCATCCAGCCTGGCATCCAGCGAGGGTCAACCCACTACAACTTAAAACTGGAGTAACTAAGTTCTCTAGTTCATGTTTCTTTACCTAAAAACTGGTGAGTAATTAATAGCCTTGAGTCTCCAGCATCATCCTGTGCTTCCTTTCTGGTCATGCCATATTTGTTCTCCTACACTCTGTGAGTTATGTCCCAGCTGCTGATGCCCTCTGCTTTCAGGCCAAGCTGATGTTCCTTTGCAGCATATCCATCATATTTACATATGTATACAATGGAGTAATGCACAGAGCAACTATTTGTTACTGTTTTTCATACTAAAAGAAATGTTAAAACACAGAGAGAGCAGTGCACATAAAACTCATCAGGCAGAAATAATCTCCTGGTCATTGGAACAATAACCATCACAGCTAAACAAAGTTAAAGAAAGCAAGCCAAAAGGAGTTTATACAGAGCAAGCTGAATAATTCTCAGTCCTCAGGCTTTGGCCAGTAAGCTCAAAGCTTCTGAACACTGATAAGCAATGGAAATAGCGTATGCACAGAACTACAGGTCTCCATGATCTTCTTCATTTTGTCATCCTTCTATCCTGAAAACTCTCAGTCTTGTTTATTCTACCCCTACAAGGATGTTGTGCTAATTCTTCCAGTTTCTTCACTCATTCTCTTTGTGGTATCTCCACATTTGCCTCATCTGTCATAAAACCAAGAAATCACTAAGTTTTCCCGTTGTCAGAGATAGCTGAAACAGTATTTGGTAATACACATCTCATCTTGAAGAGGTTTAATTTAAAACTATAGAGATTAAAGACTTGTGGTTGATCTGTTGTTGAAGTCAGCCAGTGACTGGTCTCAGCAGTAGAAATCAAGTAAATGTTTAGTGGGAATGAAATTTATTCGGCGGAAAAAGTTGAATAGAAAGGAGGGAAAATCTACATTAGACTTATCTTTACAACATTTAGTACATTGCCTGCAGTTGATCAGCTGAGTTCTAGAAGCATTATCACCAAATTTTCATCCTGCCTTTACTACCGTTGCATCTGTCTGGAAACAAGGAGCAGAGCCCTGGTCCTGTCTTTATGATCAGTCCTAACTATGTCTAAGTTATGACTGCAAAGAACGTCAAATACTAGTGTGCTGCCTTTGATGTTGCAAGGTCATCCTGGGCTGTGATGCTTTTTTCTACTTCCAATACTACTTCCAAGAATAGCATTTGAACCTTGATTACAGCCTTACTTTTCTGAAGTGTTGCTTGGCAACAAAATATGTACTCAGCAATTAGTTTTTTCTTTTAGTTTTGTGGCTGAATTTACCCAAACCTTTCTGACTTGAACATTTTATACTTCATTAAAAAGGCAGCAAAAGCTTAGTCACAATAGGCTATTTTAAAAGGTGCTAAGCTTTGAAATTACTGTAATAAAGTACCGCATTTGATGCATTTCTGCCATGCATTTGTATTTGCATCATTAAAAGTGAAGATTTATATAGAGAAAGTTTTATTTTTTATTATTTTCCTCTGAAGCTTTTTCACATAGGGTGCCTGCGTTTGATCCTTCTGGCAGAAAGAGGAAAACTGTAAGTTGCATATTTGAATAGAAGTATAGGGATGAATATTAAGTGAATACACAGTTATAGCTAAGCCGAAAAAAGGACATGTAGAAAAATGAAATACTCCCTTTTTAGTTATAGAACAACCATATTTGGAATCTTTAGTGAATTAGCACCTTATCCACTCCTACAGATGTATAGTTTTGTGGGTTTATAAGGACATATATACTCAGAATGAAAAGGAATGTTCAACAGGTGCCAATGCTTCATCTTCTCATCCTGTCTTTTACATCTTCAGTACCTGTGACATTAACTTTCAGCCTACTTCTGTGTTTATAGCCCATTACAGTACGTAAGGGCCAGTTTATCTAAATTTTTCTACTGTTTATATCAGTGTGACACTGAAGCTTTTCTTTTTGCGTACATCAATTAAAAAAAAATCAAAAAAATCAAAGTAGTGTGGTTCAAAGGAAAAAAGAACTACTGGGATCAATACTTAGAAAATGCCTGGAAATAAGTATCCCTGGTAGGGGAAGCTGTGAGAATAAGGGCTGGGATCAAGTTGGATTCTGCCCTGATAGGCAGGATGAAGTGGGAGCTGTACCAGGGGAATTATGGCTGCCTCTGAAACGTTTGCTGTAGCCATGCAGAGAAAGCTTATGCAGGTAGCATCATGAAATTGCTTTCTTTCCACTTCTACACTGCTATTTTCCAGCATGGTTTTCAGGATTACTGTCTCAGCTTTTCTACTTGCTTACACCCAAATGAGGAGCTCGGTATTCAGAAAGCCACACCAAGCATCTAAGCCGCTTGTCTGGGGAGCAGTACATGCAGATGGGTAGACAACTTAGAATCACAGAGTCATTTAGCTTGGAAAAGACATCTAAAATCATCTAGTCTGACAGTAAACCTAACACCACTAAGTCCATCAGTAAAACGTGTCCCTAAATCTTTTAAATACCTCCAGAGTTGGTGACACAACCACTTCCCTGTACAAGCAGTTCCAATGCTTGACAATCCTTTCAGTGAAGAAATTTTTCCTTATATCCAGTCTAAATTTCTCCTGGTGCAACCTGAGGCCATTTCCTCTCATCTTAGCTTGATAGGCTTTTGAATAAAAGCACCAAGCATCACACAAGTATCTCTCTCTGGGGTCACAAAAGACATGCTACAGTAGGCAACCGGTAATAGTGATGGCAGTCGTGAAAAAGAAAAAGGCATAGATGTTTAACAGCAACAGCTTGTGAAGGACACAGCCTCAGCTTTCAGCAAGTTATGTATAAATGTCACATTTGACTGAATCTTTCCTATCTCAAACTGCCTTTCCCTCTGCTTTTATCATATGTAAGCATAATTTGGCACAGTAAAAATGGCATCCTCCTTCTGTCAAGTGGGTTTGCTCCTACAGTGCCTACGCATAGGCACTGTCCAGGATGATTCAGAGAGCGGAGCCTCCTCCAGATGGGCATGAATTGTGCTGCTTTGAATCAGACGTGGTATGATTTTTACCTACTGCTGTAAACTGGCTTTGTTTGCATATCTATGTGTCAGTTTTGCCTACATAACAAAACATTATCTGCCTCCAGTTCCTTCAGAAAGGGAAGATGCATGTCTCAACACATAAGGACTATTCATCTAGGGAGCACTCAGGTTGGGGTCTGTTTTGAAGGTATCCACCTGTACTGGGACTATTGTAAATCTGTATCCTTCAGAAGGATATGTATTGTATGCTGGCTGATGGTATTAGAGTGCCATAGCTGATTAATGCACATTCGTGACAGAAAGTTTGTACAGGCTGTTTAGATGCTCCAAGTTTGGGAAGGTAGTGATAAGAAGGAGAGGACACAGGAAGAAATGCCCTTTCTGGTGTGGCCAGTCACAGATGGAAGACTTTCACAGAGTCCTCTTATTTATTTTTGATCCATTTCATAACGCTCCAAACAGTCCAGTTACAATCTGACTTATGATTTTCATCAGTATGGAAGATGTAGTCTCTGATATTAACTTTTTTATTTTTCTGAGCATTTTTCTAATAATTTTTGTAAGCATTTAGGAAAAAAAGAAAATGTTTCTTTATGTATATTTGGGGTTTGTGAACATCTGCCAGTTGATATATCTGGGTGTTCAGTGCTGCCAGTGAAGGCCCAGTACTCAGTCTGAAGCTCTCTTGTATTGTTACATGCAAAAATCTGAATGGGAATGATTCTCAAGCTACATGTGTTACAGCTTCGTGAAGTGTTAAGAAGAGATGAAATGTCAAGGGCAACTTCATACTGCATTTCTGCAATTATTTTATTATCATTTATGATTTATGGCAGATGTCTGTGAGGCAATTAGTAATAACATTATGTATGTATGTTTGGGAGTGAGAGAAAGACAATGATTACTTTTTTATTAATGCAGTTCTGTCTTCTGCTTATAAGTACTAGACATACTGAAGTGATTGACATGCCTGGTGACACCTTCCTTAACACATGTTTTCTTATAGAAGTGGTAGAAGTTATTATGAAGAGAGTGTTAGGAGCATCATAAAACAAAATCAAATCCATCTCTAAAATACATAGGGTACATTTAGGGGGAGACACAGAGGTAAATTTTTTATCAGAAAACATCACCAGGCATACAGAACCATTTGTTATAGATCACTATATATGTGAATATTATCTCTTTATAGGCCTAAGAGGGCTCAAAGGGCTGTTAAGGCATAAATTCAAGCTAGGAAAAATGATAGATTTTTACTTATAAGTGGTAAAAAATACTTTTTTTCCTGGCTTCATAAAAAAAGGGGAAGAAAGGAACTTCCCCACTTTCACGGTGAGCTAGAGATCACTGAATTTATTTTTTATTCCTTAGTCACTTTGATTCATGTACAGGGGATAGGAGTATCCTGATGACATTGTATTTTTGTTATAAAGTGTAAGTATGATTTCATAACAAAAACATTGCAATAGATCAGGACCATGCTCTCATTTTCTACATCTGTTTCCCAGTTCTAGGTTCACCTCTCTCTTAAGCTCTCTTTTCTGTGTCTTTACTCCCTCATCTCACCAGTGCTTTCTTGCCATACCAAATTATTCTCACCTACCCTCCAAAGATCAGTTTCTACCAAGCCGTGATTAGATTGGTTTAAGGCTCAATCAACCCATTGTAATTCAGTCTCCCATGTCTCCATCCACTATTCCTCCTTACCATTATTGTTGCCTCTGTGAAAATACTCCTTGCCCTGGTTTTTGTTATCTCCTGTGCAGATATTAGGTGTTTTCCACAGCAACAGACCTAGACTTCAGTCCTCTGCATCATATCTCAGGGAAGTAGGATGCTCCAAGTACGGAACTGGGAACTCAAGACAATCACTGAGGCTAGAGTTAATCACTTGTTTATTCCTAAAAAGAACACATCACCCATGATTAAATGGCTTTTCATAGGGTCAGTAGAAGGTACCTACTTCAAGTATGGATCATTGTGATACAGAAAGGACTTGCTTCAAAGCACTAAGCTGGATTCTCTCAAGTGAGGGAAAAAAAAAAGGAACCAGAAAATTCTAGTTCATATTATCATATTCATTTGATCTTTCTATGCTTTTGGAATTGTTAGAAACATTCTAGGTGACATTAAGAAAGTAATGCTTAACATGAAACAGATCGCCTGGATGAGAAATTTTTGGTCCAGGCTGTAAATATTTCATTTTATTGGTCCCTTGAAACTTAAAGCAGACATTGAATATCCTTGTATTGGATTTAAGTTGCCAGGTTTCTGTAGCCAGGGAAAGGATGTGTGGATTTAGAGTTGGATTCTGTGAGATCAGAAGCTGACCCTGTGCCAGACAGAGCCAGTTCCAGTGAGCTCCAAAACAGACTCACCACTACCCAAAACTGAGCCCATCAGCAACACAGGTGATGCCTACGTGACAATGTATTTAAGAAAGGGTAAGAAATTACATGCAGCAACTATGAAAGAGGAGTGAGATAATGAAACAGCTCTGCAGACACCAAGCTCAGTGAAGGATGAGAGGGAGAAAGTGCTCCAGGTAAAGGAGCAGAGATTCCCTTGCAGCCCATGGGGAAGACCACATTGGAGCAGATATCCACCTGCAGCCCCACACCGGAGCACATAGAGATGCCCTGAAGGAAGATACAACCTGTGGTCATTGACTATATAACTCATGGCACTGAATTTGATCAGGTGCATATTTACAAGGATATATCTGATGCTATTAGAAATGTTCATGTGAAAGAAGTGATCTACAAATGGATTGAAAAAGATCTGGAGCAGTATATTATGCAAGAGGATGAAACCTGCACTGTTCTAAACCAACTGTTAAACCACAAGAAGAAACTCTTCCTCATTACATAGGAGGGGCATACAGATTTGTAGAATGATGTTAATAATGTGAAGCAGCTCAGTAAATTGTGCTAGCAATATTTGTGTTTTGGAGTAATAGAATATTATCTGAAGCTTGATTTTTAAATAATTATTCTTCATTTTAAGAACATATTTTTTTTTCTACTGAGGGTGTAATTATGCTTGTACTGATGTCAGCAAAAGAAGTTGGTTTAAAATAAGCATGTAACTCATGTTATCATTATGATATAGTAATTACATGCATCATCAAAAGCAGAATGCGCCCCTAGGTGCATTCTAATGTAAACTCTTCAGTGTACTGTACACACATTTTGTAGCTCATTTTAAAACTGAGGGATAATAATTTTTATGGAAAAGTTGCAGATTTGGGAATGCATTATATATCAGGAATGTGTGTGAATTTCATTGTACTGTAAAAACTTGTGAATGTCCCTTCATACCTTTACACCACTATGTAGAGTTGCCAATAAAAAGCCAAAGTGAGCTAGTTATTCCATCTGAATGCCAGGTTTGTGGAATCTGGAGATCTTACCTCAGCACACAGGTTTAGTTGTGTGTGTCTAACATCCGGTTGACTTCTGTTTCTGTGAACCTGCCTATCTGTATTATACTGGGGCAGTCAAGTTTTTCCTCATAAGATACTTGAATCTCCATTCTCGATTCAAATGTTTGACTATAATGCTAGTTTTTTACATGTGTCATTGATGTTTGTGGGGTTTTTTTCACACTAATGAATGAAGTTACATCTTTCTGACCTCTTGACTATTCATCTCATGTAATATATAAATCTTTTGTGTTCCTGGACCACTATCAGAGATGGCATCACCTGAGTATTTTAGATAAATGCCTGGTTTACGTGATACTTTCTGTCTTACTTCATTTCCCCTTGCAAAGCCTTCCAGCAGCAAAAATTTTTGCATTTGAATCTCTATCTTACATGGCTTCCCATAGAAAGAAGTGAATATGAGACTAAAAATATGTACTTATAATACAGAATCTCATATGTCAATTGTGTTCTTACTTTCTGAAGTTTCCCTCTAAACAGGCAAACCCCAGTTTAGCTGACTGACACCCTGCCCATGAGCAGTGTGTAACAAGACTAAAAAGTGACTGTATGTTAGTCATACATCATAGTATTCAAAATGATAAGATGTCCCACATTTTCAGTCCTTTTGCTGGTATTTCTTAGTGCCATTCCAGGTCAGGTATCCCTCCACCTGACTGACAGGGATCAAGCAAAGAAACTTAGATAAGTAACAGCAAAAAGATGTGTCTTAACAAAAAAGTTCTGATTGAAGAAGGGAATAACTTGACCAGTACCTTCAGAGGTGTTAATATGAATGTCCACATAAGTAACAATTATGTACTATGGGTGTCCTCTAAGTCCAGTGGCCAATCAACCCTGTAACTGTCCATGTCACACTATAGATGCCGAAACACCCAGTTCCTTAACCAGACAGAAGGCTTCTCAAAGCTATACTCCTCTCTTTATCCCATGAGCATGACTGAATCCTGTGAAATGCAGCCAATTCGTACACAGCATATGCAAAAAGCAGATGGGAAATAAGAAGCAAACCTACTGCTGAGTAGTACATGCTCAAGTAAGGGAAAGTGCCCAGGGGAAGCTCCCATCTGTGTTAGCTTGGACACTTATTTTAACCTGTATTATTGAATTCTCTACCAGCTCTCTATAAAGCACTCCTGTGGCAGCTGTTTCACTAAACACACATAAATAAATATATAATGGATCTTCCATCTGAACCCCAGCTTCCCACTTAAGTCAGGGCTAACATTTTCTGTATTCAACATTGGTATACACTGAATTGATGCAGCCACATAAAGTCGTGTTTTATATGTTGGAAGTAATGATTGTTACATGCCTAAATACAGTAAATCTTCTATAAAATCTTAATAGATTCAAAAAGAAAAGAAAAACAGAGAGTACTTGGAATCATTCTATTATAATATAAACCAGAATGAAATATTTATTCAAAGTACTGGGCTAGATTAAACTACTGTGCAGATAGTTCAAAGTTGCTGAAGTTAAAAACAGGATAAATTGAGCTGAGCATGCCCTGGTAAATGCTCTGGAACACAATTTTAAGTAAGTGCTTGGCATGAATACAAATTTTGCCCTCCACAAAGTGAATATAAGCTCAACTTTCAATATCTCATGTGTCTATTCAATGTCACATTATGTAACTATGGCTAGTCTTAGTGTTTTGACTGTTTTGTAGGGAATTGCTTAGAGGGTCCTCAATAAAATAAATCTGGAAGAAATTTAGAAAGCAGAAAGACAATGGGTTACACTGTCCACACCTCAATGTCTGAAACACAAAATAGGGCATAAAGTTGGTTACACATTTTTTTAATTATAGTGCATAACATTTCAGCTAATGGTTTCGTTAATCTATTTTGTAAAATTAAATGGCATGTGGTAAAACATTGAAAAAAACCTCAGTAAATTTTTTTTAATATACAAAGCAAAACTAAGAGAATTCATAGGCTTGCTTTTCTTATTTCAGTTTAATTTCTGTAAATGTCCTCAGAGATATATGGGATTTAATCTTGGTCTCTGAGAATTCCACATAGAAAATTATTATAATGCAAGAATTACTTGAAAATATTTCTTACTTGAGCCACATTCTTTCAGAAGATATATAGGTGTATTCTCTTTACTAGAATTTTGTGCCTACAAAATTCCCTTCATTAGTTTTACTGCTCTGTTACTTTTGGAAAGTGAGAGAGAAAGAATACTATATTTTAAGTGACTATTTGTGTAGTAACATCTGCAAACATTCAAGATGAGTAGACCCCATTGAAAAACTAACTAACTGAAATGTCCTGGAATTAAATTAATTCAAATAAGTAAAGTCACATTTTAATAAACTAATCTATGGGTGGAATTTTTGGTTTAACTTGTAGCCATCTAAGATTAGGTACCTAGTCTAAGTCTGTTGTCTAAGCTCCTTTTATACTCCATAAAGAGTTAGATAGCTCAGAGACAGTGAGTATAAATGCCATTGGAAACAGTTATCTTCCTTGGCTTACTATGTAGAAGAAGCCTAAAGCTTAGACATCCAACTTTTAGTTTATTAAAACTAGATTATTTGAGTCCCATTAAATGCTTTCAAATAGGGTTACTCATAGACTGAGGTAAAAAGATAATTACACTCCCCCTTCCAGTTACCCCTTACCTTTTACATTTAGAGGACAATTGGATGGATGGATTTCTTGTGTTGCAGGATCAGAGTTGTTCATTAGCAATAATGCAATTCACGGAGGCCATAGTTGTTTCACAAGAGAATTCTGTAAGAGCTTTACATAACAATTCATTAACAATGGTAAAATGGGCAGGCCTGAGAGCTCGTTATGTAAAAAGAAGTGCATATGAAAAAGAAATTAATGAAATGGCCATTTGCTGTGAAATCCATCAAAATATCTTGCAGCAAAATAAACAAAGGAAAATCACTAGACCTATTATAAAAGTAATGAAAACAAAACACAGAAGATAGCAACTAGAACTTATTACTCGTTTTCATTCTCTTACACTAAAAAAAGTTTGAGAGATGCAATGAAGGAGTCTAAAAATGTGACTAAAACAAAAGCATGAATAGAAGTATGACATCATCAAGTGTGAAGGTGAAGACTAAGAACATAGGAGAGGTAGAAAAATATAGTAAGCAGGTAAAGTATTATTTAACAAGGAAGGAAGGCAACAAAATAATTCTTTAAAGATGTAATCCAAGTGTATTAAGAATTATATTAACAACTAGAAGTTAATTTTTCATGGATGTATTGTCAGTATTTTATATGCCTGCAGACACAGGGACTGCAACTGAGTCTCTGAGCTATTGCATGTTGTGTTGAAATTCTATTGAAATTGGACTTCTCATTAATTTAATGAAGATAGAGGATAAGATTGTTTCTTGAATATGGTAATGGATTAAATGTCTACTGTCCTAGCCATCCTGGTCAATGCACATTAATGTAACAGAATGGAAAACTCTGAAAATGTAAAAATTTCATTTGAATTTTTGTATCCTGCAGAATTTTCCTGTCTGCATCCTGTAGAGGTTTAGAAAATAACTACTGAAAAGTTTACCATGTCTGTTTGTGCACTATTATGTTTCTGTAATAAGTGTTATAATACAGCTACTATATATTTTATATATTTTACATTTTATAATAAAGCTATTTTAATAAGTGCTATTTTAAAGCATACATGCAGTTCAGCATACATGGAGATTCATTACAGGTTAGAGCCAACCAGAATTTGATTTGCCTTCAATTTTGAAATGAAATGTGACTAATCTGATCTCTGCATATTAGTTTTTATTAATTACTGAAATGTTGACTTTCACATTTAACTAATCACTTATGTCAGATTTCATCTCTCAGTTATTGAATTCTGAAAGAACTTTCATGCTTCCTTACATGCAGCCTCATGTGGGAATGTGCTCCCTATAAATATCTTCCAGCTAATATATTACAGAGATACAAAATACTTGTTTCTTTTATGGCTAAAAAAGACTATTTAGAGTAATGAAACTGATGTAGCGCTAAGAACACTGTGTATTGCGCTTTCTGCTATTGCCTTTATTTTTGTACATGCTGGTTTTTTGGGTCCAAGTGTCTGTTTTTCCCCATGTAAATTCTTTGGGAAGAGGGTTGAGATTATTTATCTTTGTGGAGAATCTGAGAGAGAAGATGACATCCATCTGATTGATCCTAGGCAGCATGGTAATACCAGCACATAAGGAAATAATTAGCTTCTTCATAGCTGGGAGCTAGTTTGTTAACGCTAGTACTGCTATAGTAATATTACAGTATTTCAGACTAGATGAGACACAAAAGCTGTAGTTGTACTAGGGCAAACCAAAGGTTCATCTAGCCCAACAATGAGCAGAAGTAGATGCCTAGGGGAAGGGCAGAATAAAAGTTTTGTGAACTACAGTTGTTCTGTATTGTCCCAGAGACTCCTGTTAGAGGCTCAGGAAGGCCGTAATGAGCTGTTGTTTCTATGAATACTCTGAAGATTTTTATTCAGTGAATGTGACCAGTGTCTCCTTGAAAGCAATAAATAAATGAATAAATAATGGAATAAACTCTTTGGCAAGGCCTTCCACAACTTAGTTAAGTGAAATAATTAAATTAATGTGATATTTGCCCTACCTGAATTAAAATTAGATGTTTGTCACTAATACACAACTGGCAATGTGTTGGACGATGCAGTTATTCACATACTTGTAGCTTGGTACATATTTCTGTTCCCTTTGATATGCCATCATTTAAGCGACATATCTCAGCAAAATTCCCTCTGTGTCCTTGGCACTTGCATTGCTGCTTTCAAGGCAAAATAAAAAAAAAAACAACAAAGAACTGACAGCATTCTACAACTATAAAAGCTTAGCTATAAACTGCTCTTTAATACCTAGAATATGAAAGAAGCAATACAAAAAGTTTGGTCCATTCCCAGAACAGTTCCTAACAGGATCTCACAAGATCCATCATTTTGATCAAGATGGTATGATACATTATCATGACAGCTAAAAGCAGTCTCTAAGGAATTCCACTGACATTTTTCCATCATTCTTTCATATATTAATGACTTCATAAAAACAATATTAAAAGATTTACTCCCTTCCTGAAATGGCTGTTTTGGCATCATAAAACACAACAGAAGTTTTGGACACAAAGAACTTTCACAGAAAATACACAAATATATGTAACTAGCCACTAAACATGGTGTCAACATTTCATATTCAAATTGTCTTCAAAGTTCGAAGTATTTAAGGAAAATTTCATGAGAATAGGGAATGGGACTTTCCCATGCTCAATTTCCCTCTTGTTCTCCTGAAAGGTACAATTTGTCCCTCTATCCAAGTATTCAGGCATAGATGCTAAACAAGTCATTTAAAGAGGTTCAGAAAAAATGTTAAGCTTTGCTAGAGTCCTTGACATTATAATTGTTTTGCAGTCCAGGTGATCCTTGTTCATGCAGTCTTCAATGAGCATGGATCAGCTTTGAGGAAAACAGAATTTTCTTCAGTCAAATTACTATGAAACTAATGAGTGTTCATAACTTCTCCCAAATAGCAGCACTCCAAGTGGTAATTGGAGTTTAAGAGGTAATGTCGCTTTTGGAAACAAAAAAATTGGCTCTCTGAACTTTAGGAAGTGGTGGAGTTGCAGCAGCAGAGCTGGATGACTACTCCTTTCTCTATGTGGATGTGAAAGGCATGAGTAGGCTCCCGTTCTGTAGGTTTATTTAAATAGGCTGAAAAATGTGTGTTGGTGGGAGTTTTTCCTTCACTCCTCTCACTCATGAAGCAAGAATTCCTGATGTAACCAAGTGCTCTCCCACATGCATTAACTGCCACCTACTCGTGGCAGATATTGAGCTTGAAAAGAAGAGAACAAGCACAACAAAAAATAGAAAGCAGCCCTCCACGAAGAAGCAAAATATTGTATCTATGAAAAGAGGGAGCACAAGCACTATAACTGAAACACCTTCTGATGTTTAGTAAGCCCTGGTATGTCATTCTTTCACTGAGGGATGAATCTTATCCATGCACCAGGATAACCCTTTAAAACACAGCAATTATATTCTGAGCATACAGCTGTATCCAGGCTGCCTACACCCTTTCTATCTCCATCCTACCTTCTTGTTGTCACCTTGCACTCCATTCACACTTACCACTGTGAGCAACTATTGACAAAGGTGTAGTTCTTTGTTGCTGGAACAGAAACTGCTGGTCTTTCTAGGATTTTGAGGCCAAAAGACAAGATATGCTCAGCTACAAAAGGAGCTGTCCTGCAACCATTTACTGTTCTCTTTGCAGAGGTGTGCGAAATTATTTGGTAGGCATAGATATCTAGCACTTTGAACAAGAGGAATTAAAATGTGAAATGATGACTAAGTGAATTAAAGAGAAAACAAATATACTGAAAGATGTCTTTCACTTATTAAATAACTCTTATGAATATTTTTTAAAACCTTTTTTTTTCCTTTATTTATATCTCAAGGTATTTTTTGGAGTATGAAAATGTGATGTGTTTCACAAATCAAACCTGGCAACTCGTAATCACATCCTGCTGTAAATGATTTGATATTCATAGACAATCATTGTCACTGACAAAAGTGCGTGTGTGGGAGAAGTGTCTATCATTCTGCTATACAAATTAATCGATAAAAAAGTGTGCATGGGAGTGTTATGAATAGAAGTGGGTATTGGTAGATTTTCCCTAGGGAAGAGAGATAATTCCTTTTTCATTTTTTACACTATGTCTCCAACCTGGACACTTTCAGCAATGTGTCAAGCCTTCATTTGTTTAGTTTTCCTGCCCCTCCCTTTTTCTAAATCTGTGTATTTAAATATGGAAATACATAGTAGATGCAGAGTATTTCATATTATCTTAATAATTTTCTAATTAGTTTCTAAAAATATGTTATCAGATTAAGTAAAAGTTCTACAGAGAGATTTATATAATTTTTTTCAGATAAAGTTTACATTTGAAGATGTCAGAATAAGTAAATTTTACTTCTTGAAAGTTATAATGATATTTTTATGTCATGGGATCATTGTATCTCCTCCGAAGAGCCAGCCCAAATGGTCCATGCTTCCTCTTACCAGATCAAACTCTGTTTTTCACAGATCTTAGGAAGGCTTTTGTTTCTTGAACAGGAAAATTAACTGTGAACTACTTTTCAGATTTGCTTGACTATCCCAAGGTACAAAGGATTAAAGAAAATTTTTTTCTTCCTTGTTATAAATTTAAAAGATTGACTTATCAAGTTTCTTTGTCTCTGTATTTTGTACTGGATTTCATGTGGTCTCTAACACTCCTCTGGTGACCTACGGGCAAGTATGTCATATATCAGTAAGTTGATGTACACTGTGGATGACATGCCTAAGAATATTTTTGCAGATCTTTAAAGACCCTGTAGAAGGTAGACAACTTATCTGGTAATGGGAGAAGAAGGGATGAGAATCATGGGAGAACTCTCACAACAATAATACTTCCAAGGAAGTCAGCCATTTACAATAAGCTGTGTGGAGAATTATGTCCCCTTCAATGTCTGAACCTACTTTGTTCCTTCTGACCAACACTCATTTAAAAACTGTGCCCACCTTTTGGATCATTAGGCTAAAGAGGTATCCACTCACATGCTCCATTCTGCAAGTGGAAGGGTAAGGGATCAACTTACCTTCATAGAGCTCACTTTTCCAACGCAGGAGACACGTATTAACATTTTATTTATTCAAAGTGCTTCTCTTCTTCTGTGCTGACACAATAAGCAGAGTCCTTACTTTTATAAGTTAGGTCATGGACACTGTTATGACGGCCTGTTCTATTAGCCAGTAGGTAATATGTTTTAGCCTATTCTATGCATCAACATCAATAGTCTTTAACATTATTTTCTGAAGTAGGGCTAGACAATAATCTGTTGATTATAGCCTCTGCCTTCTGTAAGTATTGGAGCTTTGTTTCCTTCAAAAAGAAATTGATAGTTTCCCTGTGCATGACTAATTTAGAAAAAAACAGCATAGAATTTAAAATACCTTTAAAAAGTTGGCCATCAGCCTGTTCCAATCTGCTGTTGTACCGTGCTCAGATTTCAGTCTGAACACAAAAAAATGTATTAACTTCCCATACTCTGATGATAATATCTTTTTGGACAGTTGTGTTTCTAATAAGGCTAAGGTAGCATTTTGCAAAAAATTAAAATTTCTTGCTTTTGATATTTTCTGGGGTAGGTGGCCTTTTATTATATGACCATAAACATCTGTTATGCATTTGGAAATAATTACCTGTTGTTCTTTTTTATGCCTAATTAACAAGGTCTCTATATTACCCTTTTTTTTTCCTTAACCTTTCTAGTCAGAATGCTGCTGGCTGCACTACATAAACAAGAACATTAGGAAAAGGGCATTTTAAAATTACTTTTGCATTACATGATTTTTGAAACAAACAACTTTGACTGAACTTTAAACCTTTTATCATAATTCTGCTTGCTTCTAAATGCTTTAATTCCAGCACTGGAAGGGCCTTGCACTATTCCACCTTAGGCTTTTTGATTTTTGTAGTGTGGGGTTTTTTTAGATTCTTTGTGGGTTTTGTGGGGTTTTTTTATAGTAGTTGGGTTTTTGCAATAATGCTTGCCTTCATTTTTGCAAGTTACACATAATTGGTTTCAACTAGCATGGTCTTCACAGTTTCTCTTTAATTTCCCTGCAATTGTTTTACATTTTTTTTAAATATTCTGATTATCATAAATTAGAGCTCTCCTACTTTTATTTACATTGCTTACATTTTTTAATGGATATTTTAATAATATGTGTGCATTACTAACCAATCAGAGCAAGTCAGAACTCTTCTGAATGCTGAAGAAATCTGATTTATTAAAGTAATGTAGTTATGGAAAACATATCAACCTTAGAATACAAAAAGGCATCACAGAACTTGACAAATGTGTGAAAAGCATTTCATCAGGGCATCTCACGTGTGTATTTGGTCTGGCTGAGATGTGGTTAATTTTCCCCACAGCATCCTGAATAGTGCTATGCTTTGTATTGGTAGTTAGAAAGGTGTTGATAATGCACCAGTGTTTTGGTTACTCAGGTAGTCTTCCACCTTCTCTGATGTCTGTTTTCAGGTTAGGAAGATGCTATTGAATAGGGTGCTAGCTAATCTTATCTAGGTTCCCTTTCTCATGAAAGGTTGGACCAGATAATCTTTCGAGGTCTCTTGCAACCTGGGCTGCTCTATGATTCTATGAAATTTCCCTGCCTTTTACAACAGAAGATGAAATGAAAAACTGTAGACACTTTTAATCTTCTTTACTAATGCTTTTATTCTGAATGAGTTCTCTCTTGTTTCTAGGTTGCTTACCCTTAAAACTTACCTTGTGCCTACTGCAGTCCTTCTAGGACCTCAGACTAACCTTTTTCCTATAGTGTTTTTTTCTGATTTCTCAAAAATATGGAAAGATGAAACAATTTGGAGGCGTGTTTTTTGGTGTGTTTTTTTTTTCCCTGGGGAATAGCAAAATACTCTTCAGAGCAGGATGAGTTCATTGACAGCTCTTCAACATCTTCATTAACCCCTTAGACATAGGACTCAAAGGAACACTAAGTAAGTTTAGCGATGACACTAAACTGGGAGGAGCTGGAAGGCAGAAAAGGCCATGCAGAAAGAACTCAAAAAATTAGATAGATGGTCAATCAACAATTGTAAGAAGTTTAACAAAGGAAGTACCGGATTTTGCACCTGGGATGGGGCAACTCTGGATGTACACACACACTAAGGAATGAGGTGCTGGAGAGCAGTGCTGTAGAAAGGGACCCGGGGTCCTGGTTAATGGCAAGTTGAACATGAGTCAGCAGTGCCCTGGCAGCCAGGAGGGCCAACCGTGTCCTGGGGGGCATCAGGCACAGCATCACCAGCCAGTCAAGGGAGAGGATTGTCCTGTTCAGCTCTGCACTGGAGGGGCTCACCTTGAATATTGTGTGCAGTTTTTGGCACTGAAATATAAGAAAGATATTAAGCTATTAGAAAGTGTCCAAAGGAGGACAACAAAGACGGTGAAGGGTCTTGAGGGGAAGCTGTAGGAGGAGTGGCTGAGGTCACTTGGTCTGTTCAGCCTGGAGAAGGGGAGACTGAGGGGACACTTCATTGCAGTTACAACTTTCTCATGAGGGGAAGAAGAGAGGCAGGCACTGATCTCTTCTCTGTGGTGACCAGTGACACAACTCTAGGGAATGACATGAAGCTGAGTTGAGGGAGGTTTAGGTTGAATATCAGGGAGAAGCTTTTCACCCAGAGGGTGGTTTGGCACTGGAACTTGCTCCCCAGGGAAGAGGCACGTGATGTGACTCTTGGGGATGTCCTGTGCAGGGCCAGGAGTTGGACTTTGATGATCCCTGTGAGTCCCTTCCAATTCATAATATTTTACAATTTTATGATTGTATGAGAATCACTTCCTTTTGTGTTTTTATTTGTTATTTTATGATTAACAGCCCATTTCCCCTCCAAAATAATTTTGATTTTCTTTTGTAGATCTATGTTTCATGAGAGGTTTTATCCTGATTGAGTCTACTTAGTACTAAAAATGTTCCATTTCTTACTCATTTTTGACAGTTAATATTTGTGAAGTCTGGCTTAGAGCATTATTTTACCAAAAACTTTTCTGGTATGTTTTATTTTCCTCTACACTTTTCCTGTGTGTTCAAATTTTCCCAGGCTCTTTTTTTTTTCTCTGAGGAAAGATGTTTTCAAAAAGCCTTCTTCTACAAGGCAAGCATTCCACAGAAAAGGTGAAAACTAGAAAGTTGAATATCATAAGTGTTTACAGAACATACCAGCTTGGCCTTGTAAGTCCAGATATAGAATTCTGTGATAACCTCATGTGTGGTCCCTTTTCTCTTTCATCTAGGCTGTAAGCTGTTAAACATCACACAAAGACAGAAACACATAAATTATGAGGCTTATTTTGGTTTTGGCCAATTCATTTTCCTGTCAACAGCAGAACCTAATGAATGGTATAATAATCCAGTTTCTTTTGCATTTTGCTTCTGAGGAAAAGCTTTATTTTTCAAGGCTTAAAGTGTTTTAAACTGATTAAGGTCTTCAGGCTTGATATAGCCCATCTGGGTGAAACTTGGTATGTACTGTACTACGTATGTCTCAATAAATCATCTAACACGGGGTTTTTTTGGCTTTATATTCTATGAAAGTCTCAAAATGTATTAAAACTTGCACATCTTGAATCTGAAGTGTTTACATTTAGAAGTTATTCAGCTCCAAATCCTAGGGTTGTATCTGCTATGACGTATTGTTGAAAGACAGTCTTGAACGCAGTCACTCTGGACTGATGACAATGGATGGAAATATGAAATGTGTGTGTCTCTCTGAAGCAGGTGCTCACACATCAGAGCTCTTGTTGCCTTGGCCAGAACCTTGTACTTGCACAACTTGAAGACCAATCAATCCATGGTATCTCACTTCATTGCAATTGAGTTTATACAAGTGATTTTTTTATCCCAGAATACTCCTACCATAAATATTCTACTCAGAAAAAATACCATGGATGGACATAAATTATAATGAGAAAAATTAAAGGAGCAAGAAATATTGAGACAAGGATGTCAATACTCCAGACAGCTAGAAAAGAGGAAGAAGAGACATCACTGACTAGAGTTATAGATTTAGTGAGACTTAAAACATAACTAATAATCAGATTATCCTAAATAAATAACTGACAAATAAATTTTTAAAACAGTGCTAGATTGGCCTTTATTTGAATATAAAATCAATATACAAACCTTTTTTGTTTAAAAGAGTTTTAGAAATAGTTGCATTATATTTATGTAACTAAAGCCAATTCTCTGTAGTCTTCTGTGATTTTGAGAAACTTTGCTTTTGAGAAACTTCACTTTTGAGAAACTTCATTGACCGAAAATGTTGAGGGTCTTTTCATATATAATGAAGGTTTCATTTTAAATTAGACGTCTTCCACCATCATGGGTTTTTTACATCATCTGTTTGGTTTTTTTTCGTTAGCTTGTTAAGAAAAAAAAATTAAGAGACTGAAGTTTAAAAAGGAATAAAAAACAATAAGAACTTTAACCAGTATAGGAAATTTTGTGTACTCAAACAAATTAGTCTTAAAGATGTAAACACTGGAAGAAAGATATCAGCAGAATTAGACATATATATGTGGCATGCTATTTCAGCTGGTTGATTTGATTTGTCCTTTCATCATTCAATGAGTAAATACAGAAATTTAGAGAAATCAGATATTAATTGAAATAATGGGAGGAAAGTTCCTTCAGTATTATATTGTTTATAAGATTATTCACCTTTTTTTGGTAAAAAAACCAGAAAAGCATATGAAAATTAGAAGGCAGACAAAATTTATTTCCAGTTCAGATGTTGCATTTAAAAATAAATAAGTTTGGGCCAATTTAGTTTATTTTTAGATCTAAATGTACTAGGAAATGCAATTCTGCTGCAAATTTCTCTTTCTAAGATTCATAACTGTTACTCAAAAGCTTAACTAAATAACTTTTGTGTTGTATAGAGGAATGTTAGTAGCTCTATTGAGCCATTTCAGACAAACTCTTCCTAGATCTCTGGCTTACAAGTTTCCCCATGGATTTTTTAATTCCTGACATCAGTTCTAGCTACCAGTCCTTACTTTACCTTAAGTTTAATACTTCAGAGGTAAAAAAATGATACAGCTAGCCACTGTTTAAAAGTTAGATGAAATTCTTTTATTTTAATATAATCACTATAACAGACTCCTTTACATTTGGAATCAGGAAAGAGTCCATCTTCAAGAAAACTGCTGCTTTATGGTCCTTAAACACACAGATGTTCTATTCTAATTTAATTATTAAACTGACCATTCTGTTTATTGGGACAACTTCCTTGAACAAAGACTGGAATACACTACAAAGATGTAATAAAGCTACCCTCCCACTTTTCCTGGTCTAAAAATGTGTAAATTACTGTAGGTTGTACTATTTTAGATCTAGAAGACAGTTATAAATAGCTGTTATTGCAATAATCACTATGAGGTTATTTGCTATAAATCTAGTAATTTATGAACTATGAGATACGAGGCTGTTGGGTGAACACATTTGGTATAAAGAAGAGATAAAAGACACAAAGTCATAACCATTTCATATTTGGTTGCCACATTCATTGTCTAAAAGTAGAATTTGTCATACCATAAAAATTAACTCAGTTGGCTCAGAGACATGTAACGTTTGCAGAAAATCCGGGCCATTCCTGTTAAATTCAACAAGTTCTGAATTTCACACATCACAGGCAGCAATGCTCATTAGCATATAATAGTATCTAAATTTGGAATATGTAAATGTGTAAAGAAAAAAAAGTGTCTTAGTGAGGATGAAGATCCTTGCCGTTACTCTTTTTAGATAAGTATTGAAAGACTAAGAACATAATTTTCATTCATTTTTATAAGGATAACTTTTATAAGAATGAAAATCTGTGTCCGTGAGTAGTCAATACTGCTCGGACAAACATAATGGGTCCTGTTAGTTTGGGTTTGCAAAGCAATGACTCCTTCAAAAACATTGTGGAGAGTACAATGTGCATACTACACAGAAAACTCAAGAAAAATAAAGTAGTTTTGCTCTATAAGTAATAACATTGAAATGAGTGACAGGAATTTTTAGAATTTCTTTTAATGCCACACAAATATGATTTTGAGAAATACCAATTAGTTGGAGCACTGCTAAGTATGGACTAATTGCAGTAACTAATTGCTGATATAAGCTGCAAAGTAGAGCAGTTAGTGAATTATAATGAAGAAAATGTTGACTGCTGTGAAAATTATTTTAACATGCTTTCAAAATACCTTTTCTATTAAGTTCTTCACATCCTTCATTCTAATTAATCATTCAGTCTATCAGAATATTAGTGCTGACCACTTCATACTCCTTTGCACTCTAAAAAAACTAAGATTTCACAAAAAGGATTCATTTTTCAGAGAGTCCTGTACAGATGTTACACTTTTTGTTGTGAAAATTAATAAATGTGGATATTAATAGAAAGAATTAAATGCCATGCAAACTGGAATGTATTAGAATGAGTTTCGACAAAGCAAAGAGACTACAATTTTAAAATAACAACAAGTAAGAATTGCTTTCTGTCTAGGCAAAACATGCATTGGCTGAGATAACATTTTTAAGCAGTTACCTCCTTGTGGTGCCATTGAGAGAGACTGGGACAAGAATGTGTTCCTTTTCAAATCAATAACATGAAATTCTTTTCCCACTTAAAAGATGTGTGCTGACATATATAAACAAGTAATATTTTAAATTGTGCATAGCAGAAATCCTGCACAATTGCATTTATTTTCGGTAAATTTAGTACTTAATTCTCCTGTGAGTCTACTACCATGAAAAAAACCTTCTCAAGTTGCTTCCAGGCTGTGATGTCCATGTATTCTCTTGATATAATTATGCCTTGCCTAGATTACTGAACTAATTTTTAGCAGGTTTTTAGAAGAAGCAACTATGTTTCCAACCACCTGGGAAAAAAATAGACAGTTCTATTTTTTGTTTAGCCAACATCATGTAAAATAACTAGTTCTTCAATAAATGTTTGAAATTTGTATAATTTTAATTTCTGCAAACTTTAACCAGCATTCTCAGATCATACCCAATAGTCCAAGCATGGCATGCAGAGGAAGAGAAAAGAGCAGAGACTTCGTTGATGGGTGCAGGCAGCTGAACACACACAGCTTTTGTGCAGTGGTCTAGAACTGCAGAACAGCATTGGCATAACGTTCAGTGTAAACTAGGATATCTGTCCTCTTAGTGAGGCTTAATAGCTCAGGCTTAACACTGTTCTCCTGTAGCAGTCTGGCTCAGAGCTTAGTCACAGTGAATACGTGTCTTTGCACCCAAACATGTAGATTTACTCTCAGTACCTAAACATTGGATTCCTAAGTTTTCATACTTCTGTTCTTTGGAAGGAAATCAGACTCTGCTCTTCAGATAAGGTTCCTGTAACTGTTATGTTTGGCCAAGCCGAAGAAAATGTCTTCTTCGTCACTGGAATTCAAATTGTGTCAGAAGTCAGCTACTTAAAAACTACAGCACAAAACATGCTCAGCTGTAACAGGTTTTGTGAATCTTCAGCTGCATTCACTGCCTCTAAATTTGAACATTTACATTTTATTCTTAATATTCTAACATCTGAGCAAATTCATTGGGAAGAAGAATACAGTCTTGACTCTACTTAGACAGTCTGTGATCTGAGGACTAGAAAATGATGCTGAAACTTCTCATGAAAAGGAAAGAGATTGTTTCTCCTGCACTAAAAAACATGTTTATTAAGTGACATGGGAAAGTGTGCAATATAGGGAATTTAGTTATTGTACCTGGCTAATTAAAAAGATACATATATATAGTATATGTATACACACACACACATATATATATATACATATATATGTATGTTTGGATAACTAAAGAGTGGTATGAACTTTGATCTGATGGCTTTTGCTGAGTCTGAGTATAAAAGGCAGTTCCCTCAGAAAAAAAAAAAGGTGCCTTTTTTGTGAGCATATGGCAGGTTCTAGGCACAAGGAAACAAGCCCTTGCTAAAATTCAGTGGGAACATCTGTTCAAAGAACCTACTTGGAAATTAGCCCAGACGTTTAGACAAACCTCAGTTCAGTGTCCAGCTGTTGCAGTGCCGAATAATGTAGGAGAAAAAAGGCAGAAGACAGAAGAAAAGCAAACCTGAATAATACATTTCAAATCTCCTTGGGCTCCCAAGACTACAAATAAGTGGAATTACTTATGAGGGAAGATAGCAACCACTTACAAATTCAGGGAGCAAAATCAAGGATCTGACTTTAACTATGTTAGTTTTCCAGGTAGCTAAAAAACCTTTCTGACTCAGTAAAAATTGAGAGAACCAAAAACATAAACTATGATTATATGCTGTGACTTGTCTCAGTTTAGATATATAGAACTGACAATGCCACCTTTTGCAGCAATTGCCAAATTATGTCAAAAAAAAGTCATCCCATATTGCAGATTATAGGTAACAAGCAAAGCAGAATTTTCAGTGTCATACGTATGGATAGGCGATGTATGCAAATGTTATGATGAAAGTAGATTTGAATATTGCACAAAAATAATTTGCAATGCAACTAAGAACTGTTGCTTTCAATATGAAATTGCCAAAGCTTTACTCATGAGTAAGATGTAGAAGGTGGTGATGGAGGAGGATATAAAATAAAACTCTTGATAGAAGATTATTTAGTCACTAGGCTACTGTGCTACACTGTTGCTAAAGAAAAGACAGCTATACATGCAGGATGCTTTAATTAAAACCTGTATTTTCATAACAGGGCAGAAGAGTAATTTAGGTCAGACTGGTATAAAAGGAATCACTTTAAATTTTTGCGATGTCCTGGGTACATCTGCTGACTTTCTAGGCATTATCTACCTGAAAAATCCTGAGCTGGTCTTTTTGTTAACTTTGGTTAGAGTTGATTTGATATAATGATTTGTGGTTTTCTGCAAATGAAAACTGTGATATTTTAAATAGTTCTCTTCTGCTCCCCAGACAGACTCAATAAAAAAGATTCAGTGAGAAAAAGGTAAACAGAATTTCTCCATGGATCTGCTTTATTCAGATCCTCTGCTTCTGTTTACTTCACAGAAGTCCTTGTCCATATCACTCTACTCACATGCTGCCCTTATTTTACTTTGAACTCCCAGCCAAAACACCCAATGGAAATGCTGAGGCCCTTTGAGCACCAGCTTTTAACTCCAAGGCACACAGCTGCCCTACAGAGTTAGGGAAGCGGATCCCACTGCCCAGCTGTGTCTTGGCATTTTGTGATCTTGGAATCAGGGGGAATTCTGGGGGCAGATAAGTGTCTGGATTTTGTTTATTTGATTTTTTTCTTGAGAAGGTTTTGCACTGTCCTCCTTCCTCATTCTCCCCCCTTCCCTGATCTGTCTCTGAAGAGTTGTCCACCTCTAGGACATCATGCTGTTTTCTGAGGCCCTTTTCCAACACTTTTCACACTAGTCAATTGTCTCTTGGACATCATGTATGGGAAAAGGTTTTACAATTAAAAAACCAGAGTTAAAACAGCTCAGTAGCTTTTAATTTATGCATGCTGCTATTTTGGGGTCCAGATTTGAAAAAGTAAAAATACAAATATAATTTATTTTCTTTTCCTTTTCATGGGACCAAAGAAGAACAAAATTATAATCAGTTAGGTGTACAAATAATATGTGTTTGTATTATAGCAGCATTGACAGCTCTCATCTGTGATTAAACCTCCCTTTTAACAAACCAACACATACTCTGAATCATCTTGCAGAATTTAAAGTCAAAATAAGTTCATACCAGCAAAACAGACTGCTAGAACTGGTTCTAGTTAAGAAGTCAAGAAGTTGCAATGTTCAATGATTGAGGTAAAACTGTGTTATCTATTGCTACATAACAACCATTTTGGATCTCCTTAATCAGGATGTTCATCAGAAATAAATATTATGTTGTGGCCACATGCCGACAGACCTTACCCTCCCATATTTCAAGCTAATCAGATGTGATCCAGCTCTAATCTTGAATTTCATAGCCACAACATCACATCACTGGCCTGAGCCAGCTGAAGTGCCCTTCTACAGGACACTTGGATCTGACAGTGTCTTTTGAAGTAAATATGTCTAGACTAGTTCTTTGGTGATATGTACAGAGATTACAGGAAACTAAGGCTACCACTGGTTCAAATGACCCTTGGAAACACAACGACTAACAGTGCAAAGTTATCTTATTTTGCATGCTGTTACCCAGTCAGTTCTTATGAAACACATTGAAATTTCTCATGGTTTCCATCTGAAAACACTAAAAAACCCTCTTGAGTAGGCAAAATTCAGCCAAGAATGTCCCAAAAACTGAACAGACCTCAAGAAACACGTTTGCAAACCCGCACAAACATCTGGATTGTAACAAAAGACAAATCTAGCAAATGTAGCCAAATGCCAGCTTTTGTTAAAGACATTTCTTGTAATTGTAAAGAGTTGCTCATTTGATAGACAGCATCTGTTACATTTTCATGAACTTTGAACATAAGTTTCCCACTTCCTTGATGGTTTCACAACTTGATGGCAACCTCCCTTTGCTTTTTATTTTCATTGTCTTGCCATTTCTGTATACACAAAATCAGTCTGTTAAAGATTCAGTAAGACAATCTCCTGGGGCATCCAGCAGTAGTCCATTTTGACTTGTATTTGTTCTCCAATTAAATCTGTAATCCTATGAGTGAATGATTCTAATATAATGAATTAGAACTGCATGCATTTAATTCACTGCTGTGGACAAATGGTAACATAATTGTGTTAAAGATCTTTCACTGAACAGCTAAGTCCAGCTACAGCTGCAGAACTTATAAAATGTTAAAAATGGTGGCGAAGGAAATCTGGTTTTTGAGAGGAAACTTTATAATATCTAAAACTGTAGATTGTCTGCTCACTATTAGTGGTGTGCTGGGCTGGCACCCAAAACCAGAGAAATTTTTTCAATCACTGTCAGAGCCATTGTGAGAATAGTAAGCAGCTAATAAAGCCCCTTTGATCTATTTCTTCCAAGACTCCTATTAACTGTCTTTTGTTCTTCAGCATATACAATTTGAATGTATAAATCCACTGCATTGTAAAGATTAACCATCCTAGAGAGAAAGAAAATTTTGTTATGAAACATTTCTTTTGCTCTTCTAAAACACAGTGGAAAATTATCATACAATATAGTCAGAATTATTTAGGTTGGAAAAGACCTGAAGATCATCAAGTCTAACCATTAACCTGGTACTTTCAAGCCCAGCACTAAACCTTATCACTAAGAACCACATCTTCATGTCTTAAAAATATGTCTGGGTACAGTGACGCAACCATTTCCCTGGTCAGCCTGTTCCACTGTTTGACAACCCCCTCAGTGAAGAAATTTTTTTTAATATTCAATCTAAAACTCCTCTGCCACATCTTGAGGCCTTTTCCTCTTGTCCTATTGCTTGTTACTTGGAAGAAGAGACTGACCTCCACTTTGCTACAACATTCTTTCAGGTAGCTGTAGAGAGCAATAAGGTCCCCCTTGAGCCTCCTTTTCTCCAGGCTAAACAACCTTCCTCAGCTGTTCCTCATTAGACTTTGCTCCACACCCTTCACCAGCTTCCTTGGCCTTCTCTGGACATGCTCAGGCACCACAGTGTCTTTCTTCTAGTGAGGGGCCCAAAACTGAAGACAGAATTTGAGGTGTGGCCTCACCAGTGCCAAGTACAGGGGGACTATCCCTGCCCTAGTCCTGCCGGCCACACTATTTCTCATACAGGCCAGGATATTCTTGGCCTTCTTGGTCACCCAAGCACATAACTTTTTTACCTTGCCAGGTGGATGAATGCAAGATGAAGGGATTATTTTTTGTCCTGTACATATTACTCCAAAGCTTAATTAAATTGGAAGGAAGCAGACCTGTCCCATGCATATGCTTTGATATTTAAACTGTTTTTTCTTTGCTCACCAACACTTTTGAATCTCATTCTTCAACTTCAAGCTGCATTTTTAAAACCAATTTACTTTAAACAGAAAAATGAACAAGTCCTTTTTCTGAAAGTAATACATCACTGAGGTGATCATAACATCACCAGTGGAAACTGATACCTTGGTCTAGTGAAGCACTGTTGGAAGTTGAAAACTGCTTTTAAAGCTTTGATTACGGGAGGACATATCCTAGAAAACAGGTTGACACTGTTGTCTTTTCAATTGGGTTACTGTGCATAATACAGGATTATATATTTTGTGTGATATATTATGTGTATTATACATTATGTGTGGTACATGAAGACTGTAATTGTATTTTTTAGTGTGCATCAGCACTAGAAGCCAATTTAAATTGTAAAAAACTCTTCTAAGGAGTGTAGAAAATGTACGAGCAAATCATGCAGGTTAGAAATAGATTTTCTGCTTTACTTTTGTCCCTGTGTTTACTCCAGGAGGATTAATTTTTTGGGGATACTACTTTTGCAGTGACATTACATTACCTGTTCCAGCTACTCTGTTTGTGCTACCCGGATATGCACTTAACACAAGTGAATTTCAAACTACCTGGAAGAATATGTACAAGTGTCCAAGATGTTCAAAACTGCATATTCACTGTGAACATTTCATAGAATCATAGATTGGAAGGGCACCTCAAGGATCATCAGGTTCAACATTTCTTGGCAAAAGCACGGTCTAGACAAGTTTGTAATGTTACAGTTTAAAGAGGTCTTACTCTCAAAGAGCAGATCCTTCCTAATTGTACTTTTAGGATTAGTACTTTAAGAGCCTATAGTTAACTCATATGACAAAGCAAGATGGAAAAATTTGAAATCTGTTCAAGCAAGTCATGAAAAGAAACAACATTCTCCTTACTATCTGCTATTAAGGATAATTAGATTATTAAAAATAGGTATAAGTAGGCAGTTCTTGAAGAGATAGATCACATGTATCAGTAATATGTCTCAAATTTGAGGCCAAAGTGTTGATCTCAAGGATGTTGTTTACAAGGCTCAGACTCAACACCTACTCAGGACTTGGTACTTGCCAAAGAACCAAGGCAAGTTCCTTAACATTACTAAGCATTACTAAGTGTTGCTGCACATTTGAATTATTGTCAGCTGTCTGTTAGAACCTAATAGCAGACATCTTTGATAAGTAATGTTTTCCAGTTGCTGCCAAAATAGATTAAAGGCAAGATAAAATAGATTACAAAGTCAAGAAGTTGTGTCAGTATTTTCCAAATGGATCTTTTAAAAAATCAGAAAAATACCTGATTTACCAAATGTATTTAATACACAACAGTTTCCATTAAAAAATAACTTTTCTGCCATTGTGTCTGGGAAGGTACTGATAGATAGTATGTCAAAATACCATGATTAGTATGCCTGAGATGTTTTCAGTCTAGTAGCACATTTGGTCTGACTAGCATGTGTATATGTTGATATTTACTTGCCGTCCTGTGAAAGTCCATTCATGAATGTAGTCTAAAGAGGTAGTTTAAATGGTTCATGATGGGTGAATTCTCCTGGATAATACATCCTGAATGCAGAATAAGAACATTTACAGGAATACTACAGCTAATATATTTGATGGATTATGTTATTTGTTTTTCTACATTTCTAACTGACACAGTCCTGCCAGAATGGAATTATTGAAATTGATATAAACATTTACATAAGACCTACCAGCCATAAAAGATTCTGAGATTTGCTAAATTAATCTATAAGAATGTGAGAAAATTATGAAATATGAACTTTGTATATATGAACTTTGAAAACTGCATTAATTGTATTTACTATATTTTTCTTGTGTAAAAAGGTCTAATAACAAAAGTGACAATTTGAAAGCAGTTTCTCTGTTTACGAAGAGAAAAAACGTCATCACTTATTTTGTTATTCCTAACAGAAGAAGTTTATATCTATAGCTAAATAAGAATTCAGATAACAAAAACTTGTAATGAGGACATTCCTGATTTTATGTTGCAGTATACTGCTGTCTCATTTTTACTGACACACATTAATTCCTGCTTTCCTTTCAGGTGGCACTGCCAAGAGAAAACACCATTTATATCTGTCACACCACTTGTGTCTTCATCAGCTTAGTCCTGCCTTCTTGTCGTGTGTTGCTTTGCTGATATGATCGTGGTGGAAGAGAAGGAAGTAATCAACTCTGATATTGAAACTGCTCATAGAAACTTGTTGTGCTGATGGACAGTATAGCCATGTAGCCAGCACCTGCAAACTTTTGATTTAAAACTTAAATCATAGCATAGAAGAGAAAGGAAACATATTTCTCTCACTGACATGAAATTTAAATACCAGAGAGACTGTCTGATAAGCTGATATATACACAATACACAGGTTTTAAACAGCTTAGAAGGCTCTCAAACCTTTCTTTTTCCTTGTAATCAAGTTTAGAGGCTTTAATTTCCTCTAAAGCATATCTGTAGAAAGCCTGTTAATATGTGTTCTGTTTTTCAGGTTTTAAAGTGTTTCAAAGAAATCTCTTGGAGTTACCAGTACTTTGAGAATACTACAAAGAATAAAATTTTCCAGAAAGAAAGGAAATCTCCCAAATAAATATCAAGTTCATCTGATGATTAATTGTATATTTATGTTCTGTCTGAATTTTCTTAGTCTCTTTCGACACTGATTTGAGAGTAATGATGAATATTATAAACAGATTCTTTCTCTTCCATTGAATAATATTTGGTATGAAGAAGTAGGAATAAATCAGAACAAAAGCCACAGAAGTCCTGCAATTTGTGCAGGATTTTCAGGTGGGTTAAAGCACGCTGACTGTAAATGAGATGTTTGGCAAAGCATGAGTCTAATATCTCCTACTCCTTTTTGGTTGCTAATGTGACTTATAGGAGCCAAACTCAAATAGCAGAAGTGACTTTACTCCTTGAAGAAAGAGAAAATGAGTAACATTTACAGAACTGACTTTTTCTTTTACTTTTTTTTTTAATATATATTGATGACCTCTGAAAACTGAAATCAGAAGCTAAGAGGAGAGTTAGAAGCGAAATCACGCTTCCCTTTGACACATGGTAAAACCCAGTAATTCCATCGCATCGCCAGTTTGCTTATAATGCTTTTAATGAATATAGGTTACTTGGTGTCTAACACTGGTGCTGTTGAAGATAATTTCTTAAGTGGGAGAATACACAATTCATTGTAAAACTGACTGCTGCCCCATTCAGCACAGAGGTTTCGGTTCAGTGAGAAAAAAAAGTCCTTGTAGTGAGGTCTTGATCAATTCGTATTTGCTTGCGACAATTACATGCAGGGGAACTGCTTAGATGCTCTGAGGGGCCTTGTTGAAACAAATGGCTCACACAATGCATTTTTGACTCACGAACAGTTGTGTCTATATGAAATGGGGCCTCGCATCGTACGTTTTCTGCAATATAAACACGACTGTGTGTTAGCAAGACTAGATGGAAGTGAGAAAAAAAGTATTATGTAATTCTTTCTGATATCAGAAGATTTGATTAAGCCAGTCTTTGAAGGCAAAACTGCTGATCTGGTATATGTGAATTTTATTTTAACAGTTCTGAGGTTTAGTTTATAGAAAAGCCTACTTAATGCAGCATATGTAGAATCAATTACTTCTATTCTTTTCTACATACACAACAGGCAATTCAAGTGAAATACTTCCTGAACAGAGAACTGCAGGATTCAGCTTCTGGGGAAAGTTAATAAGAGTAACAGTAGCAGTTTTTAAATATTTTCCTATTTATCATATAGCCAGAAACTCTCAAAGCAATCCCTTTTTTACTCTTTCCTTCCATCCATGTGTTATGTTTAACATCTTCATTTTCTCTTAAATATGATATTTTCTTCCCCCTAATGTTTGCCTTCTAGACTGCATTCTCTCATTCTTCCTTTTTGCATCTCCTTTCCAACTTTCATGCAACGAATCCTGTTTTCCTTTCTGCATTACCATGCTATTTGTTGTTCTTTCTTTTCTCTTACAACTTTTGTCTTTTTTATTACCCCTTTTTCTAATGTGGTGTTTTCTGACACACCTTTCACCAGCATGGTTAAAGTCTCACCATTGAGACTTGTAGTCATGCCTTGTTCCTGTGGGTAAATGCAGCTTTTAACATCCTTTCTGGATACAGATTGGTAGTTTGGTGCTTCTTAGGCTAGATATGATTAGGTATTCAATTCTTAATTTTTTATAGTATGATTTTCTGAGAAAAATAGTTTTCACTCCCACTACATTTGTATATGTTATAGCATACTATAGCTATTTAAATTTTACTACCCTTTCTGATTTTTCAAGCTTATATGAACAGCAAGACTGCCATTATGTGATGATTTGGTAAATATGATGGAGGCAGCTCAGTTATCCAGACAAAGACACACAATGCCAGTTGTGGATGTGTTACTTTGTCCTGTCAATACCTCACCTGCTGATCCAGAAAACTGCAGGTCTCAGATCACCTAGGGCACTTCAGATAACGTTATGGAACATCTATGTCTAATTCAGGAAGCTAAATTGTACTCTGCGTCTCAGATATTAACGTGAATTAATGTTGCCTTAATATAGAGGTGAATTCCATCCTTAGAGTCAGTACACATTCTTCCAGTACCACAGTTTTCTCTGATTGTATGTTTCAGATGAGACATAAAATAAGGTTACTGATGACATCTGCTACTAGTGATTACCTGGTGGTTAGCTACTTTAACTTGTTGCTATTTGAAAATTCCAGGTTTCCTATTTGACATTTGTCTTTATTATGGTTGAGTTGGTAAAAGAGTTTAAAGTCTCTGGAAGGCAAAAAGTAGTTACTACTTTTTATATCTTGGATACACGTACATGTCTGTGCACACAAGCATGCATGATCTGTCTTTTTAATCAAAGGGAATTAAAGATTCAATGTGGAAAGCTGAGTTACTCTATATAATTGAATATTTTGTTCACAGTTGAGGAAATAATAATTTGAGGTTTGTAACTGATATGTATACAAGAAAAACCTCAAGAATATTTGTTATAGTAGTATATGGACTTATTCATCTCTATTCTTTACTCCCAGAAGAGAGTAGAGTTCAGGAAGATAAAATCAGGACAGTGGCAGCATGGAGGACCAATGCAGGATTGCCCTGTTTAAATATGGAGCATGATTTAGGGCACGAAATAAAAGAATTGAGAAGTGGTGTCTGCAGTGATCTCTTGATGCTCAGTAGGTCTTGGATTCTGGTCCTTCACACAGCTGGGTGGCTCACACTATAGGTCCTACATTATTGGTGTATGTAGGTCCCTTGTATATGTAAATGCATCTGTCCTGTCCATACACAAAATGGAAGTGAATTAGGGTGTGCTGTCAGACTGAATGCAAAAATGCTTCTGTACTCTGTGGTCTAGGCATGCCAAAACAGCTTAAAGTGAACAGTCCCAAATGTCTCCTATGGCAAAATAGTATATTTGGCACCTATCTTGATCTTATCTGTAGATTATCTCACATTTCATACTTCCCTCAGTCCCTGCCCAACACAGAAATGAATTTTTCCCTGGCTCATGACATGATTTACTCATTTTCCCGGTGTTATTTCTAGGTTAAGCCTTATTTGTGAGTATCTTCAATGCATGGCAGTTCATACCAAGGGTCAAATAGGCTGGTCAGATCAATTGCTCTGAAAATATGGTTTCACACAATAGAGGATCAAATCCTGAAGATCTATTTAATGCCTGAATCCACAAGCAAAGAAAAAAGTATTAATCATTGTAAAAAATATAAAGCTGGAATTGATTTCTTTTGGTTCAGATGAGAGGATCAGCTCAAATTTTCTTTGCTAGTGGGACACTCACTCTTCTTTGATCATACTGCTAGAGACACTGTCTGTGCTCTGTTATTTGCTGAAACTGGCTATTATTCAGCAGAACTGAGCCAAACCCCTTAAGTTCCCTTTAAGTGCTCCTCAGTCCAAACTTTACCACAGATCCCTGGCTATGGATTTAAGGAAAAAAAAAAGGGGAAAAAAAACCACAAACAAACCCAGAAAAGATAGGATAAAATCACCACCAAATCTGCTGTCATATTACTTTAAGACACTCAGTTCCTGTCAGTTAAACTGACTCAAAAACATGCTGGTAGAAAAACAGTATAGTGGAAATGAACTTAGTGAACTCAAAAGAAAAACAATAGCATCGGACAATGTAGACTGCTTTCCTGAGCTTCCTGTCATACACTTAGTCCCTAAATCCCAACAGAGCCAGTGAAGGCAAACAACATTTTATAAAGCAAACACAGAAGTCTGGGTCTTTCCTGTTTTTCATAATGAGGTCACCTGAAAAATGAGCTAGATATATCTCAGGTATTTGTTTTCTGTTGCCTCCAGCAGCTGTTATGCAGAGAAAGGAAGAGTTTTCTTTCCTGTTATTTGGTTTTTTAACAGATCCAGTGCATGTCAATGCTGAAGCAAGCAAGCAAGCATAAAAACATGGGATATGCAAACAATTTCTCCTTATACAGGTCATTGATGCCATGAGTCAGAAGAGGAAAACGGAACTCGAGATGCCAGGCAAACATTAAAATTACTCACAAATGAGTTGTAAATTGCCCTGTTAAAAAGGTAACAAGAAGTTTGTATGAGATGTTTGAATGGCAGAATATTATTCAGGAACTGCTTGCTATTGAGTGTTGCAACTACAATAACATAGCCTCATGCATTGTTCAAAGGCAAAGGGAAGTCCCAACAAAGTACTATATAATTCTTATAATGAAAGAGTAAATTAAATAAATAATTCTCAAAATGCATAAAACTTTGTTTAGCACCGAATTTTTCTATTTCATTAATGTTGTTTACAGAAAGTTCTTACTTGGGCAAAATACACATTGGATCTATCTATATTTTACAGGCACTAGAATTTGGCAATCTTTGACTGAGAAAAAATTCTTATTGCTATCCATGTGAGAGACATGCATAAGTAACATTGATCAGGCAGCATATAATCACTTGAAATGGGATACATGTCCACGTACCTCAGATATGGTATGGGTGTTAAAATAACCCAGACACAGTGACTGAAAGGTGATCCAGACAAAACAGGAGAAAACAGCTACAGACCTAACATAAAGAGGTCAAAAGGGAAATCTAGTTCTTCACACTTATCTTAATGGCAGCAGTTTTGCACCAGTGTAATCATTAACTTCAATGTGGCTGCCTATTTTGTTCATCCATGGGAGCTGGGGAAGAGCTGAGCCTACAGTATCTCTCTGAACAGGTTAGCAGTTTGTGCATTGAAGGTGAGTTTTAATAGCTCCTAAAACTGGTCTTTGACTACGTGAATTCCTCAGTGACTGAGTCCTCCGATGTATAGGTACACAACAAATCAACATTTACCTTTAAATGACGTACATGAATTCGCCTAGAACTTAGTAAGGACTTCTTTCTGGATAGAAGCTGAAAAATAAGTATTGTGTTTTTTCATACTGGGAGCTTTTGGGTTGGTATTTTTGAGTGAACAAATTTCTTTATGCAATTGTTTCTGAAAATGACATTTGATATCAATAAAATAAACACACGCAGATTATTTTTATGAAGCTCCAAGAAAGATACTAGCTTTCAGTTCTGCTGACTAAAAGGAGAAAAGATTGAAGCAATTTTTATGTAATTTCATATAGTCATGGTGTTTTTTTGACTTCCTGAAAAACAAACAAACCAACCCCCAAAACACATCAAAGGTGATCATATTCATTAAATTTTAAAGGGCAGATACATGCAGACATTTACTGCTTGATTGGATGCTGAAAGACTAACATAGCATAGGAGCCACAAGTTCAGTTAGATGGCTACATTTTCTAACTTAGTTGATTTATTGTTCTCAGGGGACAAAGGGAATTGAAATCTGACAGACAGGATACGCTGTACCCACTTACTGGCAGAACGTTAATTCCCAGAAGTCAGAATGTATGCATTACAAGCAATGCATCTTTTCATTTTTGTTTTGTTTTTCAAGCAGTATACAGCTCAAAATAGCACAGACGATGCCTGAATATCTAAGTAACTCTTACATAGTGAACTGATGCACAGGAAAAGGAAATGTGTCTGTCCAAGAAGCACTTCACGGAAGCCTTGCGGGCTTGCTTGATTTAATGCAACATACTTGCCAAATCTTCTGAGCTATTAAGCAACACAGCTCTCTTTATGCAGGATGCTTTTCTGGGGAAAAAGGCATACAAGATAAAGAATGCGTGCTATGGATACAAACTAGGTTACAAGTTGAGAGCATCTGTAAAATGTGATCCAAAAAAGGCTTAAGATACCAACCTACTTTCTTGCCTACTGCACTGGACTCATCTAAATCCTGTGCTGCACTTGCCTATGAGGAAAAAAACCAGTGAAAATACCATTTAAACTTCAGATACTTACTCATATAACCAGTTTTTTCTGCCACATACATAAAATCACATCCTTTAAAATTAAATGCCTTTTAAAATATGCTGAAAGTTTTCTTGGCATAAAGTGCTCTAATGACAAAAGCAAAGCTTTTTATGAACCAGATGCTTTTTTGACAGTATGGCACTAGCAATTCTAAACAAATTACATTGACTTTATTACGATAGAATAAAGTCTAATCAGATCCATGTTGTACATGCCACCTTTGGAAAATAAAATGTGCTTACTTAGCTAAGCCAACTCAGTGTGCATACCCACAGGAAGTTTGTAGTGAAGACCCCAAGGGGTAGCAATGCAAAATTCAAAATCATTTGGAGGCTTTTCTGGTCGTTGCCATAGCATTCTGTCAGTCAAGTGATGAAACACTTTAGAGCAAACTATACTTACAGGAAAGCTATCACTGACAGAAAGCCAGAGCTCTTAGTTTTGTCCTTTCCATTCTTGCTTAGGTTAGCTACGAGTTCAGTATCCCACCTAGCACTCAGTGAACCACCAATGCAACAAAGCAATTGGGAGTTTTCACCAAAATGTGTTCACCCACTTTTCCTGCAACTGCTTCATTTTCTTTCTTCTCTTTCAGGCTATTAATACTTGCACAATAAGTAATCTCTGTTTTGCCCTGAAGATGAATTGTTTTCCAAGGGTATTTGCCATTTGGTATGCTTACTACTAGAGTTTTTCCAGCTGTGGAGTGCTGGGTTTAGAGATCCCATTTCATCTACAAACACAGCTTACACCCTGTGAAAGTGTGAAATGTTCTGACTAGATAGCTAATGACTTACTGTTGCCAACAATGGCTTTCTAATTCCATTACTATAATTTCCACTGAAAATTCCATTTACAGCACTCTATGTTTAGACTTCAGGTAAATGAAAGCTAGTAATTTAGTGCTGTGAATGTTCTAATCAACAGCTTAGTTGTTATAAACTTTCTTTCTTTCTTTCTTTCTTTCTTTCTTTCTTTCTTTCTTTCTTTCTTTCTTTCTTTCTTTCTTTCTTTCTTT
>JAWMRA010000041.1:18307357-18343619 GCA_035584735.1 Pseudotriccus pelzelni | reverse complement strand
TCTTTCTTTCTTTCTTTCTTTCTTTCTTTCTTTCTTTCTTTCTTTCTTTCTTTCTTTCTTTCTTTCTTTCTTTCATTCTTTCTTTCTTTCTTTCTTTCTTTCAAAAAAATATCCCAGAGAAACAATTACCACACATTTTCATGAAGAAAACAAATGATGGGACTTGGAGTGTTACACTACATATATAACATAAATTATCCTCTATTCTTAATACAAATTGTGCATTGTCATTTAAAGCCAACATGCAGTTTATTTTCCATTGCCCCTGAAATGGATTAACACCTGCCTTGACTCCATCCCTTGAGAGGCTGCCAGCATTGTTAAAATTTAATGCTATATCCCACTGTGTCAGGAAAGACATGCCTCCCCAATCTCACTGTCAAACAAGTGCTTGTCAACATCCCTTAATTATTGTTATTATTAAGAATGAAGGTTAAATATATATGTTTTGTGAATGGTAATGTCTATCATCTGGTTTAGTTTTGTTAGGTTAAGTTGGGCTACAAGGAAATAAAGATTTAAGTGAAAGATGATTTTTGAGTCAGGTCTCTGAGTTTATCTGTCATTATTTGTAATGACTTTTGTGCAAGCTGTGTTAGCATTTACATTCCAAAATGCTGGTACAAGGGGAGAGAACACATGTACAACAAACTAGGAAAAATTTCTTTCTCAGTAAACATTAAATAAATGTCAAATCCCTTGGACACTATACAGGCAAAGAAGAATACAAGCAACATTTTCCTCACAGACAGGGTGAAGACTATCAGAAAATTGGGACGTTTTCGCAGCTCCATAACTGATGTCTTATTTTGTACCCCAGGCAAATGGTTACTTCTAGAAACTGTGGCCTTGTAACTGGTCACCAGAAGATGATAGGTTAGAGAGCGTGGGTTTTTTTTGTCAGTGGAAATAAGTAAATTCTTCTATAATTTTCTCAGACATAGACAAGCTGACCTCCAAATTATTGCACAGTTCTTCAGAATTCAGAATATACATGGCCTATAAATACAGGCATTTCAGCAACACAAAATTACTACTGTCATTGTCACATGTCACTAAGAGTGTGTTGTCATCACCTCAGCATCAGGCAAGACACTGGCTCTTGGAGCAGGTACGTTACTTGTGCTGATATACGAGCTCACCACAGAGCTGTTCAGCTCCTTACTGTTTCCAGCCTCTCCTCTAGCAGTGTACCTTCTTCCTCCTCTTTACGTAGTTTCACCTTCTGTCTTTCTGGCTCTGGTTCACGTTAGACGCTATTTTTTTTTCTGCATTAACTTTCTCCTCCATTCATGAGTTCAGATGGCCCATGGAGGGGACTGCAAGTCATGGCCAGTGCAGGAGAGAAGATAAGGAGTTTAGCCAAGAAGGAGGAAAAAAACCTCCTGCTAAGTTCATTCAAGCTACATTTCTAACAAACTCTCCAACTTCAGACACATTCACTGGAAGTACAGTTTAGGTCAGAATGGTCTTCCTTTTTCAACTCCTGCTTTTCATCTTTCTGTGCTCATTTTGTCACCTTCCCTTGCATTACATTTTTAAGGCTGTAGTACCTGTGAACTCAAGGAAGTGATTGAACTGATCAGCTTCAGTACAAAACAGTGCTGCTTTCTGGCTGTACCAAGTTTACTCTGTGATCACACAAGCTTCTGATTGGCAAGAAGAGATTAGAGGGTGTGTTGCAGTATCTGAATCAGACATTCCTATGAAACTTGTCCCTGCAACCATAGCCTGAAGCTGGCTGTGCCAAGTGGCAACACCTGACAAACATGTGCTGCTTCCAACAGGGTGCTCTACAGCCCCCTGCATTCCTAGGACAAAGCCAGTGGTCCCCACCAGCAACCTGACTTGCTACATACGCAAATTAGGGTGCACTCAAGAACTAGTAGGGAGGCAGCTAAGGAAGCAAAAAAAACCCCATGCTATAAACCATGTTCCACTGGACTAGAAAATCTTCTTTAATCAGTGCAGACTGGAGAACAGAAATAGTAGAAGTATTTCATAGAATCGTAGAATGATTTGGGTTGGAAGGGACCTGAAATATCATCTAGTTCTCAATGCCCTGCCATAGGCAGGGACACTTTCCACTAGAGCAGGTTGATCATCCAGTCTGGCACTGAACACTTCCATGGATGGTTCATCCACAGCTCTGGGTAAACTTTTCCAGTCTACTACAGATCTAGACAATTAGGTGTAAGTTAAAAGACAATCCAGAATAGAGAGGGAGAGTCTACTCATACATTCACAATAACTCATGACAGGCACTGGGGAAGCATCTCGGCTTCTACTTGCCAAAGTTTATGGGTCTAATTCAGAGCTGTACACTGATCATTTCCATCCAACTTGGATATTAGAAGAGACAATCCTCTTGTAAAGTTGGTTTCTGACTTGGAAAAAAAAGCTTGAACTTAAAATGTATTGCAAGAAAGAATTGGAAATAAGACCAAACTTTTCCATAGTGGTCATGTGTCCTATATACTCATCAGAAACAAGGAGATCTAAGCACTTAAATTAGAGGATTCAAACCTCTATTTTTCTCTTCCTAGGACAGCAATGGATTTGCTTCTTGTCAAATATCCTTTTTAATCTTAAATGAAAGTGTTAGTTGAATGCAGACACCTCACCAGCCAGGTAGCATATGAGAGGAGGCTTATTGGACTTAAAAGGCTAAATTTATTCCAAGTTCTGTCTGAGGTCTTAAAACACATGGTCCTAATTCTTGCCCAAAAATATTTACCTTCATTTACAAGGAAGACCAGACCAGGGAGGTGAACTGTCCTAGTTTCCCACATGGTTATTTTAGTGATTATTGTCTTCAGTTACTGGGTTGTTTCTCTACAGTAATACAAAAGAAAATGGCAAATTCAAATCCATTAAAAACATTTCAGCAATTTGAAAATACAGTCTTCTATAGTAATTATCTTTGAGGCCTATCATTAAAATAGCCATAACATTATTCTCCTTATTTTTCAATCAGGAACATGTAGCTGACTAGACAGTGGCTAGTTTGAAGGATATAGGAAATAAAGAGGTGGCAATTTCACAACACTTGGGTAGGAAAAACAAACTGACCGTGTGTATGCAGTATTTTTTTAGTTGGTGTCCGCGAAGACTGGTTACCATATCTTGAAAACAATATCTGCTTGTTCTGAAAAACTGCTTCTTATAAACAGTAAAACATCTGCCAAATTTTGGGAGTTTCAAAATATTTATATATGAACAGTGATTAAGTCATGAATTATTGTTAATATTCAGAATCCTTTATATTTTACCTAGGCTACATATTTTTCTCTTGCAGAAAACAAATATTTGTAATTTTGATGCATTAACTCCACCAGCCTATTAATACAGTCTGGAGTTTTAAATACTATTAAGAGTTAAAATACAATTAAGAATATAACTCTATCCTGGAAACACTTCTTTTCATGATTTCATTGAGGTTTACACCACCAGTTAATACCATTAATATCTCCTTCTTACTTACACAGTACCAGTGATGTTTCCCTCATTCCTTGTATCACTGAGCACGCTGTGGCAATGCTAAATGTTTCCTTTTTAGAACGTATTAAATATGAAACCATCAGTAACTCTCCTTCATGTTTGGTTAAGAACTGAAAGTCATATACACAGTGACTTGCAACCTCACCAAGGTGAGAGAGGTTTACAGCTGCAGGTGCTGCAAGCTATTCACTTTAGTTTTTGCCTCTCACCCCCACTCACACTTAAAAAAAGAATTATGTTCCTTTTTGAAGCTTTTTTTCCTTTTTTTTTTTTTTTTAAACAGATGATGCTGAATTTGACAAGGAGAGAAAATATTGGTGCCGATATTGGATTTTTTGGAGAGCTGCACTTGGCCATTTATTACCTTTCTGCTCAGCTTTTCCCTGGCCTTTTAGAAAGTCTGCTCAGTTTTTTCTCTGGCCTTTAGAAAGTCCCAGAGCTCCTCTTCCCCACCTCAAAACTTCTGACTGGGCTTTTGCTTAACTTGAATCACCCCATGTTCCTGGGAACAACTTACACACATCTGCTGAAGCAGAGTTATCAAATGCCACCATGAAGGAAAATTTATGGGATGTTAAATGTACATGTTCTTGTCCTCTCTCTAAAAATAAAGTATTTACAGGAAAAATAGTTGGGGCCTTTGTTTTTGAAAGCAAACTGTGCATCTGGTATGTTCTCTAAGCAAATGTTTTATTATTTTGTCTTCTTTTTCTCCATTTCCCACTTTTCATGGTTTCTTTCTAATATGTGAATCTCCACTTGGCAGCTTTTTTCCTTTTTGTTACTGAGAGCTGAAAGCTGAACACCTGCTTACTGAACACAAGTCAGGGATATTCTCTGAATGTTGAGGAAAAATTAAATTTTCATGAAAAATCTCAGATTTTTTTCCCCTGGAAGATGTCTACCTTCTTGCTTGTTATCATTGTTACTCTCCTTTATCTTTCACCTCTTAGGTTATTCTGCTGTTGTGGTTTTGTCTTCTGCTCAGAATTTATAGGCAAGATTTCCAGAAATCATGGAAGAAAAAGGTTCTAAACCTTTTATTTGCAGCTTATAAGCCTAAAATTAGGTATCCATTTTTAAAACTCTGCTCATTCAGTTATATCCCACAGAATTATTGGACCAATTCTACATTAAAATATCATGTAATCTTAGACGCAGATTAAAGTTTCACATCTTGGGTAGGTAGCTACTACCAAATCTGTTTGGATAAAAAATTTTTTATAGACAGATACAAATCAAGATATTTTTTAAATTAAATGAAGAACTCCTCTGTGTGAAGCATATGTGTTTGTGCAAGAAAAAGCAAGGAGGAAGAAAAGAGAATATAGAGGGCTTAATCACCAGCTCTTGATTTGGGTTGAACTGCAGTGGTCTCTTAACAGTGTTTTGCTCTCCAAATGCTAAACATACACTAGAGTGATAGCCTGTTTATGCTGGATGGAGTACTGAATAACCCTGCTATCTACTTTAGCACAAATAATGTAAGGGAATGAAGTAAATTAAGGAAAATGAAGATTCCTTAGAGATACCAACAGCAGAGCTACAGTCAGCCCTGGTATGGATGGAGCCTGTGGTGTTCTTGACCTTATTCTTCCATTATATGTCCCAGAGAACACTCTATGTCTGGGAGCACAGCCTAAAGACTCAATAACTCTTTACTAGACTTAGGTTTTCTGATTTTTTGAATCCAGGTAACATACAGAAGCTTTCAAAAGAAAAAGGGGCAAAAAGCCCTGGGTGTAACCAGTATAAATATAGTTTATAATAGACTGTTTGATATTTTTCCTTCTTCTTGTCCATACAGCTCTTACCATGTCATGAAATTCCCTTCTCTTTAGATGGTTTGTGAGGCCATCCCTCATAACTATAGTTTTATGAGTTACAAATGTTACCATCCCTGTCTGCTTGGAGTATTTAATGCTTGAGTATAATTCTGCTCACATCTACAGGGCTGGGCTGAGAAGGTGTTACTTACTAGGACAAGTAGCAGAAAATATGTATGTGCTGTGGTACTTATCAACCCTTTTTCATGTAGGTATGTTTTGAAATATGATATTCTACATCAAAAGCGAAATTTCTGTGAATAGAGCAAATACATGGCTTGTGTTACTCAGGACATTCCTAGTTTTAAACCCACAGTACATTTTCATTGATAGCACTATATCCTTCAGTCATGGTCAGTCTGTCACAGCCTGTAACCTGTCATTCATCTGTTTCTATGTGAGTCAGTGTTTTCCTCTATGTTCATTTATGGGTTGATCCTGAGAGGCACAAAGGACCTGCATCTGCAATGAAGTTTGTTACACTTCCTGACAGGATCTGACACTTGATTATTTCTTCCTCTTTTACACATAGTGCATGTTGGCTCTCATTTTATTCCAGTGGTTTTCAGTAACAATTATTGCCCCTGTTCCTTCTATGTTTAGCATACTGTCGGATTTGTCATTTCCAGTTTTAAATGAAAATGTTGAATGACAGTGAATATAAAATAGCCTCCAGTATGAAGCTTCCTGCTAATTGGATGATAACATCCCAGTTATATTTTGTGATTAACTTTCTAGCCAAGTATCCTGTTAAATATACAGTATTCCTATTACATTTGCATTCACAGTGTAAATGGAAAGTACATGATGTGTGCTCTCTTTCCATCTGCTGACCTCATAGGATTCTTCAATCTGCAGTTTTCCTAAAACTTATTATCAACACCTTACACTTAATTAAATTTCTCATCATTCAAATAAACGATTAATATAATCCTAAGGCATATCACCCTGTTGAAAATATTTCCTCTTATAATCTGATATTACTGTTTATCCAAATATTTCTCTTCTCCTGTGACACTAAACATTTAGATCAATACAGTGAGATCCGTGCTGTTTATTGAATATATGCCCAAATTGTGAAAGTGCGGAAAGAATATTATGGCAAAGAACTGGTTTGAGCAAGGCTGCTCTGCAAGGGTTGTGGAGCTAGGAGCCGAGTTGGGAGCCAAGGGTGACCCAGTCCCATGGGGCTGGTCACAGCCTGCAGTGCTGATGACTGGTCTTAGGGTTTACTGACAATCCCAAAAGAGGCAAGTCACAAACCAGGGCCAGGGCCAGTCAAGGGACTTGAGTTGGGAGCAAAGCAGACAGAGTCAGGAACAAGGCTGGAGACAGCAACACCAGGCCAGGCACTAAGAGCACTCGGATGGGTGAAACTGTGCTCCTGAGCAGTCATCAGGGATGGAAAAAGCTTTCACAGTGTTCCTAGGGCTGTGACAGCAGTCTGGTATTTAATATTTACCTCATCTTTTATTGCAGCAGCCCTAGTATGCAATAAATATATAATACATGTTATATATGGGAACTATATGTTTGTGATAGGTACATGACGCAATGAGCACAATTTTCATATGATTTTTTACACCACTTATAGAACAGGAGAGCATACGAAAAAAATATTTTTTGCAGACATTGTTTCAAGTTCATGGACTTTTGTATTGAATGAGATGTTTGTAGAAACCATTGTGATTCATGAATTAGGCATTCAAATAACTACTTTTTCAACACAATGTCAACTGTGAAGACATATCTGTAGCAACTCAATTGTTTAGGCCTCAAGTCTTAAACATTATTTTGCTCATAAAAGGAACATTTTATTGTGAAGCGTGATCAAATTTCACAAGTATCTCATTTTAAATAGCTGAAATACCTGTGCCTAGGTATAAAATCTCAGTGAATCTGTTAGCTTGAAACTTTAATATTTAAACATGAAAGATACTTTTTGGTTCTCGGTATCATACAAATAAACCTTCGCAATTTCTGTTCTTTGATGAAAAAACAAGTTTCTTTGGGAATAGTAGAATTAACAATTTTGAATGCTACATTGCCTTTGTGATAATTATCCAACTACATCAAATCCTGCTGGGATATTGACTGGATTCTCTCTATATCCCTTGTAATAGCACTGGAAGCAGTTCATTCTTCTGCTGCCTAGCCCTCGCCTAACCTTGATCATAGCATCATGGAACCACAGAATATGTTGAGTTGGAAGGGACCCACAAAGATCATCAAGTCCAACCCTTAGCCCTGCACAGGAACATCCCCAAGAGTCATGCCTTTGTGCCTGAGAGTATCATCCAAATGCTTCTTGAACTCTGTCAGGCTTGCTGCTATGATCACTTACCTGGGGAGTCTGTTCCCAACCATCCTCACCCTCTCTTTTATTGAAATCTGTTGTTTTAGTAGAGCTCCTCTGAAGGCTTCATGGACAGCTGCAAGATGAGTGACTGCATGGTTGAAAACAAAGACTGTAAAGTGCTAGATAGTCTGTCGGCTGCATCTCAGTAACTAGTCACACCATTTCAGTAGAGATGGAAAGAAAACATTTTGTTTTTAAACATTGTTGTTCATTTCTAATGAAACATAGAATTGTTTTTTCATTTCTGATTATCTTTTCATTAGTATTTCTTACCCTTTTTTAAATTCCTAATATTTAAACACCTCTTATAAAGAACAGAAAGTAAATTTTCAAGTAGAAATTGATCTAAACTGTTCATTTTCTCCTATTTTTACTTTCTTTCTTCAGAACTAGATCTAAATATCATTGATGTACTTGCTGTTCCTGTACCAGACACTTTGCAGTTCACAGTAAGTGAAAAAACAAAGATTAAAAACTTTTTTATCCCTTTGCTTTATTGCACAACCCATTGCTTAATAACTAAGCTACCTCTTACCTCCTTTTCTCTCAAGTAAGGAAGGTCTAAAGAAGACAGGCAATTTAAGAATTTTTACAGTGACTCGGCAGGCATATTGACTTTATATGTAATGGTATTATGAAAACAATAAGATTCAAGTTCAGTATATTTAGCTCACACGGCATTGTATTCTGGTGGTAGTATAATGGAATAAAGGATAAACAGCAAATTTTGACTTACTCAGAAATTGTGATTTTATGCATCATGATTTAGAATACAGCTACTTTTTTCTCTCAAGATTTTTCAAAATACAAAAAGCCTTTGCTATCCATCTTTGAATATTAAATTTATTTGTGAATCTATCTGTCCTCTCTAGCAGAATGCAAAAGTATCTGATGATGAAACTAGCTTTTCCTACACTAGCAAAATACTTCAGCTAAGCGTTGGGAAGATTTTATTTTTTATATAACAGCCTACACAGATAGTTATGAAAAGATTTTTTTGTTTCCTCAGAAGCCATTTTCCACTTTTAAAGGAAAGATTTGCACAGAAAAATACCCTTGACAGGAAAACCCTAAACTCAAGGGTCTGTGTCTCCAGTCCTGTTACTTACTATGTAGGATTTTCTTCACTGCTTTGAATACTTGGTGATCCTATTAGTTATTGGAAGAAATTCTGATCTCAATTACACCATCATTAACAACACAGGTTGATATCTGCTAATGATGTGCTTGACTCAGCACAATGAAAATTTGGGAACTTTTGTTCTGAAGTGAAGAATATTATATAGCCAAGGTGTATTTTGTATTCTGTCTGTAATGCACCTTGTCCAAACAGTCTATATCTCTTTCTATAATAAAGCCTTTCATCCTGAGGTAGCTTTTCTGTTCAAGACAGATGAAATGACAGAGGATAGACACAAACTCTCTATATGGAGACTTGACATTTCTTCTTTTACTTCTGTTAAGATTACAGGAAGCTACCCAGGCTCCAAACATATGGAGATTTCTCCAAACATGGAAACAGTATAACTGGTCCTTCTCATTTTCGCTAGATGGTGCTGCAGAGTAGTTTTCTGAAAAAATAAATAAATAAACATAAACACAAAGCAAATTGTTCCCAGAAATTGCTGGTTTATATTTCACTTTTATAATTGTTAAAATAATGGAACAACTATTAGAGAGTGAAAAAAATCATAGTCAGTGTAGGTGTAATGGAATTTGGATTCACAAATAGTCCAGATGTCTAAACTCAAGTCCTTTATGGAATTTATATGTCAACTAGATTGTAACTTTGAAAAATAAAATACTAGGATTGTAATAAGAATGTTTCCAGACAAGTTTTTCATTGTGTCTTGCAGTGCATTGCCCATGGGAAATAGTTCATTCTGTCTTTAAATACCCTAGCTAGTGTCACTGTAGAAGTGTCACACAGCATGGTGTCTTCCCAAGTTAGCTCTTTGGGATTCACAGTTAGGCTTTCCTGTAGGCACTCTTTCAGATTCTCTCTGGTATTCTCTGACAGGCCCAATCTAAAGTTCAGTAACCACAGCAACACAAAACATTTTCATTCAGAAACACTGAGAAGGAGAACGTGCGTTTTGTAACATAAGAGCTAAAAGGCTTGAAGAGATTTTCAGCAACTGGAAGGTGAAGGTGTCCTGTCTTCAGCCTGAGGGGATGCAAGTGAGCACAACCCATCCCCACAGAGAATGCTGTAGACTAGGGAAAAGAAAAGGTGAAAGGAAGAGAGCACTCATCCCATTGCTGGGGTCACGTAAGTGTACAGAGAGAAGAAAGGATTTGTGAGAGGTGGAAGCATGGGCACAAAATACAGCTTCATGTTGTAGCTTATTGATGAGAGTATTCACTGGGAAGAAGTTTGAGAAAGAGAAGAATCATTTCGGATTCTGTTTCAAACATTGCTGATGCTATTTGCATTAAACAGTCTTAAATAAAGATGGAAGATGCTAAGGACAAGGACTAGAGTTTTTGGAGTAAGTGCCTCACCACAGGTGTACATGCTCAGGTTCCCTCCTGTGCTCTCACTTGTGTTCTTTTCCCTGTCTTGCAGCTGCATCCCAGGAGCAAAAAGCCATGTCAAATAGAGATGTGAAAGAGAAGGAGAGCCTTGAGGCTTACATATTAATTTCCATAGATCTGTCTAATTCAGGGCTACAGGTGAATAGACTGGGGAATTCTGAGATAGACATATTTTTCTTTAACATTTCTAATGACTGTTTTCCCTGTTTATTATATTTTGCATGTGCACCCCATTCTGAGGTATCTAACTAATATACTACATGGGGAATACGGGTATTTGACTCATATCCCATTTCAGTAACTGGGAATCTACTAAGAACAATAACTGAACTGTTGTGAAATTCTGATGAGGAGATTTTGGTTGAAACACCAGGAAAAAATATCCTGGCTGTAAATTGCATTTATTTGGAATAATATTCTCAAAAGAAAGAAATACATCAATGGGATTTCCTCCCTAGACAACTTTTAAAATTAAATACACAAAATCCATTAGACTAGTACTGCTTAACCTTTTTTTTTTTTTCTGATTTTTATTAAGCCCTAACTTTTCTGAGTTCAAGTTGCTGTGCATCTCAGGTATGACTCCCTTTTTTCATGCTTGTGTTGTTTCTTTTTCCTTTGACACTTATAGGAATAAATATTAATAAGCTATCTAACATAACTATTCAGTAGCAATCTGCCCGTCTATTATTGAAATAAGGGTTAAAATCAGTTTAACAAAAATTGACAGTATGTCCTAATATTTGTGGGAGGCTAAGTATTAGGAAATATACTGCATATCTTTGAACCAGCACACAGGGGAAAAATAATACATCCTTGTACATGCAATACCAATACAAATGCAGGCACAATGCAGGCACACGTAAAGCAGACACACATGTCTGGTGTAAGAATGACACATAGAAGCTGATTTCTCCCCATTGCCTGTTTTAAATCTGATTCCATTAATTGCCAGCTGGCTGTGAGCTGGAGGAGGGCTGTCAATGAAGATGGCAAAAACAGATTCATCCCTTTATTTAATAAGGATGGTTCAGTACACAGAGTCTGCACTATGCATTTATTCATGCCCTTTTCTAATTGGCCTGTTCAAATTGTAGAAGATTATATGACTTTAGTTAAATTATATGGGAGGGAGAAAAACACCAAATAAGAGAGAGAGAGGGGGAAATACATTACTGATTTTTTTTTTATTTGCCTAAATGTAGTTAGATATTTTTAAATGTTTAAAGTTAAAATGAAACAAAACTGAGAAATGTTTTGACTTTCTCTTAATTCCAAACAGCTATCACCCATTGGAGTCTGGAACATAAAGAAAGCTATATCATTTGCAAACTGAGAAAGATAGAGGCCGTGTTGACACAATGAGACTAAAAGGAACACTAGTTTAAAAATCTAAGGTTTTTAAAAAATATTAAATTAGGATTTTAATTGGCTCAGTGAAAAACTTGCACATTCTCTCCAAACTATAACACTGGTAGTATTTTATGTGAAACAAAAGAAGGTCATAAGTATTCTGTTTCCCAGAATTACATCCAAAAAGTCATTCAGGTATTTCTTAAAGTCTAGAGAAATAAGGTCACACTTCAGTGACCATATGTTTAATCCTACTGCAAAACTGTTTGGTAAGAAGACGAATATTGGGTCCTGAGCAGGATATTTGGCTGTTGCTTTGTGTAAATGATCCCTGATTTAAGCTGCAGATGGATCCCAACTCAGGGGATGAAAGCTAAGTCAAACCTACCTTTCCCAGCTCTCTAATATAGTTAAATACATAACATACTTAACCTGGAAATATGGAGGAAAAGAAGGATATCACTCAAGGATGCCACTTGTGTGCATGTGAGAAAAGGGCAGTGTACCAATGCCATGCCTGACCATAAAGCCTAATTTCTTTGGACTGTTCCTTAATTTGTATGATATTTTTTCTCTTCCTTGTATATGCAGAAGTTGAGTTTTGTCTGATACATATATCCCTCAGCTACTAGTTTGGAAAAATCTTCCACTGTGAGAGAAACCTTTCTGTTCAATGGAGTGTTGCCACTTTATGCAAGACATTCTTCCAGTTTAGTAAAAAGCAGTACTGTACTATAGGTTGTCTTGGAAATATGTGGCAGAGGTAAAATTTCCAAGATTCATTCCAGGTAAATAAAAAACCAGAAAAAGTTGATTTCAAAATTTGAAGAACTAACCACACTATGGAACTAAGAAGTGTTTATTCTGTTCTATATGCTCAACCTTCACAGTGACCCACTGAGATTTAAAGAGCTGAAAGTATAACTTCAGAGGTAGTAAAGTCTTTGGGAAAATACAGGAGATTTTGAACTACTTATTAATAAAAAATCCCAACAACATGATATTTAGAATATTTAATAAACTGTTGAGAATTTAATATCTAGAAGGCACTTAATGTTTTGTGTGTTATTTTTGTATTTGGATGACATTTTTCTTTGCTTGTGAAACCAAAGAAAACAAAGGTGAAAAGGAAAAGCAATTTGAAATATAAGGATTGAAATGCCTTGTTTCCCATGTTCTCACATGTCTGTGAAACTTGCCCCCCCACTAGTATTTGGCTGTTGTTATGTTCAGTGATGATTAATAAGTGTAGCAGAGTAATATTTTGTCTAAAATTAAATTATGAAGGATCTGGCAATTTCTTTAAATCTTCTAAAAACCTTCTTTAAGGGTTGGACTTGTTGATCTTAAAGGTCCTTTCCAACCTGGCCGATTCTATGATTCTATGATTCTTTATCAATGATATATTTCAAAAGTGATTGTCTTTAAACATGTGGCAGAACCTTTGAACCAGTCCGGTTTTCTGCAGATCTGTGCCCAGCCTTACATTTATCTACACAAGTATGAGAGTAAGAAACATATTTTTTATTTTAAATGAGATTTCACAATTGCATGGTTACTTAAAAATGCCCATTTGTACAGCTACAAATTATCAATACATAAAATACTCCAGTAATAAATTAATTAAATAGGTATAATTCCAACATTAATATAGTTTTAATTTTATCTGAAATCATTACTCAAGGGTTCAGATTTATGCACAAAAAACTGTTTATGTCTTGGAAGAATGAAATGCGAAAAATAAGAATTTTGCTTTGCTGTGCAGCATGCAGGTTTGGGTATAAACACTGTGTTCCTTTTACCTACCCTTCCTGCACACAGCATGGTTTGACGCCAGTGATGTGTATGGCTGGTTTCGGTAGTCATTGATGTCAATAGGACCTTTTCCATGTACTGAAACGGATATAGGAAGAAGAGGACTGGTTACATATTTACAGAATATATCCTGTTAAATGACTCAAAGAATAGTTTACCATCTGTTTTGTGGGATGCTGGTCTTTTCTTCTAAATTATTTATTTTCCTGCCATGTCACATCTTTAGGACAATTACCTAAGAGTCTGCTGCAGTGCCTGCAAGACATAGCATACTCCACAGGATTCCCCCTATAGACATTCCACAGGCATAATTGGGCTGCAGTGAGTAACTTGTCCCAGAAAATTACCCAGGGAAAAATTGAATTTTCTATACCCACCTTTAAGATTAAAATGTCTCTCAACAGAGACTAAAGGACTGTGTAAAAGCAGTGAGAACTTTTAATCTGAATTTCCAAGCTGGCTGGAAACTCCAAATCTTGAGTTCATTACACAGCTTTTGCCAGAACTGGTGTATTGATTTAGAGGAGGTATTAAGAGTTCGAACTGCATCTGACTTCTGCGGAGGCAGTCCTGCCAGGTCAGACTCAGTGTGTCTGAGTCTGAAACTGTCTGCCTGTACTCATCTGCATGTAAATTTTAAAAAAACTGCCTTCTGCAGTTGTGAGAGTTCATTAAGTCACAAAAGCATCAGCATCTTTTTGGAAAGGGAGGAGAAACTGCAAGTAAGCTTTTGATGGCAAAGCACAAATCCAAAAAAAAAAAAATTAAATTTTGCAACCCGATCAAACTAGTGATGAGTGGGAGGGGAATGTCTAACAGCCCTAATGTGAACAGGGTTTGTCGCTCAAGTCTCTTTGTGACTCTTACCCAGTAGCAATGCCTCATTTTTCATTGAAGTGTATTCTGTAGTTTTTGTGTTTCAAAACACTAATTTAATGGTTCCAAAACTGCCATGGGCATTAATCAGAGCTTTTGGATGAGCTGTAGCAATCATGGTAGCCTGGGGTAAAATGCATTAATTGCACTTCACCATTGCCTGAAAATACTTCATTTACATACTTCTAAATTGTAGTTTGGTCTTTCATCAGTGAAAGTAAGAGATAAGAAAAAGAAACAGAGAAAAGATTGATCATTGTTATGAAGTGGCTTTTTTTTTTTTCTTGTCCTTACTGCTTTTATCCAACCAGTAGCTTTCGATCCCAAAACCAATGTTTTCCAAACAAGCTAGTTGTTTATGAGTGGTTGTGAATTAACACAAATCGCTAGCCCATCAGGAATTGAGATACTTTTTCCTGTTTTTCAGAGTTTGCAAAGGATACAATCTTGGACCCTAATGTTTTCTTCAGTGAGAAACATCATCCTTCCGGAAGCAGACATGCTTGTTTTGTGTCATTAAAATGGTCTGGAGAGAAAAAATTTAATTGTTCCTGTCTCTTCAGGTTTAAAATAGATCTCTGAAGCTGTTGGCATAACCTGATGCATTTCTGCAGTAAAGTTCAAATTAGAGAACACTACATTTAGAAAGGAAAAAGAACAGAAGTATAAGCTTTTTCTCCCTTGTAATTGCATCTTGAACTGACTGAAGTTTTATTGTTTTAAAAGCTACTCAGATACCTTAGAAAAATGAGACACTAATGTCTAAGAAACATGGAAATCTTTTCTTTGTTGGTCTTCTCTCTATTTTTTTGACTTTTGGTGTTTTATCTATTCTGTGCTGTCTATTATTCTCTTTAAAATAAATAGAGGGGGTTTTTTATTACTATTTTATTTTATCTAACATGTATGTTTTTTAAATCCTCTTTATTTGCTATTCAGTTATTTTTACAGAGTCTCTGACAAAAAGAGGACTTACCAGTCTCCTTGACCCCTACTGAGATGAAGGAGATACTAAAAGTGTCCACTCAGACTCCTCAGTGGTGGCTTATCCAAAAAGAGGGAGGTGAGAACTACAATCTCCTGATTGTGAGGCAACTCGGAAGGATGGGGATAGACTTGAGATTAAAGAGGGCAGAGACCAGAAGGACCCCACTGGGCTCTAGGAGCCTTTTCATATTTAAAGAGCTAAATGAAGTTCCTGAGTTGACTTCTACCTGCTTCAGCCACTCTTGAGTGAAAGCTGTGGAACGGTCAACTGTACTTAAGGAACTTGTTGAAAGACTTCTGTTGAATTAATTGTATTTTAGAGTTAAAAACCTACTATTTCTATTTGTTTACTGCTGTTAGAGGTCTGTGGCAGACAAGTTTGTCATGGTCCAGAACTCTTAGTGTTTTATGTCCCCTGTCCATCAGTATTCAGGAAGGTATGAAATGGAAAACACATACTCTCTAATATTAAAAAGAAATTCTTGGTAGTGGCAAAGGTGAAAAATCTGTTTCTTATTTGTTCTAAAGCCCCTTTCCATGTTCTGATAGTTTGCACTTTTCTCAAAATGAAGAAAAACTCTTTGCTTTCATTTTATAACTTTAAAATTACCAGAGCTGCAAAAGGAGGATGCGATATAAAGAAAAACTAAGTCCAAAAGATGAGATACACAAAAAACATGTAGGTTTGAGAACTTATTTTTTTTACTATCTGTCACTTCCATATGATGAATTTACAGGATTCATAACCTAGGTTTGTCACCCATGTTCCCAGTTCACTATATGCAGAGAATGAAGTTGAGTGGGATCTGCTGAGACAAATATACCAAGCAGAGTAGCTACCTAACCTATATCTCACATCTCTGGTGGGGCATGCCTGTAGCATTCAGCAGTATATCTGTATAATGCTGTGTTCAGTTTCCTATCCTCTAATCTTAGACATTTATGTTACATGTTTAAATTTAGATGGTCAGCTCACTTAAATGTTTAACTCACTTTTCCTGTTCTCTAGAAAACTTAAGTAATAGTCTGGCAGCTGAAGGACTTGATCAGGAAGTTAAAGATCTTGGGTCCTTCTCCATCTGAGCACTGTTACACAGTTTGTGTGGTAAAATGCATGGGAAATGTTCAAAAAGGAACAGGATTTCCACTTGCTAGATGAGTACTCCTGTCACTGATCAGAAAAACCGAAGCTCCGTCTCACATGCATTTTCTTTCTCTAGATACCATTAATTTTAATTTTCTTTCTTTATTGTAACAGTATCAGCTAAAAAGAAGACAGTAATGTTAAATAAGTCACTTCAAGTTTGATCTTTAGGATAATGGAAAGCCTGAGGATAATCAGGACAGATCAGACTGAAGACCTGGATTATGTATAACTTCACACTCCTTGGGTGAATTATCAAGTACTAATTTTATTTTATGAAACATGGGTTGCCATTCTTTAGATGTCCTTTTGAATGGAATTTTCTACATATGTTGTGCTTTTTTAGAACTAATTATAAAGTAGATAAATTCTCTAAATCCAGTCAAGCAAGGACTTTCATAGAATATAAATGTAGTGAGATTTGGTCCAACAGTGAGATTCATATAATGCAACTTTAGGTTCTACAGTATGGAGCTTTATAAGCTAATTGTCTAGCATTGGGGAAAATGGAGTCAATAAAACCAATGGAGAACAGAGAGCAAACCATCTAATCTTGAAATTCGACACAGACATTTAAGGAATTGTGCTGGTCAAATCTTACCTTCTTCAGTGTCTGAGCAAAGCTGTTGTGGAATGCAAATCTTTTACCCAATCCTAGTAAATTTCAGGAGACTATCAGATTTCTAACCTGCTGACATCGAGCATATTCACATCATATTTCAAAAATGTTAAAGTGTACTTTGTACTAGTTGTATGGACTCAGTGAAAAATAGCGTCAGCTTACAGGTAAACTATCAACAGTTTAAACACGCGTCTCTTACAGTTTGGGTTCACAGAATTTTCTCCGTCTTTCCATCCTCTGTAGATTTCATAAATAACTAGCTTGCAATCTATGCATTTTGTATGGCAAAAAATGACTGTGGTGAATCTGCTTTCTGTGTCCTGTCTTCAGCAATCTGTGAGCTAGATCTAACCTGGAAGTCACATTGCAGTGGCTACCATGCCAAAAAGCTCAAAATTTTAAGCTCTGCTGAGTGGCAAAGTTTATTAGCCTGGGCTTGCTGCCACGCTGACACAAATATGCAGCATCTGGCCAGCTCAGAGGGCAGACAGGGAATGATGTCTGCATCTGCCTTCAGAAGGCCTTGCTGACATACTCTTAAAAGTGCTAATGGGAAAGCATGGGTGGTAGTGTTTTTAATTCTACATCACTGGAGTTACGGCTGTGGAAAAAAAAATCCAAGTGTTTGAAAGAACTTGGGCTGGGAGAAGTGGGAAATAACTGACCTTCAGTCTGTGGCATAAGGAAGCCTACAGAAAAGTATGACTAGAACTGCTGTTATTGCATATTTCTTAATCTAAGGTAGGTCACTATTGAATGTAGCCCTTTGCAGTTTGTGATATTGGTGGATGCCCCAGTCACTGCAGGAGTGCTTTTCTATTTACTGTTCTCAGGGTACTGCAGCTTTCATATACAGGCCTTGCTATCAGTCACCCACATTTGTATTGCTATTTAACTCTGTGTAGGACTGTCAACTTAGAAAATAAAGATGAGGAAGAAGATGAATGCTATTTATTATGTAATGCATGATTCAAGCTCTTCAGTCTATAGGTATAAAATACAATGTATGATATACTATACAATAATATACCTACTATAATACAGCGTGTCATAAACAAAGGCATTTGTATTTTGGGGAATTTTTAGACCTGAATAAACACCATGTTACCGAAGATAAGTGAAGGTCCTTGTTTAAGGGTACTATATCGTTTTGTCACATGTGAATCCTTAGTTATGTACAAATCCCTATCTTTTATGTCATCTATTTTAAAGTACATCAGAATAGATGGTTAATAAATCAAACGTAGCAGTAAGTGCATTTTGAATACATGAGTTTACTGCTTGCATAAGCCTCCACCATAGAGGAATTTATAATATTCCAAACTCCTTTACAGGTATGTTAGTAATTTATCAAAACAAAAATAAGCTGCTTTAATGAAGTCAATAAGTGCAACTGAATTGTGGCAAAAAGTGTCTTACAGGTCACAAAAGTCAAATAACTTCCAGGACAATATTATTGAAATCTTTTTAATTAATTCCTAATCTTGAGCTTGTATCCCCAGCTACAGATTTAAACTTTGCTGTCAGTGCACTTAATACCTTAACTTGAAAGCTTATTCTTTCAACTAGACACACATAATTGATTATGAAACCCTATTCACTGTGATTTGTCTATAAATCTGATTTACATCATCTCTTCAGACATTTAATTTTCTTATAAGTTTTCATTTCTTTAAATTCCTTAAATTTTACAAATTTTAAATGCAAATACATATGAAAATCACTGTTTATCTTACACTAGTAGAAGGCACTTTTATTATATAAAATACAGATATTATTCCTTATGTTTGATATGTGTCTGATATACTCCTGGGCTGACTTAGAAAGTAATAATTTATAATTTGGAATCAATGAGAAAATCTCCATTTAATTTTCATTTTATCAGTCTTTCACTGAATATATTTGTTAGGGTTTTTGGATATAAGTAATCTAAGTTTGTTTCAGTATTTTATTTCTCAGTGCTTTTATAAGAACATTATTCCATATGATATAATATAAAAACCACTTTTATAAAAGCACTTTCATCTCATTATTGAAATGAAGTCTGTGTTCAACCATATTGATAGAGAAAAAAACCCCTCTTCTTTACTGACTTGCTGAAGTCATAAGTAAACTGTGGCACTTCAAAATGTAAGTACAGAGGGCATCTGCTTTACTGAAAGCTTAACAAAAGGTGGCAGGTTTAAGTGCTCAAGACACATATTTGGAAACAGGAAGAGCCAGAAATCTCACCTCTTGGGCCACTGTTTGAACCAGTAGACACAGACCCATCTATAGTTCAACTTTCTGTCAAGCCTTGTGTCTGTAATTAATCTTTCCTTTAACACAGACGAAACTCCCTATAGACATCTATGATTTATTTCTTGGAATCCCACCTTCTGACCCTTTCCTGGAGGTCCTTTGCAACTTGAAATGATTTCACTTCATGCACCGAAGGCATCATTACATTCCTTACTGATGAGATGTCATATACTTACAGGCACTAGTAATTTCTTACATGGCATGGCTCAATAAGACCTAGCAAAGTGAAAAAATGGAAATAAAGGAAAGGAAATGGAAGCCTTCACCCTATAGGCAAAGATATCTCTCTATATAAAATCAACCTTATAAATATATATCGATCTTTACGAATTGATGACTAAAATTAAAAAAAAACCTATGAATTTTAAAGTGTCTAGTTTGAAATCATAGTATGAACATTTTGCAAGCTAAAACATGACTTTTAGAATATTAACATGTATGTGTATGTTTTATAGCTATGTTTGGTGCTGTTCACTTGCTTATAATCCTGAGTGAGAACTGATGGTTAAAATGAAAAAGTTTGGGGAGTATCTCAGGTATGTATCAGGAAATTGAAAGCTTGAGATAACTCACCAAAATCTGTATGAATGTCAGACTGTCCTTAACAAAGGACCAGATTTTGCTAATTCAGTGTCTAAAATGCTCATGCAGAGGTTAAGTTTTCCAAATCAAACTTCAAGTTGTTGGCAGGGTAATTATGGGGAAATCCCTTGCAGCTGTTTGTACCAGACTTGGCCTGTAGTATATGTTCAATAAAGGACTACAGTTTCCACTGCAGCTTTCAGAAAGTAAATGTTCACTACGACCGAATTATTTATAATGCACTAAAGACTACTTAATTTATGTAGTGCTGTTCTTGATTCCAAATTCTCCATCACACAAAATAAATGCAGCCATTCATTATAAAGTACATTGTAAAAGTAATTTTCTACCAACCAGGAAATCTTTAAAATATCTCTTATGTATAAGCTGATCTAACAAGAACAGAAGAAAATTAAATTTGCTTTAAACTACTCTGTATTTGTCTGAAGTGTAGCATAGTACCATATCCACCTTACTGCTGTGAAGTGTCTGATTAAATCTGATCAACATGATCTTCGATGTTGAATAAATAGAAAAATAGTTAATTTAAATAACAATGATCATTTTTGTCAAGAGTGGTTAAAAGCAAATCAGAAGCAAAAAGGTTTTAAAAGGGATCATTCCAGAGGATGCTGGCAACATGATCCATGATCCCAGAAACAAATTTATAAAGCTGTCAAGTAAGGAAGTAGTACATTGAGGTGTTTTTTTATCTTGTACATGATTCCTAAAAGGTATTTGTTGATGGCCTTATGCTGTCATTTTACTTCTTGTTGCTGAAGATAGAAACTGAATGATGGATCAGAGAGGATGCACATTTCTTATTCTGTTTAAGAGTTAAAAGCATTCACTATTCATGCATTCTCAATTCATTAATCTATCTGCATACTAATTGGCATGCTTTGTTCAAGGGAAAAAATCTAGTTGGTGGTATGTCATTATTTTTCTAAAGGTGCATGAATAATTTGTGGTGATTGAATTCCTTCAACAAATTAGATTTTTTTTTTGTCTGTTACTAAATGTCAAGGCAAAGTCACAATTTTAGACGCAATACCTGGTAAAAATATTAGCCTAATTATTTTTCCATCAGTAGTTCCTCTAATACTCAATAGTCAAATTTCATTGGAGGTACCTGATCAAAGAGGAGGTCATAAAGTTTTGTTTTCTCTTCATAAATGAACCCTCTCGAGAAACTGTATTCTGCCTGTCACGTCTCTTCCTCTTATATGACAGATTTGTGGAGATGTAAGGTGTGTGCTGTCACATTTTTGAAGATAATGCTTTTGTCCTGGTCCCTTTGACTGAAACTGGAAGAACTGGAGCAGAAAAAATACTTACCTGTATCTAATTTCCAAGGATTCAAATGTTTGGGTTTTTTTTCTCCATGTAAATAAAGACTAACTATTCCATAATACTGAATTTTCAGATCAGGATGAACAACCACCGCCATCTCCCCTGAAATGTAAGCAGTGTATTTGAAGATCATTATAGAGATTATTCAGATTAATTAATATTTTCCCAGTGGTAATACCATGAATTTATTATATAGGTGAAATTTCAGAGAGTAGCAAAATAGTCCCATCCCCATAAAAAACACAGTTGCTTTCAAAAAATCAGTTATGTGGTGAAAAATGCTTTTCAGGAAATACATTGGTTTGTAGTCCTGCAGTATCTTTTCAGTGCAACTTTCAAACCCCAAAATTGTGGTTCCATTTTATCTCACTAAACAAAATTATAAAACATGGAAAACTGCGGGGCGGGGGAAAAGGAAAAAGAGAATTTGGGCTATCAGCACCTATTTCCTCTGCTGGGGTCTTTTGGAAGTGAAAACAAACTAACAAACAAAACATCAGGATAAGACTTGCAAGCTTTCCGGTAGAGTGTTGAGCTCTAAAGTAGCTATTCAATTCAAGACTCATTTACATGAGTTTCTTGAGGATTTATAGCTAGTCATTCCCTAGAGACAAAGCTGGTCTTTTTAACCAAAAGCATAGATGTGATTTTACAACTTTATTATGGAAATGGCTGCAGTTCCCACTGTAATTACTGCCTGGTCTTTTACAGACATAGCTTCCAGAATGCTTTATAGCAACTCTTCATCAATACACTATGTAAGGAAATTGCACTTTTCTTTATGTGTTCCCATGTTCTCAGTTTGGCAATTACTTTCACATCATGGGGATTATACGGTGTCAAACTTATTATTTTTTTACAAAAGAAAGGAAAAAAAAGCCAAGAAAAGAAATAAATTTATTGATATACCCATGTCATAAATGCTCACATTACCTTTAATGGCCTCTCAGTGCTTTGAGCTAAAACCACTCTTTTTTTTTTTTTTTTTTGCTAGGCTTTTGTAACTCTCTTGGGCTTTATAAATACCTGCTCCCTTAGCTAGACTTCCCTATGATCCTGGGCTTCAAAGTTTGGCTTTATAAGGAAACCACACTGTCTCCCTGTCTCGGCGTGCAATCTTTCCTGTCACCCACTCTGGGGGCCTGCTAAGCGTGGCTCACTGCACACAGATTGTTTGTGAAGCTGCCAAACGGAAGCCAGCAGCTCAGTTCAGCTGAAAGAGATAAAAACAACATTATTTCATAGCTATAAAAAAATCACAATTGACTTGTAAATGGTGCCTTGTACAAACAGTGTTTTTCTTCAGGAAAAGAATAGGTCCTTCAACAAGGCTTGAGACATCTGTATTGTTCATTCACCTCTTGTGCAATGAGTTGCTATTAATATCTCTGCATTATAATATCTTGCTATAAATAACATCTGAAATCTAGTCCAATAATACCCTTTGTCCTTCATTGCTTTCATTGGGACATTTGTATATTTACCATGAAAAAGAGAACAAACAACTTTGGGTAAAAAAGGCTATGGCTATATTCAATGATTCAGGTCCGTGTATGCCTTTCATTTTGTGGGAGGAGGAGAAGGGAGAAGAAAGATATAAACAATAAACATCTCTCTGGCTTTCTCCAATACTCTAGCTAGACTAACAGGCAAACAGACACAGCTTGACAGACAGATGATTATCTTATCAACTGTAACCATCTTGGAAAGAGTATATCCAAACCTCCTAAAATAGCTAATTAATTGGGAACTAGTCCCTCTGTTCTCTTGATATGGGAACTTTTCACAGCAGATGGTCTGTTCCATGACACAAACTGTATATTAGTTTTCACATAATCTTGAAGTGGAAGAAGTCATTTAACAAGCCCTTCCAAATGAATGGTTCCAGTAGGAAGAGACTGATGGTTTATCTCAGGAGATAAAGATATGACAAAGGGGTTTAAAAGTTTCAATTGTAATTTTGAGTCTTTTAGTTTGCATAATGGTTTTGTGTTATTTCTTTTGTTACTTTTTTTTTCATCTCTGAATCTGAGAGATACACTGTTTGCTCTTCTCTGATTATATTGACAGTAAAGTTTTTGCAAGAACAAAGCTAAAGAAACTAGATTGTGACCATTAGTGGTTGTTAATATGAAAGAAAAATTCTTGCTGAATTTTAGCTTCATTGTACCATCCCTACTCTATGTCTCAAAACACACTGGGTTTTTTTAATTGAGAACATAATAAGAGATGTGACTACTGTTCTTCCTGTCTTTATGATAAATACTTGGAAGAAAACAGGTTAATTTGGAAGACAGATTTCCTGACTGAACTCAGTCTTGCCTTCATTCACACTACTCAGTTCACTTTTCACTGCTGCATTGAACCTGGCTTTACAGGTTGTAGTAGATCCCTCTCTGAAGAAGCTCTACACAAAATCAGTACTAACCTATTCTGCAGCTGTTTGTCACAGGTGTTTCTTTTTTGTGGAAGAAAATACTTTTTTTCATTCTGCTTCCTTCCTTTCAGATGGCTTCCTACATGCAGGATCATAAAATGTTTTATTCTTTTTAATCACTCCAATGGTTTGTTATCTCATCGTGGTTCCTCCGGGTATCTCTGCTGTGCACCTAGAGGAAGTGCGTGTTTGTATAAGGTAACAAACTTGAGAAATGTGATAAACTTCCTGAGCCTCCTTTTTTGATTAAATATTGCAAAAAAACAGCTCAGCTGGATATCAAATCCCACAATGGTACAGAAATTCAGTACTACAGCTACATCCTAGGCTTTTAACCCTGTTTTGTAAGAGATCTCTCTTGCAGAGGTATAAATATATATAATGTTGAAGGAAACTGGTGCAGCAGGGACAATATATGTCATTTTATCTATTGTGCCTTTAGAGGACTCAACTTGCAAACATCACATTTCTTCCCAAGACATTCCACTGTGCTTAGGTGTCTGTGTGCATGCAAGTGCTTGTGGAAACAAGTTTCTTAAATGCTTCAGTCTGCACTGCAACTCTGTGATTCCAAGACCATCTACAACTGAAACTGGTTAGGAAATCCCAGTTTCTTCTTTTCTCACCTTCATCAGTCAGCTATGTTATGTAATGTGCCAGTAATGTACTGGCACTATGTAATTTAGTAGTTCAATATTGTTTATGCAGCTGTCCAAGTATGTGCTTATCACCAGACAATGCCTATATCTGATTGATTGAACATAAGTAAGAAGTAGCTGGGTGAAAAAAGACCACATCAGCAATAGTTTGCCCAGCAGAGATAATCAGGTGTAAAATGAAGGCATTCAGCTAAATCACGTGAGGCAAATTTACAGATGTGAGCATACACTAAATGCAGCATCTTTAGGAGCTTTGTCTCTTCCATAATTAACTACTAGTGATGTGGAGTCTGGGTCTAAAAGCTACCTTTACTCTTTCTTAATTGAAAGTACCAAGAAACTGGCAATGTTGAATAGCCTTTGGCCAGATCTATTATTAACAGAGATAAATCATAATAATTATTGTAATAATACATATGAGTTTTCTAGCAATACAGTAGAATTTGCCATGATGTGCATGACAATGGAGTGGCATGTACAGGTTTAAAGTGTATTTGGAAAATCTTTTGATATCTCAGTTCTTGAAATGATTACCAGATTATGAATAATTGTGAACAGAAAGATTAAAAAAAAAATCTTTTTTTCCCCATTATCTGAAGAAAACTCTGTTCTAAAGGAAGCATATTGTTTAATGCAGTAAAGAATTTCCATCACAGTAATTCTTATTCTAAACAAACTGCTCACTTGAAAAAGATACTGCTGCATAGCTATAAATGATCTTCCTAATTTTTGTGAATCTACACCTGAATCATGCTGATTTTACATTATTAATTTGAGTTGTACATTGCAGTTTTCTTTAAGCACTTGGATTCATGGAAACAAATGTAATCAACTGAAAATTTACGGTTCAGTAAGTAATACCAACTCTTTGTGATAGGAATCTATGCTTGCTGACCTTGTGATAGACATATATATCAGTAAAACACAAAACCATAATTTTGGTTTGTGCAATACTGCAAGTATTTTAAGAATATTACTGTGTGTACTGTAAGTAACTAGGGTCAATAAAAGGACTTCCAAAGCAGACAGCTTGTCTCGATTTGTTTAAACAGAAGAGAAAAACTATTTCCATAAGAAAACAAGCCACACTGGTAAGCTGATATTGAAAAGTTTAATTTATTATCAGCCAAAATTCTTTAAAGATTTGGTTTTCATGTGCAACATCTTTTAAAGAAGACCTCTTTAGTGATACATTCTGCTTTTTCTGGGTCTATGGGTGATACTAAAGATTTAAATCAGCATACAAAATACAAGTATATGGAATACAAATAGAAGCTTTCTTTTTTTTCTCTCATGGGATAAATAGTTATTGGAGTGGGTTCAAGAGGATGATATTCATGAACTGTAATCCGCAAGTTACCTAATTTTCTCAAGTAGATATTTGTAAACCTAGCTATGTTGCAAGGCGTAACTAAATAAAATGAAAAATGTACTTTTAAAGAATTTAAAATACACCTTTGAGGATTATTTTTATGTCTCATTTTGAGAAAATGGATACCTTGGTGATCATGAATCCATACTTCTAGGGCTTTAAGAAACCATAAACCCCTAAACTGATCTAAGATAGTTTTACACTGGATTTTAAATACCACATCGCATAACCTTAATGTTGTGCAACTTGGACTCTTCTGCACTGTGTCCCTACATCATCCAAATCCTGGGAACGTTAGAAGATGCTGAAGTTCTTTTCTAATCTATTATTACTAAATACCAATATTCATTACAAATTTATTTCTTAGGAAACCTAGAGGAACTAAGGCAGATGAGTGGTCATTATCCAGCCCTTGACTCTACATCATGTCCATGACATGATGCTGTCTCATGCTTCTCTGCACATGCTTCTCATATTCCCATGGTACATATCTTCTGGGGAAAGATCCTTTCCTCAAGTTCCAGGTGTCTTGTTTTTCTTTCATAGCATAACGTATAAATATTTATTCATTTATTTTGAGCTTTTGTGATGATCTGGTAACTAAAATTACTAGAAATAGCTCTGCCTGTGCAAATGAGGTTAGATGCTAAAGGCAATAGTATGGGTTTTATTTAACGGTAAATGCAAAGCAGAGAAGGAGAGGTAGAAAGAAATAGGAAAAAGAAGGGAGGGAAAGAAAGAAAGTGATTGAGAGAGATTAAAACAGAAAATGTATCACCACTGTGGAGCCCAGCAGCATCCCATCAGTCTGGTTCTTCTGGTCTTCTTGGTGGTGAAGGTCTCACAAAACGTGGGGTCCAGTGGATTACTATACGTTCAGGAGACACCCAGGCACCTCCCCAGGAGTGTGGGGGGGAAGGTTTGCAGTCTCTTGTGATAGGCTCTGGGTCTGTTGTATCACTTGGATCACCTGCAGTCCTCTGGGGGTGGAAGGCTTCAGGAATGAGTTGGGGGGTGGGGGGCACTTTGGGATCTTCGATGGCTTATGACCCTTTCTCAGCTGCCTCTCACATAAATGTCCCATGTGTACACGGACTTCTTGGGGGATGGTGGAGGGGGTGTGTGGGGTTTATTCCTTCGGTGTGGTGTGGAGAGATTTCATCCAAAACCTTTTTCTCCCATCAACCGAGGAAAGGCTGAGAGAGTTGGGCTTGTTCAGTCTCAAGAAGGGATCACAGAGAGGGGACCTCATCAATGTCTGTAAGTATCTGAAGGAAAAGTGTCAAGAGGATGGAGCCAGGCTCTTCTCAGTGGTGTCAAAAAATAGAACAAGAGGCAATGGGCAGAAACTGAGGCACACGAAGTTCCACCTTCATATGAGCAAGAACTTCTTTACTGTGTTAGTGACTATGCACTGGAACAGGTTGCCCAGAGAGGTTGTGGAGTCTCCTTCACAAGCAGATATTCAAGAATAATCTGAACATAATCTTGTGTAATGTGCTCTGAGATGATTCTGCTTAAGAAGGGAGGTTGGACCAGATGACCCACTGTGGACCCTTCAACCTTACCCATTCTGTGATTCTGTGACCTCATTAAATAAAGTACATAGAATCTGTTCTTTTCTTTTTGCATTTTCTTTTAGTACATTTTTCTCATTTCCTTGAAACTTCCTGTCTGTTTACAAATGTTTGTTTGCCCCTGTAAGCATTGTCTTCATATAACTTTGAGAATAATTTTTTCTTAGGAGTGTCTATTAGTTTTTATTTCAGTACCCATGCTCTTTCCCATTTTGTTAATTTTCATTTTACTTCTAAGGCTTAATACAACTCAAGTACAAGACCAGGTGCAATTTCATATTCATCTTCCAAAACTGATGATGTCTTTTGCATTTTCCAGTTGCCTTAAGTTTTGAAGAAGCCTTGACACAGTATGTGCTACATATAAGAGCAACAGGCAGAACTACATATCAAACACACTGAGTTCAGACAGCGCAACCCAGTAGTTCAAGCCATTTCCAGATAGATATGTGGTGCCTGTGAAATCAAACCTCTGAAATGTGCCAAATTTCTATGTTTTCTGATTTCTGTTAGTGTAAAACCTGGGCAACCCTAGTAACACTGAACTGTTTTGACCACATCTTACTTTCTTGTTAACAAAAAGGGCTCTAAAAAAAATTGGACAGTAAAAAAATAGTTGTAAATTGACCTCTTATTGCTAAGAAAAATCTCTGGGTTTTTTCCAAACCAGAAGTTAAAAATGACAGATAATGACACTTCTAGACATTATTTCAAATTTTCTTTTGAGTTTCTAGCCCAGTCTCTTGTTCATTCACTGCAGAGGTGTATGTCAGTGAACCAGTGCTCAAAAAGAATCCTAGAAGTTAACCCCTTTTAGTTCTGTATGGTTCCTGTTGATGATGATGGATAGTAGATGTTTAACACAGCAAAAGTAATCATGATAAACTTCAAGAAAATTCTAGTGGAAAACTACTTCAAATATTTTGAAAATCTCCAAGAACATATTTCTTGCTGTAAAGGTAAGCATTTCTCTTTCAAAGAATGAGAGAGCTTATTTTGTACTGAAAATTTGATACAAAACTGGGAAGTAAGTTTGTCCCTTAAGACCAAATGTGATCTTCATTACTGATCTGCTTTAAATTCATATTCAGTTTTAAAGTATCTTAAAGTATTTAAACATCTTTGCACTGTTGTTTGCAATTCTACTACCATCATTCTCACATACTGGTCTTGTGGCTTGGAAAAACAGATAGGTTTATGTAGTGTCTCGGCAAACCCATGGGGAGAAGTTAGAGACAAACTCATTTAAATATAATTTATATGCATAAACCTCAAAAAGGAACAGGTTAACTCCTCTGTCCACATATATTAGATCAATACCACTGCCCTAAGAAACAATTTATAAACTTATAAACTGCTTGTAATCAGGCACAATTCCCAGCCCTCTCTGCCCAAAGCCGTGATATAGCCAGACATTAATATCACTTCCAGTACTTGTTCCAGCACTAGAAGCCTGTTTGGATATCAGGAAAAAAGAATGTGAGAGAATGGAAAGCAACATGCACTTGTGGTGTACGTCTGAGGCCCCCTTACTATGGTCTTGACTGGAATCTGGAGTATAGCAAGGTGCTTAGCAAATAGCAGGAAACGGTGCTTGTATTCATTCAGAGCCATACAAGTAATCCATTGGCCTACACATGACACTTGACAATTTCACCTCTTAATTTCCAAAGAATTTCCTTAATGAAATGAACCGTTAAGACCAGTGCATGAATATGAACTCTATCCAGCACATTACCTAGTGCTGCATTTTAGAGCATGAGAAATGTGAATGTGTTCAGGCATCTGTGAACGTAAATTTCAAGTTCTGGAAAACAAACCCCTTTCTCCTAAAGAGCTTTTAAGCAATAATTCACTCTTATAGAAAGGTCTATCCTAAGGTCATGCTACCTTTATTTCATAATCCCAGAACACAGCAAGGAAGTGAATCTGGACACGACCTCTTTCAACTCCTGTTCATCAGAGCAGATGATACAAATAGCACAGACCTTTCACTGAAAGGCCCGTGAACAAGCTGGAATCATGGTATAATCTTGCCAACAATAGAAATCTATTGAAATGGAAGCAACAAAGCTTATTAACTTATGGTTTTGCTGAAGTTATCTTTAGCCAGAATGAATAACTATAATTTTGAACAAAAACCCCGGACTCAGATAAAGCATTCTCTAATTAATGTTTCTCCACTTAAATATGAATGCACATTAAGATTTTTTAGTTAAGTTGTCTGTTTTTACCTAGTCCCATTGTTTCAGTGAAGCTAATGCTATTTCACAAAGAATAACATCAGAAGCAGCCTATGCAGCTCGAAGGAAGCTAAAAATCTTCCATTCTGGTTATATACACACAGACTGAGTTAGTCCTTACTTCTAAAAAGCAGAGTGTTTACAGTCAGACAAACAAGGTAACCAAAAGGGATTTAGATAATAACTGATGTGATCTCAAGACAGGTAGACCCTTAACTGTATTAAGGCACACTTTATGTTAATTCAGAGTTTATTTTCCCTTTGGCAGTAAACCAACGAATGTCTTGCAAACTGCTGCAATAGATTCCATACACTGTGAGTAGAATCATAGAATCATAGAATCACAGAATCATAGAATCATAGAATCATAGAAGCATAGATTCAGAGAACCACAGAATCATAGAATGATTTGGTTTGGAAAGGATCTGAAAGATGATCTAGTTTCAGTGCTGCTGCCAAGGGCAGGGACACTTTCAGCTAGACTGGGTTACTCAGAGCCCTATCTACCCTGGTCTTAAACACCTCCAGGGATGAGGACTTCATGATTTCTCAGGGCAACCTTTTCTGCTATAAGGTCTCCCTCGAGCCTTCTCCAGGCTGAACAACCCCAACTATCTCAGCCTGTCGTCCTAAGAGAGCTGTTACATCCCTGTGATCAACTTTGTGGCTCTCTTCTATACTTGCTCCAGCAGGTCAATGTGTTTATTGTGTTGGGGGCCTCAGACCTGGATGCAGTACTTCAGGTGGGGGGTCTCATGAGGGCAGGATAGAGGGGCAGAATCACCTCCCTCAACCTGCTAGTCATGCCTCTTTTGATGCAATCCAGAATGTGTTTAGCCTACTGGGGTAGAAGGGCACATTGCAAAGTCATATTGAGCTTTTCATCCACAACCACCCCTAATTCCCTCTCCACAGTGCTAGTCTCAATCCATTCACTACCCAGCCTGTATCTGTGTTTGGGATTGCCCTGACCCTGCACTTGGCCTTGTTGAACTTCATGAGGTTCACACAGGCCCACCTCTCAAGCCTGTCAAGGTCCCTCTTCATGGCATCCCTTCCCTGCAGCATGTCATCTGCACCACACAGCTTGGTGTCCTTGGCAAACTGGTTGAGGGTGCACTTGATCCCACTGTCTGTGTCACTGACAAAGATGTTAAAATGTGCTGGTTCCGATACTGATCTCTGAGAAACAAGGCTCAACTGAACAGTGTGATTTTTTGGATGATCAGTGTCAGTCTTTCCCTTAGCATGACAAAGAAAATAGAGAGAAAATGACTGAAGGGCAGAGAAAAACCAGAAAGCAGAAATCATTATTTCCAGTTTATGCCTGACAAGTGATAGCAATGTGAACCATTCTAGCTAAACTTAGGAAGTGATCTTTCTTCTGCATGAAACAGTGAATTTCTTACCTGTTTCAATCTGTTGTAGGTTAGAACCACTGTTAGGGTAAAACAACAGGATCATATTCATTTCCACAGTGCAAAATTATAGAAAATTTCCAAATACAGAAAGCATGCCAGAGTAGAGTTTGCATGGGCACAGAGCAGATATTGTTTCTTGTTTTTGTTGGAAAATGCCACAAAGATCCTGACTCTGTGCCTCAAGCAGTGATTCTCAAAATCTTCTCACACTCCATGGAAAAACATGCAGGCTGATGTTTTACCTCAGATGCATTAAGAATTGGTACCAAAGGTTGTGGTTTAACACCAGCCTGAGCTTGCATGATTATTCAGTGCACTGCAATGCCAAGAGAAGGTATTAGACTCTTCACCATGGTGTTGCTTTTGGCTAAAACTTAAAAATCTCTCTGGGAGACTTATCAGGACCACTGTACCTTTAATCTTAAAGTAGAGCAGTATCTGCTGTTAGACCATTTCTAACCCCTGTTAGGATAGGATAGGATAGGAAGGATGAGTTTGCTGTCATTCAGCTTAGATACTGGCTAAAGAGAAGAAAGGCCTGGCAGGTCTTTTGATATACCTTTTGAGTATTTGCAACTTTTTGTAAGTACAGTTTTCAAAATACAGTATATGAAATTCATCATTAGGACCCAGCCTAACACTTTCTGTATGTTCTTTTTCCCCTTTGTGTAGTAAATATTTGTTAATGACAGACACAGCTATATTACTGGCTATCTCATAGGTTTGGTAGTGGTGGTAATGGTGTTATGTTGGCCGGTTTTGTTTATCTGCTTTGTAATGGTCTTTTAAAAATCCTTTTACAGGCAGATTTTTTAGGCTCCTCATTGCTTACAGATCTTCTGAAAAAGATAAACTATAAAAAGGTGATGCTGTTGATGTCTTCTTTTTCAGGGTAGGATCGGTTTCGGGGACAGATGACACTAGATACATTTTATAAAGCACAAAGGCTGAAAGACTCAGATGTGCAGGAACCTACCTTGTAACACAGAGAAAGGAAATCTGAAGAGCAATTCAGACACTTAAACATGGGCACCTAGTGCCTTTTGAGTACCTGAAGAGTATACTCTTGGTGCCAAAACATATAAATAAACTCTATGCACAATGTATATCAGTCCATCCAGGTGTCTAGGGGCAGCCTAGAGAGTCTCCAATGGCTCATATAACCCTGTTTAGGCACTTTTTGATCATTAGGTAGATTCACTGATTGTAAGGATGAAAAACATGCTTCCTTTCTGCTTGTCATCTGATCTTTATGCTTCCTTTTAACCTGCTGTTTAACAAAAAGTACTTCCTCTGGGCCAATTGATATGCTTGATTCATGGTTTGAGTCAAGGAGAATGCTGGATTTCAGAAAACCTCATGCAGAAAACCCCAACATTTTACTAACTGCAAGAGATCTCCGACTTCTGCTTTCCATCTGTTCTGTAGCGTTTCCGGTACTCTGTTTTACATGTGCATAATGGATAATAAGTTTTTTCCCAATAGTCTGGGCAATTAATTACCTTTTTATGTACAAATTTCATGCATCCATAGTGTAGATGACAGGTTATAATGTAAGTATTCTATTAATTATTTGTATTTAATCAGCTGCATGCTTCAATCACAGTTCTGTGAATAAGAAGCTACAGACAGTGCCTGTCCCATGCTATCACATTCTAGGACTAGGAGTCTTTTTGCCATTCTCTGCCTCCAGAGAATGTTGCCATTGTTTGGAAAAAAACAACAAAAAACCCCCCAAAATGGTAACTTATTTTACTGTAGCTTTGTTACATTATTCCTATTTAGGTATACATTGTTAAAGAAAAAATTGGAGTTGAACTACATTAATGGTTTGCTTAAAAATGAGTTCTGCTTTAAAATGTGAAGAGAATGTGCATGTCTAAACACTCCAATAATGGTGTTTAAGCAGGGAAATTGGTTTTACTTCTTTACCTCTTATTCTTTCTTTAAATATTTTAGGTTTATATAATACTTATTCATAGCAAAGATGTATTTGCAATGATGGATTTAGCTGTTCTTTAAAGCAGTCAATGGATTGTTTCAGGCCAGATGTCCCTTAAGTCATTTGTCAGAAACTGCTGAATTTCTAAAGAAGTTTCACCTTATTCTAAACATAGACATTATTTAAATAAGTAGAAAATTACCCATCCAACACAAACGCACTGGTACTACTTTCTAATTGCTGCAATCACTTTGCGCATTCTTACTGGCACCAGAGCTGATAGCTACCAAATTGAAGAAGGGATTAGTTTCACTGCATCATTGAGAACAGTGATAGCAGTGCTCTGAGACATGTGTAAGCAATGTCATTGCACTACAGGGCATTATACCAATGAAATGGGAAAAGTGCTGGAGTATATGAGCAAGTTGCTGTGGTGAACAACTAGTGCAAAATTGAAGGTTTTCATCACATGTCTGGATTTTAGCCTGCGTTCCAGTGAGAAGATGCCAAGCTGTATAAAATGTCCTTTGTCATGTAGGTGGGAAAACTAATGATGAGGCAACCAGCAAATGACTTTTAGATTGGCAATTCTCTAATGGTCAATCTAACAATTTTTCAGTTTATAGAAAAGTGGTAGGTTCTGTTAGGTGGTAGAAGAATGGAAAATTTTAGCTCCTGAGAAGAAATCCAGTTGGTAAAATTAGATATAGCTCATATGCTTAAAATGTTTCTTACAGTCACTGGAAAGAAGTCAAAGGAGTTCTGCATTAATAGATGGAATTCTGTAATAAACATATTATTACGTATGCATCCATATTGTAAAAAATAAATTTAGGTGAACTAATTAATTTTTTTAAAAAGTAAAATGGGAGAATTTATATTTAGTGTTTCCTGCTGGACACCGGGAAAAAGTAAGGCTCTATGCCTAGATTTGTAATGAATTCCCTTAATCTGCATTTATTCTTATCCACACACTTCTACATCTGTCAATTTGCTGCTAGAGACAGAACAGAGAAGGCAACCTTTTTTTCCTTGAAGGAGATAATTGACACCATGGACAAATATGTGTGGTTAGGATCGATGTATGTATTGGAAAAAAAAGTTGTGTTTTTTTTTTTTTTTAACAGATTGACAGAAATGCAGATAAACTATACTTAATATAGGTAAACTATACTTAATATAGGTAAACTAAAACTAATAAGATATAATCAGAGGGCATTTAAATCTCACCTTAAACTTGAATTACATAATATTGAGATGAAAATGTGAAATTTCCATTTTGTATTTTATCCATTCGGTTTTCTCTGGGGCATTGTATGCACTTCATGCAAGCAGTTCCTTGCTAGTGTTGCAGACTTTAAGAGCAGAGCTGCAGAGTAGGGGGAGCCTGTCACCACTCAGTAATCACTAAAGTTGCAGCTCACACAGATGTGAGGGTGGGAAACCTACAGAGTCGATACTGTGGTGAAATTCAAAGAAGAAATAGAGAAACAGAGATTCAGACCACATAGCAATGACAGACAACTAAGTAGCATCACTAATAGAGGTACTATAGATGTCAGAGGGCACCTGAGTTCGTTGAAGGTGATGTTTTGTGAAGATCCATGAACAAGCGAAAGAAAAAAGAGGCAAGGGATTTTGTTGTTTTGGTTGGTTGGTTTTGTTGTTGTTGTTGTTGTTGTTTTGTTTTGTTGGTTTTTTTTTTCAGTTTTCTTCCAGCCATATCACCCCTTCTAATTCTTCTGAGAACTTTGTGTTCCAGGGCTACATGAGGCTCCAAAAACAATTTGCTTCATACAGAAAAAGGGACTCCCTGAGCCAAGCTCATGCCAAAATAAGTTATGAGGTCTTTCCACTCTTTTAAGTTAGATTCCTGAAAACAAGTCTCAGAAAGGGACTCTGGTTGAATCTACTAGGCAGTATCTAGATAATCATGGAATATGTTCTGGCTCTGTAGTCATTGAGTCTCAATGCAAACCTGAATGTGATGTAGCTGTTGGTGGTGAGGAGTGTCTAATGTTGTGGTGTTTTATGGTAACCAGATTGTGGGGAAGATGGTATTTGACAAACTCCTGCCATGGAGAATGAGACACAGGTGCCTGCTTGAATTTGGGAATGTGTCTCCTGTAAAATAAACATAGTTTTACAAGACATCAAATTAAGCAGGAAAATACTGAAAGAACTCCAAGACAGCTTTTGTTGATAAAAACAGGTCATTTAGTCATGTTCCACTTTGAGGAAGAGTGTTGTATATTTTTTATCTAGTGGCACCACCTAAAATGCAAATGTAGGCTTGGGATCAAAATTCATGGTTTTCTGATCAACTGAGTGCCCCCACCATAGAACTAGAACACTGAGCCCTCCTCTTGCATTTTCTTAACCTAATAATTCTAGAATTCTTGTGATATGGCATCCCTACTTCAGTGTGAAGTCAGTCATTTGGGTCAGGTTCAAATGCTGTGGGTAAACCACAGGTCAGATCAAATGAGTGTGATTCCTTATGGCTTTAAACATTCTCTGCCTCTTAAATATGTATGTCATCACTGAGGCAAAGCTTATCTCAAGTTTACTTGATAAATTTTTCACCAATCTCACACAGATATAGAATAAAACTGGTGATAAGGCTAATTACTGCTGTCCCACAGAACAGTCATCAGGAAAAAGATGGTCATTTCCTGAAAGCATGTGCTAGCGTATCTCAATGAAGAGCACTACCAAGGAAAGATTTAGTTCAACTCTGTAAGTCAACACCACCAAATCACACGGATCTGACCATATCAAAGCAGAACATATATTCATAAAGTTATCTACTCCAAGATGTAGCTGATCAACACTATTCCTTTCATTTTCTCCACCATATGTTGAGATCTGGTTAACAAAGCTAAAGAAATATTCAGTCTACTGTATATATAAATAAGCATAAGGTTTGGTATTGTTTTTAGGCAAGTGTGAGTCCTAGGCTGTGGTGAGGAATACAAACTCTCAAATGTCAGGAGACACAGAGTATGAACTGAAAACCCAATTTCTTTCTTTCTACACTTCTGCATTAATGTGTGCTCACCATTAATCTCTTTCAAAGCTGATTTGACCTAAGAAAAAGTCCTTAAATAGGCATTAGATCAACCATTATTAAAGACCAATGGTTCTGATCAAGAAATCAATATAGTGATTTATAAGTGATATAATATCTAGAATCAGAGCTCAAATCAGTCCAGCAATTTAATTACCTGGGAAGCATCATCTCCTCGGACAGTAAGATTGATGCAGAAATAGACAGCAGGTTAGCGAAGGCTTACAGAGCTTTCGGCAAACTCCATAAAAGAGTTTGGCAAAACAAACACCTGAAGAAAAGCA
>JAWMRA010000041.1:18275706-18307257 GCA_035584735.1 Pseudotriccus pelzelni | reverse complement strand
TAGACAACAGGTTAGCAAAGGCATACAGAGCTTTCGGCAAACTCCATAAAAGAGTTTGGCAAAACAAACACCTGAAGTAAAGCACAAAGATCTGCGTTTACAGAGCCATTGTACTGTCTACTCTTTTAGCCATCAGTGCGCTTGTAGCAAGTGTGGGTAGAGCTGTTCTCAAAGCTTCATTCGCGAAGCCTAGCCATGATGAAGATCTAGACTAATATATATACTATTGTCTTTCATATAGAAAAATATGCATAGTATACTAACAGACTGATGGCAAGTTACAAATTGGGATTTTGAGAAAAAGCCTGCTTTTCTTCAATCCAGGCTTAGTTCATAGTAAAGTTTAGTCAAAAACCACACTTCCCGTAGCTGCATGCTCTACAGAAAATCTTGAAAAAGTCAGAAACCTAATTTGAAGTTTATAAGATTTGATATCTACTAAAACTTGAAGTTGGTCTAGACGTTTTTACTTGCTCTTCATCATATTTCCACTCCATTACGTTGCTATAAATAACATCTAAAGCCTAAATATATATCATTAAGTATCAATGACATAGAATCTGAGTTCTCCACACAACTAATGTATTGTAATTTTAGAGTGGTATAGAAACTCATAGAGCTTTGCTTGTGGAGATTTCCTATGAAATGAGAAACAAAACTTGACTGTATCTATACATGACTGTTTATAAAAAAAATGGCTGCTGATCTTCAGATTTTAAATTAAAATAAAATTAAAAATTAATTTATTCACAGATGTCTTAAAAGTCTTAGTTTCTGATTGAGTGCAACTTTTGTGTCTTACAACTATCATGGATCTCTCCCATCAATGTAGTATCAGGTGATAAGCATGAAGATAATAAATCATTGCATTTATTGCTAGATATATTTTTCTATTCTGCAGATATCCAATAGTTATCAAACCAAAAAAGGAAAATCTGCAGCCATCATTGTTTTAATTTATCTATTCCTAACTCTCAGGATTGTTAATTGTGGTAACTTAACTGCTCAATATTTTTTCTTTGTTTGTGTGTATAGTGGATTGAGTTCTGCAACATGATGATCTGCCATTAATGTAAGTATTCCTCAGTTCTGATGAAAAAGTAGAACACTTGTGTCCACACTTCTCCTTTGAAGGACATAGAATCATAGGACCACTAACGACATTGAGTCCAACTGTTAGCCTAGCACTGCAGTGTTCATCATTAAACCATATTCACAAGTGCCACATCCACAGACTTTTGAATACTTCTAGGGATGGTGATTCCACCAAGTCCCTGGGCTGCCTGTTCCAGTGCTTGATTCTTCTGTGAAGAATTTTTTGCTAACATCCAGTCAAAATCTCCCCTACTGCAGTTTGAGGCCATTTCCTCTTATGCTGTCATTTATTACTTGGGAGAAGAGACCAATCCCCACCTGGCTGCAACCTCCTTTCAGGTAGTTGTAGAGTGTGAAAAGGTCTCCTCTGAGCTTCCTCTTTTCCAGGCTAAACAGGCCCAGCTCCCTCAGCTGTTCCTCATAAGATCTGTGCTCCAGACCCTTTACCACTTTTGTTGCCCTTCTCTGGACCCGCTCTAGCACCTCAGTGTCCTTCCTGAATAGAGGAGACTAAAGATGAACACAGGATTTGAGGTGAGGCCTCACCAATATTGAGCACAGGGGGACAATCACTGCCCTAGTGCTGCTGTCCACATTATTTTTGATACAAATCAGGATGCCACTGGCCTTCTTGGTCACCCAAGCACCCTGGGACATTATTAATTTGATTTTAAAGTCCCCTCTCATGCTACATGTTGTGTGACACTTCCCTGCAGAAAAAGTTATATACACCAAAGGAAAGAATCACACAGCATTTCAATGTTTCCGCTTGAATATATTTTCACTGTGCGTCCTTTGGTTTACTGTTATACACTGCATCTCATTTTCAGACCCTCGCATATTCAGAGAGAAACACAAACTTACTTGTTACATGTGATTTCAAAATATGTATTATAGAATCTATTAAATATAGATAACAGATTATCTCCTTGTGGACAATTATTTTTTCATGGGGTCTTTTTGCTCTTGTTATGAATTCTATTTTTCTGAGAAGAAACATTTTAAGACTGTATTTTTTTCATTCTATTCATGAAAATCCCCTATGCTTTTCTGCTGTTTTGTTTTTTTTTTTTTTCTCTTTGAAACCTATGTTTTGACTAGTATTCTTTACAAGATGCAGCAAAATTAGTACCATTAGCTGCAGTCTACACAGCATCTGACCTTTCAGAAAGAGACTGGAGCCCTTTCTTAACCACCAACCTCACTAATTGACCCTTCTTTTCACTGGGGTTGTTGCAGTTGGGAAGCATTTCAGCCTGCTAGCCTCTCTAGGCCATTTGCTTCAATAAACTTAATGTCCTTTTTCTATAAGCTGGTATATAGATAATCATGCTGACAAGTTACATTACATAGCTGTTAAACATACAATCTTTTTTTATCTCTGTTTAAAATACATCTCACTTGACAGTAAGAAAGTAGTATTTTTAACAGATACAAGTATGCATCTTAAGCAATTATAAAAGGAAGAAAAATCTGTTCCTTGAACAAACATTCCTGGACAATTTCTTTTATTGGAATATTTTATTGGAAAAGTCATAGTCTTTTTTACACACAAAAGACACTTGTTTATTGAATTAACATTAAAAAATGAAATTAAAAGATTAGAACATCAGTAATCCTTTCTATGGTCAATGTCTTGATGTTATCACTAGTTGAACAATCTGGGTGGTTTTTTTCCCCTATATATTCTCATGCTGTTTCACACATTTATGCAGAACTATGCAGACTCTTCTTTTGTCATAGGAGGAAGTGGCACAGGGATACAAAGCATAATAAGTATTTGCCCATTTCCAAGTAGGAAAAAAAGGGGGGAAAAAAGCACTCTGACTAGAGACACAAGCAAAATGTTTGATGAAACTCTTTATGTGACTGTTCTGGCCTTACTAATCCATAGCTCTTCTACCTGGACCTACCTCTGAGAAAGTCAGCAATGGTTCATGATCAGACTAATGGGCACAAGCACAACGTAGGAAGCTGGGACTATTCCTTTTCAGAGGCAGGACTGAAGTGCCGGTCTGTCCTTTCTGTGCACCTCCCATTCTGGGAGCAATGACTGGAGTCTGCATGCTGACAAATGCATCAAGTACAACTTTTGTCTTCTGTGCCCATCCTAACTGCACGATTTCCCCAAATATCACCTTTTTACTGACTTGATGATGTTACTCTCAAGCTATAGAAAGAGAAAGCTTGTGTCCTGAGGGGTTGAGAGAATAATTTGGCTTTTTTTTTTTTTTAAATCCAACTTCAAGGGAATCAGCACTTCTAAAAATTATGATAAAAATAAAATACATTTGTGTATTTTATTAATTTTCCATAATTTAATGCTGCCTCACAAAATTCTATTCAGTCAGGCAAGCAATTTTTTCTTTTGACAGGCCAGTAAGAAATCATTAATTTTTCATTCTCATCAATCACCGTGGTAAAGGCCGTCTGAGAAGGTTTTGTACTTTGGCTGGTAATTTGTCATGACAATTTTGCAAGGTTGTTTTAATGCGTTCTCTTAGCTGATTGAAAACGTCTTATTTACTTCAATTAGTTTTGCCAGTGAGACACTGTGGTTTTATACAAAATGAATTGTTAATTGCTCCCCAAAGCCTAGGTAGACACCTGCTTTTCTATTAAAACACAGATCAAGCTGCACATGTGGTGAGGGGTAAAATTAACTCTATTGTACTGGCAAAGCACAGAGACTTAGGGCCTTGTAATTTGTAATACAGTCAATGTTATTTGTGACTTAAAATAATTTCATATTTTCAGTTAAGTATTAGTTTTGCAATATATAAAGAGTAAAAAGCAGAAGCTGTTTAGATTTTACTTGCTTGCTAGAGACTACTATATTAAATATATATTTATGTACATATCTGTATTGCCCTAAGTGATAGGTGCTTCATAATCCTTTGTAAAGCTGGTGAATTAAACAACCTTTCAATGACAATCTTTTAAGCTTAACGACTCAGCTCTTTATAACCTGTTTAATACTGACAGTTGATAGAGAAAGCAATAAAGAAGATTTAAATGTCTACATTAAAAATCTTCAAGGTCCTATGGTCCAGTCTCTAATCATGCAGCAGTATTTGTTTTCTCCATGTGCTGTGTGCAATTCTCATAATGACATTAATATTTCTGCACGGTGAGGTCGTACCACCATAGTGTGGAAAACAGTTGTCTACAGCTGATTTCACTAGGTCACCAACACATTCTGCAGCTGGTATGAGGCCATAATTAGTGAAATTAATTAGCCTTAGGAAACTAAGCCATGTGACCTATACTTTAATACACATACTCGTTGCTATGGTAGCCCAAAGAGGAGTATGTCTCAAGCTGTTAGGGCCCCTGATTTTCTTTCATAATGAATAGCAACAGGGTGTGGAGGTGTAGATAAGGTAGATCCATTTGTTGGACATGGTAAACTGTGACAAATAGTAAATGAAGATACACTGGTACCTGAAGGCATAGTTTGATAGAAATCTAATGTAGCATTTAAGCTTTGCAATGAAAAGCTTTATTATTTTCAAACTTCAGGCATTGTCAGAATTTTATGGCACTGACCAGAAAGAGTAGAGGCAAGTTAATGTTTTTCCTTCACTGTATTGATTTCTTTGTTTATATTCTAAATGTAAGTTCATGTATGTATTTATGTATGTACGTATTCTACATATAAGTTCATGCTTGCTGACACAGAATTTCTTGATGTTGGGATTTAGAACATGAATTATTTTGACTGTGTGACCCTAAACTTTATTAGTCAACTTCAGCAATTTCAGAATCTTTTAAAAAAGACATAGATGAAGGAAGATTCTGTTACTGTAAGTATAGTAACACATGGGTTGAAAAGATGAAAATAGTATTGGAAGATGACTTGAGGTCTCATGCATTACGGTTGTTGGAATACTCTATATAGTTAGTCAAATGTGATTGTGGATTATATTTAGCTCTTGTGGTAAAGAGCTGGGTAGTTTCCCAAAGACTTGCTGAGGCAGTGGTTCAGTTTCTACCAATAGCTTACACAATGACTACATTTCTGCTGAGATTCAGTGAAGCAGTTTATCTGCTTTTTGTAATTATCTGAAAGGAAATGAGACTCAGGTACCACCGTCTCCACGGAGGTTCAATGTCAAATAACTGCATGGCTAGGTATTCTTAAGATGTTCATGAATAATTTTGAAAACTTGGTATATAGAAAACACACCCATAATTTTGCACATTCCTTATGGTAATGTAAATACTATCAAATTTCTGACTATCCAAATTTAAACTTTGGTGACAGCATCTAAATTCAATTTTTGTCTATAAATAGTATTATATTATATTATAAAACTCTAATGTTTAATCTTGTGGGGGTTCTTCCACATCTTATAGCAGGGAACTTAGATCTGAAGTTTTGCCTTCAAGTACAGCAAAGTTGTAACAAAACTAGTTAACATACCAGGCCTGACACTGATTTCACATTGATCTGTACCAGCAGTAACTCCAACTCATCTTATTCATGTAGTCAGAGGTCAGAATATTAGATTTTTTATTTATTTATTTTTATGAAATTTAATTTTGGTAAATTAAATCAATGGCATAACTTACTAATCATAGCCAGGTTTTCACCCACTGTGCTTGTCATGTCAAAATTAGTAAGCATAAAGCAAACTAAAATAAAATACAGCCCACCACTGGTCTTTTGAAGGGAGACATGACTTTTAAAAAATTTAAAAGGCAGGGTATTAAGATCTAGTAATGAAGAAGTTAAACATGAAAATATGAGTGTAAGGTTTAAGGAATTAAAGAACAGTAATTTCTTAAATGTTTTTGTAATATGCATTTTGATAAGCATTAAGAAGAGGGAGAAGACTGTGATGCATAAGAAATTGAAATGTCTAAGGGCCTAAAGGAAGCTCAGAAAGAGAAGGGAATAAAAATAAAAAAATTATAAGAAGGGTGCTTCTTGAGATTAACAAAAACAAGGAAAACAAGGCAAAAATGACAGGTGCATAAGAGAAGTATTATGATGAATGTGATGGGAAAATTTATCACTACAAGCCAAACAAAAAAGAATTTAAATTTCAATGAATCTATCTATAAATGGATTAAAAAATCTACAAAATTAAATGTATATGATCCATTTTCTATGGATTAGTAAACTATGCTCAGATATTGCCTTTATGTACATGAGTGGGAAAAAATAATTTTGTATGTTCAAATGGTTGAAAGCAGAGGATGGGATATATCTGTGTTACACACAAAATTAAATATACAGAAATAATAAAAATTGCAAACACATAGTAAAAATAAATTATAAAGCATATTTCTATTGATAAAACTTACAATGTTATTTCAAAGCCTTAACAGTACTGTAGAGAAATGCAGCAAACTTTAAATAATTAATGAAATAAAACTGGTACCACTAAAAAATAATAATGTCAAAGACAATACACACCTTAAATAATTTTTGAAAAAGTTCTTTTCTAACAGTATTATCTGAAGATATTCAGACTGTCTGGCTTCCTCTTTCTGTTTTCATAAGGCATTTCAGTGCCTTCAATCAGATCACTTCAACTTTCTGAGTCTCAGGCCACCTTTTTTAAAAAAATGGTCTCATTTCTGCCACTGACTTGCTAAACAAGATTGTGCTTCTGTTTCCTATTTGACTCATTCTCCTATCTAATGTGATAAATTCTCTAGGGTGGAGACTTTCCTTCACTGGATATATCTACACAAGTTATGCCACTGCTAGGCAGTGACACAAATAGTAATGAATATGTTATCTTAATATTGATGCCATGGTTTCAATTTGTTAGTGACTGTTGTCCTCAATGCATGTTGTTATATGAGTTTAATATTTCCACTTTTCAGAAAGAGGACAAGAAAGCAAGACAGAGCCAAGAAAGAAGATTATTGATCTGGCAAACATATAGAAGTTTATGGTATTACAGAGAGCTGTAAAAGGATGCATATTGGCTACCCAAACAGTATCTTAATTTTAAAAGCATCATTTCTACTCTTTACAATAGAATTTGTGCAATAACATCAATAGCTTCAGTATTTTAAAAAACAAATAAGTGATTTAGTGTATACAGTGCCATTAAGGGTGATAATGTTGAGACAGTTTTTCGTTTTTGTATGCAATAACTTTTTTCCGCAAAATTTGATAAAGAAAGTAGCTGAGTTCTGGTTCAAGTAATTTTAGATAGTAGAAAAATAAGGTGTTATGGCAGATGGAACAACACCATTACCTTCTTCCTTGACCATTTTGTGTATGTCATGCCCACATATTGAGTTAAGTAATCTTTTTTTCATTTGATTTGAAATGTGCTTCTTGAACTTAGTCTAAATTCTCTTTAGAATTTTTAATTAACACCTAGGAACAAATAATATGTGTAAGTCAAAATACTCAGAAATGTTGTACTACAATTCTTGTTAATCTTACAATGAAATTTTAAATTGCATTAAAATGAAATTAAAACTCTAAATAAAATTATTTTAATTCAATACATAAAGGAGCCTGGAATGCATTACAAGTATTTTTCTAGTCCATCTACTTCCACCAAAACAGAATCACATTACTCTGTACCATTTTTCATAGGTACTTATTCAATGTACTTTTTAAAAAATGTAAATGGGATTTGCAGCTTTCCTCGAGCATTTATGTCAGTATTTAAATATCTCACTACCAAATGTCTACTTACCCTTTTACTGCACCTCCAAGGCCTATTGGAAACTCAGGCTCAGCCCCACTACTGCTTCGACCTGTGAATGTAGAGCTGTGGCAACCTTTTCTCCATTTGGCTACTGGATTAGGTAACTCCTAACACTTTTTTTCTACAGATAATTATCTACATTTCTTTCAGTATAACTCCTTTTCCAAATAATGACCATCACACTGTTCATAATAAGTGTGAAAAGCAGAAAAAGAAGCAGCTAACCATTCTGCTCTCATATGTCTCTAGGATTTGTATTTCTGGATATACATAGTCTAATTCAGGAATAATGATAAAAAGGTCTATAGAGGTTAGATGCTGAAGTAACAACTTAATGAAAAAAGCACAGAAAGTGAGAAATTTTGCCATGCTGTTCTTCTATTGCTAATCAAAAATACTACTTGAGGCAGCAATGCTATGTCAGTGTGCTTTGACAAAGTTAAAATCAAAAACCTTGGTTTCTCTGAACATATAAAAATACTCCCCTGTATCTCAATCCTAACATTATACTATCACAATCCATCAATATATTTGAAGAAAAATAGCTTTTCTTCTGATATTAGTTACATTTTTTTAGATCAACCACTCACAATTATGATTGAACAAAAACACACCTCCATAAACTACTATTTCTAGAATAAAGATAAAAGTGTTCCCAAAAATTCAGCAGCCATTAACTCTCATCCTCAAGGGTTCAAAAACACATTATTAGGAATATTTTCTTTTTAAGGAAATTTCCATTGCTTTGAATAGAAATTTTGCCAGCATATGGAATGCAGAGAGAGTACTTAAAGCACAGTGAGGCTGTCATGCTCAGCAATTATTTTGTCCTGCAGGGCCAAGGCTTAGACTGTTGGTTCTCTTTTGATACCAGTAGCTTCTCTAAATGTCTAGTTTTCTCTTGCCAAATCACAAGCTGGTTTAAACTCTTCAAGACCCATCTTCTGCTTCCTATCTCACATGTGCAAGTAAAAGAAGACAAATAGGTGAGAGAGATCAAGTGATTAATAGAGGTAAACAAAGCATTTCAGAGCTTTATGCCTAACTAGAAGAACATCACTAGGTTTTATTAAAGTAAATGTGACTACCTGGGTGCTTAAATTCAAATAATAATACTGTGTATTACAGTCATTTGTTGAGCCCACAGGATCAAATGATTAATAATTCTCACATCAATAGAGTTCTATTAATATTTCAACGTTTCCCAAACAGTCTAATTAAAGAAACGTAATGTAAATTTAATTAGTCAGTCCACCCTGTGCGACTAGTAAGTGTTTTATAAATAATTCTTGTGCTGAACAACGGCACAGGGACATCCATATTGGGACTAGAAATCAAGATAAGACTCAGCAACCTTCTTCAGTGTCCTGCCTCCCTTCTAGGACTGTAGCAAGGAGTTAAATGCAACCCATTTAAAAATGAAACTGAAATGCTTCTGAGCCTGGAAGAGTCCACCGTAACCATCCGGCCCTTCTTGGCAACTCTCCAATGCGTCCTATCAACCACTCCTAAAATCTGTTATTGGATTAAACTGATGTATCTGGCTCCACATTTAGAGCTCTTCAGTAGCTTCCCAAGGACATCTGTCATGATTGTAACCGGCTATACATGCCTGTAACCTACCTCTAGCTGCACCTTCACCTCTTTATCCCTGCCAAGCATTTAACCTACTACCATTATTTAATAACATATGGGACTACAGGCATAGCCTGGGATCACATTGTGTCAGGCATTCCATATATTTGTGCTAAACTACTCTCTGCAATAAGCAAAATAGGAGAAATTACAATTTCTTTGTCAGCATGTATATGGCTACTGATATTGTGATCTCTAGTTCCACGTGGAATGTTACTATCACATTGTAAAAGATTAATAGCAAGGAAAAAAATGTGTCTATAAAGTAAGAAAAAACAAACCAACCCAAAACTCCCCGCAAAATCTCCCCCCAAGCCCAAAGCAAATAGGCATAAAGTGTTATCAAGAAAAAAAACCTTGCATATTATCATCTACATTTATGAGAAGTATAGCAAGAACACAATGACATCTACTTCAACATGCGCAGACTAAACAGAAGAGGCACAAACCATTTTTTAGTGTCTGGAGACCGCACTAAATTGGTTTAATCCAGAGAGAGCTGAGTGTTTGCAGAGACAGAGAGTCCAGTGGGGCAACACAAAAATGGTGCTAGAGTGATGTTCTTCCCTCACATTAAAAAGGACATTGAGGTCCTGGGGCATGTCCAGTAAAGGGAAACAAGGCTTGTGAAAGGACTAGAGAACACATGAGCAGCAGTTGAGGAAGCTGGGTTTATTTAGTCCCAAGAAGAGGAGGTTAAGGCTGGACTTCACTGCTCTCTACAACTACCCAAAAGCAGGTTGTACTGATGTGGGAACCAGACTCTTTCATACCATCTGCAGTAGAACAACTAGAGGAAGCAGCCTTAAGCTGAGACAGGGGAGATTCAGACTAGCTATTGGAAACCTTTTTTTCACTGTTAGGGTGGTAAGATGCTGGACTAGATTGCCAGGGAGTTGGTGGAGTCACCGTCGCTGGAAGGGTTTAAGAGATGTCTGGATCTGGGTGATACAGTTTAGGCGTTACAGTGTTAGTGCTGGGTTAACAGTTGGACTGGATGATCTTCAAGGTCTCTTCCAACCTTCACAATTCTATGATTCTGTGATTCTTAGTCAGTTTTTGGGCATGTATTCACAGAAACTCCTGTAAACAAAGTTTTTTGGTAGTTTGTATAACGTAGGCTTCCCATTCGGACTCCAGGCGATTTGAAATAGGTTTTGGGACATTGCTATTCCTTTCAAAGTTCAGCTGACACTGCAAGCTGGTTCATATAAACCTTGAAGGTAAAGGAAACAAAAATGTTAATAGTTAGGTTATAGTTTGAAGTTTGCAAGTGTCAGGAAGGCTTATACAACTAGAGACGTGGAAATTAAACTTGTCCTCTTGGAAGAGTAAGAGGATGTAGAGTGGCAAAGATGTGCTGGGAATGACTAAGTTCATTATTTTGTGGCCTACAAATGGAAAAAGCTTCTTTGACAGCAACTGTATAGAAAATCAATGACTCCTAATTGATGAGCATTATGGAGATTCAGACCCTTCCTGAGAGTCATAAAATGGTGTTAATGGAAGATGACACTGAATATTATGTAAATTATACTTCATGTCCAAAAGCATATGGTACTTTAAACATGGTTTGAGCAGTTTTCACATTCTCTTGCTACATTTACAGAATACAGTAGTTGAGACAAGTTATATTTATACACATGGAATGAGAAAAGCTCAGTGTAGATGAACCAGCACAGACATGTAAGAAGCACAACAGCAGTATTATGACACGCTGCCCTAGCAGACTTGTCCCACACTTACAAAGCTATACTGCTTCTGATTTAGGAAATAGTCTGCTATTTTTTCAGGATGTTCAAGTTTGTGCAGTAGAGTTACCAAAGAGTAATTACCAACAGCTTACCTGAACTGAGATGTTAGCATATACTTAAACTGTCTGGTGCTTTGTTTTGTGTGAGGGCTTTTTTTGGTTGGGTTTTTTTTGGGGGGGAGGGGGCGTGTTTGTTTTTGTGGGGTTTTTTAAAAGGTATTTAAAAGGGACAGGGTGCAGGTGGTCTCATGAAAGTCCTTTAAAAAACAACTACTGCTAAGAGCCTCTATTTTAGTTTGTTCAGGCTTGAACCATAATTTGGGAAATTTTGTATATTCACTGGAAGCAAATTCCTGATTTCCTATGGGTTTCCCTGTAAAGTACTCAGTTAACAGGGTTATTTGTGATGGGTTAAAAGCATATATTTTTAGGAAACACTTTGCCTTATTTTTAAATGTATTGCGACATTCTGGATTCAGTGAAATTCAATTAGTTTATCTGTGGCCCATTAGCACATGTTCGTCATCACTCAGGACTAAAATAGAAAATGGCTTGGAAAACAATTTCTTATTCCTAAGAAATGTTAAAGTGTTAGGTGTGATGGTCATTAAGTCTCCTGATGTAGAGGAAATAACAACAATGATGGTTTTGTTGGGGGAGGGGGACTGGCAGGAATCCTGAGGCTGTACAAAAAGTGTAATCTTTTACTGGAATGTAGTTCTGGATGGTGCTCGGAATTGCTTACTCATACTGAACTGCTCCTGGGAATCATATGAGACTTTTGTTGTGGTCACATGCTTGCAATCACCATGGTACCTTTATCAAAATAACTGGGGGAATAAAAGCACTGTGCTTTTTAAAGCTGGGCTTGTGTCATGAAATACAGTTGCTTAATTTTCTGTAGAATAATGAGCTCACAGAAACTTTTACTAATGTTCATTTGAATAAGGTCATCACCTTCCTTATGCTGTCTTATTTTGTACTTTAAAAGGTACAGTTACAATTTACCTGTTCTTTCTAAAGTATTAAAAACATCATTAAAATATAGAAGATGGCTTATCTATCCAGTTTTTTATTTTATTTGAAGGTTAAAAATTAGTACAATAGATGAAAAATTACTCTGATTATATAAGTCTACCATGGGGACTATTTACTTCTGCAAATGATATTCACCCCATATTTTAGATTAATATATTTATGGCTTTATGGAATTTTACTCAATGTGCCAAAAGCTCACAGCAAGATATTTACAGGCACCTAAAAGTAGAGAATCCTAGTGATAAATTTTTGGTGACTACATCAGCATTTCAGAATACTTATGGAGGTGAAGACAAACCTTTCTCTGCCAGAAACAAAGTGCCTGTATAAACATATTCACAATTACACCTCATGCTGGGTTCAGAGACCTGAATGAAAATCCTATATGCAAATATTTCTGGATCCCTCTGCTACATGAAAAAAAAAGGAGATTGGCCTCGTGTTAGAAATAGCATAACAAAAATTTGCAGATTCCTCAGCAGCAAATTTTGACCTCTTATTGTATGACCTCATTAAAAAGTCTTGAAATATATTTTTGCATCCTCCAAAACATTTTCTTATTTGACTAATTCATCAATTCCACAATTTATTTCTTAACTCTAAGCAGACATTGGAAACTAAGTCCATACTGAAGACTGGTGAATGGGCCAGTGCAGGACAAGCTAGGTGTTATTCCAGTTGGATTGTTCCTAATATTGGATAGCTTTAATATCTCTACATGTAATGACCTCAGTAAAGATACAAATACACTCTACAACAAAAATAGTATTATGAGAAGAATCCATCAATTGTCAATATAGCAGCTTTTCTCAAGTGAATAGTTCTTCTGATATACTTTTCATAATGATTAGAGACTGTTCTCAGTGTTAGAATCACAGGATAAATTAGTGCTGCAACATCATAAAGTCAGAACTTGCAGGCTATAACTGAGTGCACTTCTGGTGGCATTTCTGATAGCCACATCTGCTTCAAAGGCTATTAGATAAATATATAATTAAATAAATATGATTCCTGACTGCTCTGACTTTTTCTGTTAAAGAATAAAAAATATGGAATAAGTAAAACTCTGATCTAGGAGACAAGTTTCTGCCTGAAATAGAATTTGTTTTTATGGACTGACTATGAGCAGTCATTTTAAACAGTCTGAATTTTGTTCCATCTAAATCCATGTGCAGCTCTATTCTTTGGTGTCGTATTCTTAGGTGCAGGACATGCAATTAAAATGACAAAAGAAAGTAGTCACTGGGTATCCTGATTGGCTGCTAGTGATTTCAAACCATAGCATGTTCCTGGCGTAAGATCAAGTGTCACATATTGGATGCTCATCACATGTGAAATACCAGTATGCCAACTGTTTTTCATTTAGCCAAGCAACACTTTGGCCCTCTCCCAGGAACTGGCTGGTACCCATTCAAAATTCACAGGTTGGTGGGACTGTGATCTCAGCAATCTTTTATTCCTCACTTTGCTTCATTTTCTTCTCATGCTTTTTTCTCTCTCGTCCTTGTTTCACTGATGGTTGCTAGTTTTCTTCTTTTTTCTTTTGTTTATGTGTGTCTCCTACCCTCCTATCCTCCATAATCCCTTCTTCCTTTTCTCTTTTCCTTTTTTTTTCCCATTCCCTTCTCCCCTTCTTTTAGTCTTTTTCTTCCTTGTAACTTTCCCGCATCTTCACTTTCTTCTAGATTTTGCTGTTGTAATCCTTCAATTTCTCCTTCCTTTGCAAATCAATCCAATATAAAACATACTCATGCATGGCACATATAGTTTCAATATATGATATTATATTGTATATTTTCAATATATGTACAATATACATTTCATTTGGATAGAGGGCTGTGATACGCTGTATTTTAAAAGCAACTACTTTAAATATCCTTGACCTTCGGGGTTTAATTTTTCTGATCATTAGTCTTTGTTCTTCCGGCAAGACTGAACTGCCAAATTGCAGAGTACAACCATGCTGACTTTTCCATATTCTCTAGGGCTATGTGCTAGTTTTCCTAAATTTCTTCTTAAAGAAAAGTTTTATACTATATACTCAGTCATGACAGCATTGATGTATTTAACCAAATGTTATTAATATATTTTAATAATCTTTCTAATTTTCAGGACGACACATCATCTGGCTATGCACCCCAAATCCCATTGCTTTGTGTGATGAATTTAAGATCGTTTCACATAAGGTGAATCTCCTGTCTTCTCTAGTCCTAGAACGTCATTAAATAATTATAATGCCCTTATTATGCAATTCCACACACCGTTTTTACAGTGTTATGAGATATCCATCATATTCCTCACAGCATTTACTTTTAATAGATTATGAGTTTTCTCAGTAAGTTTTCTCTGTATCATTCAATAATTATTGACTGTTTGAAGCTATATGATTAATGAGTAAAACAATGCTATATTAGGAATTGGGTTGAACCCTGAAGTGCCATATCTCATAATTTCATGCCTGAAGTTGAAAAATCTATTGGGAGTTCTTATTAAAATCTTATTCATGTGGATTTTATAGAACTGAATTTTCTAAGGGCCGTTATTCCCTATTTTTACAGTCATAAGAAGCCATAATTAGGCATTTGAGAAATATTGTCTTTAGGTTCTCAACAATAATCAAGCAATTTGGAAGCCTGAGAAGTAGCAAGTTGCAAGTGAGATGAGATGTTTGCTTCTGAAAATGGATGACATTTGGAAAAGTGTTTTCAGACATGTACATTTCCAGAATCCTCCACAATTTACATAGAGCACAATCTAGGTGAAGGAGTCCAGGTCAAAAGGCAGTACTTGAACTCAACATGAACGTTTTATTATTATTTTTTTGCTAAGACTGTCATGTACTTTTGTGAGTGCCCTCGTGGGTATTAGCCATGATTTACCTTACAATGTAGTCTAACATGGGGTATTTTCTATCCTATACCTTCTGTGTAAAGTGGCAGCATGATTTACCTGCTGAGGCAGTCTGAATAGCTAAGTATATCTACACACTGCCTACCTATTGTATTGCAAGGAGAATGTTATAGCAAACAGGCTGCTCAGAGCCCATTTCGTGTCACTTCTCAAAGCCTGGATATCATAGGGAAATATCTCAGTTAATGAGTTTTATATAATAATGTTAATAGTCTTCAAACTAAAGTCTTTGGAGAGGTCTTTGGGAAAGAGGGATAAAAATTACTGCTAATTAAATTTCCTAAATTATAGCTTTGTTTCATATGGCACTATCCTTTGGTCAGACCTAGGGTGGTAAGAAGTTTGTGCCAAGAAAATGCAGTAATTACCCCACATCTCTAAAAAACATTAATCTCATCTATTGTTGCCATCAAAGACTTCAGGAAGGACAGTCTGGATGAGCATTTTGTTCATAAGTAATCTGTAAATCTACTGTTGCCTCCTGCTGTTGCCTCTTACCTATTGTTGACTTTCAGCCCTAGCAAATTAAATGGGGGATTAAATGCTAAATAAAATTTCTCAGGGGATCTTTTCTCCTACTTCTTCTGCAAGTGAGGTATGTGTTCAAAACTGCCCTGACCTCATGTAGAACGCCTTGTAAGCTTTCATGGTATAATTTCAGTGATTGAAGAAAATAACTCCTACTAAAATCATGAAGGCTTTGAAAAAGAGAGGATGGTGTCTGTGGAAGAGCTGGCTCCACTATTCCTCTCCTAACTGAGCAGTGGGAGAAAGAAGAGAAAAAAAGATAGTATATGTCATAAATGATTGTCTCAAAATACTTCATATATGAATGAGCAAAAGGAGTACAAGTTCAGTAATAAATATGTATATTAGCCATCTATTTGAACATCTACAAAGTAGAAGGCTGTATTTGAATTAGTCATCCTTGTCTCCCTTTATAGTCACTCACTGGAGAAAAATAGGAACTTCTAAATTGTAATTCATGTGATTTATTTTTAGGTTTTACATAAGGATGAGAATGAGATATGACAGAAATTCCCTATTTTTATCTTTGACTATAAAGGGAGTCCTGACATCCACATTTCATATGATTATGTCTATACTATAAATGTCTAAGACCATGTGGTATCAGTAAATAATAGTGGAAGAGGTGGACCAGTACATAAATGGAAACTTTCTTGGAATAAGAGGGTAATTAAGATAACAGAGAGAGGGGCGGTGGGGGGGGAGGGGTGGGGAAGAGGGGGCAGGGAAAGAAAAAGAAATTCGCCTGCAGACACAGACATACAAAAGCAGATGGTGGTTGAAGATCAACCAGAACTCCATGTACCTACATAGCCAAGCAAATGTGCAGATCAATCCTCCTTCCTTCTCTAAAATACAGGTATGTAATCAGAGTGGAACTATCATTCTTCTCACAAATTTAAGGATTTACTGTTAAAAAAAGAAAATAAAACCAAACTCAAAAAACTATTGTCAGACTTTGTCATCATTTCACTGATCGCAGGTTTCAAAAAAAAAAAATCTGATTCCTCCAGACTGATAACTGGAAGTAAAGGTGTGGAAGCAGGTGAATGCAGTGTTTTGTAAGGAATCCTACTCTAATTGAATTCAAGGCTGTAATATTCCCAGCATACTGAATTTGCAGTTATCTTAGTTTAAAGAGAATGCTTGCCAGGAAGAAATTACACACCTCATACTGCAACAGTCACAGAAATAAAGAATACTAATGAAACAATTACAGGAACAGAAAAGGAATCAAACCATTTTCTGTTCTCAGAAATGTTTTGGTATTTAATATGGCAGTCCTACGCAGACATCTTTACTTGCTAGATTCAAACAAAAGTACTCATAAACTGCAAAACTGCAACCCACCAAGATGTGCAAACATTTGTAGAGTGTACTAATATTTTCTTGGTATTTTCACAGCTAAATTTAATTTGTAAACCAACATGCTATTTTCTGCTGAAGCTGAATCCCTATCTTAGTGAATTATAGAGAATAAATCTTAATTCACTGTAATTTTTGAAGTGTATGTTTTTCTATGAATTACATTAATCAGGTTAGGCGAGGTTGTTTCCTCAGCACCCATAATTAACATTATTTTCTTAAAACAGCAAGAAAAGGCCAAAAGCAAGTGCAATGAGGACACATTCAAGGATAAAATACTGGATAGGGAGTAGAGTGAGAGAGGAAGGGGTAATGCAAGACAGAGGAGGGTAAATGAAGCCAAAAGTCTTGTTAATTCTCATGACAGAACTTGATGACATTAACCAAAATTATTAATTTATTTTTTTTTAATCTCTCTAATTTTCAGTATGACACATCATGTGTCTATGCACTCAAATCCCATTGTTTTACCAAGCTTTGTTGTAAACACCAATAGTGTTCTATCCTTGCACATAAGAAAATGTCATACAATCTACTTACCAGAATGGTTCACTTTAACTTATGAAATCTCGGGTTTAAGTCCATTCTTGCTTTGCTAATGGCTTTTACGTAGCATGTTCTTCCACTTTCCAAAAGAGTTGCTTAACTTCCATAAGTAGTGACAAAAATGACAAAAGCAATATCAAAGTGGCATTGAAAAAGATGTACAAAAATGCTGATTTGGATTGTAAACCATGAATGGACTTACACTGAGTTCAGCTTTCAACTATCTAAACTCACGTTAAAGCATTTTATTTCAAAATAGGCTAGTATACGAGCTAGAGATTAGATTTGCTGTGTTCTTATCTTGAAGGTCAACTATTGCCAACAATTCTAGCCCCCAGATTCTCCTTTTAAAGAAAAATGTACTATGCAAAAACCAATCTTATTCTGTTTTAGCAGTGAATATATAATTTATATTCTCTGCGTGCCATATGTGATCATTGACTGTGTTATAGGGATGAAGAAATATGTGAATAACTCTTATGCACTGAATAAAAAGATAGTGCACAATATGCAATGCAATGACAGATCATCTATTTCACAAAAGAAGAAGATAGAAATTTTACAAAAACTATTAAACTCACCGAAAGCTTAATTATATGCTTTTTGGGGGTAGACACGATATTTGTGTATAATATCTACTGAAAAATATGAGGTCTTAAATTTAATTCCCAGATTTACATATCAGTTCACATCAGAAGAGGGATAAAACTCAAGGATGGCTATAAATTCTGCAAATAATGGGTGATTGGATACAAATAAGTCTTTGTCCAGCTACTCCCAGACATAGACATCCATATTACTATACATATTTAAAATTACTTCAGAACCTTTTTTTTTAATCTTTACTTTCTTCTCTCTCTTATTTAAAGCAAATCAGCTGTTGTAGTACTTTTCATTAAACTGGTAGTTCTTAATGATCTGAATCTTCTGATCTGTCTTTTCTACACTATTTTCTTGATGCTGTTTACAATAATGGCTTCTGAAGAAGTTTCTGCTGTACAGTATACACTAATAACTTTCTCTGAAACTCAAATATACTTCTTACTGGCACTAATGTTCCCTGTCAAAAACCCTGATGATTTCTAATTGGAATAATTCACTAAATATCACTGTGTTTGGCACTAATTGGCACTTCTGTTCACATCATCAGCTGAGACCTTAAGGGCAGATTGAAGACTGAAACTAATCTTTAGTTTCTGGAAGATGTTTCCATATGTCAGAGTTCAAGTGCGTGAACAGAGTAAGACAGGGATCTAGCTGATAAAAAAGAGAACTTAAGACTGTCAGTCTTTCAAACAATTTTGAAATAATTGTTTTGTAATCCCTTTCCCCACCCCCAGCAAGAAAACCCATCTCTCTGCCCACAAATGCTTAAATATTCTCCTTTTCAACAGGAGATGAAGGTCTCTCATGGAAAACAAAACTGTGTAAATTTTACTTTATTTCTATCAAATTGATGCTTTTATATATATATGCATTTATAATATATACACTGATGGTTATCCTTTTGGTTTTGAGGTGTTTGAAGCCTGAGGATAGTACAAGGAGTTGCCAAAATGTTTTATTCTGGCCAAGAACAAGTCCAAATTTCCAGTGTGTGGTATGATATATATACAGAAAATAAAATACAGAAGTTTTTTTGGTTTTTTGTGTTTTTTTTAAATATCTGCTTCCATTCACAGACATCTAATTTTTAATATCTGAGCTGTTACAAGATGTTATGAAAGTCATGAACTTGTGATTTAACAGTCCAGTTTAAATCACAGTTTGAAGGCTGTAGGTTTTCATTCGACGATCAACATTCATGAGCCATTTGTTTTGGTAAATCTTGATATATCAGCTCAGAAGTGCCATGATGTGCCATTTTAAAGCTTTGTCAAAGTGTTTGTGGAAACACTCATACAAATGGTAAAGAATCTGATTATCCTTAAGGATGCAAATATTTCTACTTGTGCTGTTGCTCTGCGTACTTTTCATTGTTTTTGTAGTCCAATATTCTGTTAGATTCAGCACTGTACTTCATTGGCTGGTTGTTTTTCAAGGAAGGTTACGAATGTTTCCATTATACAGATATTTTCTTCACAGTCTATGTAATTAACACAGAATTATTTGTACTAAAACTAGACGGTATTATAGCAGGTGATATAAGATATATGGAATATTCAGCACAAGCAGGAGAAAATGTAGGTTCCATATTCAAAATCTTATACACCCAAAAGAAGGCCATGGATCTCCCATGTAAAGGAGAAACAGAAAGCAGAAACAAACCAGAAAGATGATGTTGTCACCAGTGATGTTAGGTTTTGTAGTACCGATAAAAAGAGAAAATCAGGAACAAATTAATCATAAAAGACATTCTCCAAGGGAATTGCCAGGCTTATAAAAAAAGAATTACTGTTTAGAAATTAAAAAAACCAGTCACATGATGAGAAAGGGATCATGTTTTGGTGACAACAATCATTGATAAATTTCATAAGAGGAAAAAACAGCCTTCTGATGTGCCAAGAATGTTCAATCTACTTTTGTTTCTAGTGCAGTAGATTCTTTGCATTTGTTGTGCTACTTTGTGGCTGCATTACATTTTTCTTATGTTTTACTTGCCTTAGATTTCTTTTAAAGAAAGTGACAGATGTGCAAGTTTAGGTTTTGCAGACTTTTTATATACAGTAGGAGTAAACTCATGTCTTGCTATCAGTTGCTTACATACTGGCAAATTAGCTGACCCAAATTTATTTGTTATCTTCCCTGATGTAAGAGCAGAAAGTTTAGATGTACTGTGCAGTAATAGATTGCAGTTTCTTTATTATAGCTGTCCCAAGATATGCTCCAGAATGCTGCTTCTCTGTTTCAAAAGTAAGACTGTTGTCAGAAAAGCCATAAAATAGATCTATTTATAGCTGTTGGCAGTAGCAGTAATTTCATGATGGATATCCATACTTGCTAATTGCATCTTTTATGTTGCACTGTCTCCCTTAACATCCCGATTGACAAACAGATTAATAGACAGTGTGGCAGACTAAAAATTACCTAAACTGCTAGTCTCACACAGTTGTGGTAGCAGGTATAAAGTCCAGTTGGAGGCACATCAACAGTGGTATACCCCAGGAATAAATAATTGGACTGGTACTGATTAACATCTTTATTAGTGACCTCAGTAATCAGGCAGAGAGCACTCCCAGGAAGTTTGCACATGATGGAAAGTTGTGAGGAATGGCTGGTACATCACAGGGCTGTGCTGCCATTCAGAGGGTCCTCAAAAGACTGGAGTAATGCCCCAACAGGAATCCTGTGAAATTCAATGAAGCGAAATGTCAAGTCCTGCACCTGGGGTGGAACAACCCCATGAACTGGTACAGTATGGGAACTGACTGGGCTGCCAGGAAAGGTCTGAGGGTTCTAATGGACAGTAAGTTCAATATGAGCCATCAATGTGTCCTTGCAATACAGAGGGTTAATGGTATCCTGGGCTGCATTAGGAATAGTGTTGCCAGCAGGTCAAAGGAGGTGATCTTGCCCTTCTACTCAGCATTGGTGTGACATATCTGGAATACTGACTGTGTCCAGTTCTGGGGTTCCCAGTAGAAGAGATATATGAAAAATGCCTGTTGTATTAGAGCCCATATCAGTTGTATTGCCCATATCAGAAGAGAAGGTTGGCCAGTGAAAACTTTCATTTAATAACATTAGGCCATACCACAGCACTGCATCTGTAGCTCAACACCTTCTTCCTTCTTTACTCCACCACTTGATATATGGAAGCCTTTTCAACAGCCATGCCATATTTGTTTGTATATTCTTGATTCTACGGAAAACAGAAGTTTATGTTGAGATACTTTGACTGACCAGATGGCTGGCTTCCTCCAACCAGTGGGTCTCCCAGCTGTGCAGGCAGTATGTCCAGTCTGACTGGCTACCAGATGGTTTGTGTTCACAGAAAGAATTAATGTAGTTTTTTTACACTATCAAGCCACTGCCATCTTGTACAATTCTGCTCTGATTTGCATTATGTCATGGTTTAGGAGTGGTACTTCTCAGTTTAGTTCTCCCACTGAGACTCCAAACCACACTGCTTGCTTGCTCACCCTCTCCTGCTCTTCTGCCCCCCACCCTGTGGATGCCTGTATAGGAGAATGGGAGGCAAAAGGCGAAGATCACTGGTTGAGATAAGAGCAATTCACTGGAAACAGCAATGAGAGAAGAAAATGAATAGTTACAGCAACAGTATTAAAAACAGAAGTGTACCAAAAAAAGGGTGATTGATATGCAAAATCACACAGCGCCCGACTCAGCATTACCCAACTGCAGGTTGTGGCACCACGCCCTGACCACTCCACCCACCTCACTTGCTCCAGACCAGAAGCCACGCCATAAAGTCCCTGACTCCTGCCTCCAGGAATGAGATGAGGTGGTACAGAATAACCTCTTACCAACACCCACATGTGTCTAGGCTCCGCCCCCTCATGGCTACTGTAAAAAATTAATTCTGTCCTGGCCAGAACCAGGATACTTTATTATCGCACATCCTATTTAAGGTGTCTTATCTCTCTTGTTCAGCAATGTACTTAAACATGCATAACTTTAGGACCAGGATTAATCAAGTTGCCTAAATAGGTCTATTCGTATTTTAAAACATACACATATGATTGAATCAAGATCCAAATGCTTCAGCTATTCTTGTTTAGATTGTTTTTGGATTGGATAAAATCATGTTCTCATGAGCTTCATGAGTAATCATATAATCATGAATCATGCATTCAACAAAACAGGACAAATCATCAGTTTTATTTGTTATGCAGATAGATCATCTGACTAACACTAGATGTTTCTGAATGAATAATTGATTCTTGCCCACTAGCCAGTGCTTTTCCTAGTCTGTTGTTTTCTTTTTTTTCTTTTTTTCTTTTTTTTTGCCTCTATAGTCCTCTTTCAACTGGACTATAAAGGCCATTCTACCCGATCAGGTATTATGGATAAAACTATATCTTTCAAAATAATAAGAGACTTGTTCCTTGCATTTAAACCACTGGGGAAAAAGTCATGGAAAACAGCAATGATGCATGAGGTTTGGCAGATGGGGACATTATAGAAAGATGCCTCCTTTTTTGAGACTTCACAGAATTTCTCTTTCACTTTTACAGTGAATAAAGCTCTGCTTCTGTGGGAGAAACTGGTGCACATAGTATTCTGACTTACAAATGCCACAGATGTCAGCAAAGAAATCAATACTGCTTTGTGCAGACTTTTCTCTAGCTCTGCGTTTGCACCGACCCTCTGTCTACTCCTCAAAGACTCCAAGACTTGTTTTGACATATGGTCATCTGAGTCCAGCAATAGTACCTTTTATTTCTATAAACATTTTTTTCCTCAGCTCTGTCCTCTTTGGGTTTCTTGTCAGAGCTTTAAGGTCACTGCTTTATGTTTTGAGCTTGATGGGCATTCTTTGGCCCAGGTGTTGTTTTTTACATCCTCAGATGTATCATACTCAGTGGATCAGATTTTGTTTGTAAACTGCATTGTGTTGTCTAATAATTTTAAAGCTTGCTTAAAGTTATCCATTATTTATAGATGTATCTTTATGTTACACTTTACCTACTTTCAAAAGCTATGGCAACCATTTCACACAAAAGAATAACTAAAAGAGGCCAAGCTGTATGCAGAGCAGCTTTTTTTTCTGTTCAGTGCCATGTGAGCAACTAGACTAGTATGGAACACTGACTACTGCAAGCATACTGAAAAAAGGTCAGTGCTTCTTTTTTTCCTTGGTACTTCTTTTTTTTTTTCCCCTTGATGTCCCATTTACCTTTGACCAGCAGTGTCTGACAGTTTGGATTTATCAGAGGCTCTTAGAGTAGGGCAGCTCTGTGTCACTGTGTCTTCCTGTTATCAAAGGAGCTGGGCGTAGAAGAAAACACAGTTTCCAGGGCATTGTGACCATATTCAAGGCTGGCAGAGAGCCAGCAGAGAGCAAAACTAGCAGGTCTTTTATTAAAAATGCTGTATAACTGTGAAAAGCTATCCTTCTTTATGATATAGCAACTCTGCTTTTATACTGTGACACTGTTGCTTAAATAAATTAAAATTATAAAAAGTAAATACGAAATAATTCCAACAAATACCTTCTTTTTGTGTGTCTGTGTTAATTAATCATCATTGGTTGCCTTCATTTATTAGTGAGATAAAATAAATCATTTGACCCACTTGCAGGTGTTTCACCTTCAGCCTCAGAAAAGAAAGGTTCATCTCTCTGCAATAATACATGTTCTGTCAGCTCCTCCTACCCCCTCATGACAGAGATTGCTCTTGTGGTAAATGTCTCTTCAGCGTGACTGGCTGCGCTTGCTAATTTACAGTGAATCAGTTTGTTACACTTTCAATTGTGTAAGCTCTGAAGCACTGCAGACTGCAGCAGGCAGCGGGCTATGCAGAAAGGTAGCTCAGAGCATGAAGAGAGAGCACTTAGGCTTAAGATGCTAATTTCTGCGAAATGTGAGCTGCTGACTCAGAGGCTAACAGCATCTACATAGTTTCATCTTTCACAGCTTTACAATTCCCTCTCTGGCACACATGTATTTTTCTAAAGAGCAAAATTATTTTTTTCAGCAAGTGTATTGCTCACAAATATATGCTTATGCTTCACTACCATTCCTTAAGAGTGTAATTTTTTATTACACTGTTAATCAAAATATTAATACATGGGAAAATTATGCGATTCAGTGGCTCAGGAGGGTGCTGTGATGGATTGTGAAATAATAAATGTGTGGGTGAAAATAGCAATGAATGACAAATACTGTATTTAACTTTGGTGTATCAGCTATATGGAGGATTGCAAATACTCATAGGTTATGGAGCATTTCATATACCTGGAGCATGATTTTTCATGCACAGTGCGTTTAAGTTCAAACCGCACTGTGACAGTCAGATTAATGCAAGCATAGGAAGGGGGAGAACACCACTGAGAATGAGTGTCTCTGACCATTTTGTCACTGCAGGAGGGAGCAGCGTCTGGGCACACTGTGATCAGTGCCTGCCAGGCAGAGGAGCACCATGACAGCACGAGATTTGTGGGACTGTGAGATTATTTGAGTTGAAATGGACCACTTATGGTTATCTGGTTCAACCTGAAGCTCAAGTCTAGGGCCAGAACAGACCAAGTCACATAGGAACTTGTCCAGATGAGTATTAAGCTTCTCCAAGGACAGACATTTAGAGATTTCACATCTTTTCCTATCTGACATGGAGAAACTTTTTTTTTCTCATATCTAATGGGAATTTCCTGTGTTACAACTCATGGCTCTTGACTTTCATCCTAACATTGTGCACCATCTTCTCTATTGTCTCTTAATGGATGAAATCATGTCAACCTTTACTTCTTAAAATACCCTTAGCCTCCTCCTTTAATGACCAGTACAGTTTTCCCATCCTCTCCCTTGTATGCTACATGCTCCAGCCCCTGACTATCTTGGTGGTCCTGCATTACACTTCACTTCAGTGTTCCCATGTCTTTCTTTTACGGGAGATCCCAAAAGGGACAAAACACTCCTGAATTCCAAGGTTGAATGAAAATATTGAGGTTTGAAAACATCATTGATTTGAGCTCAACCTATGCAGTCCGAGACAGTGATCTAGATTATCAAGCCTGCACAAAGTAAAAATGGTCAACAGCAAAATTTATTGTTCTTTGTTAATTTTTATGTTGCACACTAAAGCCAATTATCTGACTGCGCAAATAAGTCTGTAGGCAAAGATGACCACCATCAGATATTTTTCTCACCTATTGTATCTCAGGTGGTTCTAAAGAATCTTAAGGATTCAAATAGTGTGTATTGATACTTACAGCATCTTCATCTAGCTCATCACACCTCAAGTCAGACTATACTTACAGTAGCGAACATACTGTGGGAATTAAAATCAGATTAGAACAAATAATAGTGTTTCGATATATTAGATTACCTAGCTGGGTGTAAAAATAAAGAAATTTTTGAAAAAATGTTCATGTTTAGAGCTGAAAAAGACTGATTTATGACTGTAAAAAGATAAATTCTGTCATTAAATGGCCAAACTCATGATTTTATTCATGCAATAGCAGTTAAGTCCCAGTAAAATAATACAATTTCTGAAAAGAATGTGTGCAACATAGGAAACTTCAGTTGTAAAAGAGTCAATAGTAGAAACTGCATTTCAACTGAGTCAAGTACTTTGGTCATTGCTAGAAAGTATTTCTGTATGCAGTTAGTAGTTTCCCATTGGAAGATGTTCAAATATTGCATTGTGGGACATTATCTCAACAGGAAGGAAGGAACTGTAGTACCATTCAGAAAGGACTAAGGCCTAGGAAAATATGGTTAGTGACTATTAGCAGCATAAAGTTTTTCTGGTGGTAAGAGTCCTTTGTGGCCATTTACAAAAAAAAGGATTTCCTAGTAGCCTTCCTCATCTCTTCACAATAAAACCATAGCAACCCCCACGTACAGTATGTGAATGAACATGCTGCTGAATGCTTGTTTTGTGGGGAATGGCTGGCAGTTTTGGAGCTGTGGCCCTGGCAACAATGGTGCCTGAGGGTTTTTCTGCAAGTACTTGAGGTCACTCATAGACTTTCCCAGTGAATGAGCAGAAAAGACCATTCTAATAATTTACCCTGATTCCAGAACTTAGAACCTTGCTCGAGCCTTGCCTGGTTTAGATGTCTAAATTGTGATTGAACTACAAAGCATCTGCTTTTCTGCATTTATGATCCTGCTGGAAAAATGTGCTCATGAGAAATATCATCTTGACAATTCCATATCAATTAGAAAAATGTGTTACCAAATTATTAAGATATTTGACTGTCTTTTGTTAAAGAACAACTAAACAACAAATAAACAAAACTAAAATAAAACTAGGTAAAGTCTGTAGAAAATAATGGGGCACACATATAAACTACCTATTAGAAACACATCCACACTTACAGAATACTAAGAGTCATAAAATACTAACGCTTGCCTTGGACATAGGTTAAAGAATTGAACACAAAGTTGTGACCCAGAATCCTTAAACAGCAAAAAAAATTTCAGATCTAATAGCTCATTAAGATCTAAAAAGATTAAGAATACAAGATTTCCCTTTTTTTTACTTTTTCCCCCTCTCATTTTATTAAAGCACTAATTAAATTGCTGAAAGGAGTCAGCTGAAACAGGTGAAAAATCTTTCAGTAATTTGTAAAACAAATAGATGTTGTTTTGCAAGATGCATGTGTGACTCTACACCTGCACCTCAGGGTGATTAATGATTGACATGATCATTTCTCACTCTCTGGATTGTTTATTGAGGAGTTTATAAGACATAAGGGACTAGTTTTATAAATAATGGTACTCTAATACATAGGTACTATTTTTAAAACAAACAAACAGATAAATGCCTTGGGTGTCTCAAATCTTCATGCAGAAGATTTGGAAAGAAGTATTGCTGAAGAATTCCAAAGGAGGAAAGACTACGATGTAAGACTAAAAGGAGTTAATTTTCATCCTCAGTTTCTAAAGGTTGAACTAGAGAATGTTTTAAACTAGTATGATGTGACTTTCAGAGGTTAAATGCTCACAGTGATCACCATATTAGTTTATCTGCTCTGACTGTCCTGGAAACAATCTTCTGAAAGATTCAGATGTCAATATTTAAATTCTCCTTATGCCCCATTATTTTATCAAAGTCAGTTCCATTGGGGAGTAGAACTTGTAGCATGGATTCTGTATATCTTTAGAAGATTTATCTTTAAGGAAGCATGAAACAAGATAGTATTTTCTACATCCTTTTGCTTTTGGCTATACATCTAGGCAGTGCTCCACTTTAGCACATGACAATGGTTATGATTCTCTTCTCACTTTTGACAATATGAGGATGTCCTGTTTCACTTGGATTAGGACAAACACAAATGCTATCAGTCAGTTTAGATTGCCCATCCCCTTGGTCTTACTCCACTGTCTCCTTTGTCAGTGTGTCATTTGTGGTGACATGCTGCTTTTCTTATTCTGCTCTTTATACGATTGGATCCAAAGAAACTATAAACTTTAATAAAAAATAAATCAAAAAAGCTATCAAACTGAAATTGATATTGGTTTATCTGAGATGCTACACTTTGTTTCCTCACACTTGGCCTTTGGAGAAGTTCAGAGAGTGAAGACACAGAACCCTCAGCTGAAGGACAACTAAGACCATCTTTTATTGAAAAAAAAATTTTTTTCAACAGTTTTGGTAGAACAGGAATACTCTATTTTCAACCACATGTTAGCTCCACTCAGCTCTCATATCCATTTTTCAACTCAGCTTCACTCAACAACTGCCCTGCTTCTACCACGTCCTTCCTTCATCTGTTCACATACTTTTACCCCTTCCTACATCCCATAAATTCAGAGGTCTGGTAAAGACAGAGGCCTCTCCTGCTCTTAATGCCTATGACTTTGATGTTCATCAGCCAATGAGACCCATTTATTGCCTTGTAAACTTGGAGGTAATTATCATTCTGCTATTATATTGTCACATGAAATGATTCTTCTTTATTCTTCCTCACTTTGTCTTTTCTCAGTGTTATTGTCATTTGACAGAAATGCCTCTCACTCTTGGGTTGCCTACATTTCCAGTGTTCCCATATAGAATATTTTCTTTAAGCAATAAATTACAACTAGAAACTGAAAACAAAATCAGAATTCCCGGCAAAGAAGAAACATTAACTATTAAAGATTTTTATTAGTGAGACAATTATTACGTTCACTTTAAAAGTCATTTAGTTAACCTAATAAAATTAAATAAAGTGATCCTTATTCTCTGCAAATGAACAGTCAAATTCTCATATAACAGTGTAGGTTATTTTGAGTAACACTGAAGACTATCCAAAAGAGAAAATGGAGTAAGTATGCAGATTATGTTTTGAAAACAAGTAGAACAGATCCTCTACTGACATTGAGTGATACAGCTTCTCAAAAAATCCTGGTGTGTTTTACCCCTGCTGAGGATGTCTTGATGAGTCTGTTTGGGTTATAAAAACACAAACTAAGGGAGAATTCAGTCCACTAAATAGTACTATGCTTCCTAAACATATAGTTGGTGAGCATTTTTTCAAATTTCTCCCCTGGAGTATATTCAAGGGTTTATAAAAGAACAAAGTAGTGACAAATGTGTTCTCTTGTCACTTGCTTAGAAAATTGAGTCCTGTTCAGTGTTGTGAACAGAACAGAAAGAACACAGTGTGAACAAGAACATCAAGACCTGAAAATCTCACTTTGATCTCTTTCTTAAGAACTAACCAGGAGCACTGTGACATTCTGTACGGAGGCTAGATGTTTCAAAAGCTGCACTTGCGTATGATGGTGGCTTTTTCAAACAATGGAAAAGTAATCTCATTTGAAGCTCACAACACTTTTTTTCCTCTGATACTATGCAGTGTGAATCTGCTTTTCTTTGTCAAAATGCTGGTGGGCCTCATAAACCAGGTATACTGACAAGATCCTTTTATTTCTGGGGGTTTTTGGGGGTTTTTTTTAAGTTTTTTTTCAAACCACATAAATACATGAATTAAGCTCTGTATGTATCTCTAGTATCGTGGAAGCTATGTGTCATTAAGCCAAAGATAAATGTAAGCTATACTAATGAAGAAATTACATCAAACAAAACAAGCTGACCTTATCTTAGGAAATAATCTTTCATTATGGGTAGATTAAATTTGTATTTTTTAAATAGAATTGTTAGATATTAAATGGACTCAGAGTGAAAGAGTCATGCTCATTATCCTTTAACTGGATTCTCCAGATGTTACTGTATTTTCACATGACATAAAGGTCTAGTTCTTTTATTGTTAACTTGGATTTATCAACTCTGCGAGAAATTACATTTCAGATTAACTTTAGCATTATTATGCATATTATCATATTTTTTCCAAATGCGTAACACAAAGTAAAGCACTAGGACTGTTTAGTCAAAGGATATGAGATAGCCTTCCTGAAAAATTCCCACATAACTAAAGTCCGTTAAACATTTTGCTTTATGTAGGCTTTGAAATACCTAATAGAACTTCAATATAGAGTGAATTCCATGAATAATTATGTCAAACTTTACAAAAAACTTTATAAAAAACTACGTTCCTTGAAACTTAGCCCTTACAATCTGGCAAGGACAAATGAAAGTCTGAAAGATGTGGTTCTGAATTTTGAGGTTAGACAGTCACTAAAGGAAGTGTGAACTGAATATCTTGACGTGTCTCCATATGTGTCTCCACATCCCCTGAAAACTAGAGTTTGGAGACTTCTTAGCCCCTCAGCCTCACTGGGAGTCCAGTGCAAACCCACACATGGTGTTGTACTAGGGTCATTGTGCACTTTAGAATCCTCTCAGTTTACAACAGAAGACATGGACCCTTAGAAAGAAGAAATGCAGTCAGCAGCATGAAGGCATGCAAAATGCCTTTTCATTCTGTGAGAAAATATGAGAAAAATGGACAGGATAAAAGTAAACCCCTCTTATTTTCTGAGCAAGTATAAAAATACCTTGTCAAAATGAGAGGAAATGGCCTTAAGTTGCACCAGGGAAGATTTAGATTACATATTAGGAAAAAATTTTACATAAAGGGGTGTAAAACATTTTAAATGATTGCCCAGGGAGGTGATGGAGTCCCCATCTCTCAAAGTGTTCAAAAGATGTATGGATGTAGCACTTGAGGACATGATTTAGGTGCATGTGGTGGTGATGTTAAGTTAATGGTTGGACTTGATCTTAAAGGTCTTTTCCAACATTAAGAATTCTGTGATTCTATGAAATACATTCCAAGGCAAGAAACAATCAGACTGGCTCTGGAAAGGAGTGTCCGCAGCATGACTTATTGTAACCTAGAATAATATTTATCAGCTTCCTAATGAAGGACCCTTCCCAATTTCAAAATTATTTTGTCAAATGAAATGTCAAAAGAAAACTGACTCAGGAATGAACTTCTACCTGGTTTAAGATAAAACAAATGCATCAGGGCATTTTTTTTTCATTCTTTTTCTCTTTCCAAACTATTTTAGGTAGTTGCAAGGTCGTAGAAGACAAAGTGCAACAGCTGGAATGAATTACAAATATTATCTTCTCAGGAAACTTAGCATTTTGGTTTTGACACATCAAAAGCTTCTGGGTTTGGCTTTTCAATGATTTACACTGTCTAATATTTAGTCCAGACTCCAGAAGCAATGGAGACTTAGGCAGCAATATAGGAATCTTAGCCCAATTTAGTAATGACAGTAAATCCATATATTGGGCCTACATAAATTAGTAAGACTTGCTATTTTTTAAAGATATACACATTTTTAGTACCTATATTAATGATAAAGTTTTAAATTATGTCACATCCAGAGATAAGGCCTCTTTATGCTGATAACTGAAAATGGCATAAGTAAGAGAACAGGTGGCTTATATTAAGGATAAAGAAAAGCTAGATCCAAATTCATCTTTCAATCAAAAGTTGCTTGTAGGCAATCTCAACAAATCTCTTATATTTGCAGTGTAAACTAATAACACCAATTAATATATTTTATTTTGCTGCTTGTATTGCTTTGATAGATGTACTATGAATTATTGAAATAGCATAGATATTCATCTTTTCACCAACCTGACTTTAGTATGGACTTTCATAATGCAATAACTTCTAAATTGTACTACCTTGTATTCTGTTTTTCTACTGTAAACCATTCATTTTTAGCAGAAATAGACCTCTAGCCTGATTACTACTGGCTCTGAGCACAGGCACAGCAACAAGGACTTTTGTGTTACTGAAATGACGAGGAAGAGGAAGAACCATTGGGAATGTTGCCTTTGCTATTAATTTCTCACCATCTCTAATGTAGCTACTTTGTGTTTTTTGTCATTCTGTGGCTTTTTGAAAGCAGCAAGTTTGCTGATGATATGGAACTGGGGAGAATGGCTGATACGCCTGAAGGCTGTGCTGCCTTAATACCTGGAGAGCTGGGTAGAGAGAAACCTAATGAGGTTCAACAA
>JAWMRA010000041.1:18213068-18265710 GCA_035584735.1 Pseudotriccus pelzelni | reverse complement strand
TGCGCGGGACCATCCCCCAGAGTCACGCCGTGTGCCCCAGAGGATGATCCGAACGCGTCCGGAACTCTTGTCAGGCTTGCTGCTGTGACCACTGCCCTGGGCAGCCTCTTCCAGTGCCCAACCACCCTCTGCGTGAAGAACCTTTTTCTAATATCCAACCTAAACCTCCCCTGACACAGCTTCAGGCCATTCCCTCGGGTCCTGTCACTGGTCACCACAGAGATCGGTGTCTGCCCCTCCTCTTTATGCGGAGCCCCTCAAGACTTGAATCAGACTTTGCAATTTATTTTTTTTAGTCGTTAATTGGTAGCTGTAGCTGGACCAGTTATGATTAAGCAGTTGCACGGTGAGCATCGTATGCTTGTCTAATCTTTTGTTTTAAAGGAAAAGGAAAAACAACCCCAAGGGGAATGGACTGTCTGGACAAGAGCCTTCAGCAGTCAAGTCAGCAGGGCTGGGCAGAAACTGGGGGAAAGGCCATTCTGGCAGTGGGAGATCGCAACCACTGACCCATTGAGCACCTACTTGAAACACATCCCAGACTCAAATGGGAGGAAATGCCTGTGGACTGATTAGTGTGAGAAGTGAGAGATCACACAATCAATTAGGTGGGAAAAGACCGATGAGATCACTGAGTCCAACCTGTGACCCAGCACCACCATGTCAACCAGACCATGGCACTGAGTGCCACGTCCAGTCTTTCCTTAAACACCTCCAGGGACGGCGACTCCACCACCTCCCCAGGCAGCCCATTCCACTATCTAATCACCCTTTCCGTGAAAAAATTCTTCCTGACCTAAACCTCTCCTGGCACAGCTTAAGACACAAGTAGCAATAGAGGTTAGAGTCCTAATTAATGAGAAAGTTATATAATCTGTAATTATGTATGCCGTATGAATGAATGCTGTTTTACTTTTTTTGTTCGTAAAGAATTTATGCATGGCTAGTATGTTGTAAAGATAAGGATTTCTTTCTGGAGGGAGCTAAGCCGAGAGACACTGAACAGACATTGATGGAGCTATTTAACAGACAGCCTAAATAACAAACATCAATGATAAACGATGGATCCTAGAGACACTGGTATCTAACAGATAAAACACTGATTGATAAACGATATAGGAGGATCCCAGGCTATCATGTAGGAGGATGTCTGCCTTCATTCCAAGACCCCCCCCTCAGGCCAGAGCTTCAGTCGCCTGAGACGCCGGCGCAGAAACCACAACTCCGGCGAGATGAACACGGAAGTACAAACCGTATAAGAAGGGAGAGGGGAAATCCCTCAGGGCGGGTCTGCGGCAGAATTAACTTTCCCCCACCCATCCAGTGCTGTTTCTGCTTATCTATTTACTAATAAAATTATTATACATATTATAAATTGGCCTCTTTAAGTTCTCCAGTGTCGTGCTAACTTATAACAGGCCTGACCCCTTCCAGCACACCCTGCGCTCCCACACTCTCGCATGGGTGGGTGTGGCACTTGTGTCTCTGCCCTCCCTGTGTCTGTATCTGTGTTTGGGGGATCCCAGATTGAGATCTGACCACCCCTTCTGTACCACACCACCACCCAGATCACCTCGAAGGTGCCCACCCCATGACAGAGCCCCCCAAGGCCCCAGTGACACCCCAAACCCCTCGGGGGCACCCCAAACCCCCCAGCAGAACCCTAAAACACACGCAGGCAAAACCCAAAACACCCCCCTCAGTGAGTACCCTTTTCAGGCCCCTGGACCAACTGCAACAATTACAACCAGGGTACCCCATGGCCTGAACCCCCCTATGGCTGAGCCCCCTGAAGCCAGGGTTTGGGGGTGCAGAGGAAGGTTTAGGGAGGTCCCAGTACTCATCCTCCCATGTCAGAGTCCCCAGAGGTGAGATTTCTGAGGAGAACCCTAAAATGGAAGGACACACTCAAAATGGAGGGAGGGGACACCAAGGGAACTGGGGGGACCCTGAGGCGGAGGGGGAGCCTGAAAATGATGGGGGGAACCCTGAAGTAAAGAGAGGCACCCCAACATATAGGGGGGAGACCCCAGAATGGAGGGGGGAGAACACAAAAATGTAGGGAGGGATTGCAAAATGGAGAGGGAATCCCAAAGTGGGGAGGGACCCTAAAATGGAAAGGGGGAATTCTGAAGTGGAGGGGAAACCCCAAAATGGGGGAAGGGGGCCAAAATGGAGGGAGAGGCATGCCAAAATGGAGGGGGGGAGACATTTCTTTAACAGCTTAATCCTTCGAAGAGTGATTCCTGGAAACACCTAAACCTCAATAAACATTCATTTACATATCTAAAGAGTTACTGAAAGCCAAGAAGACAGACAGCTGCTGATAACAAGAAGAGATAAACCGAAGCTGAAAAGAGTACAAAAGACCCAAGAAAAGGACGATCAGCTGCTGTTAGCCATGGGGCTAGCAGCCCCACGCGTGGCTTTCGCTTATTTACCGCTTGTTAATAAATTTTACCTTTTTTTATTTATAAATTGGCTCTTTAAATTTATTCGGCCATTTAGTAACTGATAACAGGAAGTGTCAAAATTTCATACTTAATTTTGGAGTATTCCAAACCATAATGCTAGAAAACCAAAACATGAAAAAATGATGGGAAAAAAAAAAAGAGTTGAATAGCACATACAGCTGTGCTTTGAAGCTGACTTTTGTATTAGCCTCTGTATATAAGCAGGAAAATGGACAATAATAATAATTATATCAAACAGTGTTCAGGACTCCTTGGGCACCTGGCTCTCTCTAGGGCAGCAACCAGGTGGAAGACAAGCTGCACTTCCCAGTCTCTGCAGCCTCAGGGCAGCCTTTCTGGAGTTCAGGCCTTAGATTTGATGAAAATTAATCAAATCTGAGATGTTTCAGACAAAACATTTGGTGCTTATATATCAGTGTTTTTCAATGAAGCTACATTTCATAATAATGTATCAGATCAACTGTATTGCCAAGAGCAAGTTCTTTCTCTTTGTTCCTTTGCTTTTACTTTCCTTGAACTCACTCCTTTATTTTATTGCTCCTCTTCTAGCCTTCCCTTCTTCCTGTGCTTTTTCAATCTGCTTAAAGTATTCTTTATATCTCCCCAATCTCAAAACAGATCTTCTGTGTCATTTTGCCCTCAAACCCTCTACCTCCTCAGTGAGACTAAGCAGTTTCCTAGTTGTCAAACGATCTCTTGCTTTTGTTACACAGAGGGGGAAATATTGGTAAATGCCATGAATTAATTTCATATTATTCTTGATTCTGCAGCTAAATAGTAACAATTTCCACCTAAAAATGTCTCCATTATTTATTTTGTAATCCAAGTTCTGGCTGATAAAAATTTTCAAAGGAATTTGTCTCAAAAGACAGTAACTCTAAGGTGAAGTCCAAATACACTAAAAGCATTAAGCAGAATGTCATTAGATTTGAGACCACTAGTAAGAAGCTTAATGGTATAAGGTTAACAAGGAAGGAATAGGAGCAGTAATAAATTCAGGTGTTTAGAAACAAAGATCTATCAGAAAGATGATTTTTTCCCCCTCAACATCAAAGACTTCTTCGCATGTTGTGTAATTGATAATGACCTCAAAGTTTCATTACTTCAGAAAGAGTTTTGTCATTAAAATGCATCACAGATCTGGAATATTTACTAAATAAGATTTTATACTTCATTGCTCTCCAGGAATGGAGAAAAATCAAAGAGAAATTTGTATCAGGAGGCTAGTGTCCTTTGTGAAGAATATTTCCCAGAAACCTTTTTAGATTTTTGGCATGCTTTTTGACTTTAAAAAAACTCCATTTAGTCACTGTAAAGTGTTGACTTAGTTTTGGCGTCTCCCCATTTAATTTAGGCCATTACTGTTGTTACAGCTGTGGTTAACTGAGGTGAGCCACACTGGTGGTGTGTGATATAGAAATTACCCCCAGGAACTGCATTTTTTATTGACACTAGAAGGATCTGGGGTGTGCAGTCAGCTCTGATTGAAGTATGTTGAAACTGAGTGACATAAAAAGAGGGTTTTTTCTAATGGACAGTATGCCATGCCACTTTACACACTAACAGAAAGCAGCATATGACTGGTGTCCTTACAAAGCTGAATGAGAAAACTAGGCAGACTCATTTGTAGTAATTGTGATGTCCTTGAGTCCTTCATGATAAAGCATATATATTTTCCATAGCTCAGAATACCTGACTGCAGAGGGTAGGTTGTTCAAGTGAATGCTGATCATCATTTCATTTCATGTTTCATTGAATAAATGTCCACATAGAAGATGACTGTAGTGAAAATGATTGGGAAACTCTAAATGTTGTCATCCAAGTCTATAAAAATATCTGAAGAAAAGTTTCCATGCTCATTTTACATGGAAGTATCAGGAATTTCCATCACCTTTACAAAGATATCAGCAAATTCTTAGTTGAGATATTAACACAGAACCTTTGGAGTAATAGCAAAAATTAGTTGCTGCAGCTTTTAGAAAGGTACTGGAGAGGCACTCAGCTGGTGTCAGAAAAGGTAATCAAAGTTATACAAATCTGCATTGTATGTCTGCATTTTGATTGGTTTCTCATAATTTATTGTCTGTGTTATTGATTGTTGATCTAAATGTTATTTTTTACAAGTGGTTTCGATATCTCTCAGTACATTGCTTAGCAAAAATGATGACACAGCTTGGCTGAACAGCCTCCCAACAGTACATCAGTCTCAGAAAATGACAATGTTAATAGTACTGAACTATTTAAAAATACACTTATGGAAAGTAAAATCATTGGAAAGTAGTAAATAGTTGTCAAAAAAAGAGAGATTACAAATCCTGTATAAGAAGAAAAAAATAGTTTTCTGAATCTCACAAAATAACAAAGGAAAAACTTAACACCTAAGCAAACAGGGCTGTGGGTTTTTGGAAGGAGGGAGGTCTGTACCAAGATTGTTAGAGAAGTAAACTGTAGGATGTACAAAGGGAATGATGAAGACACTGCATACTGTGTTAGCACTTGCAAACGCTTCTCTATTGCCCCTGTTTGCTTCTACATTTGCATTAAATATAGTAGCTTGACAGATACTGTAGACTGGAACTTTCCAAAAATACATCTGAAGCCCTAAAGGGGATGTCTGACAGCTTTTGGCATGTATAAAAACAACTGAGATTGCAAGTCCTGATGTATTTGTGTTGTGTAAGCATCTTTACCATTGGCTGGCAGTTTAGAGAGCTTTTTAAATCTGCCATTAACTGCCTTGATGAACTTACTGAAGAAGTATAAAATGAGATCTGGCCTTTACTAAGTTTCTGCCTGGTGATCAGTTCACCAGCTACAGTTATACCACGATTGACAATAAATATAGCACTTATAAGGTCTTAAATAGAAAAGCCATTAATTCTTTCAAAATATCTGGACCTCTTCAAGCTAAAGTATAACTTTTAGAAGAGTAAATGTATGAGAAAGTCAAACTGTTTTACTCTCAGGACCAGTCTTATGTGTGACTTAAGGGAAGGTCCAAAGTGAGACTTAAGTGGGTTGTTAATAGTTCAATTCAAAAATTGCAATTCAATTTCATACATATGCAACATACATACACATTTAGAAATGCCTAAAACTAATGAAAACCTCCTTTCTTGATTTGAAAATTCACTGTGTCTGTGAAAACTATCTTAACCTGAGCAATTGTTTTGCACTTTACATTTTTAAGGAAAAGTATTCTTCTGACATATTTACTACTTTAATTTGTGTGGCTTTTTTTACGAAAGCTCATTGCAACTGTAGAAGGCTTCTAAAGATAGTGAATATGAGAAGTCTGTTTTGTATTATAGTTGTGACGGATATAGGAGTGATAACAAGAAAAAAATTAGGACATTCCCGACATTTCTGAACTCAATGTGGAGAATTTCTGTTCTATTCTTGAATCCAACACTCTTACAAAAAATGGGTTATGATAGGACTTGTACTGCATATTAATCAGGATGTAAATATATTGGAGTATTTATGGAGCAGGAGTTGAGAACTTTGATGGCTTTTGTTCCATTAGATTTTTACTGATAACAGAATGGTGTCCAGATTGAACATATTTCTACAAATTAAGCTGACTGTATTGAATATCCTGTAGTAACTTTACAAAAAATACAAGGTTACATCTTTGTAAGGTGCTTTATTGATAATAATCTGTATTTTCATACAAATTACTACATGTCAAAACATACACTGTTACATTGTCATAGGTAAAAAAGTACTTTTTTATGTTTCAAATTTTTACTTTTAACTAAGGTATATGTCCATAAAAGGTAAAATTGTTCATGCTAATGGTCTTTTATAGAAGAATGATACTTCTGTTAGCAAAAGAATTGTTCATCTATAGCAGTATTATTTTTTCCTGGGAAAGATATTGTTCCCTCCATAAAATCAAATAGCATATTTAATCCTATCAAATGAGAACACAATGCAGTCTAAATTATGGGTCTGTTTAGAGATTGGGGTATCAATTTCTATTCCATCATATTTATTACAATAGCAACAAGAAATGTTTATGCAGGCATCATATACAGTGATTGGAATCTCAATGTTGATATGACTGCCATTAATTACAACTGAAATGTTATACTGTTGCATACCCTATCTTTATATTCTCCTGTTTCCCCCTTTTTCTTTATTATTCCCATGTTCACTGTTTTCTTTGATCTCTCAAAGTAAGAATGACGTTCAAAAGCATGACTACACTAAAACAGATTGAAAACTTATCTAGCCTGTACCTTGGCTCCAACAACGTCCACTAGCAAATATTGTATTTATTCCTGCTTCCAAGAATCCACGGCTCAGATACATTTGGAGCCTGAGGTGGTTTTGTTTAGGAGTCTCAGTAGATTTTCTCTCTGATTAACCTATCTAATCACATCCTGGATCCATATATACTTTTCCCATCTATAATTTCCCCAAACAAGGAGCTCCACAACTAAATTCTTTGTCAGGGAGAAAAGAAAAAAATCCTTTATTTTGTCCCTGTCAGCATTATTTCACTTGGTGTTTCTGTTTGACACAAAAGGGTGTCATTTGCTTTGCAACATCTAGACTGTTTCTTATCCCACTATAACAAAACAAAGTAAGACTTCAATGAAAGAAATGTGAACACAAGACAAAACAAACCTTCCACTGCCTTTTGATGGGAAAATGATAACCAGGTGTCTTTACTCACTCAGGTTATTGACAAAGCATGATTTACCCAGAAGCTGTTTAACACCCGTTATAGCTAAGAATTTACTAAATTACCTTTTTATTTCCCCCATAAAGAATTTTTCTATTTTTGCAAATCTTTTTTCATAGAATAATGCCATTTCTATCCAGATATGTTTGGAAAGAAAAATCACAGAATATTTACGAACATGTACAAGAATCCCCAAAGCCTTCCTAATTTAGAAACAAGTAATTAGCATTTGAAAAATTGCAGACAAACTCATTTATTTGTCATTCATTATTGCTGGCTGATCTGCATTATTCTTATTCCAAACTTTTCAGTCAGTCAGAAAACGGAAACAACACAACTCAGGTTCTCAGTTAAGTAAAAGGAATAATACATCACTAAAAGCAAGTAATAAAAACCTTAGTAAACAAAAACTGTCACAGTAAAACTATGCAATGGGCATGATTGAATGCTCAAAGATTTCACCTATTAATCAGAGTAATAAGATTACTTTGTGAACAAAAAAAAATCAAATAATAAATCAACTATCCAGTTGATTGGGTTTTGGTTGGTTTGTTTCTGTGCTTTTTGCATTTTGTTTGTTTGGAAGTGGGTTTTTTTTCCAAATTATCTGTTGAGTTTCACTTTTTAGCTTGTTACTTTCATCTGATTCCCATTTAACTCAGAAGTGTTTGACCCTTATAATCTCTTTTTAACACATCAAGTTACTATGTTTTCTTCAGGGGCCTATGTGTATTACTGTACTTCCGAACCATCAATGTTTTTTTTCTTTTTTAGAAAATAGAGAGGTAGTTTGTTTTTTTTCCTAGACATAAAGACTTGGTTTTTTTTTAAAATGTTTATATAAATTACAATATACATAAAGTAAAATGTAACTTAGAAGAGGTTGGACATAGAAAAATACCTGTCATAACTTCATCGCCACTAGAGCCTAGAGAATGAAAGTCTTAAAATCAATAACAGAGTTTTCTAATTAAAAGCATAAAGCACCATCATGAGAGTGTGTGGGGGAACCTTTGTAAAGAACCCTCAAGTTCTCTGGTGTGATCCTGATATGGCTAATTGCATGGTGACTTGCCTTTGTGTGCTTATGCAAATAGCACTGGCTGCTACAGCAGAGCTTCTAGGCTGCCTCTGTCAGGAGGTGACTTGTTTCCCCAAGGGCTTTCTCTTTGTGAAAGACCAGCTGGTCAGAGTTTTGCGTTGTTGACCCTTATCGCCAATGGTGAAGAGGGGAAAAAACAAATGAGAAAAAAGAAAAGCTACCTGATTTCATCTTTTTTGTTTTAATAGAGCCTTGTTCCTTGTGCCCCCCTTTCCCTAAACTGAAGCTTTAGGGGCCTACACCAGACTCCATTTATCTTTTATTAGCACACACAAAGATATGGTTCCAGTTCTGAGTCTTTCTGCAGCGTGTAGTGCTGTATTCACTGGCACTCTGCAAATGTGTTCAAACATTACCATTTACACTTTTACCTCTTCTGAAACCCCAGCACTTAATCCAATTGCTTGCTGTTTTCTGCTATTTACAATGCAAAGGAAAAACTGGTAAAGAGAAAACATTTAAATTCAGAAACTTCCTCCACTTCAGAAGCATATGAACTAATGCTAATATGGCATGAAATGTACACTTGTGAAATGTTAAGATTACTGTTAATAAGCTCGTCAAGAAAATGTAATTACATATGATAATGTCATGGTTATTGTGAAATTAAAAACAAAAGTTACCCTTGATCCTTTGCAAAAAATATAGCTGTTCCTTATGGTCTTTGTATATGACAGACAAAAACAGTCTGCTAAGAAAGGGATCAAGTATATATTTATTTTCTTCAAAATCTCATTCATTGTGTTTCTGCTGTAGTGTCCTTCATGTACGTCAGGTCCAAACTGGCAAAACCACATTATACAGCTGTCAATGTGGAATTCCTTCTTACAAGGCTTTTAGTCATGTTACAGCAAGACCTGTGTTGTTTAATTCATAGTATGAAAGAGAAATAACCCAAATGAACAAGGCTATGATTTTTAAAAGTCATTTGATATAAAGCTGTTTTATTAAATCTAGTGAGGAAAACAAGAATTAAAGCACAATGGCTGCACATTAAAGCTCTGCTACTATGCACTAGAAGAATGACAAAACTGGTACTTTTTAGAAATAGCAAATAAATAAGAAAGTGAGATGTGGAAAAAATATTGTTAATTTTTTTACTTTTTTTTTTTTCTGTCCAGATGTCTTCTGCATTCTGTGTTGCGCTCAGGGATTTACATGATCACATTCTTTAGAACTGTTTATTGTAGCACAGAAGAATCTGGCTGTTCACATGTCATTATTTTCACACTTTTCCCTGGTCTCTGCAAACCTTCTTTAGAACTAACCTCTACAAAGTCATTTTACTAGGAAAAAAGAAAGGGTAACAAAATTAATTCCTGGTGAAAAGAGCCAAGTATTTGCATGAGGTAAATTGGCATCCCTTCATCAAAATGGTATTATGCCAGCTGTACTATTTCAGTGATTGACCCAGGAATAATTGTTCCACAATACGAACCTGCATATATTTACTGCAGAAATATTTGCATTTGCTACTCTAATTATTCAGTGACAGATTTTAAATGGTTTGTCAAAAAGTGAAAAGTGTGTTCTCAAAGTTTGTTCTCAATTTAATTGAAGATCCGTGGGAAGATCCGTGAAGATGATAATGGTATCTATGGTCTGAATGGTATCCATGATTCTGCTGGGATTTTTCTTTTTCAGTTATATTTCCTCTTCAGCTTTGCTGTATTTCAGTTTACAGCAGGTATCTACAGCCTTTGAGACTAAGATATGTAAAGATGGCAGGGGGTAAAATGAAGGGAAATCAAGAAGTTATATTCACTTTCTAACAGAAGTTATAATGGCATGGAAATTATAGGGTAAAATGCAGCTGCTACTCCCTGGATGGAATGCAGGTGGCATGCTCAAAACCTATGCCATGACGATTCCCCATATATACAATCTACAGTCATAGTCACCTGCTAAGGGGGATGGAGCAGAGTGGAGACACCACAGCCAGGCTCTGTAGAGATCCTTGCAGGGACAGGAACTCGATGGTACTTTGCACAACACTTATCAGCCAAGAGACATAGGAGAAGATGTCCTGCTGCTGAGCCAACAGTTGTGGTGAAATCTCTTTCCTCAGGTGAAATTGGTTCATTATAACCTAATTTTAATACTAACACATACCTCCATTCCAAAGTTACCCTCCTCCAAGGTACAATCACACCTTACTTAGCATGTGCTTTATATTTTATTGACTATATCTTTAAGAGCAAAGCGAGAGAATTTGACACCAGTCAGTAACAAAGGTATGACTAGAGTCACTCAAGCTCCACCTAAACATAAAGAAATACAATAAAAGTAAGTTGAGAATGGGGAATACTTAGGAAAGATTCCATTGCAACTATTGGGATCAGTCAACATGCTGAACCTGAATTATCTCCCATAGGGATGCCTATTGAGTAAGAAATATACTCTATGCATGTTGAATAATTTTAGTGGGGATTAGGGCTTGTCTGTGTATTGCTTTGAATATACTTTTACCATAAGATATTATCACCATCAGTCTTTGAACCTTAACCTGTCACAATTTTCTATTAATAGAGTGCTATTCCATAAACTGTTAGTGTGGGTCCTTCACGGGTGCTGGCGGTCGCTGGCAGCAGGTAACACACTCAAACAAAGTGAAAGACCCACCAAGGGGTTGTAAAGTGGGAATATCTGCTGAAGGGGGTCTCTGGTGCATGTCCCTGATAAGTCAGTTGAACAGCCCTCTGATCCAGCAGGACTGTTCAGTGAAGGGTCCCATGATGGGATGCTGACAGACTGTTGGGCACAAGGGCCTCGGCTTTCCAGGGGCACTGACAGACAAATCAAACACTAAGCATTGAGGAAATCTCCCCACACTAAAGGTTGAGAAAATATATCCTTTTCACATGACAGAGCTAAGTCACCCTACTTTGATATTGCTAAATATAGAAAGGTAGCTCCCCGGCCTCCTAGTGTTGAAACACCATATTCAGTTAGAAGTCCATCTGGACCCAAATGGTTGGTGATGTTAGAACATACTTATTAGGTCCCAAATAGTGATATGCAACTTCAAGGAAATCAAAGAACCAATAGAGTATTTTCCAGAGCTTTTCTTTTTGTATTTCCTTCCTTTTGTGGGGACTTAAGAAAGGAAAAATGCAGTAAGGTATTATATAACTTATGGGAATGAGAAATAATAAGACTTCTACACAATAGTGGGTGATCAAACTGCATTAATCACTAAAGTTCTAATTTAATTATTCTTTTCATAGTACAAAGCAATAATCTCATCACTGGATGAAAACCAAAGTAAAAGTGTTTATAGAAATAAGCTCCTAAGCCAAAGGTCTTGAATTGATTAGCCTCAGTTTTAGCTAGCAGCAATCCTGAATTAGAAAGAATAACCCTCTTGTCATTATTTTTATAATGACATTTTCAATTAAACAGTCACATTTCATTAAATATGAGAAAAATGTTGAAAAATTATGCCTTTTATTAATAACTTCAAAGAGAATTGTTTAAAACGTATATTTAAATAACCCTAACTTTCTTTGCTCTTATTCATACTGTTCATCTTTCTCCAGCCTGACCTCAGACTATTCTGACTTTTCTCTTAGGGGAATATTTGGCTCTTTCCTTCTGAATAAATGTCTACTTTGTAATGTTGAGTTGAGAATCAAAGAAAGGAGTAGAATTTGATCTACTCAAGCAAACAATGCAAATATAAATAAATAGCAAAGAATTGTATTGTAGGAAACGCAAGAAAAATCCTCCTGATTTTTCTCTGACTGACTGATTATAGCTGTTAACCACTTAAATAGCTTGATTGTATATGTAATGAAAAATAAACATATAGGGTCTATTTTTCAGTCATGGGTACGTAACACACACATTCAGGTGTATTTAGTAAATAATCTCATTCACAAAGTTGTGGATAACTGTGTGTACTTGCATGGTTAGCATTAGCTGAAAAGACCTGGACTTTGTCACTTAAATTTGAAAGATAGAAACAGAAATCCATAGCCAGCCCATAACCAATTATAGAAAAGAATGAGAAATATCAAGTTATAAATCCATAATGATGCAATGTCCCAGTACAGTAATTGGATCAGATCTTCCATTATGCTATAACTTGGATAATTGTCTGACATATTGCCCTCATAGGTAGAAATGTGTGATACAGACTTTTAACTATTAATCATTAAACAGGAAAATCAAAATCGCAGTCCATAAAAGAAGGACTAATTAGTGGAAATTAAATTCTGAAAGCCTGTGAATGTCTTCTGGATACAGTTTTCTTGACTTGAAAGTTCCTTCCAGTGTTTACAGCTATTTGAGCTGCAGCAACCATTGTTACAGGTATCGGTTCTCCTATCATAGATATGTAAGGATAATGCTCTCTGTCCTTTGTGCAGTCAGAATTAGAACAACTTCTTTTCCATGTATGTTTTTAAGGACATGTGAGGTGATGATATTGGAGGAAAGGTGGGCAGGAAGAAGGTTGTAGCACTACAATATTAACTGAAATTAGTGTTCTGTACTGAGTGCTGGTATGGGAGATACTACAACCTGTCCCTGAAGGCTGGGATAAATGAAATTCTATGATTCTATGATCTCAGATACTGGGAAGCAATAGGAACAAAATAGTTTTCTTAAAATCTAATCTCCCTTGATATCAAAATTTCTACCAGCAAGGTTTTCCATAATGTTAAGGTACTAATAATTTAGAACTCCACAGTAACTGAATGAGTGGGGGTTTTTTTGCATATGTGATCCACAAAGTGTGATTTAAAAGGTACTTATTAAATATATTTATTTTATTAATATGTTGGAAGAATAGGTAAGCAAAAATTATTGTTAGCATTCCTGTTTATGATACTCATATACTCATCTGAGATAACACTTCTCAGTTATATTTGTTATTGGTGAAATATCAAGAGACTTCCCTGTGCAGCAGACTGGCTTTCTGTCGCTGGTATATAAGCATCTGTCTTTCCCTATGGGAACAGCTGTATGGATTCCACCATATGTCAGGATTCTTGTAAGTTATGGATTGCAACAGCATATCTAGAACTCATTTGCAGGTGTAGCTCTAAGCCACTTGCTCGAAGTGGGGCAAAATTTGTAGCAGAGCAAGAAATTTGAACCATATTGCAATACCCGAAATATTCTACCCATGAACAGTCTGTCCTCTTGTTTTCCTACTAACCTTCTTTCCCAAACAAGTAGTAAGATGAAACAAAATCCCAGGGCTATTTATCACAACTTCAATAAAATTAGGGTCATGATGGTAGATGGCATTTACATGTTCAGGTGTAGAACCTCAATTTGTGCCGTATTCGTCTGTAATAGATTCAATACATAAAAAATGAGCACATATTCTAAACATCTCAATGTCCATTGAAAGACATCTAGACAGCAAGACTAAGTGCCCAGGCTGCTCTGACAAACCAGTAGCTTTGCTTTCATTTTCAGTATGGTTATGTACCTCAACCTTCCACCTATAAACTGAAACTGAATAAACTAAACTTTAGAAATACTTTAAAAAAAATTTAATAAAGTATTGCTTGGCTTTTAAATTAACTAATACTAATACTGTAAATATGAATCTTCTTTTTCTCTTCCCTTCATGTGCCACTAATCAGAGCTTTTCAGTGGCTTATACGCTCACAAATTAAATGATCATTTGTACTTCTATAGTTGAAATTATAAAAGTCAGTTAAATTATGGAAATTAGAAAGTACAGTTTTGGGGGTGAAATAGCATCTTTTGGACCAATGAGCATACTAGTTATGCTGCACTGATAATTTATAGCTGTCAAGGAAAAAAAACTCTTGAGTGGTGTGAAATTTTAGCTGTTTTGTTAGCCCATGATTTTAGGTTCAGGGACTATTGGCAGAAAGCCCAGACACTTTGGACTGCTGCTGGAAGGCCCTGTCAATGCTCTCCTGTTTATTTTCTTTGTCCTATAGACAGTTTTGTTACAGAAAAGGAATTACGTAATTTCTGAGAATTTTCCTATTCAGAGACTTTGATTTTATTTTCCATAATATTGAAAGAAGTAGAGAGTGAGGGGTTGTATTTGGGCTTTGCTTTGTGCTGAGGATGTGTGGATTGTTGAATTATCAAATAATAAAATTCAAGGCAGCTGAAATACCACCAAGGTAAATATTTGGACTATTGATTTGCCTCCATTTTTATTAGTTTATTATGTTTTTTTATTCCTGTCAGAAAATAGTTTCCTTGCTAACTTTAATTCACAGCATAATTGCATTGTGGAGGCACTACAACAGAGATGCTGGACAAGTTCAGTAGTGGGTACAATATTTGATTTAGCTTTTAGGAAAAATGTCAGCTATATTAACACGAATAAAGCCATGCCTACTGATCTACTTCTTGAGGGCTTGACCTTGCAAATTGTAGGTATTTATGTGAAGAACTCCAAGTATTTCCATCGATTGTTCTCAGTACCAGGTGAAAATTACAAAAGTGATTCACAGGAGTGAATCCTGCCTACATTTGTCACTTCCCAGAGAGTGAGTCCTGTTTACATAGATCAATGATACAACCTTAATCTCTTTTCTGATCTCTTTTCTTCCACAATAAACTTAAAAGGAGTGAAAGTAATTATACAATACAGAGAAATCATAGTAATTCTATAATTTACTTACTGAACTATTCAGAAGTACTCAAATTTGTCTCAGCCTACACAAAAAGATGAGATATGTATACAACAACTTTACCATTGTTACCGTGGAAACACAAATATCTTTACATGACACCTATGCATCTGGCACTTGGTTTAGAAAAATGCCATATTTAACATGCCTTTTACCATCCCTGCATATTTAAACAGTCTTAAATGATTCTTTTTTCTGGCTCTGCTCTGGGTTTGAGTGTATTTCTCAGTTCTAGATTTAAGAAAAAAACAATTAAAGCTTGTGATGAATGAGCTTTTGTGTATGCGTTTGATGGCAGGATTCTGATTTGCACTTAGTTCTCTTGGAAATGTGCTGTGTTAGGAACTTGCTTATAATTCCTTGGATCATGTTTTCATGTGTAATGCTTATGAAATCTTTACAGAATGCATAGCTAAGCCCTTTCCACAATCCTACTTTCATCTTATTTCCATGAATGAATGCATGTGTTTTCAGTAAAATGTCTATTCATTCACCATGGGGATTTCAGATTTTCTGCCCTTTCATATGAACTGAGATTTCTCTCCACACCATATTAACTGTGTTCCCAAGAGTACTTTTGCCTTCAGGATATAAGCAAATTCTGCCAGATCTTTCAGTTGTAGGTGTAGGGTCTTTTGCCCCAAAGTTTTCCAAATTTGGTTAGAGAAAAATCTCTCCAAACCTTTTATAACATCTAGAGTTCAAATACCATCATGTTTACTCTTAATCTAGACTTAATAATTAGCTCCATACAGCAACAGAATGCATATGACTCTATAAAACATGGTCATCAATTTACATGTTGCAATGAAATATAAAAATTAATATATAAATGAAAAAATCATGATTACTTTTAAACAGTATCTAAACTGTTAGAAAAGGCTGTGTTTTTCACCATATTGGATTAAGCACATTATTGCCAGATGGTCAAAGGAGATGACTGTCCCACTCTGCGCTGGTGTGGCCTCAACTCAAGTCAGTGCAGTTTTGGATGCCACAGCATAAGAAAGATATAGAGCTATTAGACAGCATCCAAAGGAGGACTATGAATATGGTGAAAAGCCTGGAGGGGAAGCCACATGAGGAACAGCTGAGGTCACTTGGTCTGCTCAGCCTGGAGAAGAGGAGATTGAGGGGAGACCTCACAGAAGTTTACAACTTTCTCATGAGGGGAAGAAGAAGGGCAGACATGGATCCCTCCTCTGTGGTGACCAGTCACAGACAGTACACAAGGGAATGGCCTGAAGTTGTGTCAGGAGGCTTAGGTTGGATATTAGGAAAAAAATGTTCTTCACCCAGAGGGTGGTTGGGCACTGGAACAGGCTCCACAGGGAAGTGGTCACAGCACCAAGCCTGACAGAATTCAAGAAGCATTTGAACAATGCTCTTAGGCATATGGTGTTATTCTTGGGCTGCTCTGTGCAGGGCCAGGAGTTGGACTCGATGATCCTTGTGGGTCTGTGATCTTCTCATAGACTGATATTAACCTGAGCAGTTTGTGAGTTGCCAGATTCTCCTTTTCCCCCTTTTGAAGGGGATGTGTTTTCCTTTTTACATTCATCAGGAATGCTCCCCAAGTTCTCTGATCATCGAAAGCTGATAGAAACATTTCTTACAGCTCTATCAACCAGCTTTCTCAGCACCCCTGGATGATCCCCAGATGGCAATTCTAGTCCCATGGGCTTTTCTATGTCCAAGCTGTGTAACACTCTCCTACTTGTGCTCCAATCCTCACAAACTATCCTGATAAGGTCAGGGACCTGGGAGGACAATGATGTTGCTAGTTTCCCTATGTGATTCAGCAGTGGTCCCACATTTACCTCAGCTTTCCTTCTGCTGCTCAGGCACTTAACACCAACACTTCTTGTTACTCCTCATGATCAGCACTATGTTCAGCTCCTGCTGAGTCCTCTCAATTCCCATGTCCGACCTACTTCTATTTTTAAGCTTAGTCAGGAGACCTTTCTTCATGCATGCTGGCCTTCTGTCACACCTCCTGCATACAAGAATAAAACATTTGAGTTTGAAGGAAGTTATCCTTGAAGATCATCTAGTTCTCTTGAATCTCTTTTCCCTCAAGGCAGTGTCCCACAGTACCCTGCCATGCTGATCCTTGAACAAGCTGAAATGTGATTCCTTGAAGCCTAGGGCTGTGATTTTTGTAGTTCCCTTACTTCTCTCAGGATCTAAACACGACAAACTCGTGGTTGCTTCATCTAAGAGTGTACTTAACCTCCACATCCCTGATCAATTACTCCTTGTCTGTGAGAAACAAGTTCAAATGAGTATCTCTCCTAGCCAAATCATCAATCATCTCTATCATGAAACTGTTATCAATACACTCTAGAAATCTCCTACCTTGCTTGTGCCAGTACTATTACCAGAAGATGTAAGGATAGTTAAAGTTTCTGAAGTACCAGGTTCTGTGAACATGGGTTTTTCTCCAATTGCTTAAAATGACCACTTCTATTTTTTCTTCTGACTCTTCATCATGTAGTTAGATTTAGCATACCTTGCTCTGTTCTGTTATCCACACCCATGTTTTCACTCACTCATAACCCACTTCAAGACAAACTTCCATGCATCCAGTTTCCTCCTTTGTATGGAGTGCAAATGCACTCATCTCAATTTCTAGAAGTAGACAGGCAAGTTCCTTGTCACATTCAGGATACTGGGGAGATTGCCAACAGTTTTGAGAGATTTTTAAATAAGTATCTTCAGTTTGCTGATCTCAAGAAACTTCATGTTTTGTCTGCTTTTCTCTGGCAAAAGTTCTACCACTTTATTTCTGTTCTTGTTGAGAAAACATTAATCATGATTGCAATGCCAGCCCAAATTACATTCAGCACTGGATCACCTTAAATTTTTTAGAATTGTTACAGAGTACCTCTTCGAAATTGTTTTTGGAAAGCCAATTCTGCCTTTTTTTTCAATAGATTCTTACCAACCTGTATATTTCAGTATTCTAAATGCTGTCTGACTAATAGTGCATTAGTCTACTGAACTGAGATTAATTTACGGCATGCTGTGAAGACATTAGTGTAAGTGAGGGGTAAACATTTGTTGTTTTAACACATGGACATTTATGGAATCACAGGCTTTTAGCAAAAAAATCACACTTTCACTTCGTACTAAGACTCTAAGAAACGTGATGCTCCTGTACTTCATTTTCTTGGAGAAAAGAAGGCTGAGGTGTGACCTCATGGCAGCTGACACCTCCCTCAGGGAGGGCAGTGGAGGGGGAGGTGCTGATCTCCTCTCTCTGGGGACCAGTGATAAGACACAAGGAAATGGAATGAAGCTGTGTCAGCGGAAGTTCAGGCTGGGCATTAGAAAAACATTTTTTACTGGGAGGTTGGTCACTCACTGGAACAGGTTCCTCAGGGAAGTAGTCATGGCATCAAGCCTGTCAGAGGTCGAGAAGCATCTAGACAATGCTCTGTCACATGGTTGAGTATTATGTTGTTCTGTGAGGACCAGGAATTTGTATTCAATGATCCTTATGGACTCTTTCCAACTTGATATTCTATGATTCTGTGATTCTTGGTGCAATTATGTAAAAACTTGCCACTACAGCTGTTTTTCATTTAGCCCTCTGCAACAAGTTTATTGCTAGCATTTTCAAATTCTTGTTCAAATGAAAATGTAAAGAAATACAATAGTGATAATGAGTTATAGTCTCTAGAGTACTCTAGAACTTCAGTGACTTATAAGTGTTGGGCAGATCTTTTCAAGTCATGTGGCATAACCTACCTGCTTTGCAGGTAAGAGAGCAGCAACAGAACCAAGAGCCATGAGTGCATTAGGAAATCACATGTAAGATAGTCCTTCAAAACCTTCTCCACTCTGTGCACGTGAAGCTCTAGAAAGGGTGATTGTTCCCTCACATATTGGTTTCTGCTTTGCTGCCCAAGTCTTCAACAGTACAAATGTCAGTTTTCACCTCTGTATCTTAACTCCAACTTACACAAGTTATTTATTTTCTGTTCAAACAATATGTTAAATAGAACAGTGTAGCTGCAAAGAGTTCTATACATTTGACATTGAGAAACTCATCTTACTTTCTGAGGATCCCACATGAGCATCAAATAAAAATCACTAACAAGTCTGATTTAGAAGCCACCAGTCACTGATTCCCTCTAAAAGAGAACTTACATAGCCTAACATGGCACTCATCATCTTTTGCTACTGAATAGTCCATGGAAGAGAATATTTTCTGCTAATGGCACTTAAATCTTATAGTTAACTGAAAAAAAATTTGAATCAGAACAAACTTATATGTCAGTGTTCCCCAAATTGTTGTGAGACCACTCTTCCTACCACTTTGGAAACTGTATTATGGGTTTTTTTATCATTCCTGGCCACAGAATTACTAAAAGCTGTTTAAATATAAACACCCACTGTCAAGAGACTTTTCACTTTTTTTTTTTCTCTGTCTCAGATTTCTGTGTAATAATTTCTCATCATTCGGTCATGATCACAGAATCACAGAATATTCTGAGTTGGAACAGACCCACAAGGATCACTGAGTCCAACCCTTAAGCAGGTGGCCTGAATGGGGATTGATTCCACGACCCTGGCGTTCTAAGGACCATACTGGTATCGCCTCTTACTTTTATCTGAGGTCTAGGGCACACACTGGAGCAACATAAAATAATAAAATAAACAATTTTTTCTTATTTTAATATTGGCACTAATTTTAAAGCGAATGGTTGCAAAAGCCTACGAGTAATATTTGCTGGAATTCTTTCATCATGAAGACTTATGAATATCGATACATACACAAACATATTCTTATCCTAATCTTCTGAGTTACTGCTTTAAATTTCCTTCAGGTTGGGTGGGTTTCTTTTTGTTTGTTTGTTTCTTTGGGTTTTTTTCCCTTTTTATTGTCTTTTAATCCAACAAAAAATATAGCAATAGTTATAGAGTATAGCAATAATTTGTGGGCATGGATTTTTGCAGTCTTCCATATTTCTTAGTACTATAAAGATAACTTGCTAAGTTTTTTCCTTCATAAATAAATGATTAAATAAGAGTGAACATTAAAAATGAAGTTAAAAAAAAAGCCCTGTGGCAACTCTGGAGCCAGAGTTTGCACATCTCTATTCAGGCAACATTCTTAAAGGCTACATCTATGCCAATGTGCTGTCAAGGGTCCACTGCCTTATTCTCCTCTCGTCTTCACTTTTCTTTAATAACCAAACATTTCAAAGACCACAGGCCACTGCAAAATATGCACACATTAACAGAAACTGACATAATAATCCCAATTCAAAGAATTTAGTACCTGTCCCTGGGACTCCCACTGTAATGCTCACTGGGAGAATGAAGAGCATCACAATTGGCTCAGACTCATATCAAAGCTGATTAATTAATTAAAAAAGGTCCTTTTTTCCTGTCTATAGGAGCAATGGTGGTTCTCTGGCCCCACTTCCTATGCATGTGAAACATGAATAGTTTAGATGGACATTTTTTAGGAAAAACTGGAGCTCTTAGTAAGTATAGCTAGTGAGAACGGACAATTTATGAACTTCATCTAATAAGGTATTAGGGTGGGTATTTGTTAATTGAGAATATCATTGCAGTTGTCACCTCAGAACATCGGTTGAAAGAGAACAATCCTTGTGTGTTTTAATATTAGGGTATCAGTTTTATAGGAACAGCAAATTAGTTAACACCTGTTAAATATAACATTACATTTTAAAGAGAACATAAAATTATATATGGCAAATGAATAACTTTACCTGGAAGCAAGTTAGATTTTTTTTTTTCTATGAACTTAAGAGTTACAGATGGTGAAAGTGTCAAAGGAGAAGTTTGGGTTGATAAATCTGTAGCTTAAGTCTTAAATTAATTATTTGCATTGGGTTTCATGATTTCTAAAATTGATCTTACTTTTATGGTCCTAAGGGCACCTTTGAAAGTGTCAAGGAAGGTATTGTAGAATAAATTTGTTAAATGATGTGTAAAATGTTACAATGAATAGGTGGTATTCAGTCAAAAGTTCAAAGAAGATCAGATATGGTAGTAAGGACATATTGACTTAATGTAGGAAGCAACACTAATGTTGTCTCAGTGCCAAATGGACAGAAGAAAACAGGTATTTTATAATTAAATTATTAGTTTTCAAAAAATCCCTTTTTAGAAGAGCCTGGCAAACTGGAGGCTTTGATCTCCCTAATGTGACAATTAACCAGACCAAAAAAATAGCCCTCAAAAAAACTTAGGAGGTAAAGCTAAATTATATACTAGGGAAGAGTGAGTGTGGCTTTTTTAGAAAGAATTGTGATAGCTGTTACACAAGAAGTTTATTCATTCTTTCATTCAGTATAAAAGAGACATGCAGCAGATGTCATTTTGGGTACAATGGGATATTCTGCTCAGGCTTTGGCTGCTATTTCCAGCCTTCTCTCACATCCTGCCCCTTACCGCTATCCTGATTAGCCCTATAGAGTTGTCTGGGGTACCCTAGAGCATCTGTAAGGGCCTTGGCTGCATTTACATGGGTGCCTCCAGCCTTTACTGCTCAGGAGAACTTACAGTGAAATAAGACAGACGTTCAATACAAGGTAGGGAAGCCAGGGTAGAACAATCCATTCCCTTCAAAACATTCTTTTGACTTATTGGCACAATACACACCCACCCTCCAATTTTTAAAATCAGCAATTTAGTGCTCTTTAATAGACATTTTTGGGGATTGATTACTGCCATTGTTCTTGCCTGTGTCTCTAGAATTGTTATGGTGACAAAAGGTAAAACAATGTTGATTTAGAAGAAAAGGAGCATTAGTCACAAATCCTGGGCATGTTATTTGGTCCACCTGATGGCTAAGAAAAGAAATCTATGAACATTATTTTAGCAGATATGGAGACTGATGATCAAATAGTCAATTGCAAATCATCCTCTTTTGAAAGCTGTATTCATTCCAGCACTAAAAATTGGGACATTAAAATTATTGTTTACACCATATTTTAGAAACAAAATGGAAACCATATATTCGTATGACAAAAAGGAGGAGGATATTTATGGACTGTTAGCCCTTTAAATATTACACTATGTCACACCTCAAAAGTGTTAGACACATCACTGAATCATTTCACAACAGCACTGTTCCAATGAGCTTTCAGATAAAATTTCACATCTTAACATCACTATTTTCTTTACTTAAATTGGTGAAACCAACCAGCTTCTATTAATTGCATTAAAATGTATTTTTTTTTCTCAGAGAAACGTTTAGGAGTTACTCATTGGCTATTCTAGAGACAGTCAGGTTTTCAGCATATATGCATGCCCGTGCGTTAGTGACAACTTATAACATTAATTACACTTATCTTTTCAATTTGGTCAAAGATAAGAAAATTAAATCTAAAGGACACTAAAGACTTGATTGTCCCATTATATATGTCATATAGTCTTTGCAATTGTGCGAGGTTAAAGGAGTTTCTGACGGTGGTTTAAATTAATTTTTCATTCATACTGCTTTTGTGTATACGAATACAAAAGAGACTCAGCCTTCAGCATCCTCATGTTTTTCCTCTTTCTTATGCTGTTCTAGTTTTTCTTTTTTCCTTTTGTTTTAGTAACATATAGAATTTGAAAGTGGTTTGTGAAGATTTCATTTTTTTTCTTACCACGTCAAGTCTGGTGGAATGAAAACAACTCCATATGCAAGCTGATGGAACAATTTGGGGGATAATTTCTTCAGGTACGGCATGTCTGACCTCAGGAGCCTGACAGATATCACTGCAGCATTATTACCAGTCACTCAGGTCTCCAGGTGAAATTAAGGAGGCAGGAATGCCCCCGCATTTCAATCTGTGCAGTTAACCTACTTAGATTAGAATCTATTATTTATGGTGATTATCAGCCACTGCACCTCTTGTAAATGGCAGTAGGTCAGTGCTTTGATAATAATTAAGGTATTCATTATAGGATAAAAATAGAGGTCAGCTTTACTTCTGCATTTTGAAACAGAATTGAACCTAAGGAATTGCAAGACCGAAGAAATTACTGCCATAAAGAACCAACTTCGACTTTTTTCATCTTCTTTATTCTGAAGCTGTGTTTTCACAGCTTTCTATATTCATGGTAGAAGTAAAAACTAAAAGGTCCCTAATGCCTTCTTTTAAGGAGTTCATTAGAAAGCAGTTAGTGAAGTTTTGTGTATTTTTATTACTACTGCGCTCTGGAATGAGACACACAATACCTACAGGAGTCTGAAAAATGGGAGGAAATCGTGCATGCTAAGCATATCAACTTTGTACAGTTTTTTGTCTTTTTTATTGCATTGCATGATAAAGCCCCCCTGTTGTTTGAGAATATACACTACATTATTCTTTAATAATGCAACTTAAATGTCATACATATCTTACAAAGCTTATGTTTATAAAATTTATTAGACAGCAATATGCTAGATGACTCTTAGGGGATTTGGATATTTCTGAGCATTGGAAAACCTGAGCCTTCTCTTTGCCAGTCTGTGGTGTCACAACTCTCTCAGCTTCTACATGTAGCTCAGATCCTCCAGTCCCTTAATAATCTTCATGGCCCTTCACTGAACTCACTGCGGTATGTCAATGTCTCTCTTGTACATGTGAGTCCATCACTGGGCACAACACCCCAGATATATCTCACCAGTACAGAATCAAGGAGAAGAATTACCTCCCTTGACATGTCAGCAATGCTCTGTCTAACACAGCTCAGGAGGCTGGTGATGCTGTTTTGTTATTATCTTTAATCTATTAGGTATATTCCTAACGCCTTCAGTGTTTCATCCAGATACCCTCCCATTATGTTCTTGGCTTTCCTGTATCTACTTTTTCCTCTGTTGCCTTTCTACTTCAACACTGCTCCTGCTTTTGCATTTCTGTGAAGTGTAACATGGAACACCCAGTTCAAGGAGAAAGAGACAAAGTGTATTTTTCTGTTGATTTTGGCTCAAGCGTTGTACTTAAGAACCACACACTGTTACTTCATCAATCTTCTCATCCCCCTGTTCTGCTTGAACTGGAACCTGGAAAGGGGCCCACATGGATCTGTGTATGACAATCCAATGCAGTGCCTACAGAAGAATAATTCTATGCCAAGCTCAGTCTGCCTCATATCCAATTTTAAGGACATTAGAATCACTACGCTGTTACACTTATGCCAAAATGAATCAGTCAATTAGTCGCATTTTATATAGAGTGAAATTCAAGTAAATCTTTACCAAAAAGCACCAGAATAGTATTGTGTTGCAGCTGCCAGTATGCAATGTTCGTGAGTCATGTTATAAATGTTATGAAATAAGCCAAAAATTGTGATATTTAAAAATAGTACATGCAGAGATTTACTTAGTTTTGCTATTTTTTTGGTTTTCTTTTCTACTACTCTGAAACCTTCATTTTAATGTTTTCTTAAATTTTCCTCTGACAACTAAAACCAGACTCTTTTTTATTTTGAAATTATAGACTATAATAGTAGCTGCAGTGTCCAGTCTTTCAAAAGGACTTTGACTATCATGAGATTTGGAAATTTTGCCATAAGACATTATTCCTTTGTATGCTCAGGCTGAAAGCAGAGCATAAACCAGTACTTGTTAAATATCTAGCAGCCTATATTTCTTTTCCTGCATTGTCTTCCTGAACAGATACTTTGCTGTCCTTAACTTTGACCACGTTACTATAAGAGTAGAACACTGGCATGTATTTTTCTGTCTGCTCCAAAGTGGATCCAACATAAATAAAAGGAATGGAAAGCACTCATTTTTGTTAGGCTAGCAGCTGCATTCAGGCTAGCAACACTGAAACATTTCAGAAATGTTCAGAAATGTCAGCTGCTTCATTTGATCCTTCTTCTGACAGGGAATCCATACAAAAGTATTAATCTCTTATGGATATAACTAATTTTGTAAAATGAGTGAGTTGTCGGTGTTCTGACTGCATCAATATTCCATAAAGTTATTTGCCACCTAATGGTCAACCACTTCATTGAGAGTTAGGTGCCCAAACCTTTTCTTTTAATCTGGTTCTGCATTTTCTCCCATTATGTTTATTCCTCCACTGACGAAGTACAAACTTTCAAGTGCTTTTACAATTTTTAAGATAGCTCCTATTTAAAAATTCATGGCACTGTCCTAATATAATAATAATATAAATTACCTTAATGGTTTCAAGGTATTTAACTTCAGATGCCTGGAAAAGGTGAAGAGGATTTAACAATATAAAATCTGGAATAATCATTATTCTGTATGTTTTTCAACCAATATAAGCTGTGATCATGTTGTCCTGGTTCCTTGGATTTGCACTGAGCACTGAAGAGGAGAAAAAGGTGAATAACGCAACACTCCTACACACACACACAGACATACACACACACAAAATAGAAGGAGAAGGATCTTTTGTCACTTGGCAAATTGAACACTGCAGTGTGGTCACTGGGTCAAAGTCAGCTCTTGAGAAAAATCAATACTGTTTAATTCCCAGGGTTTTCTCTTCTTTTCCAGGCTCTAGTCTCCAGTGCCAGCCAAAATTCAAGTCTGTGCTGTCTCTTCACTATGAGGAATACCCAGATACAAAAGAAAATGTTGACATTTCTTCTGTTTAACCTGACAAATCATCATTCAAACTGTGTAGTCAAATAATGAAAATCATAGAACTACCAGTGAAAGCTCTAGACAGTGCATGATCTCACCTTTACAATTAAGAGGAAAAACAGTTCCCTGTCCCTTTTTTTCACTCTAAAGCAAATGTCCCACAAATTTTCTAAGTAATTAGACAGTAGAAGTTTTATTCAGACTTTGCTATTTGTAAAGACTTACATTGTCTTTTCATGTCTTGCCAATAAAAAACTACTGGGAAAATCCTAAATCAGAAAATTCAGGAAACCATAAAGTTCAAGATGAAATAAAAAATATTCAGTGTCTTGCTTTTAAAGTGTTCTGAGGAATCTATATACAATTTGATTCTCTCTGCAGTAATTTATATCTAAAGCATGCTATTGATCATAAGATTTTCAAAATTATTCTAAAGATAACTGGAGCTAGACTTTGGGAATGGTTACTTCCCTATGCAGAAAGATAATGGAAATATCTTCTGAGTAGGTTACTTGAACATTGAGGCTATGCACACGTAATAAACCTGTTTATTATGTGTTTATTCTCTCAATCTACAGTGAGGAAGAAACAGAGAGGAGAAGGGACAACGACCAACAGAACCAACAGACTCACCTGTGATGCATTAGTCATCAGCTCTGAAATGGTACACAAGAACTGGTAATTTGAAGTAGTATGAAACATCTGGAGCATATGAAAACACATGGCATGAGCCAGATTCTCTTTCTGGACGAATAGTGAGTCTGATTTGCAATTTGGTCTGTGAGAATAGTTGCATAATATACTCACAGCAGAATGCATTTTTTACTCAGTCAGGTTTCACATTCTCTCTTTCTCAAAGTTACACTACTGTAACAATTATATTAGAATTATATTATCATTTAATTTCCCTAGAATTAGTTTAAGAATTTAAAGTAGACCGGAAAAATATAATGCATAACTGATCTGAATTAAAGGAATGTCACTCTACAGGTTATGTAGGATCTTTACAGAGATTATAAAAATGTAAAACCAGAAAAGAAATCTGTCATCTTGTGCTTGGAGTTGCATCTGCTTTTATTTTTTATTTATTTCCTTGGTGATATATTAAAATAACTTGATTCTGTTTCTTTCTGTTATATTCACAAGTGCCTTTATTCACAGTGTGGAAAACAGGAATGTTGGAGGTCTAGTATTTGTGATAAAAGTTGTGTTCAAATGAATTCCCTTGTACTGTTAACTATGCAGATGAGTTTTGTTTGTGAAATTGCAGAGGCTGAATGAGGAAGTGGGTCATGTAAATACGTTTCAGAAAGTGTCACTAAAAGAGTAATTTCTCCTTGGACCCACTTACAGTGAGGAATAAGCCTCAGAGCTCCCTGTGAAAAAGCAAAACCTTCAGTCTCTAGAATTTAATTTTCATTAGAAAGAACAATTAAACAAACAAACAAAGAAGTCGAAATACCTCTGATATAAAATGCAACTGATGTGAATTGCAAATAGTACCTCACAATCTTGTGATTATAATTTGGGGAGGGAAGTGAGAAAGGCATGACGTTAATGCCCCATTTTTTAAGTTTTGGATTTACAACACTGAATGCTGAGATAAAAGGTCAAAATGTTCATTAGGAAAGTAACACATGGTGATAATGCATGAAGGAGAAGCATACTTTAGAAAAGGCATAAAGAAAGTAGTATGTTTTCTGCACAGGAGGGTGAAATTTAACAGTAGGAATCTGGTTAAATTGGTACAGGTTTTCCACATACACAGGCAAGTTACAGGCGGGGAGTTTTCTCAGGATTTAAAATATATTTATCTGCCAAAAAAAGAATAAATTCTTGGATTTGTAAATCCTTTACTGATATTACATTATAGGTAAATGATGACTAAAAATCAACTGCAGCTACAACTGTAATGAAACTCAATCAAATAATTTTGTCCAAGAGTAAAACCATAGATTTGAAGGTCAAGAATAGATGCTAAGATGTTGCTGGTACATGAAATAATTGATTTATCTCTCACTGAGTATCTGCAACTGCTTGTGTCTTTCTACAATGCCTGTTTTGACCGTATGAGCAGTTTTTATTCTCAGAGACTCTGCTGTGAAGTTGTCTCTTCAGCTGCTAAAATGAATATATCACTTTCAAAATGTGGCATATTTTACTTATGTCTGTGGAAAATCAGTTAAATTTGGATTTTCTTATAGAAAAAAAAAAAAGAAAAACATCCTTTCAGGACTTAGTTAAATTTTCGCAGAATCATAGAATTTACTGAGTTGGAAAGGATCCACAAGGATCATTGAGTCCAACTCCTGGCCCTGTATAGGACCATCCCCAAGAGTCACATCCTGTGCCTGAGAGCATTCAAATGCTTCTTGAACTCTGTCAGGCTTCATGTTGTGAACACTTCCCTGGGGAGCCGGTTCCAGGACACAACCATCCTCTGGATGAAGAACTTCTTTCTAATACCCAACCTAAACCAACCTTGACACTTCAAGCCATTACCTAGGGTTCTGTCACTGAGAAACACAGAGAAAAGATCTTTCCTTCATTCCATCAAAATGTTTATGCCATATCATCTTAATTTGCATGACAAGAGTAATTTTCTCATTCATAGCAGTCATTTCGGTAATACATTAATTTAATTATATTCAAATGCCTCTGGTGTAGACATATGTGAGGAACTATTCACCTTAGTTCTCCCCTATAGTCAGACAAAATTACACAAATACGGTCAAAGGAACCTTGTCCACAAGGTTTTTTTTAATATATATATATATATATTAGAATATAAACCTCAAATAAATAAAAAACTAATTTCTTTCCAGTCTCTATAAAAAGAGCTGAGGATAGCTATTTCAGTTATAGACATCAGCTTCTTTCCATGTAGAGCCTCCTGAGGTACATACTCCATTTTTATCAATAATACTTGCAACTATCTGTAATAATTGCAAAAAAATTTAGAATAGTAATTCTAACATTCTCATAGTATCTGCTCTTAATGCAGTATACTTTCTTTTCAACTAATTAGGTGCTAAGTTGTTCTGCTCAAGAGATTTTTTTGAATATTCATTCACAGGTTTCATTCACATCTCTCGTTCTTATATGTGTTCGGTGGAGCTCAATGTTATCTCCAGATAACACAATGGGAAGAAGGAAGTCATACTTTGTATTTCTGTTCTGCAGCAAGACTGTACTGTAACAATTCAGTGGTGGGAAGAAGAACTATTGGTTGTGATAATACATGGGAAGAACTGTTTGTCAAACAAGAAGCTTGAAAGGAAGAGCTATATAAAGGGAAATTGAAGGCTAACAATTATAGAAATCATATTCCAGAAAGCAGAGGACTGAGTTACAAGAGTAAGGTCAAAGGTGGTAGATGATATTTGTGAAGAGACTTGGAGAAAAACCAGGAGATTTGGATGTGAATGGCACATATATCAACAGGCAGAAGGTTATTTGAGTATCATAAGTGATCTACAACAAAAGAATCAATTTACACTCAGAAAAATATGCATCTTAATTCATATGTAGCTTTAGGTTGTTTTTTTTTTGTGAGGTCACATAAACTGTTATTATCAGACAGATGGTTTCATATTTCTATGAAAGACATTATTTCAGGAGTACTTGGAGAGTAGCATGTCTCATTAAAAGAGACATTTCACTGTGATGGGAAACATGCTTTTCTCATAAGGATTCTGTGGGAAGTTTTAACAAGCATTAGCTAAAGTTCAATAGAACCAGCCATTGTAAAAAGAAATATATATGAAAGACATGTACCCTGTAGGTCAGCAAATGTGGAGTTGCTATTGCTGTTGTGGGTAACAGGTCACAGACTGTATGCTAAGCCAACAGAACAAGCATCGAGTCCTGTCAGACTTTTTCAGGACTTCTTTTGGCCTGTCTAGAAATTTGTTTCAGCTTGTAACAGCATTAGCTAATACCCAGGGAGCTGTTTATGCTGTTTTGGCTTTTCCTTTGATTTGCACAATGGTGCAGTGTAACACTTTTTGTTGTATGTATATTTCTAACTAATGGATGCTAATATCAGGTGGCTTTTCTGTGAAGAATGAACTGTCTTTGATTCCCAGAATAAAATTCAGCTGTGGTGGGTTGAGGAGAAAAGGCACCGGTGATGACACTGAAGCACAGATTGGTACTGTAAGCCCAAAGTTGTAAACAATTCACCAGTAGTCAATTACTGGTCATCAAAAGCATGAACCCGGGGGCCAGGTGCAAATAGTTTTAGAGATGACAAAGAAAACAAAGTACAAATGTACCATACATTTAAAATGCATCTTATAAAGTAAAGTTGTATGAAAAATTAATTTACAGACAAGAAAAAAGAGTAAGATGTAGAGCAGGTCAACTAAAAACAGATCTAAAGCGAAGGAAACCACCAGCATCAGCACCATACTCCTCCAAGCAAAGATACAGACAACTAAAAATGTAGTTTCTCCCCGAATGAAGCCTTTAGCCTTACAAGAGTGAGAGTAACATCTGAGACCTGTATAGAGACTTGAAAGTGTGTGTATGCATCATTTTAACTGTATGCAATTGAACTATTTTAGTATCATTAAAACTGACCTAAGAACAATTTTTTTCTTAGACTCTTAATAGTTTCTTTACACTAACAGTAAATTATTTGCTTTGTATATATATGGGGTGCTTCTTTTGGCCATAATATTTTTGAGTACAGCAAACTGAGGACAATACAAACAGTCCATTTTGTAACCTGGGCACAACAAATTGGTAACAGGTATTAATCATACTTGTCAGTAGTTTTATTTTGTAAAACTGTAAATGCTATACAGTCCATGGTGTCATTCGATAAAAAATCTAACATTTTCTGATTTTACATAAATCTTAAATTTTTATTGATTATATAACTATTAATCATTTACTTAATAATTTTTTAAAAACATTGGATATGGCCAAGAAAGCCTAAATACTGACAGGCATTTTACTATTTAATTTATTTTTACAATTAAAACTCTAGAATATTTCTATAGGAGTTAGCTTATATTCCAATGACACTCACTAAGGAAAACTTGTACACATGATGGACAAATTAGCTTAATGACAAGAGATGGACAAGGCTTTCTCACTTTCTATGCTCTCTTACTGACAATATGCATTTGTGAAAGGTGTGTGATGGAGTATGATATAGAGATTTATAAAATATGCCATAGAAAAAGTGGACAGCAAGTCATTATTTGTTATTTCTTACAGTATGGAATCTTGGGTCTCTTCTTATATTTCGTGTCTCAGTGTGTAATTAAATTATGATACTCATTTGAACATGACTTTGAAGGAAAAATATAACATTTTACATCAGTTCTAAAACCTATTGATTCAATTACTTGGAAAAAAAATCTGTCGAGGACTTTCAATTTCTAGAATACCATTTCTGACTCATTAAAGTATTTGCAATACACATTAACAGCAGAAGCTACTGGAGTATATTTTCAAAACAGAGTAACAAAATCATTGTATGTTTACACCATTCTTCTGGAGTTTGGCTTCTGGTGCTATCAGACACTGCTACTTTGCTAAATAGCTTTTTCATTTAACTCACCTTATGATACAGGACAAGTTTACTTTGAAAATGTCAAGGGTTGTTGCATTCCCCAACACATTGCATTTGACACACATAGATTTGAAATAGCTTTGTTATGCATAATTTATTTGTTATGCTAATTATCTTACATCATTATTAGTAAAATTTATTAATGACAAGCACCATGGACAAAATGACCTTAGAAATTACAATTTTAATTATTTTTTAAATAGACTGGGGTCTGAGATTTGTATTATTTTGATTTTAAAGCTTAATACTTTTTCATCTGTTTCCATAAAAAGAAAGTTATTAAGCATTACAATTGCATTACATGTGTGTTATCCAGTTTTTCAACCTGATCACTGATTACAAATTTTGACAGCTGGGATGGGATATGAAAAATGTTAAGATCTTAGAAATTTGATAAAGTTAAGTAACTTTATTAGTAACTCAAATGAAGAAGTTGCTTTGAGAACTCACTTTTTATTAGACACTTGAAAATTTACAAGGCAGTAAGATGTATTCAGTTTTTCAAATGCTGAAAAAGCTCTGATGAGAGTTCCTCACTCTTTTCCAGAGAACCCAACCAAGCAGTTAAGAGACAGGCTTTACCAGTTCCATTGTTTCCAGAAGTGTTTTGCCTTGCTTTAGTGGAGTCTCTCAAAACTTTATTGTCTCTTCTCCATCATTTTCTGCTCTTCAGTCTTCCAGTGTACTGATTCAAATTTTCATGGCAATTTTTGATTTTCTTGCCTGCCATTTAAAAACTCCAGCATTTCAAGATGTGTAAAGCTCTCTTTTCAGCTACTGAAGAAGAAAGGAAATGAATAATTGTCAAGAACAGTATTTCCTTCTCCATTTCTGGAAAGTAAGCAAAACAATATATTGGAGCAGGAAATGACATAGTTTTGTTGGGCAGTGTATTGGTTCTTACTATTACATATGTTTTATAATCTTGCAGGGGATTTGCAGTCATGATTCTGCAAGGTTATTTTTGTTATTCTGTTTTTAATTAAATGATTTTAGCAGTGTAAGGCAAGCATAACTCCTAGCAACCCACAAGTCGATGTTCATTCAAATTGTTCCGATACCTACTTCTACTGGATTATTTTCTGAACAGTAATCTAGGTGAAATCTTTTCATATTTGCATGCTATATTTTTGGTTATTTTCAAAAGGAAATGTTTTTCTCTCCAGGTTAGGCCAGTGGAACATCTGATGAGGCCAAATATTGTTGTTTACACCTTGAGCATTCAGTTCCTCTGAAGTGATGGGAAAGTCTCAGAAAAATCTATGTGACTTTCAGGGCTGTGAGTCCCTCGAACTTAAGCATCTTCCTCCAGCTTGTGATGGAAATCTTTCAATTTAATTAGTTATCCTATGGATATTTCTCTATAACCTCTCCTCTGCTAAATCCCTCCTGACATCTACAAACAAAACCTCACTGCCTTGGAATGAACCAAAACTGATTCCCTGTGACTGATCTCACCAATAAGCTTGTTGTTAACAAAGGCCTTTAGATCTGACAGCGGGTCTGTGCCATGGGGCCTGAGGGTAAGTGCTGTTCCCAGGTCAGAGTCCTCTGCAGTGTGCAGATGCTTCAACTAGCACTGTCTGTTTAATTAATTTCAGTCTGCTTCACCTATTTAAGCTTTTCACTTGCCTGCTGTTTTCCCTATCAATAAATATAAGTAACAGATTATAAAAACAGAAATTTTGTATAGAGCAGGATGAATCATTTATGCCAACATGATTAATTTCTTTCTGTCATTAAACTTGAAAGTTTGTATGAACCATATCAAACAAATTATTTGAGTATATTGTATTTCTCATATAGATGAGGTGTTCATATATAAGGAACACATATATTTATAAATATAAAATATCTTACAGTATATCCCTCTTTATACACAACCCCCTAAATACAATATTAGGATAGATCCATCTATACACACACAGCTGTTATCACTAGACAGAATTTTTCCTAATTTCATTTAAGAGTATTAAAAAAGACTTATCAGAATTTGTTAAAATTTGTTTGTATTAGAAATATTTCTAATTTCAGACAGATCTGGAATTCCATTTTATTAAAATGCTACATAAGCAAGTAAGCCTATTAACTGTGTTGGTGGAGCTATACTGACCTAACTGTACCAATAAAGCATTTCAGTTCAAATTCCAATCTTATACAAACAAAGTATGTTTTTCTAGGACAGTTGAGCTACCTCTTCCAAATCCATAGTAGTATTATGGCTTTAGCTCTTTAGCATCAATAGTCCTGTCTATATAAAAGCCCAATAAGCAAAACTATGGTTTTATAAGGTGGGACAAACAGGAGCATAGCAATTTATTGCCCCTGGAAAAGGTCTTGAACCTGTCAGCTCCCTGCCCTAGGATGAGCTTCTCTGGCATCTGGGAGAACAGTCTGGTCTTATTGGACCTCTCAAAGAGCTAATTTAAACCAGAAACTGGTTAGTTTTATGCCTGGTTAGTTAAACAGTCCAAAGAAACTGGGAAGAGCGCTATAGCTGGCACAAGGGAGAAGGGGAATCTGTAGGACCACACGTAGAGGCAGAGGGGGAGAGGCCAAGGCAAGGAGGGACAAGAGAGTAAGACTGTCCTTTCTCCATGTAGTGGATGATGACATCAACACATCTGCATGTGGAAGGACAGCTCAGTTATTTTAAATGATCATAGCCCAGCAAGTGGATACAGGAGGTATAGAAGGACACTGAAGAGTATCAACGTCTGGAAGACGTGGTGACAATAATTAGGTGAAGCAATACTGGCCGTTTTTAACAAGCTATTTTTGTTTTACTTTTTGTTTGACTTCAAAAATGCAGTAGTTATGATTGTTGAGGGAATAATGCTGCTTCTTTCGTTGTGGAACTTGCAGTTACTAAAGTCTCATTAACAGTCTTCTGAATGTAATGAAACAACATAAAAAAAAGTCAACAAGTAAAAGTGCTACTAAAATATCAAAGCATGAGAAGTTATAAGAAAGCTGCTTTTCATTACCTCCTCACAGTGTTGCAAGATGTGAGAAAGCAATGCATCTTTCTGTGAATACCAGCTCTCTATGTTAGAAGAGTGATGTTGCTTGAGTATGAAGTGGGACACAACTCTTGAAAATGACACCCAAGGCCAAAGACAGGAAGAAACTTTGAGTAAATGGATCTGTGACTGAGGGAGTCTGACACCCGTTTTTTCCACTCAAGACATAAAACATTCATGAGAAGGACAGTTTTTCTAATTCAAAGTTAACCAGAGTAATACTTTTTTTTTTTTTCTTGAAAAATTATATCTAACTAAAACATTCATTTAGCAAGTGTGATGAAGTTTGGTCTATACAGTAAAAAAAAAACACATATGAGCAATTTCATGTCCTTCTTTTTTTTACTGAATATCAGAACATTAACATTCTTCTTTCAGTTTTCACCCACAGGATGGAGAAAATTATTCTTAACCTTGAGGTCCAGAGACAAAAGCCTGTAGTTTCTAAATGTTGATGACATCTTTTAGTAAGAAATGACTGCACAGTAAAAGTCTGACACACCTTAAGTATCTCAGTAAATAAAAAAATATGGCTTAAAAATATGCACTGACACTTAGCTCTAATCCAGTTTTCCTTAAAAATAGTCAGTTAAAATGATGAAATTTAATTTTTATTTAATAAATTTATTTAACAGAATTTTGGCAGAAAAATCATATTTTAATTAACTTCCTTGTTAATATCTACCAATATTTCCAGCGTGCATGGTTCATCCTGTCCTAATCACTTTTCACTGTCTGTAAGCCCAAAGCAGGTGAGAAGCACTGCAGAAATAGCTCTCCATAGCAAGCAAGCAAACTGCTCTCCAGGAGTCATACTTTTTTCAGCTGTTGGCTCTGTAAGAACCATTTTATTCTAATTTTTCAGAGCAACAGAAGAATCCCAGTTATCCCAGTGATTGAAAGAATAAGCAATAAAATTCTTTTTTATTTGCATATTCTAAATAAACCTACTGTCATATTTCCATGAAATGTTCTTTCAAATTAATAAAACATCATAGCGTGACAGGTATATTCATGTACACTTGATGACTTGAGTGATGAGATGACAAGCAGAAGTGAAATAGTTAAAAATGTTGACATTTAAATTAATCTTCAAAGTTAACTCTTCCAATTAAGAAGGATGTCTAGAAATATGTTAGTGCTATTGTTTCAATCTTTATGGTTCTCCATAGGAGCAAAAGTATGTGCATTTACACTATTAAGCCTATCTTTTCATCTAAATGTAATTGAAATGAATAACCAAGCTTTGAGGCTTGGAATATTGCATGAGGAAAAGTTTAAGAACACTTTTTTCCAGTGACAGATTTCTGTGGTCCGGTAAAATATTTTGCCATGAAAATTCCAGCTCTCCACCATTTATATGTCATTCTTCAGAGGCTTATCATTTGAATAAATACCCACACCATATCAACTAGAGAAAGGTAAGCATCTAGAATAAGAGAAAAAGAATTTTGTTTCAGTTCCTCCCTACGAGACTTCTGTAGTACAGTCTGTATGTGACTCTCTCAAGACATCTCAGAAATTCACACAGCTGGTGTGGAATTTGGCAGCTTGCTAGCTGTGTAGTACATGTTTCTGGGAATGTCTGGCATTGCTCACTGCCTCCTGAATTGATATGGGGTGTCATATAAGGTCCTGACTTTCAAAGGCCTGGTGTGCTCTGACATTGTCTGGCATGAGAGGTGATTGCTCACCCAGAGAGTTGAGGAGGTTCCTCAGCCTGTGCCCAGCTCACACAAAGAGATGGCCTGCTGGGGATCCTGCTCAGCTCAGCCTTTACCTACACCACACATTAAGAAACAGGCAATTTGGTTTTGGTCTGGTTTTGTTTTTTTCTGAGGTGAGTGTTAGACTAGTAGGAAGCCAGAAGAATGAAATATGATTTGAATTCTGAATTTTGTACTCATGAGCACCTTAAGGGTAAGACCTTATTGGATGCGGAGACTGGGAACCAGCACACTCTTCTCCATTCCCACCAGAGACAGATTTAGCTCACTCTGAAGAGGAACCTGATACAAATTAACACATATGCAGTCATAGGACTCTAACATTTAAAAAGTGTTATTAACAGTGTGACAGTACAGACAAATTGCAACAGCTTTAGTTATCCTGTGAGATCTGAGTTGCTCCATAGGACTGGATGAAGTACAGTGCAAGAGAGAAATGATGCAGATTTGTATAGCTATCCCTGGATGAAAGTGTGAGATAAGGCCTTATAAAAGCACTTAAATCAGAAGCAGCTGTACTGACCACCTATAGAAAGGAATATTTTCTTTAAGAATAAATGTCTACGGATGCCAAATAAGTAAAGAACACTTAAATCAAAGACTCCTAAAGTATCTGAAATATGCTCCCCAAACAAACACCTAGCATTAAGCCCACTCAATCAAAGATTCACCTTGTGTCTTAGAAGTCTCTGCATTTTATGCCACTTTGACCACCTGAGTGGGATTTGCTGTATGCTAGACATTGAAACTGTTAAAACCATCAGTGGAGAGAGGTAGCCACCTCAACCTGGCCATGTTCTCCTCAGGGGAGATGAAGCTCCTTTTGGAGGTATAATCCTTCCCCATACAAAGAAAGGAGCCTGAATGGCTGTCTTACATCGGAAGCTTAGCAGCTAGATAGCTGGATTTGTCTGAGATGAATTGCACCCTAAACTCATCTGTAGTTCCTTTCACTCAGCCCTATGTGGGGTTCAGGAGAAGTACAGCTGTGGATTTATTTATTTTTATTTCAGTGTAGGTGGGATCTTGACTACATATGATTTACCAGCAGGTTCACTGAATACAGCTGAGTCAAGGGGGAGGAGGTTGTAATTTCTTCTGGTATTGTACCAAAGTAAATCTGCTATCTCCTCTTTCCACAACAACAAACTTGGAGGTATATATCTGATTCACATCACCTTTCTGCATGACTCAGGACTCAGCCTAAAATCGCAAGATATTCCTTATGCAGAACCCACTTCTAAAAATAATGTTACACTTTTCTCTTTTCTTACTCCTCAGTTGTCAGTGATGAAGAATCTTTTTATCTTAATCCTTCTTTGTCTGCACTTAATTTAAGAGGTAGTCTGTAAGGCTTTAGGCATTTCTCCATCCTGAAACTGGAACAAATTTTTCATGTTGGCTGTACTCATTGTTCCCTTTCTCCTAGTAAGAAAATACTGCCTCACAAAAGCAAACTGTTGTACTGTCATCTAGCCTTCTCATCTAGTTCTATTTGTTTCTTTTATGAAAATAAGGTTTTATTTATACTATATTTTATTGTGCTCTCTGTGTGACTCTTCACAGTTTCTCAAAGCTCAGAGGATTAAAAATTTTATTGCATTTCTATTTGTCTATCTGTCTGTTTTCCATCTGCTACTCCTTTTAGTTACCATCCTCATGTTTAAAGCAGAATATTATATTTACTTAAATTGCTATCAGAGAATCTTTTAGGCATTATTTTCAAATCCTTCTGTCAGGTTCTTACCTAGATGTCTTCATCACAGAAACAACATTCCCTCGTCATAATTTCTTCTGTTAGATTTTTTTCCATTGTAAATAATCTTAAAGGAAAATTAAGAAAGAAAAGGCTTAATATTTTATTCTTTCTCTTCAGAAAGTAATGCCAGAGTGCTGTGACATGATTATTTATTGCTTTTCTTTTAATACTTTAAAAACTATTAAGATAAGGAACTATGTCCAGTCATTAAGCAGCAGGAATTATGGGTGAGAAATTGGCAATTCAATGCCTCTCTCTGGCATGGAGTTTCTAAGTAGACACAAGCAGGCTGCAACAGCACTCACATGAATGATGAACTAATAGAGATACTTGAAAAGTAAATATAGAACCAAGAATAGATCAATTTTGTTCAAGCAGTGTTACCCATTGTTTTTATATTGCCATACAGCATCATAAAAAAGTATCTGTCCATGACTCAGTAATATAAAATGGCATGGAGTTATTTGCAAGAATTTTATCTGCTCTTTATATAAAATCTATATGTTCCCTAAGAGATTTTTTTTCCCCAGGGAATACATGAAATAAAGAGAGACACATATTTTTGACTCTGCTAGTTGCTATGCATAGAAGTGAACTTCTTCACCTTCTTCCCTTAATTCCTGGAGAATAAAAAAAGAAATACTTCTGTTACCAATCTGAAGTGGTTGCTGCCAAGCAAAGCTAATTTCATAAGTGCTTCTCTTGATGACATTTTCTGCTCTTAACTAGAAAATATCAAAGCATTTTAATATAAATGTATTATCTTATTTTCCTTCTTCTTTTCCTTGTTTTCCCCATGGAGATTAAGAGCATAAGGTCCATAGGGATCATTAGATTGTGTCATCTGAGCCTTATATTTACTAGTCAACCCTTGGATTCCTCCCAGCAATAGTATTGACTGAAGTGTATCTTGACCAGTTTAGGCCATGCCTCATTCACAGTCACCTCGTTGTGCTTCATGATAGCACACAGTTCCTGGACAGACAATTTCTTAATCTCTCAATTTTTTTCAGCAATTCACCCAATTTCTCAACATTCCTTTAAATTGTGGATGCTGTATCTGTCCCACATACAATATACTTATCACAGGGACAAAGGAAGCTCTTCAAAAAGGATTTATTGCATCTAATTGAACTATCTACTCCACAGACACCTACAACTGAGGTGGTCAGGATCCCTTCATAGACAACTGAGAGAAACAGCCACTTTCAGAGCACGTCTCATTTATTCTACTTCAGATGGTTGTATTAGGACAAGATGGATCATATCTCACTAACAGGCTGCAAAACTTTTTCAGATGTTGGATGTTTTCTACTCATTACTGCCCTGTTTATGCACTGCATTACCTTTTTTTTAATCCAGTAGTCCTAATGAGGGCTCTTATTGAGCTGCTTAACTAATGTGCCTCCAAAATTCTTACAGAATCAGGGATTTCCAATAAATTATTTCCATTTCTGCAGTTATGGTCATGTTCCTTGTACCAAAAGGCATTCAGTGATGACTCCTCTTTTACTGGTATTTGTTTGGACTACAATGGAAGCTGGAAAGCTTAAACTTGTGTTTGGCTGGGTCAAAGCTGCAGAAAAGGTTACATTAATAGGGATCTGCTATTTTTATTCTATGATAAACCTAGTTATTCACAAACAATGTGAGTGCCCTTGTTTAGACTTTATTTGTTTAACATTTTTCTTATAAAATAACAATTTCATAGAACAACCTGAAATACATACCAGCTAAATTTTGGAAATTTCAGAATAAGAAATTATTAGAAATATTCCTAGTTTTTAGTTTTTTAGCAGAAATATGCTAGCAGCATTCTCCTGTAACAACAATCTTATTTTCAAAAGATTTTGGCACATACCTTCCAGTACAAAATGACAAAAAAAATTATATTTTGCCCCTTTAGCACTATCTGTATTGCTTCAGTATAATTATAAAAAAGGATAAAATTATAAAACCAAAATTAATTAAAATTGTAAGATATTTAACAGGAAAGAATTTTAGAGTATTCAACAGAGAAGTGATGAAAATACTTTAATTTCTGGGAGATTATTCAAAATCCCATACCTGTTAAAGAAACTGAATAACAGAGGGTTATAAATGGATAAAACCATTAGTTAATGGACAGAAAGGGATTGATTGGAGGTTAGTCATTTTCCACAATGAAGGAAGTAAACCCCTGAAGTATGTGGGAGATCTCTACTGGGAACAATGCTGTATATTCACAAATAATCTACAAGAATGAAAATAAAATATTTGTTAATTGTTTTAGTTTATGCAAGCAGTTTAAATAAAAGGGCTACCTGTAAGAACTGCAGGCAAATTGAGTATCTGAGCTTGACCAAATGGAATTCATTGTAACTGAACATACAATGAAACTTGGGTAAAAATAGCCTTAACCTGATGACCTGAAACAGTGTCTTGGATCTGCAGTAGACAATTTTAGGAGTGTGTCAGATCACTCCAATATGAAGACCAATAAAGCAAGTAGCAATCTACAGACATGGGAATAGAGAACTACAAAGTAAAGGTCATTATACATCCGTACATCCCAGTGCTCCCACTGGAGGACTGACTACATAAACAAGGACTCCAAGCTAGAAACTGAGAGATCTGTCACATGTCTGAGGAACTGTAAGTGACATTAAGAGGTGTAATAAAGATCAGCTGTTCTCCATCTGTCCCATTAAAAGAATAGGAACCAAAGATCACAAACAGGTTTTTGAAAGCAAAGAGAAACTACATCTCAAACTACATCATGAAGATGAAAAAGTCTCTGATGAAGAAAACTGTGATTGCTGAAAGCTTGCATGCCTTCAAGAGGAGTCTGGACAAGTCCACAAAAGAGAAATAAGTCCAGGGTTTTACAATTACTTTGTCTTATATTATCAAGCAATTACTGAGCCACCAGTCACCAGAAACAGGAAATATAGTCAGAAAAATACTACTGTATGTTCTGCCTGTTCTGATATTTTATTTCTGATATTTTCTCCTAAGCCTCGCTATACAGGCACAATCAGGTGCTGTGTTTGATGAAACTTGTTCTGACCCCATAGCCTTCAGAAAACCTCAAAATTCTATACAAAATATGCTTTAAAACATACAGAATTTTATAATATGATTCCTTCATTGTATTTTTAATTGAGAGTTTTAAGAAGTTCACAATTTTAGAAAATTAGGTTAAGTAGAAAAATTACTGTAAGTATTTTGATATCAAAAAGGGGATTTTGGCTATATTGTATCTTATTGCAACTGGAGTGGTTTTCAGCATGTTTAGGGTAAGGATTGTATTGCAATCTACAGACCATAGTTCCATAAAATCCATAATCTAAATAAATTACAGTTGGTTAGTTAAAGTTAGTAGTGGTTAAAGTGGTGTAAAATAGAAATAAGATAATAGAAAAATCAAACAAATAGTAGAAAGTTATGCAGAAACATTTGATATAGAATATAAATGACTGTTGGAGCTGTTGACATTCAAATTGGAGAGAATGCAAAGCCAATATCTATATATAAAATAGAACAATGATCTTTAATTATAATTATATACACATGTATTGACATCTACACTACGAAAATTATTTGAATGTGTTTTGTTATAAGCTTAGTATTTTAAATTGTGAGGAGAGTGAAGATGATATATGGAGAAAAAAGCATGGTGCAATTTTTGATGCTGAAATCCTGTGCTGCTTCTGCACGCATAATATGATAGTAAAAAGGTCCATATTAGATGACAAGGGTTGGTGGATAAGGCTAAGGAAAAGCAGCAGCATAACTGGACATAAATGCAGATTAAGGACAAAAAATAGACTGAGCATAAGCACCGCTAATTAATGTAACATTCTTCTTCTTTGTGAATCTCATATGCGTCATAATTAGTTTGCCAGAATCTTGTAGTCAAGAGACCTGCCATGGATAATCCGACACATCTGAATTCTGAGATTGCTGCCCAAAGACTGTTTAGCATGTCATAATGAGTAAGTGTTTGCTTTCTGTTCCAAGTATTGTGAAAGGAAACCATTGCTTCATCGTCTCTCCTCTAGAAGCTCTCCATACCTGCTACTTTGCTGCCTGATGGATCATTTTCACAACTACTTATTTGTGGCAACTCTAAATACTTTACATACAATTAAACAGTTTAAGAATGTCTTTGTTTAGCAGAAACCCCTATTTTAATTTGTAAACCCTATTAAAAGATTCCCAAATAAATATATCATTGTGATTATAAATATAGAAAGAGGTTAAAGGCATATGTGATACAGGGAAATCAGATAACCATCTCTTACTGACATGCAGTGAGAACTGTGTGCTTATCTCTAGTTTATGCCACCTCACCAAGCCTATATTAAGGATAGTCATGAGGAAAAGCTTTCTAACAATACAGACAGTTAAACACTGCAAAAGACTGCACTACAGCTGGACTAGACTGCTGACCTTTATTTTTGGCAGTTGCACAAACATCTGTCTCTGTGACCTAAGATGATCCTGTTTGGACACATAAGGATAGATTAAACAAACTTCCATTGTCTCTTCCAATCCTATAAATCTGCAATTTTAATAATTGAAATATGTTTTGGTAACTCAAGCTTTTATGGTTGTGGGCTGCGGGAGAAACCTGTGTTGAAGAAAGTAAAGATAACACATTGCAAAGCTTATAAATAAGAATTATTTTACAGCACAAAGTGTAGAAGAAAAGAATACTGACCCTGAATTTTACTGAGATCCCTACCTCAGATATTCAGTTCTCCCAAATGAATGAATTAATTACTCAGTTAAATATATGTGAAAGAATTCTCAAAAAAAGTGTTTTTAACTGGAAGTGAAGAGATTGAGAGAAATACTTAAACCACAACTACATTGTTAAAATAAACATCTGTTCATAGGTTTCCTTTTGTCTTTGTTCAAAATAAGGACTCCAGGGTATAAAAATGACATTATTGCACTAAATTTAATGACATTTTCATTATAGGTTTCAATGTAGAAAATACCACCTGATGAATATTTCCTGCTATATTATCTTTGGTGAAAGCTATGATGATCAGAGATATTTATGTCACATCTTTCTTCACTAGAGGAGATGGATGGTCACCAAAGCATTTTTGCAGCTATCTTTCATTTCTGAAATGCATAAGAGCACCTATATATACACCAGCATTCAATTAATAATCTGGACAATGGGAAATATAATAATTGCTACATAACTGTGCATTATCACTATTCTGGCAGCTATATGCACATCAGCACACCAGGTACCTTGCAGCATCTGTATTTACCATACTAGATCTAGGGAACTGAACCTGACTCCCTTTTCATGATCACATTAATGAAGAATGAACTTTGATGAAACTGGGTGAGCGCAGCAATGATGGAATTGGCTTCAACATGCAGCAATCCACACACCATTTTTCCTGTCTGAAAGACTGTTATGATTGAGCTCAAGGTCATGGAGTAAATTAACTCAATGGACTTTTACAGGGATAGTCCATAGACCAAGGGAATGATATGTGTGTGTTATCTAACAAAACACAGGAGAAGTGATGGGGTATTGGGAAGTGTGGGACCTGACATGACATAAATGGTACAAAATAAGGGATGGGTACTGTCCTGGTTTCATCTGAGACAGAGCTAATTTTCTTCTTACTAGCTGGTACAGTGCTGTGCTTTGGATTTCGTCAGAGAATAATGTTAAAAACACACTTTTGCTAAGTAATGCTAACTCTTAAGCCCAGGGCTTTTCAGTATCTCATGTTCTGTCAGCAAGCAGGTGCACAAGAAGATAGGAGGGAGTATGGCCAGAACAGCTGATCCAAACTGACCAAAAGGAATATTCCACACCATAGACTATCATGACCAGTGTATAAATGGGAGGGAGTTTGATGTGAGGGACAGGTCATTGCTGGGCGACAGGCTGGGCATTGGTGGTCAGCAGGTGGTCAGCAAATGTGTTGTGCATCACTTGTTTCTTGCATTTTATTTCTCTCTCCCTTTACTTTTCTATTAAAAGTATTATTAGTATTAGCATTGTTATATTTTACTTTGTTTCAATCATTAAACATCTCAATCCATGAGTTTTACTTTTTTCTTCTGATTGTCCTTCCCATTCCACCTGAGACAGGGTTGAGGGAGTGAGTGAGTGGCTGCATAGTACCTGGCTGTTGTTTGGGGTTAAACCGTGACACCTAGACAATTCATAATCAATGTCCTTTTCTGGAGGAACTAAGAGTGATTCAACAAAGTATGTACAACAAAAAGGCAAAAAAAATTATAAAAGGAAACTGTCAATGTAAAAATAAATCTGTGACTCTTGAAAATCTCAGTATGAAACGCTTCATGATGGTGTTTCAATGACACTCACTTCAAAAACATTTTCAAGAACGCTGGAGAATGTTTGCTAGGGTTAAAGTATTTTTACTTGGAAAATATGAACCCCTTAAAATTGATAGATTATATCTATGTAGGGGTAATAATGAAATCCACTAATAGTGAATTTCTGCCAAATACTATTTAAAAATAAAAGACACATATCCGTTGCAAGCAGGCAAAAAGTAGAGAAGAAAAAAAAGGAGAGAGAAAGAGGAAAGAAAGCAGAAAGAAAGAGGAAAGAAAGGGGAGAGAAACTGAAAAGAAAGAAGGGAAGAAAAAACAATACAGGGACAGAAAACAGATAACAAGATAAAAAAAAACTTTTAAAATCACATATATTTTTGCAGTACTGATCAGAATCCATGACCACTGGATTCTGAAAATTATGATCACTTTTGACCATCCCTATTTGAGGACCACATAGTTAATTTAGAAGAAAGCATCATGATTTCCCATGGGTTCTGATTCTTTCGCATTCCCTCTATCTTGCTTCTGAGGTGAAAGTAGGTTAGCGGGAATCAGTGACCAAACTCCCTTCAGACTGCCTGTAGCCTTGCTAACATCATCATTTAAGGCAATAATTTCTTCTGGTTCAAAACTGGAATTGGTATTAAGCACTTTGTTAAAATAACTGTCCTGGATTTTAGAGGGTTACCTGGCCAGGCTTTGTTGCCAGTGAGATATCAGTCTATTATAAAAGTCCACATTGTTAAGTAAGTTTACACTAAAATAATATGTTTAAAATAATCAACAGAAAATATTTTATATATTTCTATGTGTATTTATGTATCCACAAATGTATTTATACACACTACACAAAAAGTTTTAATGTATGATCATTAAATATAAAAAATAATTTTAAAATACCTAACTAAGATAACTAAGTACCATTGAATTACTTAATCACTTAGCTGCTTCAGGCAATTTTACTTGAAAACCATGCCAAATTAAAAGCATTTATCACATTTACAGATTTTAAAAGTAACTTTTTAAAAAGACATTAATAGGTTAAGAAAAAAAATTTTGCACAGTTTTGAGAAGAATAGACACAGTTTTGAGAATTTTAAATCCTGTGACAATTGAAATACCTTTCAACGTTCAGACACTTTTGGAAACTTATTTTCAATTTTTTGAAAAAATCCAGCAATGGTAAAAGTTTCTACTGTTTTTATTCCTTTAGTACTGAAATGCCAATTAGATTTCATATTAACTTTTATCAACCAGATTAAAAAATACTAAATATTGAAGTATAGTAATGATAGGATACATAAAATTGTTCTGTAGAGTTTCATTCTTTCAGCATTTACTGTTACTTAGAAAGAGGCTACATTTGAAATAACAAAATGTCTGTTCTTCACAGTATTCTAGAGTTACCTCTATTTCCTCTGTTCCTAACAGTCATCACAGTAAAGATTGTTTTATATATTTTACCTCCCTGAGTTTCCTGATAGACCAGAGATTGGATTTGCTTTGTTAGCCATTTATACTTTCCAAAATACAAACACTTTTGTGAGAAATGCTCCTGTTGGTGACTCCTTGTAATTTTCAGACCCCTGAGACACAGGTTATTATGTCTCCAATTACGTGATTTTATTAAAAGTGCCTAATCTCTAGACTCCTTGTTTTCTTCTTTCATGCAATAAAAATAACCTTTCATGTCATGGAAAGCACCCATAACAAGCAGAGAAAAGCAATTCAGAGGTAATGTGGGACTTTGTTAATGAATTGTCAGAAGGTTCTGATGAAAGGTATTGTTTCTGCCACTTATTCTGAGTAGGATTAATTGTGTAGCAAATGCATCAATGAGGAAATGCCCTGTAATGCCAGAAACACTAGCCATTCTTGTATTACTGTGTCCAGCAACAGCAGAACTAGTGTCCTGAACTCTGAAAGTCTATCCACCTGCAGACATTTCCAGAAGAACCAAAACCAATATAAATCACGTCTGAAAGTTTTAAGAAAGCCAAGGACAAGATGCTCTGATGACTCTCTTAAAGATTGGAACTGAGAAATTCTTGGCTCAAAATGCTGACTTTTAGCCAAGGTACTGTACAGTAAGTTTACTTTTTGGCATGCTTTAATCACCTCAGATAAAGTACGAGGTGATCATAAAGAAAAGGTTGAGGTAAAACAAGGGCATGAAAAATAAACAGTTATGACTCTTCAAGATGTAGTGAACATTCTATTCTTAGAGGTAGAGACAATGTTAGAAAAGCCTCTCTTTTATCAAAGTCACAGATTGTACGTTGTGACAAACCTCAGTTTTATGCTTTGCAGCTGTCTGAATAGACAGAGTCTCCAGGATTTGGATTAAACTGATGTTGGTTTTCAGTGCTATATTTTAAGAAGTTTTGATTCTTTGATACCACAATGTCAGTGGACATCAGAAGTGCTAATGTGTTTGGTGTAAAAACAAGCATATAAGAGACACCTGATCCCTGAAAAGGCAGAAAATCTCAAGCAACAAAGTCTGGAATGGAACTGGGACAGTGAATTACTGGTTGATTTAAGTAATTGAATGGAAATTATTCTATATCCAGGATGAAATGGGGCTATTAGACAGAATTTGAAATCTAGTTATAATTGTACTATTCAAAGAAATAAACACAAAAAATGTGTAAAATCGCAAAACTGTGAACTAGGTGACCTAAATATCTTAAACCACAGTCCATACATTATTTTAGTTAACAAAGACTCCCCTACCTGACATTACTACAACAATGGAATCCTAGAAAGTAGAATTTGAAGCTCAGATAAAAGAAATAATCTATTGTGGGTTTGTCGGTTGGTTTTTTTTTAATTATTATTTCTTTTAAGTAAAATATTACTACAAAAAAAACTAGTATTATTTTTTATTTTTAAAACACATATCTGACATACCATGTTTTAAAAATTCACCACAATACAAATATAACTCTCAGTTGTATTGCTCTCATTTGATTTAGGGAAAACACCTAAAGTACATATGTGCTTCATGAATATTGTTTTTTGCTTTATTTTATGTAAATGGGAAAGCCATGTTCCAAATTCCAGTTACATGCGGGTTTTTTTATTTTGATTTGTTTTGTTTTAATATATGTGTATTTCAAGGGATTAGTCTATGGACATGATTTCAGATATAAATATGGTCTTAAAATTATGAGTATCATCTGTTAAATTTTAAGTCTTCCATTATATCTTATAAGCAAGAAATAGACTTGTTTAAGGAAGCTGGATGGTCACATCCAGAGGGTAGTGTTCAACAACTCCATGTTCAGATGAACATCAGTGGCAAGTGGTGTCCCTCAAGGGTCCGTACTGGGACCAGTGTTATTTAATATCTTCATCAATGACATAGACAAAGGGATTGAGTGCAACCTCAGTAAGTCTGCAGATAAAAACAAGGTGAGTGGTGCAGTTCATACACCTGAAAAACAGGATGCCATCCAGAGGGACCTGGACTACCTTGAAAAGTGAGCCCGTGGGAACCTCAGGAAGTTTGAAAATGTCAAGTGCAAGGTGCTGCACATGGGTTGGGGCAACCCCTGGTATAAATTCAGACAAGGAGATGAACAGATCGAGAGCAGCCCTGCCAGGAAAGACTTGAGGGTGCTGGTGGACGAGAGGCTGGACATGAGAGGCTGCACACGACAATGTGCACTTGAAGGCCAGAAAGGGAATTGTATCCTGGGCTTTATCCAAAGTGTGGCCAGTATGTCAAGGGAGGTGATCCTGCCCCTCTACTCCGTTCTTGTGAGACCCCATCTGAGTACTGCATCCAGCTCTGTTATCCTTAGAACAGGAAAAGCATGGCTCTGTTGGAGCCAGAGGATCCGAAGGACGGACACCTCTCTCTGAAGAAAGTCTGAAAGAATGAGAGCTGCTCGGCCTAGAGAGGAGACATTATTACAGAGACCTTATAAGAAAAATAGGGACAAACTTTTTAGCAGGGCCTCTTGTGATAAGACAAGGGGTCAGGGTTTTACACTGAGAGAGAGTATATTTGGATCATATATAAGGGTGAAATTTTTTATGATGTGGATGGTGAAATACAGGAGTAGGTTGCCCAGGAGGTCATAGATGCCCCATCCCCGGAAATATTCAAGGTCAGGTTGGATGGGGCTCTTATTAACCTGATCTAGTTGAAGACATCCTTGCTTACTATAGGGGGATTGAACTAGGTGATCTTTAAAGATCCCTTGCAACACAAACTACCCTATGAGTCTGTGATTCTATGAATAACACGTAAAATACAAAAAAAAGTCTATATATGGCAAGATATAGAAAAATGATCATCATTATTACATTTTCTTTATCATTCAGTGAGTTCCCATTTGACACTCACAAGTACCATTGATAGCATAGTACTAATACTGCCAAAATGGAAATATAATCTTATCTAAAAAACTGGCTGTATTTGCAAAAGTAATTGAATAAAAACCTGGCCTTACTTCATTCAGCAAGCTTGTTAAAGACAGGCAGGTTATTGGCCTGACTCATTAAAAATTCAAAATAGATAACCCCACAAGTGTTCTCAGTATGTACTGTTTCATAGTATGCCCAACGTATAGAGAAATAAAGCGAGATAGATAAAATTAGAGGAGGAGGAGGAGCCTCTCCTGTTACCTTGGATGGAAGAAGCTTCATTCCAGCAGATGTTTAAAAGAAATGGTACTACATTCTTCACACATCATTGCAAAAGCACTGTCAAACATAAACAGAAAAGCAGGGACTATAAAATTCATAGTCAGTGTTGCATTTCTCCCAGGCAACAGGAGAACAGGGAAGTAATTGAGCTTCTGGAAGGTAGTTACAACCCCTGGATATATCACAGGCAGCACAGCTTGCCTCCTTTGCTTCACTCACCCCAGAAGACTTGAATTGCTTGCTGTTTTCTTTGAGTTAGTTCTCCAGTGTTTGCCTAAGGTTAGTGTGTAACTTCACTGTGACAAAATTAAGATCTGTTCCCAAGTCTTCTGTGTGGATACTGAAATTACCCAGAGCTGTACAAGGAAAGAAGAAAGAACATACTTTAATTATACAGAAGAACAAACAAATATACAAGTTCACCATTGGATGACTGTCCAATTTTTTTAATCCATATGTCATAGTCCCTTTGGCATATTAGGAAGACACATGTAATAAATACAGATTACAACAGCAGACAAACTGTTAAATGGCCTAGGATTAAATTATTATTTATGTGTATCATTTTATTTTTTCTCCAGCTTAATGAGTATTGGTTTTGGATGCTGAAATTGAATAGACTTTTGGGAAGATATTTATATCTTTTGTCTGAAATATACAAACTGGCTTAGCCAACATCAAATCTTAAACCTTCTTTTCAGCAGGTACTGAAGTGATTTTCACTGCTATTTGTCTCTTCAGTTATGTACAAATTTCTTATTGAAATCAAAACAAAGACTTGAAACCCCACTATTACAGCCCAGAGAAAGTGAAAAAATTTAGCCCCATGTTTGTAAATATGTGTCCTTTTTTACAGGCAGAAGTTAAAGGCAATAAAGTTTGCTGGTTTAATCAGTCATCGAACAACACAGGGCTCAGCAAAGCAATGAACAACATATGAAGCAGAGGAAAAACACACACAATTAGAAAGACAAACAGTAGAATAAAGACTATCTCCTCCAGAGAAAAGTAAGCTGTAATTTCCCTGCCACCTGAATTTGGCTCATTACTGAAGAGACTGCTGAAGACTTCCCTAATGACAGAAAATCATCAGGCCATAAAGAAAATATATAATATTACATTTGCTCCATTAAGAGTGGCAGCTATAATTCTTTTAAACATAAAGCTTTAGCTTGAATCAAATAACTTCTTTTCAGTCTATCTAGAAAAAATAATCCTACTACTTCTTAAATGCCTGGGTGAAATTTAGCAGGCTGAGGCCACTTTAGCTCGGTAATTCTTCAGAAAGACCAAATCTAAGTCAAGAGAAAATTCAAAATCACATGATGAATGTAATATCTCAAGCTGTGTTTGCTGAATTTTATCCCATGACAAAATGGAGTCCAATCCAAATTGTTCTGTAGAGAGTTCCTACGCAGTTCAGGAAAAATTGGATCAGATCCTTCTGACTTAACAGTCTTCCAATATCAATATATTTGGGTGTACAACTCTACTTATCATTTCATTCCATTATATCCATTCTGTATGTTCTAGCTGAGTAAAACATTTTTTTACAGTAGTATACATCCCAGACCTGCATCCAACAACTGCCTGTAAGACTTGTAGCTTCAGTGATATCATTCCCTGTGAGGAGTAACCCCTCTGATAGTTACTACAGGTGTCCTAATAGATCACCAAGTATTGACTTAGTTCATATTTTTTGCCAATTAATTTAATATCAAAGTATTACTCTCCTGCTCACTTTCTCTGCTTCCTTAAACCATGAACTGACTTCACATTAGCAAGATTGCATATATGATAAGAAAACAGTATAATCCTTCATAGTAATGAGCTGATACTACAACAATTTTCAAACAAGAAGGTGCTACTTGAATTAAGAATTAATATTTCCTTGTGTTAAGTTTCAGTACAGGTCATATTCATACCAGCACTAGAGATATCCCTCATAAAAGATTTTTAGTCAAGTTCTTGAACTATCAATATGCTGTAATAACAATATGACTTACGTTTTTATCATCTTTAAAATATTTTCTTCATTACTCAGCTGCCTAAAGACATTTTTTAGATGTTTATAGAAGAAGATTGTTTTATTTTCTTGTTGTTTTTAACCTTTTTTTTTTTTTCCTAAAGAAGATCCATATTGGGAATTTATCTCAAATGTTGAGTTTTATCCTTTTTAATTGCTGGACATAAACAATCACCTCTGTAGTCTTTGCAGTTCTTTGAACTGCCTTTGAATCAAGATCAGAGACTACAATAAAAGAACTTCCTATTGTACGGTTTTATAACATTACATGTGAGATTCTTAACATGTTGAAAAACTTAATATTATTCAATAATTGCAAGAGAGAAATGTGGGGCTTTGTCTGTCATTTCTCCTAGTGTACTTTGCTGGAGGAAAAGTAAATTTTCAGCAACAAACATCATTAATAAAAAAAAATGTTTTAAAGAAATTAGAATCGTCATATTTTTCTCTTTCTTGTCATTGTTTAAAGGAAATAACATGTGTGAGGCAAAAAAAAAAAAATCGAAAAGGGAAAATGAGTATCTGAAGAAAACTGTAGTCCTAAATAATCAGGAAAAAAAAGAGTAAAATGAAAGACCCATAATTTTTTACTAGAAGCCCGGGTTTAGGACCCCCTTTCCTTTCGCGGATGCTCATTTTGCTTGTCGGCGACTCAAACATTTCGAGCTCTTGGAGCTGTTCGTGCCTTGCATATTTCCTCCTTGTGGTTTTAATTTGCAGAGATCTGGGCTGCTAATGCGATGGCAGGCGAGCCCGGGCCGGCGCGGGCGGGAGATGAAAGTGCCGGCCGTGCCTCCCGTGGGGCGCTCGCCGTGACCTACTTGCGGGGCAGCCAGACACAACACGGGCACCACGTGCTCCGCCCCGCCGGCACAACAAACCATTAAACCCCGCAGCTTAAGGCTGATGGAGGACCCTCTGCTCTGTGAGTGGTGGCTGACTTTTTTGATCTGCTAACCGATCACAGGTGGATGAAAGGAGATCTCTGAGACAATTAACCACGAATTCGACAGGTTCGCTGTCACGGAGGGGAGCGGTCAGAGTTTCGCCTAGGAGGGCATTAAAAAAGCAGCGTTCAGTGATTGCCATGGCAAAGACATGAATGAAAAGCAGGAGATGAAAACACAGTCTGCTTAATATCCATGCAAGAATTCTGCCCTGAGTATCATATCTTCCTGATTAAATTCTTGGTTCTACCCCCAGTAATGTTGCATTTCAATAGCATCAAATATTCTATGACAATCACAAGCACAGCTAAAAACACTGGGAAAATACTTTTATTTTTAAATAGCTGGGAAAAACATTGTGCATAAAAAGCCTCCTAGCAGTGGCTGGGAAAGTCATAATTTTCAGTAAATAAACTAGCTATATCATACCCATTAAGCTTGTATTCAAAACTGACTAGGTTAATAATTAAGTTTATTTCTTCTTTGATGCCCTCCACCTTAGTTTTATACTTAGCAAAGGTTGAATAAAGACACTGAGGCAGGGTACCCATGGCAACATACTCAGATGTAGCTAGCTAAAGTTTTTTGCAATAGAATTACAAAATAACTATTATTTATTAACCCATTGTTGGTTTATATCATTATTTTGATACGTTATTGATAATTTTGGATAGCATCAGAGTACCTAATTACAGCTCAACTGCCAATGAGATAGGCAAATTCCTTATTCCACATAAAAAAGAATTACACTTTCTTTTTTTTTATTGACCATGGACTTTTTCTTTTTTGAAATGGAAAGCTGGTATATGAAGTCATCAGATAATAAAAATCTATCCCTACTGCATGCTTAACCACTGAACCAATATGTCTTTTTAAAACTCCTTCATATGAGAATCGATAGGTTTGGGTGAACAGATGACTGCTGCTACCTATGGCAGGCAGTGATTTATTGGCAATTTGTGAGAAAGTTGTAAAACACTTTGTTTCGTGTATTTTTTTTTTATTTATAGCTAAAGTAACTTGAAAAAAAAGATATTCTCTGATTTTAAGAATTAAGAATGCATAACACTACATTAATAATAAAAGGGGGAAAAGTACATCAGA
>JAWMRA010000041.1:18170169-18213058 GCA_035584735.1 Pseudotriccus pelzelni | reverse complement strand
GATAGCACAAACCCCAATCTTTTCCATAGAAAACAGAAAATCCCTTCCTCTCCCCCACTGAAAAATCCAGTCCTTATGGATGTAATTACGTGTAGCATTGGAGGGGCCTCATCAGCTGATATTCTACAATTGCTGATATTTGTACAAGTGCCCTGATGCACAGAAATATGTGCTATTTTAACTCATTGTAGGAACAGCGATTCTCAAAGACAAGGCATAGAGAGATGAACAAACTGACAATTAAACCTGCTCTCAAACATAGACAGCTCCATCTGGGATCACCTGGCCTGGCAGAAATGCAGCTCGGTGGTGAGAGGAGCCCATCATTCTAGTGCACTTTGGTGCAGTTGTTGTAAAAACATTTCAAAACCTTGACTTCTTGACATTTGACTTATTTTTTTTCACTGTATTCTGTTTTCTTTGAGTTGAATTAAGATGTTTTCCTTAATATTTCAAAGTTCCAATGAATAAATATTCTTTTTCTAAAAATATCTGCATTTGTATAATTACATGACTATATTCTATATTAAACTCTGAGGTTAACTGGGGACTTATGATTTGCTCAAAAACTTGGAATTTTCAGAAAGCCTAGGTCTTTTAAAATGGTTGGGGACAGGGAAACACATAAACTGATTCTTCTACTGCAAAGCTGAGGTATTTCCCTGATCTGTGCTTGTCTGGTTTGGGTTTAGGGTTCTTTTTTTTTTTTTAATACTGTTGTCACTTTCAAGCCAGTGTCTCATACATTCTTAGGAAAAAAGTAATATAGCAAAGTAATTACACTTTTTTCTTTTTTTTTTTTTTTCAGAAGATTAAAAACTTTTATGAAAGATAAAAGAAGACATAAATGATCAAAATCTCTCCAACCAGTGGATCTTTCTGAGTGCACCTTCTCCACAGAATAAGGAAGAAAGTAAGGGACTTTCTGTACTGTTGGAGATAATGATGGTTTGTAAAACACTCTTGCAGCCCTTTTACGCTGTTCCAGTTCTTCATATTATTGGTTGGATCAGAAATAATAAATCTCTGTAAAATGGTTAGGAAGTAGGAAAATAGAGGGAATGTCATGGTTCTTGAATCCATAGAACGCAAAAAATTAGACAAAAATGTAAGTACAATTTATATTTATCAGTACAAGAAGCACAATGGTCATTTTTGCAGGTAAATTTTTGCAATACACAGCTTACTCTTGAATAACCAGTTTATACAGAAATCTCTTCAGTTTGAATTATAATGATCCCCAGAACTGTTTGGTCACGTAAAATGGTTCCCACTCGTGATTACTTATGCTTTGCTGAAACATACATGTTGCCATAAGAATAAAAAGTATTATTTTATTCACTGTCATTATCATGCACTATAATTCTGTTGTTCTAAAATCTGTGTTCATAGCATTTCAAGTTGATCACTTGTACTTTCAACTTTTTTCAAAAAAACCCATGTTGGCATTAAAAAAAAGTGTACATTGCATTTGCTTTTCTAAATTTTTTTTACTAAGATGATTGTACCAGATAGACTGAAGTGTTGCCAATTTTGCCAGAGTTAAAAAAAACCAAATACCAAACAAGCTTGCAGCATGTCATTATAATTTCTTAGTGGTCTTTTTGGTATTTAACAAAAAATGAAATTTATTTCAGCTTTTTACATGTTTTTCTTTTGTTCCATTATTTAATATTGCATAACTATTTTTCATTTCATTTGTCTGTCTAATGTAACGGGTTCTATAAAGAAAAATTCCATAACGTTCATTACAAACAAACCTTGGATTGTTTCTCATTCCATGTTTATTTTGGGAAAATACCTGTTTATTAGAGTTATTTAGCCAGCTGATCTGTTTACGTGCAAATTTTCTACAAGAATGCTCTCTTGATGATGTCTGTACAGTACTGGAAAGAAAAAAGGCCTAATAAAATGAGATTAAATAAAAATAATGAAAATTGCACCACTGTTCTTACATACTCATCTCTTTAAGTTTTTCACTTCTTTTAAACATTTCCTGGACTACTCTCCCTTTTTACTTCTGGGACTCTTTCAGGTCCAAGTATAGTTCCATGGAAAATAACTTAAAAAAGTCAGTTTAGTTGCCATTTTACTTGGCAAGTGAAAATTCTGGAGAACTGGAGGCCTGAACCAGAATAACAGCTGTCTCACTCACTTTTCTCTTTTTCTTAGAACATAATTTATATTTTAAGGACATAAACAGGAAAGTCAAAAAAATTACGTGCAGTAGCTGTTGAGGTTTTTTATTATTATTTTATTTTTATACATCTTTAAGAAAAAGCTTCATAGAATGGAAAAGGCTTTTCAGACCATCGAGTGAAACTGTTAACCCAGCACTACCAAGTCCACCATTAAAACATGTCTCTAAGTGCCACATCTACACGTCTTTTAAATACCTCCAGGGATGGTGAGTCAACCAATTCCCTAGGCAACCTGTTCCCATGCATGACAAGTCTTTTAGCAAAGAAATTTTTCCTAATTTCCAAAATTATGACAAACTGCAGTGTCTCACAGGACCACTGAGGAATAGTCATGGGTTTTTTCCTGTTTTTTTCCTCTCCATACACTTTTATATGTATATAAACCTATGAGTAAATTACAATGTTAATAACAGATGATTTTTATTTTTTTTCTTGTAATGAGGGCATTTTAAAATTAGATACACAGGCTGATTTTTCCATGCTGGTCACTGTGAACATTAATTTTCAAAACATTTGTATTTCTTGCATTGTGACTCAATCAAAACATGATTTCTGGATAAGATGAGAGGAACAGTGATTTAACGAACTAAATATGTTTTGAATGAACTCAATAATTGTATTGTAATTGCTGTCAAGTGGATACTACTACATTGCTTAGACTGCCTCTCTCTTTGTGTAAAGACGTATTCAAACTGCATGAACACAACAAAACCACTAAACAGCCCTCAAGTGTACATATGTGGCATTTGCAAGTCCTTAGAGAAGAGAGCTTTTATCTTTTATTGTCATATTTCACAGCAGAGTCCTAGATTGCCTTGTGTCTTGACTGTGCCAACCACTCTTCCTGTCATCTGATTTTCCTCATGTTATTATGATGGAATGTGATCCCAGACTTCCTTGTTTTACTTCTTTCAAGTACCAGTCTCAGACACTAATACCTGCCTCTGCTGTTCTAGCCTTTAATTTAGCCTACTGTACAGGAAGTGGCCTATTTAATGCCCTTTCTCTTTTAGTTCACTAAACCTAGCTTGAAATTTCTAAAAGGAAACAGCTGCACTCTGGCAGAACACAAAAATCACTGGATACACTTTCCTGTCCTTCCTGGGACTGAGGGTGAGGATGGATTGCTAAACCAGAAACAGACATATATTGTACTAGCAGGTGGCTATACCACAACCTTTCTTCCATGTAAGATTCACATTTCACCTTTCCATAGGATTTGGTTTTATTAATGAAAGACAAAATCTTGGCACAATTGACCCCACCTCTTGAAGTTTTTGGAATTAAAAACAAAAAAAAAAAAAAGAGTTTAAAATTGAAGTGAGAGGTCATAAAATACAGTACAGATTTTGATTCTCCGCTCATCTTCTCCTTGGCTTGTCCAGGCTGCAAAGTATAATTTCCAGAAAACTTTGTTCTCATCTTCCTTAAGAGTCAAGCTGCATAACTTCATCAGTGTAAAAGCCAGCTAAAAGGCTCAGTGTCTCTAATGCTTACAGAGAGATCAGAGCATTGGCAGCAGCTATTGACCTATATTATTCCTTAACTTTGTCATTGGGAATGCCAGCTGCAGTCAGGTCAGGTATCCTTAGATGTTTTGTTCCTTGCTTTACTCACTATCATCACAGCTCTTCAGTGTAATTATCCGAATAGTGAGAAGTTCTTACCAGTGGGGATTCAGGTGAGGATGAAAGTTCCCTTTCAGGGAATACTTAATCAGGACAGTCTTTCTTTGCTCTGAGCTGTGCATTCATTATGATTTCTTTCAAAGGCAGGACTCATCATATTACACCAGCATTTATAACTCTGGTTCATTAAAATAGTTCCAATTCTTCTGTGTCCAGAATACCCTCCTGAGGCTTTTACAAAATGTGGCCACATTCCCGTCAAACAAGATTAGCTGAAATAAAAGGTATCAGTTTTCTACGAAGTATGTTGGCTTCTTGCCTACCCCTTCTCATCACAAAACATGCCAAGGTTAGTGTCTTGGCTACCCAAGTTCCTCTCTCTCCTAGCAAGCGTTGCTGTGGAAGCTGAAACGAGTCAGTATTTTAGTGCCAAGCCACAATATCTGAGAGTGGAGCAATGTATTTCTTCTTAACAAAATTGCATATCTACTCTATTGGACCCTGTGGTAAATCTCAGTCTCTGGCTGAATAAATATCAGATCCTCTTCTATCTTCTCTAAAAGACCTTTAGTACTTGTATTTTACTCTCTTACCGAAAAAATGGAAACTTACTTTCGCTGCAGCAGTTGGTGAAAATATACTACTCTTTTTTTTTAACCTTGAAAAGTTTAAAAGGGTTTTTTTCATTATTGTTGAAATTAGATCATCAGTCAGACTGCAACAGGCAGGTATTTAGAGGTCCACCCAGAATAAATTCATTCGAGGGAAAGAAATTGTAAAGGTCAAACGTTGCAGGAGACATGGAAATTTTACAGCGGATGTCACCAGGTCTCTCCTAACTGCTTGGCTGCTGAGGTTTTTCAATACAGAGTAACTTGTCTCAAGGTAGGTTTACCTTTGTATAGGTTCTTGTGCACAACTGTGGTGTACTGAATATCACCAAAACTTTGTGCTGTGTTGTTACTGACTATATTTTTCCAAGGGTGACATTTTTGCTACTGGATTTTGGACCTTTCTATGATGAATTGTTAGTCAGGATGAAATATCTATCTGCTATACATAGCACATCTATCTTGTTTGGATGTTTTGGACAGTTTAGTAATGTTGATAACTGGCAGCAATTTCTCACTGAAGACAGAGCAGAGTATTTAATCATGAAACATTTAAAAAATGAATAACAGAAAGATACGTGAAGCATTCAAAATGCCTGACTTCAGGCACCTTATTCAGTCAGATTAACTAACCAAATGGCTACATCCACTGTAGGAAACAAAACAGAGAGAAAGCAAAGACTCCATTGTTTAATCCTTAGTTCATGTCTGGTATGATGTAGACCCACTATCCCAGGTGACAGAAGTGATATTTCTTTTAATGTCTGTGTAGACCGGCTCTCCAGAGAGTGACTAAGGTAATTTAAAATAAAATCACTCTCAACTGTTCAGCTGAGAAGATTTCATAGAATCATAGAACTATTGAATGGTTTTAGTTGGAAGGAACCTTAAAGGGCACGTAGTTCCAATCCCCCTGCTGTGGGCCAGTTGTTTCTGTTGGCTGAGAAAATTAACCAAGCATGATATTGAGGTAAATAAGCAGCTTTAGACTGGGAGGTCTCACCATTCACTGAAGATGCAGAATCTTGTAGGCAAAACTAGTTGAGGTTTTCACAAGTAAAAAGGCAATATGTTTTGACTTGGTTTTTGTTTCCTTTTCTTCTTACTTTAAAAGAATGGAAGTGAAATCAGAGGAACTCACAATTTTGTCTTTGAGATGCACTTTTTAAAATTAAGTAATTTGTCATTTGTTGCTTCATTGTAACTGTGGACTAGAAAGGTGGCATGGGTAATAAGAATAATTAAAACTGATTTTGTATATGTTCTTATCCCTTCTAGCTGGGAAAGTTTAATAGAAAAATTTTGTACTATGGAAAGCATCTATAACAGGTAATTAGAAAGACTTCAGGGATCGCTATATATTTTTGTGTGTTTACATACAACAGAAAAAAGTGCTTACAATGAAACCAAAGTCATCAGCCAAAACTTTATGAATAAGTGTAGCTATAAAGCAGTTGAAAACATGGACCGTTTCACATCCTGCCTCCAAAGCAGACAATAAGTGTTTGCTGAACAGTTTATGAAAATTATATCAAAATGTAATATTGACATTATATCCTTGAGGAGAAATTTAATTAACTGTATTTATACTCAACAGTTTGGAGCCATCGAAACAAATACCACGATGTTCCTCAGTTCAGTCGGTTGGGCATTTCAGTGTGATAATGTGTAAAGCAGTTTTAAAAAGAACTGACATTCACATTAAAGTTTTTATGCCATTACTTAAAGCTATTATGGAAAGTATTCTTTCCCCACATGTAAATAACCAACATTGTATCCAGTGGTTCTCAAGGCTGGGCAAGGAATACATCACTGCTAGCACAATAGCCAAAACACAGTTGTCTGTCTTCGGGGTGGGCAGAAAGTTGTAAGCAGCAGCTGGAGCTTTAGAGGAACTGACAAGTTACGTTTTTATGACCTGCTTGAAACAATCTGCTTTGACATTTCAGGAATTGCCACAGCTTCTGGGAAAAGCCAAGCATGCAGTCTGAGCCCAACAAGCCAGCACTCTGCGCTGAAGTTTAATTAAGCCACCTACTGAGAAAGCTACCATAGGGAAAGCTCTTCTCTGAGCATCGGATTTGCAAACCAGTGGTGAGCAACCAGGGAAGACAGCATTTTCAACACCCAATATATTTGCCCTAGTTCCTATAAATTACACGCCCTACTTCTTATGAATTATGCATATCAAAAGCTCAGTTCAGAATAATCTTCACAAATTTGGTCATTACAATGCTGAAATAGTCCGTTTATCAATCCATAAATAAAGTATGCATTTTACCCACTCTACTAGTTCAGTTTTGTAATTGAGTGATATAGTTAGACCTTAATTAGTTTACAGATTGCCATTACCATGATCTATTTACTTTTTAAGCTTCTTCTGGTTTAGTTTTAATCCATCAGTATCAGTGAATTTTCAGAAAGCTTCATGACGTGCTGCAGTATGTCACTTGTGTCCTTAGATAGCATGGTAGAGGAATGAAAACAGGCACCAAGCCAGAGAACAAAGATCATTAGATGGAATTAGAGAGTTTACATGTAATTGGTGTTAGTTTATGTTGAATTAGAAAATGAGCTACTCTTACCCATAATTTATTTTTGAACAATTCAGTTATATTTTCACAGACTTGTTCTTTAAATTTTGATACAATGCATAATGAAGAAATTATCAATAATTTTTAAATAAACATTGTGTTGATGTCAGTGGGACAGTTCCTGCAAGTTAAACTTCCTAAGGCTGGGGCCAGATATGAAAAGTTCATGTGAGGTTTTTTAAGTGTAAATACAGCTTGTAGTCATTGGAATTTGGTAAGATTAGTGTTTAGATCATAAAAGGATACAGGACTACGCTCCTTTTCCTTCTTGCCACTTTGTATTTCTTCTTGTTGATGTCTTCAGAATTGATCACATGCTCTCCCTGGCATGTGGAAACTATTTTTTAATTTTGAATGGTAATCCAGTAATATTAGTAATTTTGAAACACCTCTTGAAAAATGTCTTCCCCAACACATTATTACATTATTGCTTCATCTACTTTGTTCCATGCACCACTTTAAAAGGTACGTTGGGTACCTATTTGTTACAGATGGTGATTTATTTTACATTAAAAGGCATTCAGGAAAGGCATTCATTTTACATTAAAAGGCATTTCAGGAAAGCACAGTAACTTGCAGATATTTGGATTATTGTCAAATGCTAACATTTTAGGTTTTCTTGTACTAATCAGCCATTTTCTAAAAGTGGGGGAAAGGTGGGATTTCTGTTTTGATTTCAGGTTTAATCTCACCCTAATATCCCAGAGATGAAAGATTACCATGTTTTCACATAGGGGCTAAAAAATACTTAGAGCTCATCTTTCACCAACTCATGTAGCTCGCACTGGGGAAACCCTTTCTGGGGAGGAGGTCAGAATTTTAAAAAACTTAAACATAATATGAATAAGTCATGAAACAGATAATTCTTTCTATAAGCGAGTTCTGTTGCTTGCCAGTCAAAGGTAGTGATACATTCAGCATGGATTTGAAAAATCTAGCAATCTACTAATTTTTTGCAGAATACATAAAGAGGAGCAATGAGGTTGTTCAATTTACTAGAAATACACTGGTAGGATATTTTAAGAATGAAGAAATTCAGTGACTTGGGAGCTTTCTTCTGTGACAGCTTCGCTCCTTTGAAGACTGCAATATTTCTCTGTTTTTCACTTTTACAACTGCATTCAGCCTCCACTAAAATCACAGAACAAAAATATACTGCTTTCTTGAAATCTAAAATTACTTGTTTGTCTACTACTGAAATGTTCCACTATTCTCTAACTCTTCCAAATCATAACTTCAAATAAACTTTATTTAAACTATTGACTACTTGCCAGAAGAGCCACCATTAAAAAAAAAAAAAAGCGAAAAATTGCATCAAGCACAGCAGAAGAATTAAAAACCTTGAAGATTACTCTAGTTCTGAAAATATGGTAAAGAAAACACTTTTTCTTCATAGTCAAATTTTAAACACGTTAACTAAACAAAAGACATGAAATAAATGCTTAAGTGATACACAGAGCATGTGCAAATGGTAGATTTTAAAATTGCATGATTATACTTCACTTGCTGTAATTTAGAGATGTTAGCAGAGTATTAGAATGAGATATCAGCTTTATAAATGTAAGCAACAAACACTTTTATTGTTAAACGGTTTTTTACCTCCAAAATTTCATGTCTTCATCAAAAAAATGTATATGCAAGTTAGTTTCATTTTGCACATGATATATGATGAAATCATTAAATAAATAACTAGAACTAATAAGATTAAGATGCTGAAGAATGGAGTATATGGGTAAAAGATCCCCGGATTAGTTTCGTCAGACACACAGAGGTTCTTAAAAGAAGCTGCCTATAAGCTTAAAGGCTTGGGCAATGGGCAGGCACACCAGGAAAAACAACATAAGACCTGAGATAGCTGGGTACTAAGTCATATCTAAATACTCAGTAAATGGATCTTTGCAAAGCTGAATCTTTAGCATCTGCAGGTTTTATCAGACGTGCCAGATGAAGCAGGCTGCAGGGATTAGAGCAGGGCAAAGGGAGCAGCTATGACACAATCAGTGTTCGAGGGTCATATGTTCGTCCAAGTTGTGTTGTGGATTGTAGTCACAGAAGTGAAACTGACTGACTAGGTGAGGAATGACAATGGGAGGTCCTCCATAGAGTGCAAACTTCAGACTGGAAATGCCACAGGAGGAACAGTTTATCTATATACAAATAATAGGAAGTGAATCAGTGACCCAATTTTAGTTGTTTCGATTTAGTGTACAGGTCCTTCTTTACAGGGCTGCTAGAACAGGATGAGTTTCAGTCACCTGACTGAGATCATCTGTATGAGAACATTGATTGGATTAGCTACCTACTTCAAGGTTTCTTACACATGACCCTGGTACACTTTAAGAAATACTCTTTATCCTGTTATAGATTTTACGACAACAACAGAAATCACTAGGAACAGTCTCTTCAAAATTACAGATTTATGCTGAAGGTGCTATGAAAGTAATTTGTGGTCATGTTAAAAATTAAAATTATGATAGCTACTTACACTTCAGTTGAATTAGAGGAGAAAGCATGTTGGACTTTTTGGTTTTCTTTTTGCCATATTCAAGATTAAGGCAGATTCTTAAGTAACTTGGATTAGTGTCCTTGTGTAGTCTGCAAATAGGATATCTATAAATAACCTTAAGTCTTAGTTTAGTTTGTAATTTTCTATGTTCTAGGATTATGAGAACAGGACCAGAGTGAGAGTAGGAGGTGAGCACAAGGTTAAACTGTATATGAGGCAAGGAGAATTACCTGGGGTTGTTTCTCATGAAGCTGACTTCATTTCAATGCCACCTTCTATTCCCTAGTTTTGCTAAGGTATAGAAGCATGGATGATTGTAATTTCTATTAGTTGATCAGTAGCTTATTCCTGGAGCACACTCAATCTGAATTTAGAAAATGGAAATACAGATATATTCACATACCAAAGAAGGGAAGGTATGATAACAACTGACAGGTATATGAGATTATTCATTTGTCATAACATCAAAAGACTTCAGCTGAAAGTACAGAAGAGTAGGAAGGTAAGGGTCATGCACTGGTGGGACTATTTTGAGATGACAGCATGAAAGTTTGTTTGCTTGTTCAATGAGTTATGACCTTCAGAAACTTACAGGAATGAAGACATGTAAATGTCAAGACAAGGTCTCTCCTCAAGAGACCGCCAGTGCTAAGAACGGTTATTGCTGATTGTCCGACTTCTAGCAGAGAAAGGAAGAGGAGACGTATCATCACCTAATCCTTTGACTTTCCTAATTTTATAGAAATAACTTTTAAATCAGAATTTTATGTTTCTTGAAAAACATTTACTTCATACAGGGAGAATTACCTTGATAACCTTTTAATCTGATTTTGGATTCCAGGACTCTTTTACCACATCAAAAGAGAAAAGTCACAGAAAGGAAACTCCATGAAAACTTACCTACAGAAGTGTTCACTGGGACGTGCCTCACTTCAGATATAGTTTCTCTGAAATACTGATGTGAAATATCTGAGTTAGAAAGTTGCAATTACTCCTGTATACATTTATGTTTTATAAAATTTGCTGTTTAATACCCTTTTAAAGGAAAAGTTCAGTATTTTCATGGTCATCTATGCAAAAACAAAAGAAAATTATTATATTTCACTTATAGATAATAAAAATAAATAAATGAGCTTTAGTTAAAAATAAAATGCAGTTTTGTCTCAGAATTTTCACTTTTTCATTTTTTTAGAGGTGGATGGCATTTATTGACAGTCTCACAGAAAAAAAAATCAGAAGAAAGAAAATTCCTTAGAATAAAAGCCAAATGCATTATTAAAAATTGTAGGGTGGAGAAAGTGAAGTATAGAAGGAACAAAGTCTGAAACTTATACAGATATCTCTTTACTATGTTAGAACTGACTTCGAGAAGCTCAAATTTTAGCTCTTGACACTGATTTATTTTTCGGTCCCAATCAAGTCACTAATCTTTATGTGCTCTGTTTCTGATCAAAAATGCTGTTCAGACATTTAGATAGTGAATGACAATTTGGCTGCTCTGGGTAAAAGTTGGTATTGGTGGTGTGTGCGTGGGTGTGGACCCAGTGACATTGCTGCCAAGCAAAAGTGAATTACTTTCTCAGTAGCAAAGGTGGCAAGGCTGCAACCTTCTGTATGTTGTATTTTTCTAGCAGTTAGCTAGTTACCTCTATTAGTGGTATCAAAAATAGACCTGAAAGAGACAATTCCCCTTATCTCATGGGGGATTATCCTGTGCACTCTGTCCTATGAGTTCTCTCTGCAACAAAAATTTCTAGAGGAATTTAACAAGATCAGAATCATAGAATCATAGAATTAAGTGGGTTGGAAGAGACCTCAGAGATCATCAGGTCCAACCCTTGATCCAACCCCACTGTGATTACTGGATCATGACACTCAGTGCCACATCCAGCCTCATCTTAAACACCTCCAGGGATGGTGAATCCACCACTTCTCTGGGCAGGCCATTCCAATGCCTGATCACTCTCTCTGTAAAGAACTTCTTTCTAATGTCCAACCTAAACCTTCCCTGGCAGAGCTTAAGCCCGTGCCCTCTTGTCCTACTGCTGATTACCTGGGAGAAGAGATCAACCGAATATTCTATTCATTTGAGAACACAAGGATGCAAATACTGACATGATCACAGGATTTATTAAATGTAAAATATGAATAGGAAAAGTAACTGCAATTAAATCAGGCAAAGACTGACATAAGGTCTAGTCAAAAAGAACTTTTACTTTATGATAAAATGGGTTGGGTTTTTTTGTCTCTGCTTTCCTTTAAAGAATGCAATTGAAGCAAACAAGCTGATCTTCAAATTACAATGTGTGGTTCCTAGAATTGGCATATCCTTGTTTATTTGTAGCATTTAGAGATCACAAGAAGATAATAAATCTGCTCTAGTGATGTTAGGCACTTATGTACATTCTTTTCCTCATCTGCTAGAAAATTGTACTTCTCACCCTGCTTTGAGTACTTAAGTTCAGTGACAGTGGTTTGATGTTGTTGCTGTTGTTTGAGTTACTCAAGATTATTTCAAGTCTCATGTTACAAGCAGTTTCACAAAGCTTCAAGGTCTGAATAAATAGGTCACTTAAATTTGGGGTGGGTATATGTTCATTTGTACATTTCTGAGTCCAGGTGTCACTATACGATGAGCTCATATTTAGTAACTTAAAAAGGAAAAAAAATAATTTCTATTACCTGCCTGTGGCTTAGTGAGTTAAAAAAACAGAACTGAGGAAAATTAGGACAGTTAATCATCTGTAGAACAGGCACAAAGCTGTTTGCGTCTGGGACCAGGTCACTTGCGCTCTATCATTTCTTGGTTACAGTTTGTTTTGTTCATGTTAGAGCAGAAATGGAGCTATTGCCCGACTGGTAAAGTAAAGCAAGCACTTCTAACCCTCTGAACTGTCCCATCCCTGCCAAATCACATGCTGCTTCCTTCTTGAAGCAGCTTGTGCAAATGCAGAATTGGTGTGTGTATATCTAAAACCGAGCAAAGGCAGCAAATCAGAAATGCAATTTGGGTCAAGTATTTGTAAAGACACAAAAAGACTTTTGCAAACTGAACCCTTTTCTCAGTTGTCTCTCCACCCACAAGCAAGGTGATGAGAGAGAAGGACAAAGAAGTAACAACAGCATTTGTGGATTCTTTTATTTGAAAAAGGATGAGGAGAGTCATAACTGTCTGTAAAGTAGAAAAGATGCCCAGCACTTTAGGTGCTGAGCGCTCTCTTGAACTAGGTCCTTTTCTGCTCTTTGCTTGGTGCCTGATTCTGCCTCACTTGCTGTACACTGAGCATCATTTTAGGGAAAATGTTGTATGCAGGATGGGATATCAGCAATTCATTTTGAGGTCAACACCACACTGTGTAACAGCCCTTTGCTGAAGGTTCAGCACAACTAGTGAGTCTCAGGGACATGAAGTATTGTTCTCCAGAAAATGGGACATTGCTATTATATGGGGGTCAGCTGCCTTTCAACGGTGCAACAGTTCATCTCACAGATTTCTGTACATACTTAGGTAAATGCAGCAGGTATTAGCTGTTCCTCCCTCAGAGAGCTGCACCTTATCAAGATGATGGGAGAACTGTAACTGTAAATCCATCCTCCTCTAGTTTTTCAGAGGGGGGTCTTTGAATCAAGGATTGTGCACCATGTCTGTCCAATTAATTGCCTCCCACCAGTATCTTCCATGCAATATTTTCTCCTATTTCCCACGTCAGTAACTGTGTGGATCATACCACACGTTCCTTAAGTCAGTGGTATCACTGTCTGCCTCTAAGAACTTAGATTGTTAAGGCTTAATTCACTTCATCACCTGATTGAATATTCATCAAACACTGGTCACTTGTGAAAATGAAAATTAGATGTTACTCAATGCAATAGTTAATACTGACAATTATTAACCAAAAGATACATCGTAATTTCAAAACATCTTCACTGACTTCTGACAAGATTCAGTAGGATGAGGGTTTTGTGGGTTTTGTAAGCAAGTCTAGTCTGTTTAGCTACAGAGGTTATAACATATATAACACTCAAAGCTGATTGCAAATATTAAAATTTCACTATTTATTCTCCACAGCTCATGCTTCCATCATTTAGAAGCCTAGAACCTTGACTCCCTAAAACAACATTATATAGTGCAGTAAGCTGTACTATAACAAATACTGGAGACATATACTTTCCCACTGACCGAGACCTCATGTTTACTATGGTCACTGATACATTCCTTCCTTCCTTCCCATGAGATAATCCATTTGTTTCTTTGAAATGTATATTTACTACATCACTTCTATGTTTCTGATCAAGCGGATTTTTTATTTTTCCTTACTGTCACAATAAAAATAAGAGTAAAAAATTAAGAGGTTCTAAATTACGTCTATTATGAGACTTTAGTAATTTTCTTCATGCCTCTTGGTCTATTCTGCAATATAAGATATTTTACCCTCTCATAAATTTTCAAGCAATTATTTTGCATACTAAACAGGAATAAAAATTTTTTGTGGTAATTTTTTGTTTGTTTTATTTTTGGACAAAATGAAGAATTGTCCTGGAAAAACTGCAGGAGAAATCCATATATACAAATCCTAGCCAATAACTGCAAGCCAAGGATGACTTGCAGGCCTATTTTTGGAAAAGTTTCAAATGCTTTGTTAAGAGAGCCACATTTTTGAGTATATAACCAACAGAAATAAAACTTTGCAGTTTCTACAGCGTATTTATATGCTGCAGAATATGGTAGCTATTAAGCTGATTTTTCTAATAGCAATTTTCTAAGTTCATTATAATTTGAGTTTATAATATAATAAAATAATCTTTTGCAAACCACTGTTGTTTTTCTAAAGCAAAATTCTGAGTCTTTGCCTTGTAGTTTTGCAATATGACCACACGTACAGTTTAGATCCTTCCAGAACCAAAGTCTCAGCTATATTTTAAATAAAAGATGATTGTGAAATTTGTCATAATCTTTTGGAATGACCGCCGTTCAGATCTTTGAGCAGTCCATAAACTGAAGCTCAATGGTTAGCTTGTAAATGTAGAAATAATCTGTATCAAGAAAGCTTAGTAGAATAATGATCTAAAAAAATACTAGTTTTAATTCATGCATGAAAGTGCCCTGATGAGTCATAAAAGACGAGCTATGATTAGAGTAATTTTCTTTCAAGTAGATTAAAAATAAGACCTTATAAATGCCTAATTAATAAATTCTCGTTAAAATTATTAACCTGATTAATTTCTCAAGTGGGGTAGATAATTCCTATTAGAAATATACAAATATGTTACAGGAAAAAATAATATCACACCTTACAAAAACATTATTCCTTTATTGAATTATTTCTTAACATTCCAGATTTCATAAAAGAGTAATAATTTTATTTTTTACCTTTCAATGTATTTATGCAGATTAAAGGGTACATCCTTTTTCATTTACATGGTCATGAGTAAAACTAACAAACTGAGGTTTTGGAGCTTCCTAACCAAGACCTGAGATTGATGCTTCTCGCTATGAAAATAAAAAATCACATATTTTCCTCTTTTCTGCTTTTTTATAATTGATGTTTCACTCTTCAAGGAATTTCGTTTTTTGAAACTGAAAAGACAGTTGGTGATAGGAGATTGCTCTCCAAAGAAAGGGTAACTTTAAACTTTTTGGCTATTAGTGCTGATCCACATGCCCACCCTACTAAGACCAATTACAGGAGAAGGCTAAAAAAGGCTTTAATTAGGTATGGTGTGATAGATACTCAGTCCCTGGATCTTCCTCATGATAAGGTCAACACCGAAAGATGAATTATTTTTTTATATTATTAATTATATACTGGGAACCTAATAAACACAAACTGAACTGTATTTACAATAACATCTGAGAAAATATTATTATCACTGTATGGGTGAAAAAGGTTGTGATAGACCGCTTAAATCCATTCAGGAAATTCCCTGAAAAACAGCTTCTAAGAAAACTCATGTTATTTCAGAGGCAGTCAATTGCCTGAATGCATGATTATACATCCCCTCTCCGATTTACATTCCACTGAAATGGCTGGAAGTAATGGAATGAATGGCTGAAAAATGAGGAAAGGGTGAGACAACTGTGTGTGTTCAGCCCTGTGAAAAGGAGGCTTAGGGAAGACCTTTTCACCACGTTCCAGTGTTTGAAGGGTACCTACAGAGATGATGGAGACTCCCTTTTTACAAGGAATGCCATGGCAAAGACATGGGGTAATGAGTACAAATTACTCCTGGGGAGATTTCAGTTGGCACAAAAGGAAAATTTTTCACAACAAGAATATCCTCTCTAGATCATGCCTTTACCAAGAAAGGTTTGGCCAGATGATCCTTGAGGTCTCTTCCAACCTGCTATTCTGTGATTCTGTGGTTGAAAGTCAGTGTGGGGGAAAAAAAAAAAAGTTTGTAGACTGTATTCACATTTCAAACTCTGAGATGTTGGTGCCTTTTGGTAATTAATCTACCTGCAAATTGGTCATACTAATAATGTCCTTGTCCTGGAAGTTTATATGTTTGGATAATTTTTATCTTTTGATTGATTGAAATCCAGCATTCCCAAATATTATGAAAGAGGTCTGAATATCACAGAAGATGGTTTCTTTTGCCTCTCAGATACAGCCCCTTAATAAAGTTTCCTTTTGTACTTCTTTTATTCAGGCTAGTTGGTGCTTCTTTCCTCAGGCAAGATAATGCTTTCATTATGGTGGTTTTATGTGCAAGGTAGTATTCAACATGACGGCATCACTATGTTGTTCATTTGCAATTCTTAAACTGTATAGAAAATCTGTATTAATTTGTAAGTGTAACCTAAAAGAGTTAGAAATCCCCATTAATAACTTTACACCAGTAAATGCAGTAAGTCCTTACATACACTGATCTACTTTGAATATAAACAAGTTCTCAGTGTTGGAAAAGGTGACTGCTCTTCTGTTCCTGTTTTCCTCTCAATGCCTATATTCAGATGAATTGTGATGAATTTAATGCCAGAATCGTAAGAGAAACAAACAGAATATCAGACATGTAACCATCTACAGGAGTCAGGACAGTCATTTGTGTGAATTATTCAAGCCACTGATGGTATACCACAATGCCTGCTGCTACTGAAGTGGAAACAAAATCAATTGTGTACAATATGTATATTAATATGTACAGTGTGAAGAGAAAACAGATGGCAGGGGTGCATAAAACTTTAATGTTCTCCAATCTGTTTACTTATTTTAATCAGCTATCATAGTCACCATCCACTGTGTGCTTTGTTTACATGGGGAAGTGCTGGTGTGATCAAGCAGAAGAAAATCCTGATAAATATGCCAGATCCAAACCCCCGTAATTAGAATCAGAAAGCTTCTGTATGCCACAAAGGATTAGGACAAACCAGAAGACACCATGAAGAGTTAGCATTCACTTATGACTGTATTTGCTCACAACATAACTGAGGTGAAATCTGTGCCAGCACAGATTTAGCAGGTGACATGTATGGGGAGATGTTACATTAGCACTGACTGCATTTCTACAGCCCTTGAAGTGCTAACACAAGCTTCTTTTCTAGATGTACAATGTGTTTTCCTCAGTTGTTATTTCCTTCACTGAGTACTCAAAGGTTTCCAGTCAAAAATTCAAGGTGCAGTCCTCAATATGATTTCTGTGGTGAAAATGTGACTTGGATGAAGAACGTGTTTGTTTTTTTTACTTTAAGGGTTTTTTTTTGACATGCACAGAATTGAATGAGCAATTCAAAATTCAGATGAAAGCATCCATTTTCCAATGCTTAGTGTGAAAGAACCATGCTAAAAAAAAAAAATTTATTTTTGTTTAAACCTTTAAAAACCCAGTATGGACTTCAGAAGTGGGTTTGACAAATGTCTTACTCAGGAGATGATAATGATGACTGGGGTGGAGAACGCCTGCAAATAGCTTATAGCGCATAACAAGTGTGTATCACATTGTGAATGACACATTTGTTTTAGATTTACATGCACTGCTCTGGTTCTCGATTGTTTGTTATGATGCTGTAAGGATTTCTCAGACTTGCTGTAGAAGATTTTGGCCAAATTAACAAATATACTGGTGATGGGAAAGACAATTACTGCTCACCAAATGATAATGTCTTCATGACAGATGCCATTTAGTATTTAGTTTACTAAAGGAGTGAGGATGGCAAAGATTATTTGTTAATATTTTAAAATGTGGCACAGAAATTGTTTTTGGATACAAAACATACTTTACAAACTGAACCTATGACACCTAATAATAGAAATCCATAGAAAAAATTCTCTCTGAGAGGAAGAAAGTGGTATAAAGGAAACATTTGGTGTCAATCAAGTTGATCATGACCCCACAAGTTCAGTTCTTGTCCAAAGTAAATGAAAGATCCTTCTTCCTCTTTAGTAAGTAGAAGGAAATGTATCTGATAGGTACTTTGACCCAGATTTTGTCATTCTTCAGTTAGGGAGATTCTAGCCTATAATTAAAAGTGAAGTAGATAATAAATTAGGAAGGAAATAATCTCACTGTAGAAACAATCACCTGAGGAGAAGTGACTCCTGATCTGCAATCCAGTGTTCTGTGGGCTGCAAAATTATCTGACAGGAATGAGGATATGCATCCGGGGAAGGACACAATGACAAAACTAATCTTTGAAAGTCAGTCTGGGAGGGATATTCCAATTTTCCTCCTACGCGGATTCTTTCAGGAACCTTGTCTATGTCATTATTTCCTCCTCTGTAAAGTAGGCAAAATAACAATTACCTCTGAGAAGTAATTCTGGTTGGTAATAATGCCAATAATATTTTCAAGGTGCCTGTCTAATACAGATATTTATGTAAGTAATATTAATGCCTTGAACTTACTCGAACAAAGGCCTAAATTCTATGCAGTAACAAACAATTCAGTGACTGTGGCTGAATCCCTGCTCTTGATGTGGAGTTGTGATCTGAACTGAGACACAGTTCTTCTCAGCAGAAACTCCCAGCAGCAAAAAGAGTGTGAATAAAAGACCTTAATTTCCCCGGTTGGCTTATATTCATTGGCTAGAATGGGTTCCCTTGCCTAAAAGACATCAAAGTGTTCCTTTCCCTAAAACAATAGAGTGGAGAAAGGGAATAATGATGGTGGCTCACGAGGCTGTTTCTGTGATGAAACAGTTTTGTGCGTCCTTTTAATGAAGTTCCTTTTTTTTTTTTTTTAAATTATGTATAGGGTAGCATTTTATCTTTTTGGTTTGTCTTTATATGGGATTCCATGGAGGGAAGGGTTTACCACCTACAATATGTGACTACTACAATTCAGATACAACTCCTATAAGTAAGCTATTTCGCTTTTCTGTAATCGCCATGTTCTTTTAAGTTTCAATTATGGCTCACCACATTAACACCTACAGTTATGGCAAATTATATTTGAAAGGCTTCTTGTTTATCATTATACTTAAAGCTCATTGTGGATTCAACAGCATGTGCTAAGTGACAGGTCAGCTGAGGTAACTGTGATGGCTCCTATCTTAGCAAATGTAGTCGAATAATGAACCAGAGGACCCGAAAGCCTTACAGGCCCTTACAACCTGAGCATTTAACTCAGCTCATGTATGCCTTGAGATCCACACAGAACCTTCTCAGATGAACTTCAGATATGACAGAGCAAGAGAAATACCAAGCCTGACCTGCCCAGTGTCACTGAATAAGGTCTTGCCAAGTCTGATACAGACTACTATAAAGCGTGCATAAGGCTTATAGACCCCTTTGTCAAACTGAGAGAGAAGAAAATCTTAACATTTAGATGACACCAATTGACCTGTCCTGGCTCTAAACAAACAGAACAAGCCTTGGAAAGTGACTGAAGAGCATCACTTTGTTTATGTGAAGATTCCTTGATTATCAAAATTTTATTATATCCTTGTTTGACTTCTTACCTAAGTATCAGGGTGCATCTCTTTGCTTCTGTCAAGTTTGTATATTTGGAAATTTTTGAAAGGTTGAATCACAAAGCATTTTAATCACATACACTTCAATAAAAACCTAATACTGACCTGCCGTGACGTTGAGGCACAGTTTAAAATCAGTTCACAGGAAGACAAAGTTATGTTTAGTTTGGCGAGTTTTTACATCTACTTCATATAAACTAACAAAGCTTTTAGGAGCAAACAGAAATTACATGAGAGCAAAGTACGAGGTTATGTCAGGCAAAGCAGATTTATTTGTAGTTAAATGCATTTAACCATTTAAATACAAGTTTGTTGATATAGATGTAATTTTATGAATCTCAGTTGCATAGAGACTTCAACTTGTTACAGAAAAAAATATTCTGTTTTCTTTGATTTTATTCTTTCCATTTGATCTGGATATGTGTCTTGGTACATGATCAAAAGTAATTTAAAATTTTGCAATACTATATCTTGGCACAACAAGAGACAGAATAAATTTAGAAATAGCCATGTTAGAACTACGAGTTAATATAGGTCACACACAGAGTACAAACACTGCTATATTCCAATAGGCAAAACACAAAGTATAAAACAGTGGCATGGAAAGAGTTATAAAGGATTCAAGAACTTGTTTTATAATGACAATGAGTACCATGTGTCATAGTCTGCTTTGAAAAAAAATCTGTTGAAACTGAAAGTAGTTTATTACACAAATATTTCATAACAAATCTGATCAGCACTGCTACATACACTTGAAGTAAATGATGCAGAATTTAAGGTGGGGAAAATATGTGCATAAAACAATATGCTTTTGCTGTGTTCAGCAGGGATATGATGGATTTATGTGGAGCTGCAGCAGACACCCTTTCATTAATTCACCCCAGTGATGTCAATTTTATGGTACAGATAGAAGAGACATCATAAATACACTATCCCCATATCCCAGTCTTCACTTCCTACTTTCACTGAAGTTCAAATGTTAAAAAGTACAGAACAAGAAAAGGAGAAGTGGGCTTTGCTTCTGCAGAAAATGAGACTGGAAGGAAAGACAAACTTCATCAAATGGGTATTTCTTTGTATTTAATACCCTATTCACCTATCAAGTTTTGTTTATACGTAATACACAAACATATGGAATCTCATGATCAGCACACACAAGCCCAACATGACTTTGTTAAAACACAAAAGTCATGAATCTGAAAGTGAGGAAATACTGGAAGAGACTTTTATGGGTACTATCAACTCAGCAGTGTTCTTTTGTGAAGGTTTCTGATTTGTACGAATTATAATGTAACTTTAATTAAAAGATTTTTTTTTCAGGGGACTTCTGTTTCATTCACAGTACAGAGTAGATGATGCTTACTTAATGAGCAGCTGCTCAATACTGGTTTTGTGTCATTGTTCAGTGTGTGTGGTCCCATTTGTTATTTACTAGACACTAACAATCCAGCTCCCTATTGAGAACTACTAATTTCCTCACAGACTTTTCTGATTTCAAAATAATTTAGGAATATTTCACATAAGCCTTCTCAGCAATACCCAGGATGATGTCATTCACATCAGGGATGGAGATTTGATATGTGAAGGGATTCAAGTCCAACATTTCTATTACGTGGTAAGCTTCAGAAAAATGCAAATTCTTTATTTGTAGGCTAAATTTAGCTTTGTATGTTAGCTCTATCTACTAAAACGTATCTCACATTAACTTTTACTGTAACTGAGGACACCAAATGGCTGATGTAAGGTTGGTTTAAATGACTTGAAAAGCCTAATACAGCAACTTCTTCTCTATGGTAGAAAATGCATTTCTCTGGGGCTGCCATAAATATGAGACTTTTTCTTGCATAAAAGTCCCTTACACCACTGTCTGCCCTCTGCCTAACATCTGTAGGACCTTTTTGGTGAACTGCTTCTGTTGTGTCTGTGGTGTATAGTGGTTCAAATACTGAACCATGTCATGGACAGTTAACATAATGTATATTCACATTGGGAAGGGTAAATTCAAATTGTGTCAGTGATCTTAATTCTCATGTGTTGCCATCTATCTCCTCAATTTTATAACCCTTGTGATATTCCTTTGCCATACCTTTCATATATGGCTAAAAAGACAGAAACCTTAAAGAAGAATCTTCCTGACTCCTCATCGCATTTGCTTCTGTGCATTGCAGTAAATCTGTGCTACTTCAGGATTAATAGAGAGCAAAAGCTCTTACCCTTTTTCTGGTCTCTCTTTCAGTTCCCAGTTCAAGCCTCCTTGCCCGGCTGTCAGAATGAGACACAGGAAATGATAACCCATAGTGGATCTGAGTACTGGGGATTTATGTAAGTACCATCAAGAGTCTACCTTGCCTGGTTGTTACACTTAGTTGCTCTCTTACTGCTCACTAGGCCTCCATTCCTTTGTTGGGAGATCCTTGCTGGCCATGGAAGGTTGGGCAGAAAGCTGTGCCAGTTCATGCTGTGCAGCTACTTGCAGTTACCCATCCCAGATGCTGCCTGCCAAGGTCTATGGGCATTTCCCAGCAGACATCAGATTTCCATATTCCTCCTTGGCTTGAAAGATATTTCTTCCAGTCAGAGTTATCATATTTTGTTTTTCAAGCCACTTTTAGTTTTTGAGACCGGTTCTCAGTAATCCTCCTTTTTGGCATCCAGATCTTTCAGGAATTAATTTTTCCCACCTAAATAAAGTATGTGCAGAAATACAGCTTTGAACTTCTGTCTTCAACGGTATGAATTGATGTTTTGATGGGCATTCATATATATAAAAATATATATATATATATGTTTGCACCACAGTCTGAGATCTCTCTCAACTGGAATAAGATCAAGTAACCTTCCTAAATCTTAATATAAATTATTTCTCTTACCCTATTTCCCAGGTCAAAACCAGGCCAGTTTCTCACTTTTTCATGGTATGTCTCAGTTTTGGAGCCAGTGATTTAAAAACATACAAGTTAGTTCCAAACTGACAATTCTGGCAGCTGTCAAAGTTAGAAACAAAGATAGAGTCAGTAGCAACAGAGTGATTTCAACTATTACTTCTGAGTGTTTTAAATCATTATAAAGATTTATCAAAGTGGAATGGAGAGCATTCCTTTCATACAAAATAAATTCAGTATTGGTAATCTTTTAAGTTCTGTATTAATAATATTCTGATGCACTGTTGACATTGTAGTATTTGCTATCATACATTGAAATTGTGTGTTTAAGATGATGGTATAATTCTCTTTACTCAAAAAAAGAGTATCTCTTCTGATAACCTGTGGGTGTTCTTTCATTGCCTCCAAACTCAGTTACAAAGAAAATAAACTTTCTAGGAAATGGAAGCATTGGTAAAATGTTAATCTATTTTAAGCCTCAGGCTATTTGAAAAATCACACGTATATCAAGTGTCTACAGAGCTAAGAATTAAACTAAAACAGTGCTGAAAATCTCATTTTGTGCATTGCTAGCAAAAGCATCAGAAAACACAAAAAAACTATGGTGCAGATGTGCTATAAAGCATAACAATGTGCCATTTTCTTACTTTCAGCCCAATTTTTTCATAAATTAAACATACTTATTTTGTCAGCAGGAAATTGTTAATCTTTTTATGAAATTGTTACTCTTTTTATGAATAATAATTATTGGGAAAAGCCTAGGTAATTAAAGTTGGTAAATATAAATTTGACAGATAAGAATGCATAGAAACATATGTGTATACATGTGTGAAGAAATGTTCACACATTTATTGTGACAGATTACTGTAAGAGCTCTTGTAACATTAGAGGTTCCAATTAATGTCAGTATAGTGGTGGTGTTCAAACACGGGAACACATTGTCAGAGGGACTCTGAAGTCTCCTCTTTTGCGGATGTCAGATACCATGACCAAACTGGTAGGTTTTGGCTGGGGGGAAGTAGATTATCTTCAGGGGTAAATTACAGCCTATATATTCTATGATGCTACTGTTCATTAAAAGTTATCACTGAAATGAGGTTACTAGTATTATTCAGGAGAAATTAAAAAATACATTTTATTGAATGTGATTCTTATAGAAATGTCTGTCTAAAAGGATGTTTCATGTTTGCAAACAAATACCAAACCATACCACTAGTGAGCAAAAGTATAAACTGAATCCCTTATACTGTCCTTCTTTTCATGTTCCATTTTCTTTATTTCATGATAATTTTCCTTTCTTGAGAGGTGAAACCTACTAGCCACATGACAACAGTGTCTCATTGGAAACGAACCTCTTTGCTAAGACTGATTAAGAGGAAAAATAAAGTGAGAAGACAGTCCCAGTGAGCTACTGGTAATTGATAATGCAGAAATCAAGTACTGTGGAGAGTTTTTTCCCTCATCCCTTCTAAAAAAATGGTTGCTTTTCGGCTGAAAACAATATTTTTTTTAATTAATACAAAATTCAGCTTGTCAGGTAATTCAAACCACTGTTTAAAATCTTCAAAGTGTTAAACTATTTTTCTACTTCATTAGATTTTTTTGGTCAATCTTATATTAATGTCATTGAGTGCTCTTTAATGTATTCTCTTATGTTACATCAGAAGGGAGAATATACAGAAGCATAAGTTTTTTTCATAAAATGATAGTGTTACTAGTCTATTGTCCCACAGCTTTATAAATGTCTTCTTCTTTCTTTCCCAGATCTCTTTCTGTCAGTGGAGTATTTTTCCTTTGGCTGATAATTAACAGCAAAATCTTTCATGTCTTTCTTCTTCTATCTGCCTTCCGAGAGCAACTAGTAGGCCTGTCCTTTAATAATTTTTTTTCGAAGTTGAGACATTTTGGCAATGACTTTAACACATTTCTGATATTGATCTTAAAGATTTCTTGCTTCCTTGGTGGCTTACCTCTTGCTAAGTACTAACTGAAGTTTCTCATTTTGGTGGTGGAATAAATGAAGATATGATTTAAAAATAACCAATAAATAAATAAATAAATAAAAGATCTAATTTTATAACAGCTTTAATGTACCACTTCAATCCATTAGTCATTGCAATCCTTTTTTTTTTTCATGTTCATGGAATATTATGACGTAGTCAGGTAATATAGCTTTTACTCTACTAGTTCTATGCCAGGTAGTATGTCCTGATAACCAAGTTCATTAGGTTTTAAATTTTCAAAATTGTATCACATTAAATCCAGAAATGGCATTCAAAGTGAAACTTTGGCTCTTGGCCAAAGATTCATTTCTGACTCCACCTCACATACGTTCCACCTCACTCTTGCCATTTTGGGGCATAAATATTTTTTAATTATTTCAGTGGTTTTGGACTACAGATATCTCAAATTCTGAATAACAAAATAGCTTGTCTTGAAAGGAAAAACCATGCTTTTTTTTTTTTTGCATTTTTTTTTTTCCGTTCTAACTTAAAATTATAGTGACAGATAATTTTTTTGAAGAAACAGCATTACTTAGGAAAAAAAGGAAAATTGTCAGGGAGTAGACCTATGTATGAAGCATCAGACTTAGGACTAAATAAAGTAAGTAATCTTATTTTTTTACCGTATCTGAAACCTGATTGTTATTTAAAAAAAAAACAACTAAATACAGCAAGCAGGAGATGGACACGCTCAGCTCAATTAATTCTGCACTAAAACTTGCTAAATTATACACTATGTCTTGTCATGACGCAGGAAGGGAAGTGAGTGCAAAACAATGAAAAAAACAGTAGCTTCATGGCCTTTTTTTCCTTTTAACTTATCCGAGCACTAAGCCCTGTTGCCATCAGAAGTTGTTTCTGGATACTCAACATTAGAATGAATTTGGCACCTACATTGACTCCACCTTACTCCTATACAGTTGTCTAGGCTCAGCTATGACAGTAGCAAATCCTTCCTTGTTAAAGACATTTGGAAGTATTTCCATTGACTGTAATGACTTTAGAATGGTAAATTGAAGTGATTTGATATAAAAACTAAAAAAAATCAGCAACGTGAGAGGTTAGTACTTCATTGACCATGGACAGAGATCTAGACTGGTTTGCCTTAAATTGTTAACTGAAGAGCACAGTAGATATCAAAAATAAGCAATTAAAAAAAATGTCCAGAGTAAAGTTTTTCAGAAATTGAAAAAGCCTCAAACTTCTCTAAATATATATTGCTTAATCAGACTTCAAAATACTCTTAGGCAAAACAAAGGAAATCCCATTTCTAACAGTTACTGTGTTTCCATCACCAAACCAAACTGTTAATTTATAACATGATTTTTCCACAAGGAATGAGTGCATGAACATGAAATATTTCATTTCACTTTCTATAAAATTCCTGTAAAAGGAAGCTGAAAAAACCTACAAATCAATTCTTTTTTATCTTAGTCTCTGAAAAGATCTTTGTTAGTGCCTGGAAAGCAATTACATCTGAAATACAATTGGTATCTTCGAATTCTGTTTCTATTCGTATTCTAAATAAATGTATTTTTTGTAAGCTGAAGGAACTTCAAAAGTTTGGGAGATTTAGGTCAGTTGAATACTTAAATAGGAATGTTTTTCCCTGATTTTAATCAAAATGTTTTGATCTGTAAAACTAGGTTGAAGAACTGCTTATGGGGGAATTTATGATGCCTCTATTTCTGTTTAGCTGGAAAAATTACAATAACAGGCACAGAGAGCAAGTGCAGCATTTCTGGCTTGATGGAAGAGAGGAGAAAGAAAACTGTCATGCCCATAACTAGTGTTTAATTTCTTATTCTGTCTGTGTGCTTTTCCTGTTAAAATTACTTTCCTTTGTGTTCCTACCATAAGGTCTTCAATTAAAGCCACAGATTCTCAAGGATAAAACAGTTACCTTGTCATAGAAGTCTTTTAGGATCCCATACAGCTGTGGAGAAGGTGAAGGCGTTATTAATGAACCACACCCAGGAAATGACAGCACTGATTGGCTTGATAGATACCAAAATAAATACTAACTTTTAACACAATTCTGGAAGGTAATCTCCTGCAAGAACAGAAAAGCTAGAAAGCCTTATCCTTCTTTGGCTCTAGTGTAACATTAATCTTTTCACTCATCTTATGAAAAAAAGACTAGGTATCCAGAAGACAACAAGATGACTAACGCAATGCGTCATTTTCTCTTGCAAAAATCTTAATCCTAGAAATTTATTTAAATGAGATTATTTATCACCGAGGTCTCTAATTACAAGGGAAAAGTAGAGCAGCTGTCAGCTGTGGAAAAACTTTGCTTTTTTGCAGATCACATTTTCAGTTTTGTGGATCAGAAGTTGGCTGATCTGGCTGAAATGTTTTAAGGTTTGCAGTGATTTTCCAGAAATAATGACAATAATATTATCTCCATCATATAACACTACTTAGTCCAATAGCTTCCCAACAGTTTTGCAGCTAAATGTACACAACAGTACTGAAATGCGATTATCAGTGAGTTGGAAATCTCAGCCATTCAACATGTAACACAGCAGTGAAAACTCAGAATGCTTCAGCTGAAGGAATTTACAGAGTTCTGGGGGGAAAAAAAAATTAAGAAAAAGTCACAGTGTTAGAGCATATCAGATCCTGGTTGTAGAAACTGTTCTAGAAGAACTACTTATAATGAGTGCAATTCTCCTCAGGTTAACTATTTAAGAAGGACCTGTCCTGAATCATGTGCTTAACTCTTGTAGTTTCTGACTTTTGACATTTTGAACTCTAAACAACACCATGAGAAATCACTTTGGCAGAGCAGAGTATTATAAGCAGTGTTCAGCCCGTGAGCCAGCTCTTTACATTTATTGTGCCAATTTATGCACTTCTGAATATAATAGCTGAAATGATCTGCAATCAGCTTCCATGTCTGACTCCTGGCTATTTTTCTTCTACCACACAGAAATGTTATTTCTGTGAATAAAATTAAAGAAAAAGTTATTTAAGAATGATGGTTCTTTGTGGCAAATAGGAGAAAACCATGCAGCAAAACATGCAGCATATGTTTTGAATGTTGAGACTTTTTTTGTCAGTAAGTGTGTTACCCCATTGGCAGATAGATAATGCCATTTAGACAACCCAACAGCAGAGCTTGCCCTGTAAAAGTAAGCTTCGCTTTGGTACGGTTAATATAGTGTTAGAATAATAGATTTATAAAACTAATTTGACTCTGTGATATTGTTCTAATTGTATCAGTCTCAGCCCAATTTAAGTTGGCTCCACACTCAAAGAATGTGTCTTCGTGTTTCCAGAAATGCTGGAGCTCAAACATAAATACCTGAGAAGTGAAGACAGAGTTCAAAAAAATTATTTGTCCTTGAAGTGGATTTGCCAGAAACCTTCTGATTGGCCAAGCCTCCTCAGGAAAAACTTATTGGAGCCCAGCGGGACCCCATTGTGGTGATATTTGCACTAATTGTGCAAATTGTTCTCTATTTCTCCAGATAACAGAGATAATAATAATTAATGATAATAAGATACTAAACAGAATTTATAATATTTCATCTCAAATCTTCAAGACCCTTATGCTTTTGGACAACTAAGAAGGTGCATCTTAGAGCATTATTCTCAATTTCCTCGTCCAAGTTCAATTGTTCTGTGCTGAAAACCATGAAATGCTTCAGAAACAAACTACACGATTAGAAATTAATGAGCATTTCAGAATTGCAGTAGCTCATATTCTGTTATCCTAAATTAGCACTTTAAAATGCTTGATTTTACCCTACTGATATTAATTAAACTCACCACGTGCTCATATATGACAAATTAAGGGACTTTTTCAAAAAGAACTCATCTAGCTTTAATTACAACAAACTGAATATTATACAGAAAACAGTGCTCCAAAGTACTGCTTTCAGTTCACATATGATATATTCAAATTAATTAATGGCTATAATTTTAAATTATTAACAAAGAGACAAAGACAGTTAAATTGGATAGTTTAAACTGCTATATGTCCGGCTACTAGAGAATGAGATAATTATTATCTCACAACACTCATGGGATACAGAAAAAATCATTGACTAAATTAATGTGGCATAAGCTAATTTTATATTTCCACACTGTCAGAATAATTCCTTTTCAAATCTGACAAAGTCTTGTGTGGCATATCTGGTCCTAATTTAGCCAATTGTCTTAATTCATGTAGACTATGTTTTTGTAGTTTGCTTAGTAGAATGAGAAATTAGATTCTTTTTACTTCTTTTTATACTTTGTGATCCTTAAATTAAGTTCTTCTAAGAAAGAATTTAAATATGAACTTTAATCCCATGTACTTAAGAGCTATAATTTGCCAGGCGATTAAGTAAGATTCCAAAATCAGGGTGCATTTCGCTCAAATCACTCAGAGTCAGTGAGGAACTTTATATGGTGTTTAAAAAAAAGCAGATGTAAAGACTAGTTAGATCTTCTTGACTACCTTAATTAGTAAAGATAAGCTAGTCTGGTGGTCTGTTCAGTTAATAAATTGGGGTCATGAGAACTAGTTTGGGATCTCTACCCAGCCCTGCAATTGCTGTTCATGTGTGAGGAAGGAGTTTTGAGACTCACTCTCCCATAACTGTGAGCTCACTGTATTTTCCCAATGAAAAACAAAACCAAAGCAAAGCTAAAATGTTGTCTGAAGTATATCTTGGAAATCTGCAACAATTTGAGCAAAGTAATTATTTTTTTGAAAAAATTCAATTTTAGCAATTTTTTACCAGTAAATATTCAATCAAAAAGTCTTGATATGCAGGAGATTGAAAAACAGAAACCTCACTCCCCCCTCAAAACCAAGAACAAACAAACAAACACAAAACAAACTAAAAGCAAAAACAAAACAAACAAATAAACAAAAAAAACCAGAAAGAACCCACCAAAACCCCAAAAGTAAACCAGCAGCAACAGAAAACATATGAAAAAGGAATCAACCCCAATCACAAAAGAAAAACAAACAAACAAAAAACAGAGACAAATTGAAGCAATTGACTTAAGCTGTCTGGGATTTCCCTTTAAAGACCAAGAGCCTACTATCTAGGTTTTGGGAAATTAAATTAAATATGTCAAGCAAGCAATCTGGATCTGGCTCAAAGTCAATACAGAGAGAAATCACTAAATAAAGTCAATAACACAGTCTCCTATTTGATGACAAAGAATAGAGAAGAACTCAAATATCAGTTCAGAAGTGGAGATTAAAAGGTAAAGAGAGATACACAAAAATGCAAACAAATAAATTTATCAAAGAGTGCCTCACGAATTAGCTACTTTAGGGAGAGACTGAACATGTTGATGTGTGAATTTAAACCTCAAAATATAGGATGCATGCAGACCTTTCATTAAAAGGTAGTACTAATAGAAGAGTGACTTTTAAGCTAGGGAAAGTCAAATATGCCATATTATCTCACAGTTAAAAGCAATAAACTTAGCATGCAAATAAGAAGCCTTACTTTTTTCACTTACCTGAAGACACTTCAGTTCTTCTGATATTCCATGTTCAAAACTTACCAAAAAAAAAAAAAAAAAATCTCCATAAATGACATGCTGTTCCCATTTATATGGGAACATATATATTTTAGATTTCAAAAAAAAAAAAGTATCAATAGCAATTCTTAAACAAAGTTAAATGTCCAGGACCTGTGGATATCCCCTGTGAATTTTATTGGATGTTTAAGGAAGTTCCTTGGAGTACTCTTAATTCTGTTACACTCTGCTGTAAAGACCTGAATTTATGATGATTTTATGGGGCAAATCACCTGTGAATCACAAGAAAAATATAGAACAACACTAGAATTCAAATTAAAATCCACATTCTTCTTCATCTTAAACACAGTTCAAAGTAGATTTACAAAACAACTTAATGATGCTCAACAAAACACTTAGTAGTACTCACAAGAATTGTTCATGGTGTCAGATCAAAAAAAAATAATTTTCTGTTGCTTTCACTGAATTTAAGCACACCTGTACCAGAATAGGACAGAACTTCTTATTTCAAGTCCCATCCCATGCAGAACCTACATTTCCTGCTTTCTTCCAGGTGCTCTAATGGATTATTTGTCTGTATTTAAGGCTAAGATCAGCTGCTTAAATCAGTAAGATCAAATCTCTCCTGTTTGAATTGTAGAGGAGAACGAGGTATGTCCTTGTCTCTTTTACTGTTGTCTAGGACCATGGAACAATTTGTAAAGAGGATAGGACCCGATGAATCCAGAGAGATTTGACTAGGAAGAATGCAGCAGGAAATAAGTTTATATGGTGATGATGTCATATTATTTTTGTGTAGCCTGAACAGTTGTTTAAAATAAATATATAAACTAATCTGTGATTTCAGGAAAGTGTCTGGCTATATAGGTAAATAATGTCTAATAGAAAGTGCCAGTTAAATCTGCCTTACTCAAAGAAGTAATTTCACCAAAAAACACTTGGATTCGATAACTTATTCAAGAATTAAAATTTCATGAAATCAAGAAAATTTCAGTAAAAATTAAATACCAGAACACTGATCTATTAATAAACAATTGACATCTGAAGTGTTGAGGAGAAACACTATTCCTTGATATGTGTTTGTGGATGAACCAATCACTGTTAAGTGAAGTTTTGATCAAGTTATCCCTCTTATTTCAATTTTATTTAATAACCCACTCAGATAAAGCTTTACTAGGTCCAGAGGAATTTATGTAAAATCCAAAAAGATAAAGAAGAACAAAGTTTATATGAGAAACAAGGCAATTATATTACATGCTGCCAACAAACAAAAAAGATCAGTGTGTAAGAGGATTCTACACTTGAAGAGAAACCTACATTTGAAAAAAGCAGCACATCACCCAACCTTTGGTAGGAAGAACTGGTATCATATGCAGAAATTATAACTCAGAGATTTCCTTTTCACCTTTAGATTTGTCCTGTTTTTAAGAAGAAAACATAAATGGTTAAACATCATTGCAACCTTTATTTCACTCTCTTTTTTTTTAACACAGACTAACACAGTGCTTTCTGAGCTAATTTTAAATTGAACTATATTGCATATTGAACAAGAAAACCATGTGGAACTTAAAACCTTTAGTGAAACCATTAGAAGTACGGATGAGTTATCCAAATGGCTGACTGTCCTGTTAAATTTGTACACTTCACCCTTATCTGTCCTTCTTTGCTCTGGCCACTGAGCAACATGCCACACTGGGCAAATGCAGAGGGAATGCAGGTTCATTGGAGATTCTTCAAGTCATATATACAAAGATCACATCCGACATCTTAATTTTTGCTACACTATTCCTTATGCTAACCATATTCATGTATTTAGTACACATGAAGAATATTTCCCATGTGGAAATACATGAAATAAATGGTAGTTCAGTGTTTCCCTTGTTTCTGTCATCATCCAGTGAACTGAGGATGCAGTGTCCTGTTGGAAACACTATGTTTTGTTTAACTGAATGAGTGCCTAAATGTATTTTTTCTACATTTTGTGGCAGTGAACAGTGTCAGAAGATCAAACGTTTTCCCTGTAAGTCATTGGCAGGAGAGCTCTGTTCTAATGCATTTGTGACCACTGCTATTTGCAGAAATTAAATGCTACTTATGAGGATGAGTAGTTCTAGAGCTATGTATAGGAGGACTCTGTTAGCACATTTGGCATAAGATTCCGTTTTCTTTTATCATATGCCTTTTACCTCACGACGTTTGTTTTTTGGTTTTTTTTTCAGAAATTATTCTACTTTAGAATACTGTGGGACTCATAACATTAAGAAAATGAAGAATTCTTTCAAAGACCTCATCATTCATCAGAGAAAACAATATCATCTTTTGATTCCAGGTTATTTTCTGTTTTTTTTTTTATTTTTTAATTATTGAGAGTCATGACACGCAAAGCTGCTCTTATGTAACAAAATATTTAAGAAGTCAAATTCAACTTCAAAAGTATTTAATAAAATATTCCAGTATAGGCAATGATACTTTTAGTAGGAAAATCAGAAAAAATTATAGAGATTCTTTTACTTAGCTGGGACAATTTTTTGCTTCTCCCTGTTTTATATTCTCTTTCATCCTTTTGAATATCTCATAAAATCTTGCATTAAGTGAAAAGAAGATGTTTCAAGATCTCTCCCTTTCTAGGCATCTTCCTTTTATTTCCCTTTCAAGTGAGCAATAGGTGGGGATTCTCACAACTTTTCTTCAAATGTGCCTGTACTTCTGATTTGTGGAAGTTCGTATTAAATGGCTTCTTCTTTCACAACTTTTTTTTCCCCTGCAAATAAAGGTATGTTTAAAATTAAAGTTCTGTTAGTAATTTAACAGGCTTTTCACTGTGATCTTTCCCAACCCAAGAGATTTCTTTCCTGAAGAACAAGGTTTATGCTTCTAGTAAACATTTACTAGACCTTCTCTGCTCTAATCTTCCAGCATAGTCTTACAAAGTACTTGTCTTTGTTCTTTTTTGATGAAGAAACTTTTAATGAACTATTAGCTGCAACATTTTGATTCTGCTGTAAATAATGAAAATTGTAATGAATGAGACTGCATCTGACTTTGAAGAGTTTAACCTACGTGTGTTTTGGCTGTTCTCTTTTGCTTTGTTATATTAGATAATAGTCATTGGAATTCTTTTCATCTTGGTTTCTATTGAGAATGATCTGTCACTGCTAAGATTATCAAGGATGTTCTACAATGCAAACTTAACATTTCTTTAGAAGTTCCAAGAGTGTCCTGGTCAGGACGATTTAATATTAACTAACACACACTAATTTTTAATAACTTGGAGATCTGTGATGTGCGTATTGCCTTGAACATGAAATTTTACTATTGTTCTGGTCTTCTCTTCCTTTGATAGCAGAGAATTACTGACATTAATTAAACATGAAGGTATATTTTATTTCACTTACAGAGTTCTACTTACACTTCACTTCCTATAGGATTTCATTAATTTTTCTTATTTTAAAAAAGATTATGTGTTATATATTAGTTCCAGTGATGGTCTTTTCCTCTACTGTGTTTTTGCTTTTCAGTCTATTCTGATATGCCTATGAAGTGCATTCCTCCAGTGCATCATGTAAGATGTATAGAATTTATCACCTTCTTTTTTTCTGGGCACACTTTATATATACTTATTAAGGTCATGAACCTTGAAGTGTTGTAATATAGATAGTTCCATCTCTAATTTCTGCGATATAATTGTATAAAACTAAACTTTTATTTCCCACAGTTTCATAGTGATGCATTAATTATCATTCTTACCTGTTTGTTTGGTTTTTTGTTTTCTAATTTGTGCATGTTGTTTTTTCCTATTCCCGTAAACTTACTTTTTTTAGCATAAAGATTTTTTTCCATTCTCACATTTGTTTTAAGCGTCTTGTTAAATTGATTCAGTACTCATTTTTTTCAATTACAAAACACTCAGTTATATCCAATTCTTTTGTTTATTATATGGTAAAATATGGGTGACTTTTAACCTCTCTCACTTGCATAGCTGAAATGTACACCTTGAAAAAAAATGAAGTGTTAGGCACTGTAAATGAAACAGCTGACAATCCTGTCTCTTTCTCAACATTTATGTTTTCCAATGCATGTAAATTAATATAAGAGAAAAATATATAATATATAATTTGCAGAAACATTTCTTGTTCCTTTTTTATGTAAATGATTTGTTTGACATTTTTGATGTGCTATTTACTAACTATTTACATCTATTTGTTTCTGTAACATTTTGTAAATTCCAGATTTTTTCAGTGTTTAAATTTATGTGCACTTTGCCTAATCCACCATGGAAAGGTGGATCATACCACAAATGAGGAGATCAAGACTAAGAATGGGTTCCATTTCCTACAAAATTTTATTGATCAGATATTATAGACCAAAATTCTGGTTTTGTGATTCCATAGAAGGTGTATTTTACATTAAAAATTTAAATTAATATAACTGTAATAGATATTATAATATATATAATAACTGACAAAAAAGAAATATGAGCAATCTTATTTTCATGAGCTTCTATTACCTTTTTTTTTTTTTTTTTCCCTTCTTGGTATTCCTTCTTTTTTTTTTTTTTAATTTTCATGTCACATTCCATCCTTACTTCCAAAACTTTAGTAAAATCTTCACAGGTAATTTATGTTCTTTTCAATTCATGTTGCCCAGATGCAAAAGCGATCTGGAATGGCAGTTGCAGTTTTTCGGTTTTGTGTGTGAGTTGTGTAGGTAGATGGAGAGTAAATGTCTTCTAACTAAATCCTCAAAGAAGTGTATGAAAATTGACTGAATGGAACAAAGTGGATCTTTTGTTGTTTAGAGTCTCCACTGTTCTTAGAGACATTTAAGATTGAATTGCTGCCCTGGATAATATGATAAATCTCTTTATGAATATCTCAGTAAGAAAATCTACATAGACACTCCAATTCATGTAGATATCTGAGTAAGTTAATTTCTTTGAGTCTATTATGTCAGTAGAGTTTTTTTAAGCCTGTAGGTCAATGTCTCTTTAGCCCATTAGGTCTTTTAAGCCCAAGAAGAAGTTATACACACACATTAACTCTTTTTATTGAAGTCCCTTATGACTTTTTGATGATAGGAAGTCACAGAGAATGATCAGTAGAACTCTTTCAGAACTTTAATGAAATAATAGATTTTCTCAAAATACCCAAAAGGCCAGAATCCAGATCATGAACTAATGATCTGTAGCATCTGGTCTTGAAAACGTACACATTTCCTTGGTTGTAAGGCTGCCTAAAGCTTTTCAAACTAGACTGCTCTTTCAAAAAAGTTAAACTGTCTTAAAGGAGTTTTACTGATATAATTGACACTAAGTGTTCTTTAGTGTAGCCAGATAAAGGATTCCACAGCAACCCTTCATTCTACAGAAAGGTGCTCCTTAAGAATTTCCCAAAAGCAATATCAAGGGTACAAGAGAAAAAAAGCATAGATAGATGTTAAGCACATGTTGGCAGTGGTCATTTGTAATAATATATCCTTTCTGCTTTCACTTTCCTGAGCATCTGGAAGACTACAAATCATCTATTGGCATCTTGGTATTGCTAGATACTTAGAATTTCTGATTAGGAACTAAATTCACTTACTTCCAAACTGGTTAATGTGGATACTAACCAAAAACATTGTTTCACATATGTGAAGCAAAGAGAAGAGGTCTCATTTTAAGGTTATTAACCTTGCAAATTTAAAATTAGAACATATATATATTACTTAACTATGATCTGTAAAGAAAAGCTTAGTTGAACAATTGTTAGTGTCACAAACTAAACTTGGGATTTTTCAGCCTGGAAAAGAGAAGGCTGATCTAATTGTGTCTTTCCTGTATCTGAAGGGGCCTGCAAGAAAGATAGACAGGGACATTTTACAAAAGCACATAGTGACAGAACAAGGGAGGATGGCTTCAGAGTAATTTAAGATCTTCTTTACTGTGATGGTGGTGAGGTACCGGAACAGGTTGCCCAAAGAAGCTGTGTATGCCCCACCCCTGAAGTTGTTCAAAGTCGGGCTGGATGGAGTTCTGAGCAACCTGGTCTAATGAAAGGTATTTCTCCCCATGGCAGGGGGTTTGGAACTGGATGATCTTTAAAGTCCCTTGCAACCCAGTCCGTTACATGATTCTCCAATTCTACTAAGAACTTCTCTGGTTTCAGGTAAAAGACACATCCCCTACTCCCCCCAAAAATAAATTCATCTTGATGGGTAGGCTCGACAGTTTCCTTTCTCTTTTTGGTAAAGTTTCCTCACAGTATCTTCTGAAAAATGCTTTTAACTATCCATGGGTTTTCTTTACTGAAACATTAATTCACAGTTGAATCTGATTTTGTCATATTCTATTAAGAAAAAATCCACAGTTAGAAAAAGTTGAAATAAATTGCTGAAGCTGTTACAAATATTCTGGTATTAATAGTAAATATTTCAAGTGCCTGAATCCAATGAAAATACAACAATTTGATAATATTTGTGGAATTAAAATAGGAAGGTAGGATGAATATTAAAGATGTTTATGCAAAACTCCTTGAAATTTGAAACTATGAAACTCACTTCATATTCTTTCTTCAAAGGAAATTACTTACTATGAGACTAAGCGAAGAAATGTGCATAGAGTTGTTACAATTTTCAGTGCTTTATACTTCTGTTTCTAGACATTTCTTTATATTATCAGAATTAGATTTAAGTGCTATCTCTGTATTTTCACCGGCAGAAATGAAAATAAATGTTCTTTTTCAGATTTGCACAAAAGGTTATTTTTCCATAATTTTGTTTTTCTTCAGATATACCAGAATAGATGTGACTCCAATTTTAAAAGCTCTAATGTTATGTTGAAATCTACACAACATTTTATTTATTTTTTTTAAGAAGCATATAGTCTAGTAAATCAAACTACATACTTACACCCCTTTGGAAAGAGAAAAATATTATTTTCCACTATTGCTCATTAGTTGGGTTAGTAGGTAATTTTGCATAAGTACTTGTTTCTGTATTCCTTTAGGATCAACCAAATATGAATTTTGTCATCTTACTACCAGATCTCCAACTATTTGAACTTGTTAATTTTTAGTAAATTTTAGATTCTCAAAGTATTTAAGCATAAGGTGAAATTAGACAAGAGAAAATAAATTTCTGACTGAAATAAAATTTATTTCTTATCTCTGAAATCTGGAGAATATATTCACAGAGGAAGACACCACCTATCAGGTTTAAGTTTCTAGCTGTATCAATTTATTCTTTTTATTTAGAACACTGCACAGATAAATTACTTTCTATGTAGAAACAATTTTTTTTAACTCTTTGTTGGCACGTTTTCAAGAGTTGCTCATTACACATGCATTTTCCAGTATTTTGAGTGTGCAGGAATTGTTAATTGTTTCTGAATTTAAGAGTCTTTGTAGAAGATTATGAGCCAGATCTGAAATAATTTAAAGACTGAAAATGGACAGGCTTTAAGTTCATGGTTTAGTAGTCTGTGGAGCATGGTGAAAAGTAAGGAAGTGTGAGAGTGGGACTGGAGTTAGATCACACTCCTCACATTTTTCTTCCTAAGTTTCAGGAGTTAGCAGTGGAAAAGGAGCTTTGATGCTTGTGTTAGACATTTCCTTTCACACTGTGCCCTGAGAACATGAAGCAGGCCACAAGCCCAGGACATTTCCCAGTGGAATGGCAGTCATGGAAAAGAGCCGATAAATCAAATCATACAATAGTGTGAAACTGGTTTAGGATTTTACTGGTAACAAATGCTTACCTATAACCTACATCTAGCCTGAGGCAGCCTTCAATTATCCAATATTACATTAAACCAAAAGCAAAAGCACCAGGAGCCTTAGCCTACATTGTACTCTGCAGAGTATACAGACAAATAACAATATAAAAAATTCTTGTTAAAAAAACTTTAATTCTGAGATTTAAGGAATACTAAAAATCAAAAAAACCAGACATTTGCAGAGTTGAGGCTGTCAGTATAATTCAAGCAATGCCATCATAATACTACAATCCCGGTTTATTTTCCTGGAGGTTACAAACCCAAACTTATACATTTTATAATTTCCTGAAAAAGAGTTTTGGCACTTAATTTAACATTGATTTCTTCCTATTCTAGAAGTAAAACAAAATCACTTCCTGCAGTTCCTGAAAGGAATAAGTTATTTCCTCTACATTAAAACAATATTGATCCTCTACCTTAAAACCAATACTCATTATGCAGAACTAGAAAGTAATGATTATGAACTAGCTGTCATTTTCATATGTGACACCAGATTCTGAAAAAGACTAACTCCAAAAGGTACAGCACCACAAAAAGAAGAAAACCAAAGTACTTTGTATTCAATATAGGTTTAGACTGGGTACATACCTACACTCAGTTCTCTATACAAATTAACTTTTAAACTTTCTGTGGGCCCCGCCATACTGCCAAAAAATACTTCAACCTGAGCTGAACTTTATGTACCTACAATGACTAAGCTACTCTCACCATATGAAAGAAGTTTTTTTCATATAGCACGTATTGGAAGTTGAATTTGAAGCAGCTGTGCTTCTATGAACCCACTACTAATAGTAATTTTACTATTTGCACTGGATACAAAGTAATTCACAGATAAGAGGTGTTTGAAGAAGCTATAACCTCTCTCCTACAAGAAACTATTTTCTGGCTGAGAAAATAGTAGCTGATCATATAAGGACTTTTTTTCTACTTTTAAAGAATGGTCTGGTCAGCAAGAATGGGAGGGGAATTCTTCACTACAATATGGGTACTGCCCAGCTTTTGACAGTCAGAGGCAAAATTATCCATTGTCCCTAAAGACAACAAAATAAACTTCAAGTAATTTTTTTTGTACTTCAAGCATTTTGTGCTATACTTCAAGCACACTGTATAGCAAACTTAGCTCAGGGGAAGGGAAGCTCACAAAGGCCGTCTGTGGTCTCTCTCTGGGCTCTTTAGTGGACCAGAATAGCCCTGGCTGAAAATCAGTTGATTAATTCATGTCTCAGTCCTACCTTTTCAGTTGAAGATCAGTGAGCCTATGCTCCATATTCATCCCCTCTTTTTTGACTTAGCAAGTTCTGCTCCAGCTAAACCTGAGGCTCTTAGATTATTTTATGGCACTCAAATCTTTTTACTAACAGTTATTGGGACTCAAAAGCATGTGAACTTCATATCCTCATTGTAAATCAAATGATAGTAGGACATACCAGATGTTGCAAAATGGTAAGTGAACGCCTGTGAGTCAGGGAAGACAACAATGCAGGGTTGCTTAAGGTGTTGCCCTGTCATGTTAGCATGACAAACCAGTTGTAGAATCTTTCTGCTTGAACTACACGAAGGTATGATGCTACATTTTTCACATAACAGTCAGTATGCAGTACTGTGTGGCCATTCCACTGTGCCCACACGCTTGAATAAATCTTAATCTTTCACATCCTTTCACTGTAAGTGCTCTTGTTTTGTTGACTCACATGGAGATACTGGGAGTGGAAAATACCTTTCAGAACACTACACATGACAGACACCCTTTTGTATTGTTGGATTTTACAGTGTTTAGAATCCACATTCAGTTGGTTTTGTATGGATAGACATAGTAATTAATCATTCATTGATCTCTTTATAAAAGAGAGGTGGTTTAGCAGGTTTCTTTTAAAAATATTCTAAGCAAGATGTTAGACTTCACTGAGTTAGCATTGAAATAGATGTTTCAGGTACAATTCTGGAATCTTGTCACAAAGAGAGAGCCTTTGATTTCATCAGCAATAAAATGACAGGTTAATTTTCTGTAAATAATTTTCATTTTTTTTAATCAGAAAGTACATCGTATCCCTCTTCTTCTTCTAATATTAAGCATTTGTAAACTTCTTTGTAACTTTGAAGAGAATTATGAATTGATACTCTGACAGCTGTTTCTAGAAACAGAAAATAGTTCTGGTAAATGAAATTAGAACCAAATGCATTTGGCAGACAAGTGAATCAAGGATTGCAGATTCTATTGGGGTAAGTCTCCCTACATCAGAACGTAGTCCAGCAGCTTGATAGACTCTGAGTTGTAGTCACTGTGTGATGAAGTTATGATTTCAGAATACCTACATAATATGAATGTAAGTAATTAGACGAAACCTGACTAGATCCTTGGCAAGGGACAGTAAACAAAAATGATCTTGCTAAATGAGTCATTTCCGGCAGCACTAGACAGCATGTCTGTACTTATCAAAGATGAGGCAGGAAAGAAAGCCACATCAACTGTTATGTAGGTTGATATTAATCACAGTTCAAAATTAACAAGGATTTTATATCAAATGCACTGTTGTCTTTCTCTGCCTAATATTAAGTCAAAGTGTAATTTCTCACTATTTGTTGGAATATTAGATTATTTTATCCTTTTTAAAATTTTTTTCATCATTTTGAATGAAATACAAAGAAGATCTAACTCTGTTACGATGTTGCAACTGACTTTGAACTGGTTTTCCCTATAAAGCTATTGCCAGAGAAGTGCTAACTCAAGCTTTAGTAAGAGCCATTCTAAAGGGTTCCCTAAACCTCCAGACAGTTCTACATTTTCAAGGAAAACTTACATAAATTGACGTTTTAATTTATGTTAAGAGAAATGACCTATATATTAGAAATAAATGAAGGATACGATTTTCGGAAGAGGCAACCGTGTTCCAGCTCCTATGAAGCGTTGTAGTGCTTGGATCTAGTTTCTTGAACTATTTTCCTGAATTGGTGGCCTTTAATTAGAGTCAGAGAAAAACTGCTTTAATATACAACTTCGATAATCTTGTCATCCAGACTGATAATTATTTGCAAAAATATGAATACAATGTTCTTAAAAAAATTAGGTATTTTGAGGAACAAAGACATTGAACTACATACATGGAAGACAAATCATTGATAGCTACCATTTCCCACCATATTTATAGTAAAATCACACGCCTGATCCTGGTGTCTCCCCTGCCTGGTAAGTATAGTCTAAGCTGGTCTGAGAAGAATAAAACTAAGAGTTACTAAGGAGACACCATCACTGGTGATTTCCCAGGAAAAGGCCAGTGTCAGAAATTACAGAAAGGTTACTCCATTTTCTAACCAGCTGAGGTATGTGATTCTTTTGGTCAATCACAATGACACATTAAACCTGGTGCTCTAACAATACCACACAAAGTACAATCAAAATCATAGAAGAATAAGAGACATTTACATTCAGTTCATTTCTGTACAATGAAAATGTCAGCTTTGAACTGAGTATGTGAGAATAGAAATATTCAGAGAAAGATTTTAATTTCCAAGAACAAGGATCCAAATTCTTCATCAAGAAAGGCTTTTGTCATTAAAATAAAAGCATTTGTATCTATGAGCTGATCAAAAGAAAAAGGAGGAAATTTTTTATCTCACACTTCTTTCTAGTATGAGAAAAAAAGTCTGAGGCAACCATAAGCCATCACAGTCTCAAAATTACTAAAATTATCTGTAGCACACTCAAAAGGTAAAGTCCTTGAGGTAGGTAATCTGAAGGCTTTCACATCACATCTTGGTTTAAGAAAACAGCATGTCTAGGAAGTAGAATACAGTAGAGGGAACTAAAAGACACATTTTGATAACATTTTCTACTGTCAGTCTGATTTTGCCTTACTGATTTGCCTGCCTGGACACTGTTTGGTTGTTCACTTTTTTTTTCTTTTGCTTTGTGATTTTCGCATGGATGATATGGCAAATTACTACTTTGCTGTTTCAAAGATACTTGTCTTGTAATTTTTTTCCCCATGCTTCTAGCTATTTCAGATAGTTAAAAAGGTTCTTGATGTGATTTCCAGGCTACACATGACAATATTTTCTATCAGTTTTGCTATATCTTCAATCTACAACTTCATAACTTCACTTATGAAGTTACTGAATTTAGTCCTTATGGAATTTTCCATTGGTGTATGATTTTTACAGATAGTTCCCTTCACTTTGTGCAATAATGCCTTTAAGAGATATCTGGAGCCAAGCTGATGCCCTGCAAAAGAGCTAAATAGGGATAGAGCAGAAGAGGGAAGGAATGCAGACAGAACTTTCTCCTTTTCTGTTCCTATCACAAGGGTACTAAAGCAATGGGTGTAGTGATGATAGTGTCTATTTCTGAAATCATCCATATATCTGATACAATTAAAAAAACCCAAACAGGCTTCAGTGTTATTTTTCTCAGCCATGATCAGCAAAGTGTTTCCATGTACTTCATGGAAAGAGTTTGTAATTACTTCAAATTTGAGGAGATAGTTGAAATAAATTATTTTGGTCAAATCACAGCCGTTGCAACAACAGACAAAAAGACTAAGATACTCATAGAAAGAAATTTTCTGCCTAAAGCAAAACAATGATATAAATATCATAGAAAGAGAGAAAGTTAAAGTTACTGGTCCTACTGGTTCTACTGTCTCCCAAAGTGAACAAAAATCTCCTGCAACCTGGGCACAGAACAAACCAAATTAATGAGTTCCTGAATTAAAATGGTTTGAGACACAGCATCTACTGCGGAAAAAACTAGGCAAACTTAGTTCCTGTGTAAAATGAATGATGTAACGAGGAAAAAAGTAGGCATTTTCTTACATTTTAAGGAATAAAAGAACAGACTACATAGAAATTGTAGACTCCATAGTCTTTGGAGTTTGCTGAAGTTGTTGGGATGTGTTCCAACCACCTTGCAGACTTTGGAAGAGACATGGTGCAGAATTCCCACTAATATATCAAAAGACACTCTCAGGTTAGTAATAGTAATAACAATAATTCTGACACAGGTTTTTACTGAGAAGACAAGAACAACATACGGAAAGGTGTCATATTTCCTTGACTCTGGCCTGATCTGATCATAACACTAAAGAAATAAAGTCAGTGAAGATTTGGGGGTGTGGATTGTTAGGGGCTGCCTAAGCCACAAACAGGATTCCTGAAACAGTTGCAATTGGATCCACCCACAGCTGCTTACCTTGTCAGCAGAAACTGTTGCCTTTATTACAGAGACTAACTGAACACAGGGCAAGAGCTGAACTTGATATTTTGAAGCCTGGTATAGTAACCTTAACCATTTGTTTTGTTTTTCCTTACTATG
>JAWMRA010000041.1:18109173-18170157 GCA_035584735.1 Pseudotriccus pelzelni | reverse complement strand
TTACTATGCTGGGCAAAATAGTGGTCACATGAGCAGAAGGCTTTCTCCTGAAAGAAGGCCAGAGCTGGCACTAGGTGGCAGGAACTGGGGTGGCTGTCCCCAGTTCTGACTGGTTCCATCACTCCAAAGCCAACCGAGAAGGCTCCACATCTCAGTGACGCAGTGTAATTAACTTCAGTGGTTGTGGCTCTCCCCACACTGGTCCTCTGAGTTAAAAGTAGATGAGTTTCACTGACTAATAAGTTCATAAGTTGATGATCCCAACTGTGTATATCACAATTTGAATATTTAGGCATGAAAATTGTCTGAGGTTTGTTTTTGTTGTTGTTGTTGTTGTTTTTTTTTTGTGATAGAGTAGAAATTATTCACTAAAGTTTTTGATTAAAGTTTACCTGTTTAACCAAAGTTTTCTTCTCTCTGAGGTCAAGCAAACTACTTTTTCATCTTGATAGTGTTCACCAATCCTTACACTGATTTCTTTCTTACTAAGATCTAGAAAATTATTCTTACTCATTAATTGCCAAATAAATTGCAGCCCAGAGGAGAGAAAGCTTATGGGCTGCTTCTTCAGTGCTAAAAATGTTGTGTTTGAATTTTAAAATTAGACAAGCTGTTCAGTAACAGATGGATTTTCCATTCTGCCGTCTATTGATCTACCAATTTAATGATCAATCAGTGGATCTATCTTTTAAATATATGGAGTAATACCTTGACTATCCATAGATCTATAAGTCTGTTTCAGGTTTGTTCCACCAAAATATAGTAATTTGTTCCTAAATGTGTTTCACATTAACATTGTTCTTTTCTTGAATTTATTGAAAGTAGTTCTGTGCTGTTTCATCAGTTGTGTGGCAACTATTATGATGAAATAGAGTCATAAGGCCAAAAAATCAGAAATACATAAAGAATGTGGTACAACTGCAACTTAAATTGAAAAAACATTCCTGTTCTGTAATATATTTCCAAGCTGGCAATTTATCAGAAAGTCTTACTCTAAAAAAAGAACCCCTCAGTTAGCAAGCCTGGAATAAACCTACTCAAAACCGAAAGGTCTGACCCAGCTGTTGGCATTATTCATATGAAATATTTCACTGGCATAATTAAAAAATACTTTAACGTCTCGTTTCAAGTATTGTTGAATGCAAATACTGCAGGCCAAGCTCTTTCTTTCAAAATAAATGAGCAGTTGCAGAACAATAAAAACAGTTGAGGCATTTATGCTAAGACATGAAAAGCAGGATGCCAAGGCGGGTTTCTAAACCACATTCCAAGCATTTTAAATGCCTTTTGATTGTTACCACAAACCCACCAATTGTTGTGAAAAGGGTATGTGTCATCAAGCCACAGGCGAGGCCTTGAATACATCTGGCTCAATGTTTGTGGCACTGATGTTAAAACACCGCTCAGTCACAGTTATGCAGCGACTATTGCCAGTCTCACATCACCATCCTTTTGTAGGAGCACGTCTGCCTCTCTGCTAATGGCATAAATTAGTTCAGAAGATCAGGATGAATTCATGCATTCTTCTCTACATGAAACACATTTATGATTTTTAAGTTACACCACACAGTGAAACTGAAGTCTTTCATCAGCCACTATTTTCTGTGTTCTCTTAAGGCTCCAGATTCCCTCAGAACTTTCCTGTCATAGAGGCGTGCTGGCTTTCCATATTTTAAGATGCTGTTTTGTGCTGGTCTGAATACCAGAATAAAAGTACAAGTAGTTTAAACCGAAATGCTTACTGTATAAATTTCTGTCACTCTCCAAACCAATAACAGTGGCAATGGGTTTTTGGAGAGGATGTCATGGGTAGGACTTCTTTAGTCCATTTTCCCCTGAATATGTTTTCTTTCTCCATGTCAAAATTTTATTTGTATGGGAGGTGTGATAAATGCCTCGGTTTTGGTCAGGCAGAAGTCTGTTCAGAAGAAAATCCTCAGTAAATAGCTACTCCACACACACAGTGACTTAGCAACTATCGTGCATTTGATCTTCAGTGCACAAAAGCAGAGGACCTGATACTCCCAGTGTTCAACATCCTCATTTCAGTTGATCTGGAAAGTCTATCGGTGTAAGTGTTTAAAAACATATATCACGGGTCCAATTCATTGTGGGTTTGAGACTAGTATATCGAGACTAGTATATCTGTAATTCTGTTCAGAATCTTCTGGATCAAAATATACAAGAAATCAAATAAATCACAGTTAATTGTTGTATATCTGATTGAGAAGGAAAGCACTTGGACATGTTGAACTTCATGAAATTCTCATGGGCCCACTTTTGAAGCTTGTACAGGTCCCCCCTGGATGGTATGCCTCCCTTCTATTGTGTCAGCTGCATTGCTCAGTGTCATGTCATCTGCAGACTTGATATCACTTTCTTTGTCATTGATAAAGATATTAAAGAGCAATAGCTCCAACAAAGATCTCTAAGCAACACCACTCCACTGGCCTCCAGCAGGACATAGAGGCATTGTCAACTCTGTCTGTGTCCATTCAGCCAATTCCTTATCCACCAGAGTCCACCCTTCAAATCCATGAGTCTCCATTTGGAGATAAGGAAGTTGTGTGGGACCATGCCAAAAGCCTGACAGAAGTCTAGGTAGATGACATCAGTCATCCTTCCCTTGTCAGCTATTGCAGTCACTTAATCATAGAAGGCTACCAGATTGTTCAATTGAGCAATTGCATACAGAGATAGCATTTGATGCTTTGGAAATAACATTAGGTATCATAACATGTTTTATTTTCAGATTGAGTGCAAAAGAGGGGGAAACTGAACACCAGCTGTAGGCATTCACCTCTAGATAACAATACTTCTGGTGCCAATATTGCCTTTATCCTGCAGAAAAGCTTTCTCAACATTACAGCAAAGAGATGAGATTAGACCTCAGGCAGTTGATTCTCTGTCCTCTCTACAGACATCATTTGTCTTTAAGAAGTAAGAAGAAAATCTTTAATTTAGAGTAGTATTGGACGAACTTCAAATGATCCAGTGAGCCCTGATATTTATCTGTTCTCTTTGATGAGATGTCTGGAAGAATTTCCTGTTTCTAATGTGATTGAAAATATTGAGACACTTTCCAAAGAAGTTTCATAACTTTTCACTTCTAATGCTGCTTATAACAAGGAAGAACAGTCTTTGAAAATCAGGGGAACTCCCTCATAAATGTTCCAGGAATTTTCTGAGCTTCCTGGAAGTTCAAAATCTGTCTCAGTCAGCATTAGCATAGTCTTGAGTAATATCTTCATTTTTTTCTTACACGTCAGATCTTGCTTGTGTTTTATTCACAAGTAATGAAAGAGCAGAGGAAGAACTGAAGAGACTAGAAAGAAAACAGCTGTCCCATCATGGTCTTAGAAGCACAACTTTAGCCTTCTTTCAGTAACCTCACCTGACAAGACAGGACAAAGGTTTGCTATCCAGCAAGTAAGAAAAGGGAATGGAAGTGTATGTGGGAGAGATTGTTTATATATCAGTTTGACCATATACCTAGTTGTTTGGGGGAATTCTTTTCCTTTGAAGGTATCTGTTTAATAAAAAATGTAGTTTTCTACAGAATGTACCAATATGGAATCTGAATGTCCAGGGAACTTTCATTTTCTGTAGAACACCTGATAGCATTCTAAACTTCGTGCACTTCAGTCTGTTGTTTTTTTCTAGCCTGCAATATTAGACTGCTATTTCAAAATATAGACAAGTATAGTCATGCTATTTCAGAAGATTATAAACTAAGATTAAGAAACATAAAAATTATATATTTCTGAGCAATCTGAATTAATTTCTTTTGTGTATATGCACATGTTGACAGTCTTTAATGATATCACAGTCATTATTTTCAGCCTCATTCAGTGTTCAGGATGGCTGTGGAGGTGAATCAGGGTTGAAGAGTGAGCAGTCAAGGGATCTGCAATTATGTTCATTGAAGAAGCTGTTTTTTCATTGTTTACTAAAAAAAGAACATTACAAGTTGTAGATCCAGGAGTGTCTTGAATTAAATTAGAAGAATCCTGGGGACTCCAAGCCTCCAACAAATCTGATTCTATACAGAACTCTAACAGATAATAGCTAATTTGGTACTTTCCATTTTCCGGGTGCCCATCATAATACACTTATCACACACCTGTAGAAATACTGAGCATTAACACCTCCCTCCTGAGTTACATTGAGCTCTATGATGACATTTTAGAGTTCTTAACAGTCCTTTGAAAAAACAAGCCCTAGACTGTTTGATGAAGCACCCTAATTAATGAAAATATTTGACCCTTCCTTAACCTTGTGATATGCAGACCAATGAATTTTTGGATGAGAAATAGAATTATTCTCCTCATTTTGTTGAAATGTTTCCAAGATTAATTTCTCAACTTGTGAAATATTAATTTATGATAGTGAGAAATATGATTAAAAACTCATAAGAAAATTAATATTCTGCCTTTGGAGCAATGTTTGAATAATGTGCATGAAGTGGGATATTGGGCCACCCACTGAACAATAAAACAAGTTGTGAAACAGTTTCTCATTTAGGAAAAAAACTATCTATGCCTTGCACTTATTGAGGCAGAGTCCCTGTGAGGGAGAAATTTATATGATCACATAATTGAAAACAGTTAAAAACAGAGCTTTAATGTACCAGGAAATGCATTAAGATTTCAATCTTAATCCTCTGCTTTTCTCCACACTTGAATGCTTCCCTCTTAATAGTATTTTCCCTTTTTAGACCTTTTTATGCATAATTTTGTGTTTTGGTCAAAGAAATTTTCCCAGAACCACTTATGAATGTAAATTCTGCTCTTGTTAAATGTTTTTTTTCTCTGTTCCCAGTGTCAAAATTTGTATACAGAGTTACATCAGAATGACTTGGCAATATGTTTTCCTGCTTGTACACTCTCAGATTATTGTAATCGGCTGTTTGAACATCCAAATCACTCACATTGCATAAGACTGCAAAGTCTTTAGAGGATTAGTGCTTTTTAGTTTACACAGGCTAGGGGTAGCACGGGAGAAAGAATGAGATGTATAAGAAAGAAAAGGAGTATTAATTAGCTTGCCACTGAAGTTTCTCTGTATAGACAAGAAGGTTGTACGCATGGCTACTGTCTTGATGCAACAAGGACATGACAAGTGCTTGCTTCTGGCTGCTTGGTCAGGGACCACAGGGGTATATACTGGTCAGTGCTCCTTTGCCACCAGAAGGTGATCCAATTTGTGGGAAGCACACGGACTCAGTAATCCAAAAGTTAATATAGTTCAAAACTGTCTGATGTTTTGCAGAGCCTTCCCAATACAGTACTTGGTGACCCTGTCTGAAGAGCTCCTTTTTGAAAAGCAGTGGGTAATGAAGCCATGGACAGCTACTGTGTGAACCCTCTTCAAACCAGCAACACGAGTTCCCTGTGTGCAAGCATAAAAAGTAAATGAAAAATTAGTCAGCACTTGGACATAATAAGTAAGCTGAAACAGCTGGAATGTGAAGGGCATTTAAACCTTTCTGCAAAAGGTCAGGGCCAGACTGAGAACTGGGTCGTGAAATATGTAGCTAAGCCAGCTACATATCCCTTAGCCAGATCATTCACTCTTTCTAAGCCCTTTAAGAGATACTTACAAGCTTAGCATGAGGCAATATCAACTGATAGGATTCCTACCAGTTAGGCAAATTCAACAAGCAAACTGCTCCATTTACTTTTAACAGCAATGAAGTTTCATGAAAAGACAGCTGTTTGTGAACCACAAGCCTGGCAGTTTAAGCCTCTCATATTGTCAGCCAAGTTCCTATCAGTGTAGGGTATCAGCAAAGCAGAATAGGAAGTAGCCATTTCTCAGATGGCAGCAGGGTCAGGAGCCAGCACTGTGTGCATTTGTAATTCTAATGACCCCTAAAGATCAGAGTGCCATGCATATTGCGTCAAATTTACCTTTGCAATTTACAGCAAGCTAATCAGATAACAATTTTAAAGTTCAAACAGAAAAGGAAATGTTTCCAGCAGATAACACTTTTTTTATAGCTATTCTCATGGCAAAACAATATAAACTCTGGAATTCTTCCAGCTCAGAGGAATGTGAATGACTTCTGAAGATATCTCTAGCAATTATGATGGCTATCATAAAAGCATTCGAGTCACTGTGATAAGTTATATATTGAGAAAAGTGACTACACCAGCAATTAAAATCCACTCACAACAAAACAAACTAAAGATTGAACTGTGTCATCTGCTGGAAATGGAGAAAGGTTTGTCAAGTAGGTTCCTATTTAATTTTTAACCTCTTTGCTTTTGTCTAATGGTGGTTTTATGATGTAAGATAGATCAGCACAGGGCACTTAGCAGTTTATATTCAACACAGACAGATTCTTCAGGCAACTTACCAGGTAATCCTCCCTATTGTTATCTGTTTATTTCTCTGACAATAAAAAACGTAGACTGTAAGTACTATCAGAGAAGAAAAGTATATAGCAATATGTTTGTGGTGAGCTCTGAATTCACATTATAGGTGCTACTACAGTGTGGAAAGGAATAAAGTATGTTTTTCACAGTTATTGCCAAGACCTGCTGATTTTCAGTTTAAAACTTCAGAGGAAATAGAAAGCTGTAAATTCAAGAAGCCAGCTTTGAATTCTCCTCTAGTTTACATCACATATAAAAGCTGATGCAAGATGTGTGTGTGAAAAGTCATGAATAGTTACAATAGCATGTTACATAACTTCTGAAGCAAGACATACTCTTTTGTTTTCATAGCTTTCAAAAGAATTCTGTGTAGTTCAACATTATCTCAGTGCTGTTTGAAAGATATTGATGTCAGTCTGAGCTACCATGTGACAGTAAGGAGGTTGCCAGAGGGCACTTGAGGCCATTAAAGGAAGTAGTGCTTTTGCATTCCAGAGAATTCTGCAGAACTGTTAAAAGCCTGCTGAGGCTACTTTGACAATACCACTTAAACACTGCATAGCTCTCACTATCTAAACTGTGCAGATGTTTTAGTATATTGCAAAAGAGCAATCACACATACAGAAGTATTGTGACTATTAGTCATCACCAGTTATGTGAGGTGTGTACTTACGAGTGGATTTAAAAGTAAAAATAATGTTATGAATCCACACACTCTGAATACTTCAGAAAGGAAAGTTTGAATGGCTTTTCTACCCTAAGAATTCATACTACACTCTGTAGAACTGAGCTGTACATACATAGACATTTTTGTGTTTTTTCCAGAGTCTTAGATCATATTCTGCACTTCTGTCCTGCTCACAGTACTTCTGGCACACACAGGAAACAATTTACAATTTCTAAGGAACCTACTCCTGGAAGGAATCCCTGTGTACAGCCTTAACACTGTTCAGATTGCTTCCACTGAAATTACCCAGCTGGGCATGTATGTAGCAAAGACAGATACCTTAACAGGAAAGGAGTAGTTACATGTATTTGCTAAGTGCAAATGAATAAATGTTTCTAGCAAAGAGTACAAGTATTTCTGCAAAGAGAAATTTTCTCACTCTCTCTTTATAGCTCTGAGGAAGCCTTTTGTTCAAATAATGCAAGAAGTGACCAACTTTCCTGTTCTAAAAAATATTACCTGATGATTGAAGTAAAAATGAGTCTTGTGAAAGGCCTTGCTTAAAATATTTCCTCCATGTCTCTCAGGTGTACAGGAGTGAGGGAATATCAAGGAAAAGTCTCCAAAGTTGAATTACTGTCATAGAGAAAGTGGGAAAGAGCTCCTCCAGAAATCATGATGAACAACACAGTTTTTTTCCTGAAAGTTCTTGATCAGGCCTTTAATTTTTGCAAATTGCAGCCTATGCTCTGTAGATTTTACCTGGGGGAAAGACTTTCCTTGCTTTTTTGCTCTGCATGTTGCTCCCACCTCTCACTGGTTGTCTTGCTCTCTTTGTGGTGCTTACTTTTCAAGGGCAAATTTTTTGAACATTTTTTCCCCTGTCCAGGATGTATTGCAATGTCTTCACCTGCCTCTTTCCCCAGGAACTAAGCTGGCAAAACCCAGGGAGGGACAAGCTTGGATACACAAGCAGGAACAAGTACCTACCAACAGAAGGTGGGGAAGGACAGGGAGAGAAATCGTTTGGGAGTGCCTTAAGAAGATATTGTTGCCCAATAATGAGCCTTATCCCAATTATCTTTGTAATTATATGCTTAAGGTCAGCCCAAGTTAGTTTAGTATGTGAATAAAACTTCTGCATCATCTTTAAAAATAATAATCTTCATCTGTGACTGTGAAAACTATAGGAAACTGAAGGGGTCGAATTGGTAGTCAGTTACATTTGAAAGTTAAGTTTGAGTTAGCTTTTCACAAAATTCAGATTGAGTTCGGAACTGAGTCGTGGAGCCAGAGCATTACTGTTTACATTCTAGCGCTTGGGTATTCAGGACAACAAATGTGGCAACCTATATTTTCCCGTAAATATTTACATCTGCTATTTCTTGTTGCACTGTTTAGTCAGGTAAACTGTGCACTTGCATTAGCAAAATGACGTAAGATGACCTAAGTAAATAATCACTAGACGCTAAGGAGTAAATTTTAAAGACTATGCGTCACCTGTTCACTGATCATTAGTAGTGCAGTTATTTTTGGAAACAACCTGAAACCAATTCTGTATACATTTTTTCAGTGGTGAAAAATTTTGAAGTATTTTATTGTTAACCAAGTAGACATATTTCAGTTCAGGTTGCATGATTACTTTATTTCCAATTACAGCCTAGAATTTGCATGTATTATCTATTATGCATTATGCATTATCACTGTCAATACACAACATTCAAAACTAAGACCCTTTAATTTTATATAATGTTCCTAGCTGATACATTGAATTTTAGGTTATATTGGTAGTGTAATATCAAATTACATTAGTATACAATTATATTTACATAATAAACAAACTATTAAGCTACATTTTGGACAGTGACCATAATCTGTTCTTATCCTTGTTGAGTTAGTCTTGGCTAATGAGAACTAAATTAATGAACAAACACAGCTCTTACCAGCAGAGTTCTGAGTAATCCCACTGAGAAAAAATTTGCATACTTACAAGCACTGAGGTGAAACTGTGGAAAATACGGCTGAACATTAATTCGGCAGAAATAATTTGCATACATCAGTACTGGAAAAACATGGGGATTTTTTTTTTCCTTATGATAGAACAGGTTTCTCATAAGAACAAATATGAAATATTAGCAAAATGAAACCCATTTTCTAGAAAACTTACAACCTTGTCCAGCTTGACGTCAATAAATTAATGGTATAAAAAGTAACACATAGTCTACTATCTAATGCTCAACTAACACATTTTATTTTGGTGAATTAATTTACATTTTTGCTGACTGAAGTCAATACAATGATCTGAACTGTTGCGAAATTCTCTAACAGGGTTCATCACAAATTTCTTGAGCACGTCTGTACTTGTTTCTCCAGCTTATCATCTGCCAAATGGAAAGCAAGGATTTCTCTCACCTATTGAGAAGTTCCTTATGACCCATTTATTTATAAGAGAAGGTTATTCAGGATAAAGCCCCCACATCATGATTTTATGTAAGGAAAGAGAAAGATTCAGAGGGGTTCTTATTTTTATGTACAGCTCATTGCTGTGAAAAGGTTTAGAAGTGAGTGAGGAAAAGTGAAATTTTGTGGAATTCAGATGTTTTGAGTCTACCGTCCCAAAGCATCACTGTTTCTTCATATAATGACATACATTCTCCCTATGGTATATGGTTATCCTGTGCACCATAGTAATGCTAAGCCCGTTTGGTTTCAGTAAATCTTGAATTACTTTATACTGTGCTTCAACTAAAGCAATGGAATACTGCAATTATGTGATTATTACTGGACACCAACATTACAATTATATCTGTTAAAAAAAGACAATTTGTGAAAAATTCATATAGTCATATGCTCTTGGAACCAAGTGTCTAAGTATTCTAGCATTCCTGATAGCTTTATGTTTATGACTGAGTAAATGCCTACCTGCTGACTTCTTTTCCTTGAGGGCAGAAATTTGCATATGTATGTGTATGTGTGAGTATACTTTAAAAATTGCTAATTATTTTGACTATCCATTCCCTGCTAAGCGTCTACCTTTCCTTACCTCAGGCTCAGAGGAAATCTATAAAATCTCAGGAAAGGATGTTCAGACACCCATTATGATGTGACTACAATGTCTGAGACTGCAGGAGATACGGGATTTGTTCCCAATGTAATCTTCGAAATGCAGCTGAGATATCCACAGGTTTGTGAGACACTGATGTGTTGTTAACAATTATGATGAAGGACCTACTCGTGGTCTTCTGCAGTGGCAGCCATAGGCCAGAGAGGGTACCCTCTAGAACCTCAGGAGAACTAGATGATCCTATCTTGGTAATGATTTCTAAAGTCATATGCAGTCAGTGGATCTTACTGAATACAGTGGCATCCATAAAATTATTTAAAGTACCCTACTGTAAAAACACCTTTAGTCAGCTGATGTTTAAATGAATTGAATAGTTCTCTGGGTTTCAATAACTGTATCAATGTCATATATTTCTGTTGTCTATAATGACACTGCAATGTCTATGAAGTAGACATAAACATTTAAGTGCCTTGACCTGTGAGCTGAACCCTGTATAATAGTCTCCAGAAGGTTTGAGTGCCTGATGCATCCCGTGTCTTACCTGCAAGCCTCAAATGGACTTGCTGGAACTCCTCGGACATCTAACAGGGTCATTGCTATCTATGTGGGTAAATGGATCAAAGCCAGGATGTCTGAAATCAGGTGAGGAAGGTCTCTTCCAGACCCTCTAAAATTTATCAGAAATGTTTATCATACTTTGGGATTAGTGAGAAATCAGATACCTTTTAATACATTTTATGCAGTAAAATCAAGTAGTATATAACAATATGAAGAAGACAGACTAAACTTCCAGGATGCCAAAAAACCTTAAAATGTAGTTCTAGTTTGGGATACATTTTTAGTGGCTGTTTTTTCTGATAGAAATAACTGATATAATAGAGATTTAAATAACTCAGTGATAGATTCTTAACATCTAGCTTTATGATCTAAATAAAGGGATTGTAAAGAGGCTGTTGTTGCTTGTCCTGTCCCTCAAGGTAGCTATTTTGATGTAAAATACTGAAGGAGAAAAAGAATGCAGTTACCACCCTAGTGCAAAACTTTGTGGCTCCAGAATATGCTAGGAATGTGTTTGATTTTTCTCAAATTCATAAATCATGTTTATGCTGATTGTGAATAACCAAACTATTCAAAAACCACTTGAAAGCAGGATGATTGTACCACTCAGCTACTTCTTATTAATTGTAACACAGCACTTCACAAGCAGAACTTTGCTCCAGTCCCCAGCTAGCCTCAGTTATGACAAGAAGGGTGATGAATCACTAACATACAACAGTAAAACCAAAGCTAGCATACAGGTCTCTGCACCAATCTCCATATAATGTGACATAGAGATTAAGCTTAATTCTTTCTTTAGTGAGATATATGCCCAAACTGAGGCACTTAGTAGCTTAAATCTCCTCAAGAGTTAAGCAGAAAGGGAGATATTCCCCTGGAGAGATTTTAAGTAGGGTCTTCACTGTGTGTATAAGGAATCCTAGGCATGCTAACCCCCTACTACAGGTAACTAAAATAAGATTCCAACATTACTTCCAATAGTCCACATTAAATGCAGTTTATAACCTTTTATTTATTACTCCTTTATGTAAATTTAGCCCTAATGATCACTGCAAAGATGAAGAACATATATATGTTACCCTCCTCTGTGCACCTTGCAGGTTTAGATGAAAAAGATCTGAGAGTTATTGTCCTAATGACCTAAGGCAAAAAGATGGGAGAAAGATTTTGTGGATAACTTTACTCCATTAAGCAGACAGATGAAGCTTGTAAAGTTCTTGCTATGCACAAGGGCGATCAAGGACATCCTGATCCAGATGAAACATAGAATATAGTGATACTAGAAAAGATGCAGAGATTTTAAAACTCAACCTTCTAATGAAAGCGTATGTAACATATGTGTGTTTAGAGACTTATATTTCCAGTGACTCTGTTCTGTTTAGCACTTTCTCCATGTGTAGACCACAGATGTACTATCAGGCAACTAATCATGATCTGCACATAGACTATTTATTTTTCATATATTATAATGATATATACAGATAATACACACACTTCTGGAAAACATCAATTGCAAAAAAAAAAGTGGTGTTTTAACATATCTCAGCTAACTTTCTCCCTGTCAATCTGCAACAAGGAGGACAACTAGTGTGTTTTTGGTAGATGTGATGAAAGGAAAGACAGCCAAACCAATCTACTAGAACTTAAAAGAGCAAGACACCTGGCTTTGACACAGGCAGACTTCCTGTGAGATTTTGACCATGATGTCTATTGAGCTTTAGGAATGCATCAGCAGAATTTTGTAAGACGTCTTGCACAGCAAAGTTGCAAGCAAAACCAGCATGAGATCTTGAAGTCTGCAGATACTTTTATAGAAAACCATTTTATCTCATTACCCTGCTACACACATTAATAAGATGGGAATTATACATTGTGTGTGCAGCAGTCAACTCTCATCCCACCCAACATAAAGTTTGAATCATTAGTATTTTTTGAGTGTTCAGATGTTTTCCTGATGAATGATGAAGGAAACGCTTATATAAAGAAAATACGTAATCTTTAACACTAGAGGAAATTAACACTGTTTCTGGTATAGTAAATCCTATGGATCAGTAGCTGTTCTCTAGACTTGCGGCCTGACGAGAAAGCACAGCTCATGGTGCTAATATTTTATTTCACTTACCTTCAAAACTGCTGTGAATGGTCCCTGGTCTGAGCAAAATGAATTGTGCCTATGTGCCTATAAATTATTGTGAATTAGCATGAAGCACTAAGAAGTGGGGATCCTAGCAACTCAGTGCCCTGGTCCTTAAGCTGTCTTCAAACTTGGAGGACTGCGAAAAAAACTGATTGAGGATAAAAGACGCTACTTACATCACAAGAAAGGGAAATGTGAAATAATTGTATTTTCAGAAACCCCTCCAAAATCATTTTGACACAAATTCCTTTCCCATGTAATGTCAAATCTCACTGTTTCCAGTGATTGTCTTGTGCTCTGCCCATTAGAGAAGAGAGTCATCTTGAAAATATTGGTTATCTCATGGAAAGTGCTCTTGATCGGAATAGCTTGTAATAACTAATTCATGGCAGAACCCGGTTTATGGACAGAGCTTTTAAACAGCCAGTTTATCCATCTTATTGATTTCCTCCCCCCCCTTTACTTACAAACAGATGATTGCAATTTGCTTTCACCTATAAAATTTTGCTTGCAAAATGTTTCTTTCATCAAAATACACTTGGGAGCTGAGGGGAAGGAGCCAAGCTTTGTTCCCTTTTTTTTTTCTTAAACAAGAAAAAGCTCACATAAGTTATTTTAATATAATTTGTCCCAATTTTTTGTATATTTTTTAATAAATAAAATCTTTTGACTAATTGACTTTATTGACCACTCATTTTAATCACCAGGGGACTAAAAGCGAATGTTTGTGTGCTCTCACTTCAATAAGGTCAGTGTTTTCTTCCTCTTCTCTCTTTCTTTTTCTCTATCTGTCCTTCTGGATGTGAATTTATGCCACATCATCACTGACTGTACACCAGGCAGATCTTCAGGGCTGTGTCTGCAGCTGCTTGATTCGTTGCTCCAGCATGACTTCTCTGGCTCTATGCACTTAGTGGGATGCAGTAACTCTTAGGCACACCTATTTGCACTGAGTATTTGCATTCCTCATCATTTTCCAAATGATTTCATTGGAGACAGTAAATATTAATTAACGGTCCTGGAATTTGTCCAATAAATTGCCAGTGAGATACCTCAAGTGCTGTTAAACAGTATTGCTGTAACATATAGAACACAGACTGCTGTATGTGACATTTTGAAATCCACTATCATGTTTCTAAGGAGAGTGTATATACATATATATGTGTGTGTGTGTGTATCTTCAAAGAACTAAAAGTAATATTCAGAATTTTTAACAGGATGTGGTAGATTATCACTTTTAAAATCTTTCTCCTTTTTACTCCTTTCTAATAATTATTCCTATTAAAAATCCACCAAAAATTTTTACTTAATATTTTTAAGAATATTCACATTTCGGACATTTCAGTCAAGTCCAGTTTATAAATATCCATCAACCAAAATCCTACTAAGCTGTGGACCCGGATACCAAAAATACACTGGTACTTGATACAGAAAAAAATCATGTAACAGACGTGGCTTAGATATTAATCAGTAACTTTCCAGAAGACAGACTGAGACCATAATGCAATGTGAAAACTGACACACATTGTGTTACCACATGCTTCCATGAACAAGATAAAGGAAAGTGTTACTTCACCAGCAACCAAACTTCCAGGAACCTTCTCCAGTTGTCATAAAAGACCCATCAGGCTCATTTTTTTGCACGCAAATGAGTTAACTATTTTTTGAGAACTACTATATATACTTAGTAAATTGACATGAAAGATAGCATATCAGTGCATCCCAAATCTCTAAAAACATTGTCTTAAAAGCCAAAGATGTTTCATAAAGACTCATGGTAATTACAAATCTGTTTTAAACCTTGTAGACTATGATGCTTCTTCCAGAAAAGAAGACCATCATTATTTGTATCTTGTAACATTCATCCTGTGTTCCAGCCAAAATCATTACAGTTTAGGGGATTAAGCAAATGGTTCTTCAGAACATCTCACTTCTATAAATGATGTTTGTTAAGGCATATATGCTCTGCAGAAATTCACTCTCTTTCTTTAATAGTCATGATATACCGTTTCAAGGCTAAAACACGGCTCTTGAAACACATTTTCTAGAGCAGTCTGATTTCCATTGCCATATTTTAGCATTTTGCTTTGGTTTTTAAAAATCAAGCTTTTTTTTTTTTAACAAAATGATACCAGTAGCATTTTACTTTAGCTAACACGATTAGCATTAGATTTTGATTATCTCTTTTTATTTGTCAGCAACAGAAAGCAACACAATTCTTGGAGCTCAACATTTTCTCTGCCCACTGTATTATAACCAAGATTGGGTTTGTCCATAGAAATTTTAACCTCTTATCTGTTTTGGCACAAATTTGTAATCTACTGTTTCTTTGAAGACTGTCTCAGTCATGCCAGGGAACTGCTTATCCTTTATGATATGAATTAGGAGAGAGATTATTCATTACCAGTTTAGTCCTTTTCCTACCCATTTAACACTGAGACTGGAGAATGATTGAATTTACAGTAGAAAATAGCAATTTTTTTTTATAGCCCTTTCAGTGAGCTGGTGACAGGAGTCTGTGCAGTTTTACAAAATTTGACCTGTGTCAGAGAGCAGCTTCTTCTTAAGTATACCTTGTGCCAATTCTCTCTCTGGCTATTCTGATGTAGATGAAATCATTCCTAAATCCTGCTTTTGCATGAGCGAATGCCTACACATAGGCATAATCCATGTTCTATTACCTCATCACAATACCATCTGAGCATCCTACACTCACTGGTGAACTTTATCATCACAATAGCCCTGTTTCTAAAGATAAGACACTGACATACAATAAAAGATTAGTCCAAGGTCATGATGGGGATGTGTCTGCACAAAATGCTGCAGTACAGAATGGAAGCACTCAGGGTTGTCTTACCATTGTCAGCAGCATAAACATTCAGCAGTATTTGTTTCTGCCCTTATCTCTATTGTTTTACATAAGAGGTACTTTGGCTATTTCTAGGCTTTTCTACAAAGTTATTTTTAGTTTCAGGCTAATATGGAGTTATTCAGAAATAGCTGCTGCAGAAAAGTTACTCCTTACTAATCTTTTTTCTACTCTGTTCTGGAGCAAAAGCATCTAAATTGCTACAAAACCTGTTAAAATAAGTTTTTAAATCCAGTTTGTCTTGCATGTGCACTTTAATTTAATTTTTAAATTAATAATTTTATTCAATTCTTAAAAAAAATGTATGAAGGCAAGCAAGAAAAGAATTAAATTTTAATAAAAGAAGAAAAGCATCTCCAAATTATCCAAGGTCTGGTGTCTTGTCTCCTTTTAAATTATCCTTACTGCACATACTTTAAAGGTGTACATCCTGTTAATACATGAGATGGTTATGATGTAGGGTCTGAAGACTGGTAAGTGCTAACAGCTCGAGGCTGTGCACAGCTCTGTTTATATTAGAATTTCAAATTTTGCAAATTTGTGAAAATTATTATTCTCACAAGCAATAATATTCTGAGGGAAGCTTGAACACTCATGTAATCTTGAGATAAAAAAATGTAGAAATCAGGTTTTGTATTACAGCAAAATTTATTGAAGAAGTGCGAATAGTCATTGGATGTTCAGATGATCAGATGTTTTCTTCCTGCCTTTGGATGACGTGGACAAGGACACTCAATCTTTTCAGAATTTTTGCTCTTTCTATACATGTCTCAGATGTTTCTTCCAAATCTGATTAGAAACACATCTATTCAATCACAGAGATTTTTCAGAATACAGTATCTGGGATTCTATTACAGAATAGACAACATTGCTGTATGAATCCAAATTTGATTCTAAGTCTTGTCTGACACAGATGCCCTTTGACACATCAATTTGAATACAAATTTCAAACCCGGGTACTAATTTCCAAGTTCATATTTGCAATTTTCAGAATTTAAAACTTCACTGTTATAGTCTAAAAAGACATTTCTAAACAGTTGAGGGGCTGTACTTCAAATGGAAAAATTGAGCTGGGGTGTGTTAGTTTTAGCTAATGTTACAGAATAAATTTCCCTCTCTCCCCTGTTATTATTATTTTTCCTTTTTTGTTTCTATTATTTTTCTCTGGTTTATGTTTACTTTTTCCAATCGATGGTCTTCATAATTTTAAATTCTGATTAGAATTCAGAGGAGAGATGAAGTAGCTAAGAATCTCCGAAAATCCAGCACTTGGTACTTTGTGTTGGGACAAAAGCTCATGTAAATTTTGACCTTCGCTCTCTTTGCCTGTCTGTTAGGTCACGTATGAAACATATTGCTAGATCCCCAGCAACAGCAGTACCATGTGACAAAACTAGAGAAAAGAATGTGGAAGACATGTGGCTTACTCAGTACCTTCCATTGTCTGATATATGGAAAGATGATTGGAAATTTTAGACTCCGTGTAACATTTTGAGACAAAAAGAACCTGTTCTCTACCAGTTTATTTTTTTCATGAGAAGCCATGTGCGTACTTCTTTGCATATAATTGGTACGTGGTGAAAATAACAGAGCTGCTGTAAATAACACAGTTCCACTGACTTCAGGATATACAATCTGTGGATTGCTCTGTGATGTCTACTGCCTACATCATGGAGTTGTGAGTTTGAACTCAGGAAAATACTTCTCCTCTCCACATTACACCCTGATGCTACATAAACTCATTAAGGCAACTGAAGGGAAAAAAACAAAGAACCAAAAAACAAAACAGCCTCACCTTGCAATCAAGTTGTTTATCTTCTATCTGCCTCAGTGGAAAGAAATGTGTACATTAACTGTGTATAAATTTATGCGTATTATATAAATATACACACATATTAAGTAGCATCTCCTTTCCTCATTAACACTTATGTGTTTTGGCAGGCACTACAAAACAAGCAGGTGGTCTGTTATGAACTGATAGCGTTGTCAAAGTCTGAAGAGCTGCGGGAATTCAGACTGAATTTGCATCCAGCCAAACTCAGCATAATTGTTATTGGCACTTATTGCAATGAAACCTGTCACGGGTGGAAAGAAAGATATGTCACTGTGTCTGGCCAAACACAGGAGGGAAGAGTACAAAAATGTTTATACCTTATTTGTATTTAAAGTTCTTCCTGATGGAAAACCATTCTCCTTATTCTTCCATGTTTTTTTGCAAGGCACTCAAAGGTTACGAATCATAATAAAAACTAGCCAGTTATATTACAATAACATACAAACATCTGATGGACAACTCTAGCTACCAGTCACCACATGTTGTGTCTGGATGCGCTCTCTGATTCTGTATCCTCCTAATATTGAATCCCAGATGCTTCAAGATAAAGACATGATCCCTGAAATGTGTTTATTACAATGTTCTATGCATAGGGAGAAAATTCCTTCCCGATTCCACTTGTTCAAGTTGTACCCCAAAACATCTAGATAAATAGTACCTCTAACAGTGCCGCTTTGACCACTATTTTTCCATTTCCCCTTATGATACTTTTTTTTTTCTAAATAAGAATTGAAATCTTGGAGGGGAAATATTAGTCCTCACAGTAACTTATCTCAGATTTCATGTGTTAATTATACGGTGAGCAAAATAATGGCTCCCTTTACAATAAAAGCACACGAAGGCATACACCTTCTTGAGACATCACACCATAAAGCAGTCAGTGTGCCAACTAGTAACATCACAGGCAGGAGTGTATCACAGACGGTCTGTGTACAGCCTTGACTGTGCCAGTGAACATGAGGGGACAGAATGGAGTCAGTACTTGGAAAAGGTTGATTTACTTCTTCTCAGCATGACAGATGACATATCTCAATCAATGGCCTGGGAAGAACAAAAAATCTGTGAAGATTGGCTGTCAAATACCTCTTTCCTTAGCAGTGGGTAGGCCTCAGGATGGAAGCTGAAACCTATACTTAATTATTCCTAGAAATCACCATTAAAACACTCATGATAGCTGATCTTTGAAGGAAATCTGAATATATTCCTTCATGTGTCATGCTGCCACTGAGTCATCCACAAAGAGTACGTTTTTTTACCCTTTCCATAAATCGACATATTCTTATTCGCAGAATATCAGGATCATGGTGGGAGCTTGACTTCCTTTCTATACTGTGCAGTGATTTGTCAAGAAATTAAGAGCTGCATATTTTAACTTTGGACTGCATACTGACATTTTTTCAACATATGTTTATGTCTAGCATATCCAGTGTTCGTCTGCAAAACAGCATGATGAGTGCTGAATTGCCAAGAACTACTCCTTTAATTACATATGTATACATGCAACTCCAGTGTGCATATAAGTGAAGAACTGCAGTCATAACAGCCCTCTAGGAAACCTGCATCTCAGATAATTAATTGTTAAAGTTTCATATGGTCATACAGCACCAAAGCAGGGTGTTTCAATCTTTGTGCACATGATAGTTCATTCAGAGACAGGCCCCACTAATTATTTTCTGACAGATTTTGCAACAATAAAAATACAAGAAATCTTCTCAAGTACAATCATAAATACTGTTACATAGATAGTTTCACACTCAATCTGATCAATTCAGTAGAATATTTGTTTATTAGTACTGTTGAAAAATACATTACAAACTTTAAAAAAAATATTAGCAGATATTGCACTATTAAATATTTCATTTCACTAAATCTGTTATACTTTGTACCCATCTTTCCTTTTTCTCCCTGCTTAAAAAAAAAGTCAGAAGAAAAATTCAAAATACAACAGGGCTGGTGTCTGATTTTTCAAATAAATGAGAAGTGTAGAGCTGGTAAAACTGGTACTGCAAAATATTGGAAAAAATATTGTATTTTGTTTACAGAAAGCTTATGTTTGGGGATGTTTGAAAGTGACAACCTTTTAAGGGACAAAACCAAACAAATAAACCCCCATAGATTTACATAAAATACTTCCAGGTTACAGTTCTCCCTTTCTGGTTTGACTAGACTTTCTTGTATGTAATGATATGGGTGGATCTGGTGACTAATGTTGTTTTCGAGCTTCTAGCCTGCCAAGAGGTTTCCCAGACTTTGGTCTTGTCCATCTCATCCAGTAAGAGATACATAAAAAGCTGGGGAGAAAGGATGAAGAAGAGAAAGAGGTCAAATGATGAGGGTGTAGGGGCTTGCAATTTACACTCTATCCTTTTAGGAGTTAAAGCACAAATACTGTAACTGCTGAAGTGCCTTTGAGCTTCCACTGATATTGTGTCAGCAAAAAAAGGGCTCCACTATGACAGCAGGTGATAGTCTAGTACAGGAATCCTTGCAGAGGTTCTCTGCTCTTTGTGAGACAGTTCTGAAACACAGTGCTATCCCTGTTCCTCTGAAACCCACTGGAAACAGAAAAGTTAGTGTTCACAAATACACTGGCTGGTTTATGAAATACTCTGTGCAACTATAAACAGTAATTTTGTCTAACTTTGGGAATGTGCACAAGGTAGCAATCTCTGGCACAGCCTTATGCAATGAAAACCAAAGGATCATGAAAAGGAGAAGTTCTCCACACAAAAAATATGTATATAAAATGTTGAGGCATGATCATCAATCAGGAGTGTCTTGGGCCTCAGCTGAACTACAGAGTAATACGTCCTGTTTTTATCAAAAGGGAACCATACGTTCATGGCGGTCAAAGGCCCATTTGTTAAACAAAGGTCATTTACATAGAAACACTTGGGAAAAAGGAATTCTGATGGAAAGGAAAGGAATTTCTGGTGGAAAATATGCATTTGCGTATTGAATTCCAGTGAATTAACCAGCTAGAAAATGGATTCTGGATGGTATGGGTTTTTTCAAATGTTCACCTATAACTCAGTATGAGCCTCTAAAACTCAGCTGTTTAATCATGGAGGTACTGACGTTACTGCAGCTTTAGCTTTGCGTTTCAGGTCAGAAGTGTGGACTTGAAGTTAACCTCTTAATCACCCTCACCACACTTTGGAACACATTGTGAAAGTCTCTTAAAGCACTCAATATAGATTCTTTCGGGTGAAATTAAATTGTATGCAGAATTTCAGGAGCATATCCATTACACTGCTGCCTCTAATGGCCACTCAGTACCCAGGGCCAGGCAACAGCCAAGCCAAAGTAAACCCCTGAAACATGTTTAACACGGTTGTGAGGGTTCAGCTGCAGCTGTTTCCCCATACAGATCCACTGCACTGCACGAGTTGCTCATATTGACGTAGGTCGAGTGAACTTCTTTGTCTGACCAAGTGTTGTGAGAAAGGACTGGCTTTGGTTCCTAACTCAAGACAAACAATTAAAAAAATGTGAATATTAAGTGAAGAGAGGCATTTCCCCACACCTTAGGCTTAGTGACACCTTTGTAGCTGGAGGATTAAGATACTCTCTTCACTGTAGGTTAAGTGTAAGCAGCTGTGTTTGTGTCCTGAATACTATGGTTCCCACTTTTAGGTAAGGAATTGACCACAGACATAATACAAACAGCTGAAGCACTTGATTGAGCACTGGGAATGCCTCAAAATGCTAAATACCTAAAACCTAGTACTTCTGAGTAACAACAGCAGAACAAGATGCACTTTAGAATTTTCAGATGGCACTCACAGTTTTCTTTTAAGAAAATGAGACCGATCTTGGGACTTCATTTAAAGTACTCAAAGAAGTGAGCTGGCATCACTTGTAGTACCTTGTGTTTCCCAGAGGCTAAGAGTGTACGTGTAAACAGTGACTGTAAGTCAGCTGATACTCTTGTTACCTTATATTTACTTGCTTGTATGTCTGTGTGTTTGCAGAGGTATTCAAATTAGATAATTGTGGTTGCAATGTTATGCTGCCCAGTATCAGTGGTTGCTTTGCTGCAGGAGTCATTTGTAAAAAATTGCAGTTGAGGCAAGAGCCGCAAAAGCTAAAGACTAACACAAGACCATGTTTTTGCTACTGGACTAATACACACCAACTAACTGCCTTTTAAGTGTATGAAGCAGTCACTCTGGTGTGAACTCAAAGCCATTGGCCCATAAACATACAGAGCTGCAGGAGAGATAAACTTGATGTGCATTTTCCTGGGCCACAGCAGTTCGTGAAATAACTACCCAGTATCTCCTTCCACAGAGAGAAGGTAATTTAAAACCAAGATAATTTTTACCCACTTCATTAAGAAGTTGAAGTAGGAAAATCACTTGAAAGACAAAATGGGCCAGCTTGTTTCCTTGTGTCTGCCTCCTGTGGAGCCGAGTGTATAGGAGTTCACATCCAGAGAGACTGGGCTAGACAGGCAAGTTGGGGCAAAAATCCTTTTTGGCCTGAAAACCTACTCCAAGCTGGAATCCTCTAACTTGCTGACAGAAAGGCACTGATGACATCTCAGCTGGCTTTGGAGAATCTAAGAGCTGCTACCTTGAACACTTCCCCTTTCTTAAGGCAGTGACATGGCATGTAAATACTCTGGGAAGCAGGTATATCCTTAGCAGAAGTTATGAGTGGGACACTGATACAGGTGATAATGACCCAATTCTCAGAGCATGAGTTCTTTTCTATTCCTCTGTGATACTCATTTTAAAAAAAACACTATATTTATGTTCTACAAAATGCAGCTGGGTCAAAAATGATCACACAAATCCATCTTAATCTTCATATATCCTATTCAGTCCTTCACTGAACTTGTCTGAGTCACTGTCTTCCTAGACAGCAGTTAGGTTGTCTTCCATCATTGTTTGCATTTTCTGTTCTTCATCAACAAAGGTCTGAGCACCAGCTATGAAATTACAACCTCTCTTCCTGCTGTTAAGAGTTATTCTAGAACATATACAGCCATCCCACAGAGCATTGCCTTACTAAGTCATCTATTACTCCGGCAAAGATGATTTAGGGATGATTCCAGACAAACAGAAGATTTAGAGGTCAGAGTGTGTTGTTGGCAAGAGAGGCCAGAATTGAAATTCAGTGGGGTTTGGTATGGTTGGAAACACCATGCTTTTCTGCCTTTTTTATTTTGTAGACATAATTGTTGCAATCTATCATGTAAAGACCAGAAGGTGAGCATCTAATCAAATGATTGCAGAGTCTTCCTTTATAATGTGGTGGCTTTGTGCTCATTTTTTGTATGCTGAACATAAGAAGCCACAGAAACTCCGACTTTTCTTGTTTGTTTTCTCTTACTGTGTCTTGCCTTTGAAGTCAGATACTCAAAATCAACATAAGTTATATAAAGATACATACACACAAAAAAAGAGAAAAAAAAAAAAGAGAAAAGAACTAGGCAGTGGAGTCTGGAATGTCTTCAACCAAGCTATAAACTTACATTGTTAAGAAGAGCCAAACCACAGTCAGTGCTGATTTAAAGGAACTCTTTTACTTAGTGATCATCTTCATGAAGCAGAATGCATGGAAACAAACATTAAGGTTTATAAACAGAAAGTAAATAAATGGTGCCCAGTGTCGGTCAGCACCAATCATTTATAGACTCCTCCACTCAAACCATCTGCCATTAGAACAAAGAAGCACGGAAGTCCTTTGAAACTGTAACTTTTATTACAGAGTATGAAAATATCCCAGACGAGCAGAAATTGAGCCCCCTTGTCTCTGTGTGTGCATACACATGTGCTTTCTTGTTGACATATATTATTATAGAGGTGAGCTTTCTGCAGACATTGGACTCCTTTATACCAGCTATTTTGAGACCTAGAGTAAACCAAGCACCAGTTTGCAAAAAAACAATTGTCTGATTCTTACACAGTAGGTCAGCCTGAATGTCCAGTCCTTTAAAGAGCACCTGAATTTGAGTGGTGCATGACTTGTACCTGAACTTAACAGCTCACTCTTACTCCTGTAGGTTCTCTCTAATTCTGAAAGAAATTCCCAGAAGAGTTGTCTGCAAAACAGTGAAAACAGTAATCACGTTGTGTGACTGTGATCCCGGTAAAAGCAGGTTATTGGGAGGTGTCACAGGGTAGAGCTAACACTAATTCTATACATTTGTCTATATGGAACAGAATAGGGTTTGTCTATTATCAACCCAGTTAAAATGTATCATAATATATTCCATTGTTCTTATACTATTTTTAGTGAACAATATGAGGAAAAAAAGTGTAAAAGTATTAAAGATAAAATTGGGAAATGCATATTCCAAACTTATCTGAATTTATTTGAGCCTTCTGCACCATGCTTTCAGTTAGAAATGATAATAAAAATGTCCACTGACTTCAGAATAGAATCAGCTAAGCCTCCATTCCTAGTAGATTTGGCCAAACTATAAATTCTGGAAGAATTTTTTAATGTATTTTTAAAATTACCATTATCATTTTAAGTTAATAATAATTTGTGAATAACTAAAATGTGTGCTATTCCTTATGTAATATCTTTTCAGCTGAAAATAATTTTTATTTCTTCCCTTTTCTTTCCAATGATTTACCATCTTCAGTAATAATGTGGCATTTTATAACTTCCAATCCTTAATTTACATCCTAAGCAGGGATAGTATCAAAGTAAAATTTTGTGTGTTAAAAATAATTCCTGTCCAGTTATAAAGAGGTGCATTTGTTTGGTGCAATTTGGGGAAAAGAGGGTACCTACCTGAAATAATGTTTACTGAAGTGGAAAAGTAATGTGAGCCACTCTCAAGAGCACACAGAGCAGTTCAGAAGTTCAGTGGTTAACCATGACCCAGCCTATTCCTTCCTTAGCAGAAAAAATTTTGATTCTCCCAAGGGCTTTCTCCAGTTTGTTCACTTAAGTAAATGATTTTTTTTTTTCCAAAAAAACATGGTTTCAAAGCTCCACAGATGCTGTAACATCAGCTACAGCCCTGAAGAAAGTGAATGCTAAAGTAATTCACTGAAGATCCTGTGCCGCAATATTGCAAACAGAGGATGCCTTCCTTCTCGTGCTGCAAATGCAGGGTTGTCTCTTCTAGATTAGAGGAGGATTTCCCTTATAAAACAGAAGTATGCATAAGGAAAAGAACAAACTACCTTTATCTGTGAAAGAAGGAAAACGCCTTCTAATAGCAGAGAAGTTAATAATAGACCATTACAGGATACCACCCACTAAGCAACAGCAACTTGATAACACAGCAGAAGTGTTTAGGAAGAAAACCGCAATGACTCTTTCCAACATTAATTTATCTGTTGGTTGCCACTTAAGATGTAGAGAAGCAACAGAACCAGGTCTCTCAATGTACAATATTCTTTGTTAATAAGAGGTCAGAAGAACATGTTATGTGCTTTAACAGTAAAATGAAACACATCTGAGAATATTTTCAGATAAAACCAGCAATTTTGTTTTTTCTAAAAAGGCAATTTGTCACAATTTAAAGCCTAAGAATTATTCTTTGAAACTATATAATAAATATTGTATACGAGAGACATCTGAGGAACATGCTGTTCATGATCAGTTGAAAGTCACAAAGGGAAAAACCTTAATGAATTCATTATTACTGCAAATTATTATTTCAGATACGGTTTTGATGTTACAATTTTGTAAAACCTGTTCACTACATCAAAATCACCTCACTGCTCTTTTATTCTAGGTGGTATTAAAAGCAGTTTAAGGACAATTTTAAAAAAAAATCTCTCAAAGATCTTCAGCCATGTGAAAATTTAATATATTTGTTTAAAATGCAAACATGGAAACGTAATTTCTTTTGTAAGATCTCTCTCTTAAACCTTAGCTCGACATTTGCAGAGTAACTTCAACAGTCTAAACAAATCTTTGAAAGGTTGAAGCACAAGGAAACACTATGCTATAATATTGTCCACTGAGTAGCTAAATAATGTGTAGAGAAAACAACTCCTTCTCTTTGGCTAAGTATTCAGCTGAATATATCTCTGTTGACTTTTTTTTCTCTTTCGAAGCATATTGCATTGCAGAAAAAATACCAGAAATGCCAGGACAACCAAGCCCAATGGGCTGATTTAAAAAGACCACTTTATATTTTGAAAACAGAGTTCTAATAAGCAGTGTTAATGGGCTGCTAAAGCCCCCTAAACCCTCAAGAACCCACTTTGAGAAAAAAAAACACTATGTTGCATGGTTCTTGTACATCTCCAGCAAATCACAACATACCACATCAAATTCAACCAAGAGGCTCTGATTTGCTTTCCTGGGCTCAGATAAAGCACTTCATCCTGAATAGATTGTAATGAAAAATAATTAAAAAGACAGAAGAAATAAGAAGAAAGGATTTCTGACTTCATATTAATTGTAAACTCTCCAATAAGCCCTCATTGGAGGGGGATGCAATAACACTGTCAGCAGCTGCCTGCTGATTTCCTACACTTCAGGCTTATGAAGAATCAATTGCAAGGATGAGTCTTTCTTTGTTTCTATAAAACCCAATCATACTGTGTTCTCTCCCTGACTCTGGACTGAAAGGAGAGTTAGGAGAACTGTGTTTGAGACAGAGAGCAGGAGTTCCCTCTATTTCCATGGTTTCTCAGGAGTTAAGACACAGAGGATAGTAACCCCTGCTCATTTTGTTCACAGGGCAAACCACAGACCCCAGAAAATGCTATAATGAAGGATACAGTTCTTCTGGTTTTGAGGATGTTAGCCCCTTAAGTGAATAATGAATTCACTAAGGGTCCTGTGTATATTCCCACAAAGAGACAGAGTATAAAAAATTATTAGGTGCCAATGCAAAAGACAGGTGATTAAATGATAATTCTGCAGTAACTCTGAGATGCTGTTTGTTTCCAGCATGTACCTGAACCTACTCCAACTGCTTTTATGCTGACTCTATCCAGTTCAAACATTTAGAAGCAAGGACTGTTTTATCAGTAATAATATGATACTAGGATAGTAAACTGTGTCTTAGAGAGGATTTTTTTTTAGAAAAAAAAAGATTCTTATGACTTAGCTAGTGCTCCTCAGCCCTTACTGATGCAGGTTATGTTTTGGATTCTCTGTTTGTGGCTAAACTGTAGCTTGATTCCCTGCAACAAGTTTGTGGGCTGGGGAACCCACTCGAACTCACTAGAGTTTCCTTCCTGACCACACTCCTAAATATCTGCAGAAAGCTGAGAAGTGTAGGAGGATGGGACACACACATTTCTCAGTCCTGTAGGACACTGGGACTTCACTGGTGGTTGTCACCTATTAACAGCTTTGGATGAGCTGCACAACTGAGCCGGGTTTAGGAAGGGCCAGTCTTGCAGCTGTGGGTGTTTGGGAAGTTGACATTTCCTTTTTTGTGATAGTAGTGACTTCAGTCTGTAACAGAAAGCCCAGTGCTGCTGCCCCACAGAACCTGAGGCACAGAATAACCAACGGTGTGGAGCTTGTGCCCAAATACAGAACATCTGCTAGATGTCCCTGGAAAAAATAATCATTCAGAATTTGTGTAACTCTCTACACTGCTGAGTTAGAACTTGATAAAGTAAAAAATTCACATAGAATTATGCCCTGATTTGTGCCTCCAGTGAGGCCCAGTCAGCCTGATAGGTGAAAAACCACAGGAATATTTGGCTGCACATTTCAACCTGTGATGTGATGTCTAATTGGAGCCTATTAGGGGGATGTTGAAGGCTTGTTGACTTGCTGGAACAGGAGAGATCCACCCTGCATATAAGGAATTTAATAGCAGCTATGGGGAAGAGGAAGGAAGAGGAAGTCAGTGTCTGGAACAAATACTGTGGGAAAAAGCCTGTTGAGGCAGTTTTCAGTGCAGTCACTGTATTTTGAATGATTCTCCCTCATGGTAAAGCCAAGTTCCAGATACCATGACTTATTATCTCACTACAATGAGTGTCACAGTGGAGATTTACCCTATTCAGTTAATACGAACATCTCCAGCTGGGAATGAAGAAATATAAGCCTAAAATACATGAAAAAGAAAGAACAAAAAAAAGAACAGTTTTGTAGTATTTCCACCGTAGACTTAAGCTTGAAAATACTGGAAGATTCTTAGGAAGTATTGTTTGCCTGAAGTCCCTAGTACAATTTCCAGGATTCTGGGTGTGTTCATTTTAATACTAACCCAAATGAGGTTTGTAAACCTAATCAAGTACCTCTGTGACTATGAATCTGATCAGAATGCTACATCTGTCTCTTAAATATTCATTGCTATAATTCATTAATTGTGTGCTACATGAAAGAAAGAATGGATAGTGGCCAAAACGGTGAGTGGTTTTGTTGCTGTCCAGTAATCATGGCAGCCTAATAAGATGTGGATTTTTCTGCAAAACCTGACATCATCTCAGAACTAAAATTTATTCCGGAAGTGAAGTTCTGAAAACATTCTTCTTCAAATAAGGTTTTCCTTTTTGTTCCGTAGAAACATTGTCCATTGTCCATTTTCCTGTAATTATCTCACCACTAAAAATATCAGAGAAAATAGATTGACATTTTTTCTCCTGTGATACTGAAACATTGTTCTGGAGAAACAAGAAGAAGTCTTAATAAACAATCACTCTTATTCATGTCGTTGCCTGGAGTTGGTCAGAAGTCATGGAAAGATGAGTTCAAGTTATTGGTCTGTGAAATAGCTTGATGAAAGGAATGTGTGCATTTAGAGCTTGGCTCAATAAATACCTCCTGGGGTGGAGAACAAAATCAAATGAAGTTCCATTAATCTGTCCCAGGGCTGAAGACAGTATCATCCCAAATCCTAAATTACTTCTGGCAAGCCATCAGCACAAGAATCCAATCTGTGTAGAAACTGTAAGATAGTCTGGGGACTTCCACAAAGGCATTTGGCCCCAAATGTCATCCATTATACATCTGGTGTAACAGGGGCATTGAATTACAGATAGTCTGAACCAAACCCTAGAGAAAATCCCATAACTTTTTCACTGTTTGTAGGTAAATTCTCAGATGCAACCCCGAGGTCTATCTCAGGACACATAGATCGTTATTGCTGTACAAATATACTACGTACTACATAGGCGTGGTCTATTCTTAAACCCATTACTGTTATTTTACTCTAATGTAAATAGCAACAAACACAAGTGTTTACTAATGAGACTCTGCTCCCATATCCCTGTCAGTGCCTTGCCAACTTCCTGGAGGGAAACTCAGTGATGCAGAACTTTATTAACTGGAAACTTTGTGTGTTTATTTGCAAACAAAACCTTTGCATGTGATCCGAAGCCTATGATTTGCCTACAGAATGTTGTCATCACAACCGTGTTTGTTAACACCAGACTGAACAAATTGGAGGGAATACAAATGTCAAAAGCTCAATTACAGATTGAAAACCTGGATGTGTCTAAAGCACTCACTGTTTTTTATCAAAAAGTCACATATTATACCATGACATCCTTTGTGCCTATACACCAAATGAAGATTGAGAGTAAACAGTAAGAGCTCTACTTGTATGGTGGGCTTGCAGGACTCTAAGGCGAATCATTGTTTTATTTTCCTCTGTAATAAGAGAAGCTTTTGAAATAGCTTTTCTGATTTATTTGAATGCATGTTTTTTGCTACCTAAACTCTTTACTGTGGGCTCACTCCTTTTTTAGGATTTAAGATTTTTCTTCTCTTTCATCCTATGAAAAACTGGCAGCATCACATTGCCTGAAGTGTATTCCAGATAAAAGCATTAGTTTGCTAAGCCACTTCACCTGCTTTCTTCTTTTATTTAATTCTTATAAATGTCTCACTTCCCTCAAAGTCCATATATAATCCAGATCATGCATTTTACAACTGCTGTTCCTCAGCAGTCAGTGCTCTTGCCACTCTATACTACCATGAACTCTCCTACTGAACATTTCAGGAAGCCCTTTGTTACAAACAAACAGCAATGGAAAAGGAATGTCAAAAACACATGCACTTTTTCATGGAAACAGCCAAGTAAAGGACACTGACCCCACTCTGGCATGCAGATCTTGTGTCATAGCTCTTATCAGCCTCACTCCTGTTGCTGGCTTGAAAAAATTACTTTTAATAAAAGGCACATACCTTCATCTTCACAATTACTTAGTATTCCTGGCTACTATATAATTAACAGCTGTTTGACATCCTGAAAACTACTGTCAAGTTGTCCTACTTCAGAATCAGTAGACCGGATCAAGGCACTGACGATGCTCCAGCAGGGATTGTGTGTAGAACACCAACTATGGTTAACACCTACCTAGTGCTCCAGCTTTCTCAAATGAAGGACCTTATCAACTTGCCAACACAACACATTGACTACGGCTGGATTTCAGACCGGATGTGTAAAGCACCATGCTCGGAATGAGTTTAACCCATAAATGGAAATGACATAGCTATTTCAAGTAGACAATTGGCCTAAAATAATCTTCCCAGCTACTTAGCATTGTAAGAAAATTCATGTGGCACAGCATTGCACTAACAGAACTATATTGCTTGTGAGACCCTCTGCAGAGAACTGCATTGTGTCATAGAGAGCTACATGGAAGCTACTTTAAAATAACTCAGGTATTTCTCCTGCGCTTCTGCCTTCTGAGGCATACAGATTCCCAGGCTGCAGACGCAGTGGATGATCCATGCCACACTGGGATTTCTGGAAGTTATCAGATAAAGTCAGCTAGAACTCTACAGTGAAAGAAAGCTCTTCAAAATCAACTTTGAAGTCTGAAATGTCTCAAAAGCTTCAGCTCATTAGCACATAGATATGTTGTGATTTTGGAAACACCCTGTTTCTGTTCCTGTATTTAGGCCAAAAGGGGTAGTGATAAGCAAAAGTATCAACTACATTCAGGACCCCACATACTCTACAGACTTTGAATTTTCTTCCCTTACCAATCTTTTGCTGAAGCATAATACTGCAGCATAGAAATTTGTATTTAAGCAGTAAAAGTCTAGCAGAGAAAATAGGAAGAAAGGATCAACCTAAGAAGAACATGTCTATCCCAAACCTCTTGTTCTGTTACTTATCAGAACTAACCTAACTAAACCTAACTAAAGGGATGAATTTGACACATGGATTCCACAGGAAATGTTTCTATGTGATATTGTATTACTTAAACTCACATTTGCATTGCCACATCTTGGGATTCCTATGGAGAATGGAGAGCGTTTACTTCCTGCAGTGTTCATACACAGTAAGTCAGAGGTTTCAATTGTATCTTTAGACAGAGCTGAGCAGCAATGGATAATTTTAGAAGTCTGCAGTGGAAAAAAATAATTACAAAAATAAATACAATAAAGAACAAAATCAAGAACATGTAATCATCTGCATCTTAGACAGAGATTCTGACCATGTAGATGGTCAAAAGAAAGGGCATTCCTAGGGTGTTACCCCACCAGGAATAATAAGGAATTACAGGACTGCCATTTTGAATTTGAAAGCCTTTTTCATCATTCTGCCCTTGAAAATTTTAACTTATTGTTCTTAAATTGGACCTGGACCTACATCTTCAGTTTCTCTTCAACTTGTTTCCACTAATATATTTTTATATTGTTCTTGTTTCTTGCTCCCTGTTTCCTGATCACCCTTTCTCTCCCACCTCTTTTATTAAGTTTTCTACTAACAGAATTATTTTTAGGCCTTGCAGCCTGGAATAAGTTTCTGAAGACTTGAAAATATCCTCCTTCAATTTTGCTAGGCAATGAAACTACAGAGACACACATGTGGAGAAGTGTTAGATCTTCTTTTATCCTCTTAGCCACAAAGTCATTTTGTATAGGTCAGTCAGATTCTTTAGCAAATTATTGCTATGCTAGAGGTCCAAATAGAAGTAAATTTCATCCTGTATATATCCTGGCAGTTCCTTCTAGGCTTACTATTTTAAAATAATTATATTTGCTGGGAAATTAATATACCTTTTTTATGAAGTTGTTTTTAACATTTTCAGAATGAAAAACATATCTGCTTCAAGTTCTACTTCTGTACTTGCCTACATTTCTGATTCAGATCAATTCAAAGGCAAGTCTGAGAATGGATTGAAAAAACCTCTACATGTGTTTTTTGTTTGGATGAAATATATAATAAATTCTCATGAAGTCTAATTTAGCTTCCACTGCTAGAGCCACTGAGTGAAAAACATGAACGGAGACGAACGGGTGCATGGTTTTGATTTTTTCTGTTTATACTCTTATTTACATTAAAGCTAGAGATGTAATTAAATCATAAATTCTATAGGCATTCAGCAGGCTTGTGAAAGCTGTAGTCTGAAGAAACTCCTGCATTAATAGAGATCTAGCAAAACAAGCAGGCTATTGATACCTTGTTACCAATGGGCCACTGCAGCTGTCCGACAGTAGTAGTGATGCAGTCTCTAGTGCCTGAAGAGATTATATCCAGAGAACATCAGTTTTGACACAATGGGAAAGTGAAATGGAGAGCAATAGTAGGTAGCTGCTGAGTTTAAGCACTAAACCAGGAATACCTCTATGTTCCTGTGGGTAGGTTGTTGGTCAGACTCCTCTTCCACACAAAGAAAGGCATGGATATATGGCATACTTGTTTTCTTCTTCCTGTGCAAGAGGGTTTCATGTAGTAGACACTCAAAATGAGAATTTACTCCCATATTTCCTTCCTCAGAAGTGTAAGGGGTAAGCACTGTGATACATGTAATATTTGCCCTTAAAGATATTTAATGTCTTAGTACTTGTACTGCAATACAAATGTTGTAATGTAAATAAATAAAAATCATCTGAAAATCTAAAATAAATATTTTGTTTGTCATGAAACCATAAAGTTAACCAGCAAGGTTATGCCTACATTACTGAGTGATGTAGTCCAACCAAGGAAGAAATGGGGTTTGATTCACTGTGGTCTGTTGCTGTTCTAGGACCATACATCCACTTCAGCTCTTCACTGATGTTGAGGTTCCCACCAATTGCTGCTGCTAGGTCCCCACATTCCATGCAGAGAACATAAACTGCAAAAGGATCTTGCACCCTTAGTAAGGGTGGTAGTACCACTAACTGCTATTCTTCTCTGTGTCTTGAACTTTGTATCCAAAATGGAGGAAAACACTGGGAGCATGGCAGTGGTGTTCTCAGGGACATATCTCAAGACTTGATGCATATACATAAAGCAAACATGCACCAAAAAGAGGATTACTTGTTGAATTACTTTTGGTAATATGCTGTGAATAATGGTGACATGATCAGGCCATTGTGGATGGAATGTTTCCATCAGAGAACTTCAGTGACGCTAAATGTCACACAGATTTATCTTTTAATCTGCTACAACACCAGTGGCATCAAAAGAACCACACTTGCACACACGCATCTGGAATTCTTACAGTTGAAGTAGATTACATTCTTATGGTTTTAATATTGGTTAGGAAAAGATTGCAAAGAACTGATTTTTCGGTGTATACTGAACAACAAAATTAAAGTCTAATGAACAAAATTCACCCCTTTAACCCCTTTCATAGTATCAGTAGCCTGTTTCCTTTAACTTTGGGTTCAGCAACGCTAGCTCACAGAGAGAACAGACATCAACAGTGTAAAGGGAAACATAACCTTCCATTTGATTCAAAGTTTATCTCATTTCTGTCTTGATGTATCAAAACTAACTCCACTTATAAAGATGCTTTTGCAATGAAATACCACCATAAGTCAGCCTCTGGGTTACACAAGTAAAGCAGGGAGAGAACATGTTAGAAAAAGCTGTTTTTGTGGAGAGATCAGTTTTACTCAAGTTGGTAACAAACCCAGCCAATGAAAAAAATAAATAAAATAAAAATACTGTTCATGTATGAACTGTAATATTACTAATATATTACAAACATTTTTTTAATTGAAAAATCCACATTTCACGTAACTACATGTTGAGCTCTGCTTCACTCAGAGCAATTGTTCTCTCATCTGTAACTCAATCTCTTTCCTACCTTTATTTGGTGCATCACACATCAACATGGAAAATCCCTCTTACTTATTATTCTTACTGTTCCTTTAACAAGAGCATCTTCCATTGGAGATGCTCCTGACATTTGAAGAAGTAGAGAGAGGCAATTAAAGAGTGAGAACAGTTACAGTACGAGAAAAGTTATTGGACATACCACTAAACATAGAGACACCACCATAAGACATCCTTGCAACATTGTAGAGGCTAATGCATTTTTAAAAAAGCCACCCAAAAACTTCTCAGTCTTTGACCCAGTTTAATCACCCTGAAAATGAGTACAGAATAAAGAACTTTGATACTCAGTTGTGAAAGGCATTAATGAAAACCTATATTCTCCCTTCCAGTTGAAGTTCCATTTCCTGCCAGATGAACCATGAAGTGGTAACAGCTTGGGACATTTTTGATATGAGAGCTCTCCTAGAAACAAGGCTTTGAGAGAGAGTGAGAACCAGAGACACCAAAAAAGAGGGCTACACAATGAGAATTGATATAATAAAGGACATATTTTGTTAGAAGATTTAAAAAAAATATTTAAAAGGAGTTAATATATTAGACAAATAAAGCTGATTGATTGCATTTGCAGTGCAGTTAAACAATTTGAAGAGTGCCAGATCAGTATTCTTGTTCTATAATGGCCATGATAACTCATCATATTTGCTTTCCTACTTGTAATCATATTTTATTTTCTTTACCAGAATTCTACAAGTAATTGCTGGTGGCATATAGACTAAGTCACAGATGTTAGAACAAAAGATAAAATAAGTACACTGAATGTACATTTCACATTTACACCCAACAAAGGTTGTCAGCTGTTTCTTCCTTGCAGCTGCTCAAAGGTCTTACTGTCCTCTCCCATTGGAACAACTATCTGTTGAGAGACTGAAATGCAACAATGCTCTTGCTAGTTATTTAATTTGGTTTAATTGTAGTTAGCATCAAGCATCAAGTCAGAAAGTATGTGGGATTAACTTTATCAAGTATTTTTCCCCAATGCAATTTACATTAGGTTGGCAAAAGACTTCTATATTGAAGAGCTAGTCTGAAAAATGTCTGTCACATCAACCCACCAGAATCTACACAACAATGACTTTAGTTTACCCCTTTCATAACCAAGGCTAAGTGAAGCCTTTTCTTCCCATCTGTACCAAAAATGGATCAAAGAGACATCCCATTCACAGTTTGTCTCTACACATTTGTTCAAGCAGAACTCTGTCTTGCAGGGGAGTTCAAATTTCCACAATTCGGAGACAGCTCTGGACTTCACACCATTGCCAGGCACATCCACTTGCCTTGCCTAGAAACAATTGTTCTCTGGCATCAGTGATTAGCAATTAGCAAAGCAACTTCCAGAAAAAAGAAAGTAAAAGTGGAGATGAATTATGCCTCACTTTGTATTTGGGGATGAAGTGACAATCATAATAGTATTTTCAGTTGTAGCACTGCAGACTTCCATCAGGCCAATAGGAGATTTAACTATGATATGACCTTAGGGCTGGGACCATAAAGTGTATGACAAGTAATTTAGAAACCATTCTTAGTTTACTCCTGAAAATACTAATTTTAAAATCTTGAGGGAAGATTTTTAAATCCAAAATTTATATTGAACTTTCATAATAAAACATTTGACAGCTAGGTAGCTATGAACGTGGATTTACAGTTTAATGACATCATAATCAGAATATTGAACTAAATCCCCTTATACAATAGTCAATAATTTAACTGAGAATAGACCAGCAATAGAAAAGAGCTGTCTTGATTACGTGAGATCTCAGATTGCTTCTTTGTAACAGAGAGCCTTTAAATAAGTTTGCAGAGCCCTGAACTAGGAAATTTAAGGTTTCCCTGATCTTCACTACAATCTTTCACAAAAAGTTTGCTCACTCAGTCTGCCTTCTCAACAGGACAGGGGGACAAAATAGGATGAAAGACTTGTGGGTCAGGATGAAGATAGGAAGATCCCTTATCAGCTACCACGGCAGACAAAATAGACTAAAATTGGGGAAAATTAATTTTATTTATTTCCAATTAATAACAGAGATGGACAGTGTGAAATCAAAGACAAAAGTTAAACCACCTTTGTCCCACCATCCTCTCTTTCCCCAAGATCAACTTCACTACTTAATTCCCACCTCCTCTGCTTCTTTCTTGAGTGGTGCTGTGCAGATGAGAAATGATGGTTTGTGGTCATGGGATCATAGAATAGTTTGTGTTGGAAGGAACCTTAAAGATCATCTAGTTCAACACCCCTGCCATGGCCAAGAACATGTTCCACTAGACCAGGTTGCTCAAAGCCCCATTTGACCTGGCCTTGAACACTTCCAGAGGTGGGACATCCACAACTTTTCTGGGCAACCTGTTCCAGTAACTCACCATCCCATCCTCATAGCAAACAATTTCTTCCTAATTTCGAATATAAACCTACTCTCTTTCAGTTTTAAGCCATTGCACATTGTCCATAGTCAATTCACAACAATTGTTAAGACTCATTCTGGTCATTCTATAACAGTTCCTCTCTGCTGCTTCTTCCTAATCACATGGGTCCTCTCCTTGGGCTGCAATTCCTGCAGGGAATATCCTCCTGCTCAGACATGGGGTCCTGCATGGGCACCACCATGTTCCACCATGGTCTCCCCCACAGGCTGCAGGGGAATATGAGCTATAATACATGGACCACCTCTTCCCTTTCCTACTTTTCTGCCTTTGGTTTTTTGCAGAACTGTTTCTCACACTTCTTTTCCCGTACTCCTCTCTGCTGTGCAGAGGCTGGAACTGTGTCCTGCATGGGACAGCCCCAGGCTCTCCTCATAGATGCCACGGCCACTCCTGCAGCTCCCCACTACCAAACCTTTGCCATGAACATACAGTAAGAAATAATATTCACCTTTAGGACAAACTCAGTCAATATCTAGCCCAAGGATTTGGAGAATAGAGCCTGCAGAGTCTCTGTAGTGCTTGTCTTCCTCAGCAGCACAGAAGGAAATGCTAACAGATGTCAGGGAAAAACTAACACTGCTCAAGATCAAGGTGTTGTTATATGTTTTATATATGTTATATATTTTACATTGTTTTATACATGTTATATAGATATATATGTATTTTATATTGCTTTATATATGTCATTTATTTTATATTATTCCCCATGAAATGAACAGGATAAGATACTCTGGGGGAAAAAAAAAAAGCAACTTAGATCTTTATGGCTACTATAATAATGAATTGTGCCACATTTTAAACCTTATAGAGGTTAACAGTGACACATTGTAAGAAGTAAGACTAACAGAAGAAGGGAAATACTCCAATAATGATAAGTTGTGTATCGTTCAGATCATTTGTCCTTAAGGAGAACAATAACTTCTCTATATTGGCTCATTTAGAAAATAGAAACATAGAATCTTTAAGGTTGGAAAAGCCTTCCAAGATCGAGTCCAGCCTTTGGCTGAATACCCACCATAACATCAACTAAACCATGCATGCAGAGGAGAGCAGGTTTTGATAAGATTCATAGGTGTTTACTGGGTTCATTTCCTTTTCTCTCTGACTACAGAGTTCCTCCTAGAACATGTATTTTATTAAACTTCTTGAATTCTAGGACGTCTCATTTTCTTTCACAGGTTAGACTCAAAGACATGGTTGTCTAGACTTCCTAAAAGACCACAAACTATGTAAGTGAACAATAGATAAAACTATTGTCTCGTTCCTGTGTGTGGCCTTTCCACTCTCCAGACAACCTGAATGGGATCTTTCTGGGTGTTTGGGAAGGTACTCAGAGCTAACCTATACCACCCATGAAATCTCCACAGGGTTGAGATGGCAGATAACAGGCAAAAGAAGGTAAACTCTGTGCCCCATTTTATCTGTCTCTGTCCTATCTACAAATCAGGTAGAAGCAGACTGAGAATTGCATTAATAGGAAACGTTAGATCAAACTTTCTTCTTCTGAGATTAGATGTAAATCCAGTTATCTGAACCCCAAAACTTAGAAAAAGCATTAAGTGCAACCAAAAAAGTATTTGGAGTCTAGTTTGGATGCTCTAGTAATGGGCACAGACTGAAGAAAAGTCTCCCACAAATCATGTTGTTTACATGTCTGATGAACACCTGGCTGATGCTTGATGACCGTGAACAAGAACTCACTTCAGAGGAGGAAGGCAACTGTGAGAATAATGTTTTAGATGCATGACTGCTTCCTTTTCTTTTTTTCATGACCTGATCAGATATGTTTAATTCCAGTGAGGAAGTGGTTGTCATGAAGTCACGAAAAAGATGGAACTATTGCATGACACATGACATTTACATATCTGAAAATGCTGAAATAATTTTAATTTCTTTCTTTCCAAGCCAGCTGAAGAAGATATTCCTGAGACAACATTGCCAGAGAGAAAAAGACAAAGATATTGTAGGAATTTCAGCTACATTATGTACTTTAGAGCCTGGTCGTTAGACTGAGAATTTAGGCACATAGTTTACCACTGCAATGCTGATTTTGCTGGTATGTAACTGAGAAAAATCAGTACAGGCACAGGACAACTTGCCTCTGCTGTGTGCTTAAGCCAGGGTCAATTTTAGCAACAGCACAAACACATTCATTGCTTGTCAAATCTAGTTTGTCTATAAATCTGGTGCTTCCGCTACTGTTAGAACATAATATACTGTATTACCTGAAATATATTTTTGAAATGCTGTTTCATCAAGTTCAAGTACATTTCTGTTAATCATGGAACCATTTATTCTAGTCTGAAACCCTGAGATTAGCTCAGTTGCTTAGAGTGTAGTGCTAACACCAAGGTTGTGTGTTTGATCTCTGTATGAGGCATTTCACTTAAGATTTGGACTCAATGATTCTTGTGGGTCTCTTCCAACTCAGAATATTCTAGTACATGGTAGTATTAGTGAGCAGCTCACAACTGCTCCAAACATGTGAAAGCACCTCTTCTGGTGACAATACACTAAATGAGATGATTTCGTACGACAGATTGGGGACATCTTATCTTACTGATAAAAGACTGATTATATGTGCTGCAGACTATTCCTACTGAAAAATGTAAGATGAGATTTTAGATAAGACCATATATGAAAAATCCTTTACTTGACTGTTCTAATGGAAACTGAGTGTGAGGTATCAGTTAACCTCAGTAACACATGTTCTTCTTTGGAGAATCTGCATCAGCCTCCATTCCGTTGTTCTAACTAATTGCGTACTTTCTTATAATTTATGTATATAACTATCAATTCATACTGTGTTTCAGTAGCATCTCAATATTTAGAGACATGTCAAAGGAGAATAAAGGCTTGAAGATGGTTTAAGAGGTGAATATTTTCCTTCCTTCTTAATGCTAATACTTATTACAGAAAACAACCAAAACAACTCTTGTTGTTTAACACAAAGTATTATTGCCCTTGATAAACAAATTAGATAAAATAATAGCCCACTCAAAATATGGGTAGGTAATATTTGAGGTGAAATGCCAGGACTCTTTTCTTTAAACTCTGGAAAAAACTTATTGCGGATCAACTGAGACTTCAATTTTCTGTCTTCCTTGACACTTACAAGCTTTGTCTTGTGCGTCCATTTGTGGAAACATTTAAACACTTCTTTTGAACTTAATTTTGGATAATTTTTAACCTATAAAAATCAACAGATCTAACACAAATACAAGGTGAGAGAGTACCTCAGTATTCAATGCAGACTGGATCAACATAATTCATAAAAGAAAAGGGGAAAAGTAAAGAGAACCCAGACTTTCTTCTCATTAAATTTAGACACCATCAGTTTTGGATACCACTAGATGACAACCTCTGCTATAGGTATGTCAATCTCCCTCTTAGAAGGAGTGAGACTCCTTGTGTAACTCAACGGCTGCAGCTGACGACTGCTTTGGGAATTCTCTATGCTCCAACACCTAAGAATGTTTCTTAATTGTCACCACTTAAAAGGAGAGGGGAAGACAGGAATTATTTTGTATGGATAGCAAATATACAAAGAGGATATTTTAACTACTCTCTAAATGACAGCTGAACTACAAAAAGAAGCCCATTAGATACATAAATTAGAAAGATAATTTCGTTGCCAGCGTCTTTCTCCTCTATCATTTTCTGCCTCATTTATTGTAATTATTTTATAAATGGCAGAGTCTTGAGAAATCTTGAGAAATCTGAGAGACTAATGTTTTTTCACCTGTCCCCAAAAGGAAGAGTATTCTCTGCGTCGTTCCCTGTGTCATACCCTGTCTCCCCACTCCCCAGGAAGACATCCCTCTTTTCCACTCAACTGAAGTTAAGAGGGCAATTTGTCTGTTAGGAGGGAAGGATAATATTCTTGAATACTTTTATCAAAGAGCTCATGACTGGGTATTTAGTAAGGTTACAATGACATGACATCTCGGTCCTAAGCTGTGCCAGGGGAGGTTTAGGTTGGATATTAGGAAGAAATATTTTACAGAGAGAGTAACCAGACATTGGAATGGGCTGCCCAGGGAGGTAGTGGATTCACTGTCCCTGGAGGTGTTTAAAATGAGACTGGATGTGGCACTGGGTGCCATGGTCTAATAATCACGGCAGTGTTGGATCAAGTGTTGGACTTGATGATCTCGGAGGTCTTTTCCCACCCAGTCGATTTCATGATTCTATGATTCTATGACTAGTGAAAAATGGCAGGGGGGAGAAAAAGCATCATCTGGAAAAAGCACAATTACAGAATCTAAAATCAGTGGGAAAATATGCATCACAACACTTGTTACAGACATATGTAACAGGTGCCCTCAAAATAATAGAAAAATTCTGGGGTATGGGAACTTCTTCCTACTTATTCTAGACAACTGTAATGGCTCTCTGGATTTCTGTCTTCTTCACACTCATGTGTGAAACACAGGTTTCCTTCAAACTCAGACTGTTTGGATAGACCTATATTGCTTTGAAAGCTCAGACTCCAAACCAAGTATACATGGTAGCGCTGTTCCTTGCAACCCTAGGCTTGCCATCAGCGATCCTGCAGACTCCCTGCTAGCCATCTCCTCGCCTGTGACTCATGGCATGCTAATTGCTCTCCACATCCTTCCAGTCTGGCTTTTAGGGAAGCAAGCAATTTTTTTATTCCTTAGGCAAGCTATGAAACCTGTTTTGAAGAATCAGACAAAAAGAACATTGAAAAACAATTGATTACCACAAGTGGTAATTAATAACAGCACAGAGACCTGGGTACAGCTTCAATTGCAGAAAATTTCACAACAGATATATCACCAAGGCCGAGAGTTCAGAAGCAGCTGTACCTAAATACACAGGTCATAACTACAGAAAGAATTCTCCTCTCATTCCTACCCCTCTGCAAGCTTCTGCTGCTTACACTAAGTGCCCTGATCACAATTCAAACTAACTGTAACAGTACCAGGCAGGGATACGTGAACTGGCACATGAGCAATCATGTACGTATGTGTAAGTCAGTACAAGCTGGCATGAAGGAAGGAATATGTGACTGAAAGCAGAGGCAGTAAAACGGAAATGCAAGGCAGGATGAGGATGGAATAAAAGGATGAAGAATATGGGAGGAGAGTGCTGCTAACTCTTTGAATAGTTCAGCTGAATAGTTTCAGCATGAAAACACAGTAATAAGGTAATTCCTATAGTATGCTTAACTGCATCTTGGGAATGTTAATTCCAGACCTGTGGCAGTTTTAGACCACAGATATGTTTTGAAGCTGAGACATTTATCAATACTTGGCAACACTTTCTTTATTATTTTGTTTTGCAAATGAAACCTTAAAGACGAACAGAATCACTTTTAAAATTTTTTCACAGTTTTCTATAAACATTTTTTCTTCCATGCCTGCTGATGTGGTTTTCTGTTTGGTTGGTTTTCTTGTTTGGTTGGTTTTTGGTTTTGTGTGGGGTTTTGTTTGTTTGTTTTTGGTTGGTTGGTTGGTTTGGAGTTTTTTTTGGTTTTTTGGTTTTTTTCTCCAATACCCAGTGGCAAAGAGCCATATACTGTGCAAATTTAATCTGGTGTTTGCTTGCTTAATAGTATCCTGATACTTTTTGGCTGATCTACCAGGCAAATTGACTTGAGACACCAGAGGCCAAGGCTATCTACCCTCTTGAATTATAGAGTCTTAAAATCTGCCTTACCTACAACTTGACATTAGCAAAGAAGCCAGAGAAATAAATGTTTGGAGCCAGCAAAAAGGATGCAAATTGAACATTCCCTTTTTTCCTTCTCCCTGACTTATATCTATCTTGCTTGTTTTTCTTCATTTTCCTTCTAATTTCTCTCCTTCTTTATGTTTATTTGTATTCCACATATGGAAACATTGGCATAAAAGAAAATTTGCTTAGTTTCCAGCATTTTCTTCAACTAATCTTCAAGCTACATTAATATAGATGTAAACTTGATTTTTCCCTGTTGGACATTTGAAATCTTTTGATTTTGTTGTTTGTAGGAGATGCAATCCTACAAATACAGCAAAGCTAATGAAAGCATGAAATATTCATATTGCATCCTTAATTGTATTATAAAGTGGAACATGTGTCGTTATAGTTGAAAACCTCCAGTCTAATTAGCAGTAGCCTAATAAATGCTTAAGTGAACCATAGAATGTTTAGTGCTATTCAGCTAAATCTCTTTCTCATTCAGTTGTATTAAAAATGACACTAATAAGATAATTTTTTAAAAATAAAAAACATATGTGGAAATACATATTTTCATTGTAAACATCTAAATATTAACTAAGGGGTACCTTCAGGGCTTGTTCTATTATTACTTCCACTGTGTATTTGTGGATTTTTATTTTTCTTTATTCTTTTTTTAGAGTGATACTGTTTCATTTATCATCAGCCTGTATTATTTTCCATATTAGATAAACATGACAAAGAATACAGTTGGAAGAGTTTATTCAGCTTTTAATTTCTCTGTAGCCCCAGAAAAATAATCCCAAATTTATTGTGTAAATCTAATAAATCAATCCTTGAACAAAGAAATATTAAACACCTAGAAGTCTTTTCCTTTTCTTTTTCAAAAATCTCTGTGGAAAAAACAGTATCTGGTTTCCAGGAAATACTTCTGTGAGAGATAGGAAGACAAGGAACAAAGTGACTCTCTGTAAATAACAGCTTCCTTGGAAGAACCAGCAGTGAAAATCTGAAAAAAAGCTTATCCATTTTCTCAAAGGTTGCACAAGGTTTCAGAAGAATAGCATTTTGTACAGTGCAAAGATGCTTCTTTAAAATCTTAAATAGAAAGATGAAGGAAAGTGTCTGAATAACCAAAACACCTCCAAAATAATAAATAGAATAGGTATAAATTTTTCCCCCATTGAACAATTTAACCACCATTGGAGCAATGATTAGTCAAAAACTTTCCCTCTGGACAGGGTTTTCTACAAGTGCTTATTACAGTCATTGTTTTCTCTTTCTCAGAAGTTGCTGATATGAACCCCTGAAACACAATTCCAAACAAAATGGACTGATGTAACAGACAATAATATTATTTCTTCTCATTGAAATGCTTTAATGGAAGTGCTTCATAAATATGCAAGCTAATTGCTGCCTTTTCTTGTTATTAAAACCAACAATAATACTGATATTATGATTCCATAGAGGTAGTGGTTTATTTTTTATTATTCTGGGGCACATTTTTGTTACATTATGAAAGTTTTATATGCCAGCGTTACACGCTAAGTGTTAGCACTGTTTGGAACTCTTTATGTTTCTGTTCCCTTAATTATGCAATCAGAGTAAGTTGATTGAAATTTAATATTGTCAATTTATTGACATTTCTTTCCAGTTTTTCATGTACTGTGGACAACAGTATCTCATTGTTGAATTATTTATTTATCAGCAGAATTGTTTGACATCCAAACGGTGTACAACTTTATCTAAATAAACAAAGAACAGCCTGATGAGGAAGTACATTTACGTAATGAACATTTAATCTATACCTCAGAGAAATGCTTCAGGATTATGACACTCACACTTTTTTTTTTTTTTTTTTGATTGCTTTAAAGTCTGGGTTAAATTATGCGTCACTTGCACATTAAATTGGAAACAAAATATTGACTTTTCTCTCTCTAGAATTTCCACAGGTTGCTTTCCCTCCTTCTTCTTTGTCACTCAGAACCTATGCACATGTTACATTTGAAGCTGTGTGTACCATAGGTAAGCAGTGAATTCCACTACAGGATAAAATACTGAATTTAATACACACAAAATCTTCTGCAGGACAACTGCTTTATGATAGGTTGTTAACAGAGGTCATATTTTACTGAAGTGTCTTTTTAGTTGTTTTCAAAATCAATAACAATGGTTGGGCATTGCTACTCTGTTTAATATTAATTTTTGTACACTTATACAAGTATGATATCCCATAACAAATAGAAAAAAATTATAAAAATAATCTACCACACAATAATCAAATTGGAGCCACTATGACAGTTTTACTGGCAGCCAAAGCTAATGTTCCTGTTATAATTCCAATTAGTACCAACTTCAGTGCCAGGTTTAATCAGATTAGAAGGTCATGAATAAACTATATGACAAAGGGTCCTTGGATGTTTAATTGTTTAAAGGATCCCTAGCCCATTTGAAGCTAATGTTCACTGCAGAGGAACAGGAAGAACAAGGTTATGAGACAGACAGCAAAAAAAAGCGTTTAAAATGCAGTCAGGAATTTACTGTATGCTCCAAGTCCTAAGTGCAGACCTGTCTATGGGTCTCGCAGAAGCCAGGAAAACCTCTCAGCTTTGTGTCATCAGCAAAGTTGCTGAGGAAGCATCTATCCATTAATCCAAGTCATTGATTAATAGCTTAAACACTATTTGGCCCAATATTAAACCTCAGAGGACACCACCAGTGACAGGCCTCCAAATAGACCCTGTGCCACTGATTACAATGCTCTGGGATCTGCCGTTCAGCCAGTTCTCACTCCATCTCGCTGTCCACTCATCCAGTCCACACTTCCTGAGTTTGTCTATGATGATGTTGCAAGAGAGAGAGTACTGAAAGCCTCACTGAAGTCAAGGTAGACAATATCTGCTGTTCTCTCTCACCCATCCAGGCAGTTGTTTCATCATACAAGGCAATCAAGTTGGTCAAGTATGATTTACCTTCCGTGAATACATGCTTCCTACTCCTGATCACCTTCTTGTCATCCATCTGGATAGAGATGGCCTCCAGAATGAGGTGCTCCATCACTTTTCAAGGGATTGAAGTGAGACTGACTTGCTGGTAGTTCCCTGGATCCTCCTTCTTGGCCTTTTTGAAGACATTTTGCTTTCTTACAGTCCTCCGGCACCTCTCCTGATTACCTTTCAATGATGATTGTTAGGGGCCTTGGTATGGTTTCCACAAACTCTCTTAGCACTCATGGACAAATCCCATCAGGACCTATGGACTTGTGGGTGTCTAGTTTGCCCAGGCGTTTTCTAACTCAAACCTCTCTGACCAAAGGAATGTCTTCCTTCCGACATTCCTTTACCCTAGTCTCCTGGGTCAGAGATTCCTGAGAGCTGGTCTTGTTAATGTGCAGCCTTTCAGGAGTTCGACAGGTTGGAGAGACTGTCTGAAATTCAAGAAAGGCAAATGCAGGGTCTTGCACCTGGGGAAGAATAACCCCATGTATCAGTACAGGCTGTGGTCTGACCTGCTGGAAAGCAGCCCTGTGGAGAAGAACCTGGAGGTCTTGGTGGACAACAAGCTGCCCATGAAGCAGCAATTTGCTCTTCTGGACAAGAAGGACAATGGTATCCTGGGGTACATTAGAAAGAACCTGCCAGCAGGTTGAGCAGGGTGATCCTGCCCCTCTATTCAGTCCACGTGAGGCCTCACCTAGAGAATTGTGTCCAGTTCTGGGCTCCTTAGTACAAGAGAAACACGGAGCTCCTAGAGCTGGTCCAGTGAAGGACAAAAAAGATGATTAAGAGACTGGAGGATGTCTGTTATAAGGAAAGGCTGAGGTGATGGAACTGTTTAGGCTTGAAAAGAGATGACTGAGGGCTTAATCAGTGTCTATAAGTATCTGAAGGAAGAGTGTTGGGAGGATGGAGCCAGGCTCTTCTCAGTGGTGCCAAGAAATAGGACAAGAGGCAGCAGGCAGAAACTGATACACAGGAAGTTCCACCTGAATATGAAGAAGAACTTTACTCTGCAGGTGTCTGCACCTGGAACTGGTTGCCCAGAGAGGTTGTGGAGTCTCCTTCACTGGACGTATTCAAGAACCGTCAGGACAAAATCCTGTGCAATGTGCTCTGAGATGACCTTGCTTAAGAGGGGAGTTTGGACAAGATGACCCACTGTCATCCCTTTCCAATCTTACCTATACTGGGATTCTGTGATTCTGTAAGAAGCAGCTGGCCTCATCTGTCCCTGCTCTGCACCAGGGTGACAGCAGACCTGGCCAGGGAACAAGATTTTCTACAAGAGTCATTAGCAGAATGTTTAGAACACTGATTTGGGATGTGGTTGAGCCAAAGTAATATTTGCCCTATTAAGACTGGGAGAGACATCTTCTAGGTAAGTTACCAAACCACTAGTCAAGGTCTCTCCATTCCTCTCTGTAGGGTTCAAGTACTTCTGAATACAGATCAAATATAAGGCAAATCTATTTCCTGCTCAAAGCTGCTGTTTTCATCGACCTGCTATAAAAGTGTCCTGAGGTGATGACATCAGGTTCAGGTGTGGACAAAGTAGACTTCTGCAAGTGATATTATGAATTCACACAGAAAGTCTTAATAAATCTGAATCTACTTCAGAGGAAAAAAAAAAAGAATATTGAATAGTTACCATGAAGCTCAAAACAGTCACTCCACCTCTGGTACTGGAGCTATATTGATCTCACAAGGAAATATCTCACCTTGTGCATCCAAAAGTCACATCTGTCTACAATAACTTTCATCTAACCAAGAGTTTCCATCATCTGCTGTCATGACTAGTCCTTTTTTTTTTTGTAATATCCAGCTGATAAGACCCAAAATAATCTTAAAAAATTTGCTTAAAGTAATTGTTATCTTTAATATAAATACTGCTTTAATATAAATACTGTTTTTCTAATTCTAAAGTTCATCTGTTTTTCTGAAGTTCACCTGTTTGTAAGTGGCTCCCAGCTTTTTGTCCTCAATAGCATACTCTTGAGTTGAAGAAGTGACAGCTTCAATCACATGGCACTTTGTATCTATATATGTATGCAGGCACATATGCTCCAAACCTATTATCAAACCATATTGTTTTGGAAAAAGACCTATCTAGAAACTGATTCCTTCAGAGGACTGTCTCCTTTTCATTATTCACTGTAGGAAAACATATGCTTCTTTCATCAATCTAAATGTCTTGTCTTTATCGAAAAGGATTCAGTGAGATTGCAGCTCACACTGTTTCAGTTAACATGTACATATTTGTTCCTTGTCTTCACAGTGCCCAAGGTTTTCAATTAGTCTAGCAAAGTGCCCAAAGAAGCACTTAAGTAGAAAATAACCACTGCCAGATCTTCTCTCTTACAGTGTTCTACTTATCAGTACAAATTTTACAGCAAAATGAAGGACATATACTTCAAAAGATAATTATGATATTATACCTAAATAAATGTATTTTTCAAAGAAAGAATCAGTACTGCTGTATATTTTCATGTGACGTTTGTCCCGCTGATAACTGCGTATAAACTTCATTTTAAAGACAATTTTCTAAATAACTGATAAACATCCAATATGTGCTTAGCATGGGGTGAATAAATTACTATTTTAAAGAGATGACTGCAGAATTTGACAAGTAACTTTATCATTTGTATTCATAGGCAGCAAATGAATATAATATGTTTTATTGAGGTGTTCATAATCATCCATGGCACATACCATATACACCTGTAACACACTTGAAACTTCTATTAAAAATTAATGAACCTGAAATAAATTATGCATAAATTTACCTTTAGTGTGAAGTACAACCCCAAGGCTGATGATAACCGTTAAGAACCAAGTATGAATCTTTCCACAGATTTTTCCCCTACTAATCCAAATTTTCTATTAGGTAAAAGGATATTTTAATTGCAAGTTAGGTAAAACAATTGTAAGCCTTTATTATTATAACAATGTCTCCTCCAGGACTTGAAGATAATGACGATATTCTCATTTCCAGGCAGCTACTTCCCTGAGGTTTTTGTGATAGAAAATTTTCTTCTTTATGCAGGTGAGCATTTGTAAGCAACAATGGAGTCTGGACATGCCATACTGAGCTTAAAAAACTCCGATTATGAATGTTTAGGAATCACAGTGGTATATTTTTATCATTTATTCAGTAAAAAAATAGCAAAGCCGATTGTTAGGATTGAAGACACCTCATTAAAACAGGCAGTTCAAGGTTCTTCATCAAAGTTTTATGTTTCTTGTTAAAAAATAAATCATGGGTACCTTAGACAGTTTATTTCCTTCCTGCAGTAAGTGATATCACCTTTCTTGAAGAGTTAACTGTCCTGAAGACTCAGTTTCCAATGCCTAACTTTTCAGGTCTGGCTGCCACTCCACACCTCATTCATTTTAAGAAATGAGGCACCTTGGTGTTACCTACCTACTTCATATCAAACCAGGATTCAGGGTCTTGCCTCTTTTCCAACAAAGGCCAATTTAGAACTCATTTTTCCTAACATTCTTGTGTACCTAAATTACAAAAAGTTTCTCCAGTTCTTATACACAGTCCTATACCAGGGAAGAATAATGGTATTCATCCAGAATCACCCTAGAGGTTTTTACCATGGTGATGGAAACCAGCTGTTTGAATGCTGAAGTCTCTGGAGACAAGCATACTTATTTATTTAAAAGATATCTAGATTGCAGAAGAGTCAGAAAGGCTGTTATAGCTGATCAAATAAAGTGAAAATGATTTGTTGAATAATTTATTGGACAAATATGGACAAAATCTGGCAAATACCTTGTTCATCAAATAGTGCTTGAACAACTGAATTGAAAAAAACCCCATCCCTTAACAATCGTATGCCAACATATATAAAAATCTGCTTCTGGGTCATATCGAAAAGAACTTAAAGGAATTTCCTTGAAGGAACCAAGGGACAGGTTCACATAATTTAGGCATTTCAGTTTATCAGTACTATAATAAAATTCTCTCTCAAAACGTCTAGGTAGGGAAAGTCTGTAAATATCCTAGCTTTCATCACTATACCCACTTAATAACTAAACTCCTTCTGATTTTTTCCGGAACTAATTAACTTTTATCAGATCTAACCAGCTTTGTATATATTTCACATCTAGGATCCACAGACAAGGTTTTCCATGCTTATTCATGTTGAGGAGTCCGCTCCTAGGACATACTTATATATTCCTCTAGGGACAGAGTCCAAATATCTTGAGTCCCTCTGCTTTTATTCAATGCTCAAGGGAAGGAAAGGTGGCACCATTTACACAATAACTTCATGGTTTAAGGATACAGGAGAGTTCCTGTATCCTTCAGTTCTTTCTTTCTGGGGAGTTAAAGCACTTATATCGTAATTCCCAAGAAAGGGCCTTTAACTACTCTTGACTTTGTCAGATTGGCCCAGAAACAAATGACAACAAATCTACGCAAACATTAGAATCACTCCTTGGTCTTAGTTTCCCTCATGGTGAGTAGGCTGAAAAACTACCCTGTAAATATTCAGATAAGGCCAGATGTGATCTGAAAAAGGAGCAGAAAGCAGTGTGACGTGACTATAATGTAGAATTGCAAGCAGTAGCCGCTTTTGCTTACATTTCTCTCTCTCTTTCCCACAACACTGTTATACTCCCTCCTAAGTAAATCTATGACTGGTTAAGATTGCTTCTTTGCCAGAACAGGTAAAACCAGTCTAGCTTTCCACTGTGGTAAAATTACATACTTTCTGTTGACAATTCATATTGAAAGTTGTAAGATGCAGCTGAAAAACCTGTGTACTTGTTAGCCCACTGTTTGTTAGCAGTGAATTACATGTCTCAGGTATCTGATGGAGGGAACATTAAAGGCTACGAGTTTTTTTCATCTGAAAGTCAATAAAGTTATAATCCTGTTTTTACAGTTCGTTGCTTCAGGTAGGGAAGGTCATTCTCTCCTGGTTTGGCCACGAGGTGTGCTTTGAAAATCAAAGAGAAAACGGACTAGGTTTCCTTCTGTGGTTCATGTAGCTTTTTCTGGGGACCATTTTGTGGAACATAATGTTGCACTGGGTTACTTTTGGTGATACATATGGGAGTGTCAGGCAACACTGCACCTTTTTGTGTTCTCCAGCTCCTCAGTCCTGGGGAAGTAAAAGTTTTTTTGTAGTCATGGTAAACAACTGTGTAGTTAAGACTAGGAAAACAAGATGAGTCCATAAACTGCCTGTCTGCTGCATTAGTCTTATTTTGAAAAGGAATCTGACCTTTGTTTCAAACAGTATGGCAGCAGTTCAAGTTCTTCCCTTTTGCCATGGGTTGAAATACAGGTGTTACAAAAACACAGGGCTGTTTCAAGACCTATGTAGTGCACATTTTTCTATGTAAATACATAGTTTTTTATTCTCTGTCTTTGGGATTCAGATTAAGATAACAGAATATTTAAAGGAATAAGTGACATAATGAGTTGTATTTAGCATAGGACCCTTTTACCATAAGCAGTGTATGAAGGAGAGGGAGGAGTTTTCGAGCTACCTGCCTCATAGCAGACATCTGTACAGTCATCAGGAGGGAGAGCCTGCCATCCTTATGGGCATATCTGGTAGCAGATTTTATTACAAAGGAATATATATATCAGGCAGTGACAGATCACTTGCTGAAAGTAACCTCCTGAGCAATGTTTGGCTTCTCAACATCTGTGTTTAGTTGGGGATTCCAGCTGAAGATAGTTACATTTGCAGTCACTGGAGGCTGAAAACCAGGATTAAATGATTAATAGCTTTCTTTTATTACTTAGCTAGATGATTCACATTAATTGCACTGAAGCAGATTTGCATACAGTCCAGGTTTACATGATTAAATACAGGTATAGTAAGTATTTACTTTAAGGGAGGGTTGCAAAAAGTGTAGCTGTGTATTCTCTCCTTTTGCTCCCTCTTCGTATAGCAATCTTCTATCCAACTTTTCACACACATGCTGTATTTTGCAGTCCAGTCTTCTCTCTTTCTAAGCTTGTATGAATGCTTAGAAAATATGAACTTTTAAAAAGAGGATCCCAGAAGCTCTAGAATTTGCTGTTCTTCTAGTAACTGTTCGCTTCAATACCTAATGTGACGCAAACTAAGGGAATGAGATAGGGATAAGAATGAATACTATTGGCAGAGAAAGTCAACTTTTCCTCGTGAATAATTAATCCAATGAATCTGTTCAAATACATTATTTGCATTTTTTCATTATGCTGCAAACTGCTAGAACCTTGCATGAAAGTTATAAAAAGTGAAACCACAGATAAACACTTAAAGAGACTGCATAGCTCAGTCAAACAAACAAACAGAAAACCACACCCAAAAAAAGAAGGAAAGACACTTTTAAAGAAACATCAGAATAAAAATCCTCAACTTACTCCCCATTTAGCCAAAAAGAGCTTTCTGCTCTGGACTCAAGGTTGAAGATAACTCTATTATTTTGAGCACTGATAAAAACAGTAATTTTTTTCTTTGGTCCAGTGAAGAGTCATAGGTTAAATTTTTATTCATTTTTGAAGGTCTTTCTATTCAGAATCAGGCATTTTTCATACAGAAGAGATAATTATATTTCAAACACCTGATCACACCAGTTAGAGTGCATGCACTTCTTCTCCCTGCAACCTTCTTGCATACATTTCCATGTGAGACTGTCATTCTAATGTACCAAAACCGAGTCCCGTACATAGGTTCTCCTATGGCTTTGCCCTGTCCAGTCTGATACTTACCCTAGAAAAGAAGATGTCCAACTAGCCTTTATCTGTGTCTGAATGGTAAATTGCAGGTATTTGGAAAACAGTCAGTGTGATGAAGGCCATCATAACATCAGTGTATTGCTGATCCTGAAATAATTTACCCTGAGAAGACCCAGAGGTGTGTGCTAGTGTTGCTTCAGTAAAACAGAGATATGATTTTTGGATTGATGTCAGACTGCCCAAGTCCTGCTGGCTCAAATCTTGCATGAAATAAGAATCTGTTTGCCTACAATGTCCCACGCAGATGTGCCCTTTAACTGACTTTTTCCCTAGACTGACTTCAGTGCAATTTCCTCTCTCACAGGCTTCAGTGGGCTGCAGCTTTCAGAGTATCTGTTATCCTTTGTTCCTAGTTCCTCTAAAATCTGATTATAGTGCCATATCTTCTGCCACACCAGAGACTTGTCTGCTTCTGTTTTACCACTTCTAATTCCAATATAAATATTATTAAAGAAATATTCTAGTATATTTTAGTTATGGCACTCCTTATGTAGCATATGTAGCCTCCATATGTATCTTTTAAACGGTTTGTTTTTGCTGAAGTATGTGTGTTCATACAACTATCACATACCATTCTTACCTATCAAGTACAGCTCTTCAGCATGTCTACATCTTGCCATCTCTCCTCAGCCATCAGTGCAAACTGTGCAAGCGATTCAGGACATAGGATAGGAATCCATGTCAGCCTCCTCATATTTTCCAAGAGAACTTTAAATGGAATTATCTTTTTTCAGTACCTAAAGCATTCCAGAATTATTCATTTCCTTGGGTCTGGGGTCCTCTTTTCAGATTTCTAAAGTTCTCTTTTTCCTGAACCATTTCCACCCCTCTTACCTTCAGCAGACATGTACATGCAAGGTGCTGAATAAAATGGAAAGTCTCTTTAGGTGATAATACATCATATTTCAGCTTCCGTCTGTTTTATTTCATAGTCATGAAGTAGAGAGGAAATTAAAAAAAAAAAAGAAGAAAAGAAAAAGAATATCTTAACTAGAGTATTAGTAGAATGAGTTACCTTCTAATTATGCTGAGATGACAGTAAGCTTATGCAATGTGATCTATTTTATAATTGTATTGTTACTTTTCTTTTAGATTTAATCTTGACAAATCTGCAGTTACAAAACTGAATCAGAAAACAAAAGCATCAAGCTATTTCAAAATGGCAAAAACTAATCTATAACAGGTTAGAGATTTTACTTGTGTTAATATGTGCAACCTTTTATTTCAAGTTTTTTCTTAATTTTAGACATTCAATTTATTGAATACCATAATTTATCATGTAAATATCAGATGAATATAAAATCACTGATTTTATACTTCATTTAAACAAATAAGCAGTTATCTTCCCAGTCAAGAACACTGATAAAACAAAATATCCTACATTTACTCAGGACATTACTTTTCCAGATCCTACCAGAGAAGGAAGTTCAAAAACTCATGTTGCTATCCAGCACTTCCATACCTTTATAAATAGCTATAGAGAAGAATGTGATGACCTGTTGTGTTCCAGATTGCAATATTCCTGTGTACATAATTCTGACTCTGACAGTCACAAAATTTACCTGTTAGGATGGGAGGTCTGGCCTGAAATTCTTTTCTTTGAAAACCGAGAAATTGGAATGAAAATTGCTTTATTTCCAGGTATTCCCCTGACATGGAATTGACCTGCTATTTGCTGTTGTAACATACTTACCATCTACATTTTCATTTCCTTCCTTTCAATTCCCCTGTGAGTTTGGAATTCATCTTCATGATTCATTTCTTACCAAATACACTGATTTCTACAAATTTAGTTTTAATGTTTGTGCAGGAACACTTGCAAAGTAATTCTTTATATTAGAAATTAAAACATTAACAAGTTTTATTGCTGGAGTTACATCTGTAGACTAGATTCTTTGTTTCTAGAAAACTCATGTTTTAATAGGTCGACACTACTGTTATGACTAAAGACTGTTAGTATAAGCGACACTCTTACCAGTTTTTTAAGTATATGTAACTGCAGACAACATTACTGATGAATAATTATTCTTCAAAATTGTACTAAAATATTTTCAACTCTGACACTTTACTCATAGGGTTTTTTTTTTAAAAACTGTTTCTCATGTGACAGGGGAAAGCTGATCCTCTCAAACTCACGTTTGGTTTATACCAGTAGACAATGCAAATGCAAACCATTGTAGGTTTTCAAATTATTTGTACACCGTTCAATCAGAATAACAGAATTCAAGAGCTGACTATTTAGACCAGAGTCAATCAAATAGTGAGCTACACCCCTCACTTCTTTGTACTTTGCTTTCCCAGGATATCAAAAATTACAAGGCAGTGTTATTTTACTTCAAAGATACTTAGTTAAGAGAACAAACTCTCTCCATGAACACTACAAACAAGTCCAACAGGTATTTTTTTCAAAAGGATTAACAAAGATCAGAATATGCACAGAACACTTTTTAAGGATAGAGATTGTCCTGGTGGGAGAAAGGAGGAAGAGTGAGTAGGAAGAGTTCTTAAAAGCAGTTGATAATTAAGGAAAAGTAATTTAAAGCACATGGTTGGATGGTGGGGGTTTTGTGTGTCTATAAGTATAAGAAAGGACATATGTTTTAGAGGAAAGAACAAATCTAGAAGACAAAGAAATCGTAACTACTCTTTTTCTGCAGGCCAAGTAATATAAGGAGGCTGAATTGTCTCTGTGAGGTGGATTTTACAGAAACAGTTGGTCAGTATAGGGAGATTACGTAGGTGTGTAAAGGACTGATATCTGCAAAGTCCTTTTCGAAATATTCCTTACTACCAAAGGGGAATACTATTAAAGTGAAGGAATGCTGCAAAAAGAAGGAATATGCAAAGGAACACCACTTAAATGAAGGAGTCTTTTTGTATGCCAATGGATGTTGTAATATTAAGAGTTGGGTTTGATGATCTCGGAGGTCTTTTCCAACCCAGTTGATTCTATGATTCTGTGATTTATTGAGGGAGGTAGGATCATTCTGGACAATTTGACAACATTTAGTTCCTCAGATGAACTTACTGGCATACTTATGCAATCAATTTCTTCTCTAGTAAAGCCTTTACCTTTACCTGCTCTCTCTGACACTAGGACAGTCCTGCATAGAATAGCTGTCCTGGTGTCAGCTGGGGCAGAGTTCATTTTCTTCTTAGTAGCAGGTACAGTGCTGTGTTTGGGATTCAGTATGAGAATAATATTGATAATACACTCATGGTTTTGGCTGTTACTATGTAGTGCTGACCCTAAGTCAAAGATTTTTCGGTGTCACATGGTCTGCCAGTGAGGAGCTGCACAAGAAGCAAGGAGGGAGCATGGCCTTGTCAGTGAATCCAAACTGGCCAAACGGATGTTCCATACCATAGAATGCCATGCTCAGTATATAAACAGGGGGAGCAACTGAACTGTGCTGAAAAAAGTGATTTTTCTCCTGGGTTTTATTCCTGTCTCTCTCAGTCCTTTTCATTATCTTTATTATTAGTGGCATTATTAGTGTATGTTGCGGTTGGAGTGGGAGTGACAAGGCTTCAATATTCGGAGATCAGGAACTTTTTTATTACAAGCAGTGCAACTGCTTATATACAGAATCCAGTAACACATGTACATGTACAGTTGGTTTGCCAGTAACATAAACATCTCACCATTGGACATTCGTCCACGCATGTCCAACAACCCTGACTGTGCATTCTTGCCAGGAAACCCATTCTGTGTCACAGCTTTTTCCATCCATGGCTACCTGACCATCCATCCATACTACCTGACCAGGTGTAGAAGTTCCACCTTCAACCTCTCAGCTATTCAGAGACTCCAGAACCAGCTGGGGCCCCCCACAAGTGTATATTATTTTATTTAAATTATTAAACTGTTGTTATCTCAACTCTTTTTTTCTCAATTCTCTTCTTCACTGGGAAGGGTGAGGAGCAAGCGAGTGTCTGTATGATATTTACTTGCCAACTGTAGTTAAACCACGACAACTTTTTGACACGGTTTGACATAGTACAACTTGTATTATGGGTGTTTATGGGTCAGAATCATTAACTTGCTCTTGACTTTAAAACACCCCTCAGGAAAAAAAGCCAAAACCCAATTAAAATCAACCCATGTCATCCAGATCAGTATAGAGCTTTGTAGAGTTGTCTCTGGTAAAGTAGAATGATTTCTTAAAATAACTGTGCCAAGGGAGGAAACACTTTCTATAAATAATTCTTAAGAGTGAAATTACACAAGACAGCTAAGTCAATCACTACCAAAAGAAAAGGTCCCACTCCTCTGCTTCTTTCAGCTTCTTTCTTGGTCTTTTTTTTTTCTTTTTTTTTCTTTTTTTTTTCTTAATCAATTTGACACAATACAGCAGCTATATGATTCTGTTTCAGGGTGTGAGAAGAGGGATTTTATTTTTTTACTGTTTTCATGAAAAATCCCTCATTGTTAAACTCCAGAGACTAAGTAAGGGAAGAGAAATAGCAGAGTGCTGAAAGCAGAGATGAAGATACCTGCCCTACATTTCCTATAGCTGCACCCTGAGTATCTTTGTGGATATTGCCAATGTCTATTTGCAGTGCTTTATGGACCTGACACCTTGTATGTAATAAATCTTGGAACCCACATACCTGAACAACCCATTATATATATCTCTACTACCCACCACACCACACTTCCCCTAACTGGCAATATCATCCTTCTGTATTCTCCCTTTTAGTGACAAAAAAGGCCTGATCCCCTCATTATACCATTTGCTTTGATCAAAGAGATGTAAATAAATCCTTCATTATGTGATCTCAACCTGTGTTAGTCACAGGCATCTTTCTAACTCGTCCTTAAGGATACACCACTTAAATAATTAGTCATGCTAGGGAAGGGAAAAAGATGGTGCTTTGGTAGGAGATTACTAATCAGCCAAAGTGCAGCTCTCAGTTGAAAAAATGGGATGGCGGAGCAGAATGAAGAGCTCTGGCATATATTTCCAAAAGTTTTTCATGCATTTTCTTTGCAATTACAGAACTTTTGAAATTCATTGGTGTAAAATAATGTTACTTTTTCTTCTGTAGGCTGATAGAACCACCTAGAACTTGGTCTGACTCTCATGCAAAACCCTGATTAACTTTAATTGGTGATAGAAACTGATTATAGATTTTGTCTCAGTGCTGACACATCCAATTGGTTTTAGAAGAGAGAGACTTTATAGACCTCTGAGCTTGAGTCTATGTTTACAGCTGATGAGAAACAGTAATATGACAGAATCTTATTCTTATGAGGGGCTTGAAAGTTAAAACTGACAAGGACCTACAGGCTGCCACAGACATTTCAGGAAGATTGGAGAGATGAAAGAAAATACAATCCAAGAGTGTGTTTTCATCACTGGGTTAAGTAGCTATAAAACTGGGCTGCTGCCACAAATAGTGTTCCTCCTCCCTTCCTGAGATCTCACACTTGTACATCCACCAAGTCTGATCAGCTCTCTGACTCAGGTGAAAAACAAGGGATTTATTTATCTGCAGTCAGCTCTCTGCCACTTTGACTCACTGGGAAGCCACACAAACGCAGTATTGTTGCAAGTGATGATTGTGAAAACTACCCTAAGGGAATATGATGGAGTTTCAGAAGATCAGAATCTTTTGACGTTATTGTCCAATGCAAACAAGTAGTGTGTTCTTCCTCTCAGGAAAGGACTGGTTTGTTCCTCTAAAGAGTTTTATAGTCCCATCTAACTCACTGAAATGATTTTAGTTTTTCCTTTCCATTTTGAAAAAACTACATTGTGGTTTGTTTTGATAGCAAATTCATAAACCTATTTATTATTTTAAAGGGTTTTATTATGCTTTCCCACCTGCTGTACATAGTTTAAAAATTCTGGGTAATCCAGAAGCCACTCAATTAACAATCTGATATTTTTTCACACCCACACCTTTCTTTATTGAGCCCTGGATTCTGTGATGTACTAGAATTTGTCTCAGTTGGCAAGTGTCACTCATTGTGGCAGACCACAGAACACTTTTCCCAGCCTAGAGGAATCATGTGTAGGAAGAAAGATGCCATACATATTGCTATGGTACTGATCTTCACAGGGACAGCACAACACTTCTGAAAAACACAGAAAATTCCCAATGTATCGATGCCCATGAACTGAAACAACATCAAAATTCCTTAATGGCCAATTTAAATTTAAAAATAGCCTATAATTACAGTAATTAGCAATTTTGCCCAGGCTTATGGTAACTTTAATTAATTATGGATGCCAGTAGGTTCAATGAGCTATTAGGGATGTCAATGACTAGCCTGGTTAAAAAATGTTTTATATGTTTGCTTGTTTTTTCATTTTTTAATTCAACCACACTCTTCATTTCATCCTGCACAAAGAATTTGTGGTTAAAAGGCTTTGACAAAAGCATTTACCATTGGCTAAATGCTCTTGCTTAGATACTTACTTATGTGGGGAAATGGAATAAATCAGTCCTAAAGCCACAGGATAATAACACAGAAAGTAGACTTTGAATAGATTTCCCAGTTAACTAGGAGTCATGGAAGATGGTGGCCCAAAACCATCTCCACAGCAATAGAACAAGCTCATGCAACTCAGAGGATATCAAGCCACTATATTGAAGAGTCTTTATAGGTTAAGACAGCCTGAATGTAACTAACTTCAAAAATTCAGTTGTTACCTTGCTCTATGTTACTAGACTTGTAAATTTGCTTTTTCAAAAAAATTTACTTACTTTTCTTTTATGTGTCTTTATTTAGACTAAGAAGAGGTTTTAAGTCTGGCGAAATACTCAGTGTTAACACAAGTTAATAGATATGCTTCACTGCTGTTGTGACTTGAAAAACCAAGAGGATGAGACACCAGAGTTGCTCTCACAAGTTTGTTCTGCTAATTCACCTGAATTTTTCTCATCTCTGAGCACTTTGATTTGATAATGTCTTAAATCTTAAGGCACTCAGATCAGTATGGATACTCCAAGTCCTGCTGTTCTTACATAAGTACAGTCACTTATGGCATTTCCAACTTACTTTAATCTTGGCCACAGTATACAGTAGAAACTCACGCTGATCTAGAGACTTAGAAGCACTTATTTGGCCACTCTGCCCCTAGACCTCCTACTGCTTTTTTATTTTCCTCTCTAAGTGTGCCTCAATGTTTTTTTCTCCAAGTCCCAACTAATTTGTGATCTGGAAAGACTACAGGGACTTTATTTTTTAATATGAGAACGGGTGTACAAAGTAGATTTTCTTTGTCACTACAGAAACAAACAGTTTTTCAACAGAGTCTATGAAGCAGTTGGTATTTCATAGTTTTTAGTTGTAAATTACTTGAAACAGAAGAACAAAAAGCTCCAGTACAGCTTAAGAATATACTGTCTCACTCTGTTCATTAGCGCAGTAAGGCCAAAAAACTGGCATCTCAAGGCACTGTTGCCCTTCCAAATGCATAGCTGCAAAATAACAGTATGCAAATAATAACAGAAAAAGTAGTTGGTTTTAATTAGCACAACATGGGTTGCAAGTATCACTAACTAACTATATTTAATTTGCTAATTGAAACTTCCAACATGACAGGAACTTATTTCAAATTCTTCACTGAATTCCCAGATACATACTGATAGGCCAGACAGAAAAAGTCAAGTTTGTCTCTGCTTCTGGTACTGCCATTTCAGGCTGAGATTGGTGGCAAATCCAAGTGTTTTGTCCTCTTGATTCACTCCTTCCATCCTGACTTGGTGAAGGTCTATGCTGAGGATTTGCCTTTATTTACGACAGTTATCATTTAAAGGGATTTTTTTTTGTTTGAATTTTTGGGGTTTTTTTAATGGTGAGGAGGAGTGAGAGAGGCATATTTACTCACAGGGATACTTGCAGAAGCTACATCTTCTTGGGACTTAGGACATAGCTTCATTTTCTAAAGAAATGTGCTGGTGTTCTTAATGTTTATGATAGTTTTAAGATAATGAGCATGACATCAGTTCATACAAGGAACCGAGTAGTCAGCAAGTCATATCTAAACATAAAGGCATGTCTGAAATGCCAAGCTATTATGATAATAAGTTCAAATGGATCAGTATAGGCAAATAAGCATAAGTAGACATGGTAGTATGATCTCAAGCTGAGCTGTTCAAAGATAATGGACCTGTAACACCAGAGGAATAATGTTACATACTGAAATTCACAGCAGAACAGGGGAAAACAGAAATTTATTGCCAGTCAAAAAACATATCAGAACTGAAGTAAGCAAAACATTTGATAAAATTTGAGTTAAATTAATGTCTAATTTAATGCAGCAGACCTATTTAGCTTCATATTGCAACACAAAGTCCTTTGATAATTCTTAGAAGTTCTACTTATTAGTATTAAATACATAAACAATGATAAATGTCTGTGACATTCAGTCATCTTAATGAAGTAGATAATTTGGCTCCTTTTTTGTTTGTTTCTTTTTGTTTGTACCCTGAGATAAAAAGCAGGAAAAGGATTTAGAGAAATTCTGTCAGGAATCTGGGCTTAATATCCTATGACAGCATCCTAAAAGGCACCTGAGAATTTTTAAGTAAACCAAGCAATATCATACAATTCTCAAAGTCTGTATCTTATTTTCAGAGTATCTAGAACCCTAAAGCCTCTTAGATTCATGAATGTGTTCAAAGACCTCCAGAGTCTTATGGAGCCTCTGTTAGGTATTGCCAAGTCCTGAGACACAACACTTAAATACCTCTGTGTGTCTTGCAGTTCTTTTAGGACTTTACCCCACTGAAAATAATGGAAAATTCACCAATTTTATTGTCTGCTTATATTTATTATTCACACTGGTGGATTTTATTAATGCTATGGTAGAATTTCTCTTGCTAAAAAAGAACTTCTCTTCAGATAATTAAAAAAAAAAATTAAACACTGCAGGCAAGGCAGACATAATAATATGACAATAATATAATTTGATGTTAGGCTAAAATAGATGATGAAATGATTAATTTAGAACCGACATGGATTGATTTTTTTTTTTTTTGTATCTTCTGACAAACCACAAAACTAAAATATTACTGCAAATAATTTATTTCACCTGAACCTGACAAGGAATTCCCGTTTGTATATTCCATTTATTAAGTTAATATATCTTAACTGAAAGACAAAAAATCCCAACAAAACCAACCAAACAAAACCAAACAAATCTAAAACCCATTTGGTATAAACATATGATAAATTTTAAAAATTGAGTGCTTAGTTTAAAAAAATATGGAAATTAAATTACTAGTCTTCTATGGATGCATAGGCTCTTACTTTCTTAAAGTAACTGGTCAGAAGTCTTCCACAAAGATTAAACTGTAGATTAAAAAGATAAGGCTGGTACAGAACTCTGTAAGCTTAGAGAAGAGGGGAGATTTCCTTCCTAGCAGACTGGTCTAGAGAGATTTTGAAGATAGACCAAACCTCAATCTACCCATGAAACTTAAAGATGTGTAAGTTGTATGGAACTACCATCTAGCAAAGGTCCTTTACATCAGTCACTTCAGCCTGTATGAGAATCTACTATCAGTTTTTACCTTCCTTTAGCCACCCAGTTATATGTTCGTGGATGATAAAGGAGGGAGGCAAAGGTGATAGATAGATAGAGAGATAGATAGATAGATAGATAGATAGATAGATAGATAGATAGATAGATAGATAGATAGATAG
>JAWMRA010000041.1:18082848-18109073 GCA_035584735.1 Pseudotriccus pelzelni | reverse complement strand
AGATAGATAGATAGATAGATAGATAGATAGATAGATAGATAGATAGATAGATAGATAGATAGATAGATAGATAAATTCATTATTCCTTATTCTACATAGAACTTGTTTACCACCAAAAACAAAAGGGCTGCGAAGTATAAACTCTGTCAAGACAAATAATTGAATGTCCTCGAGTATAGAAGTGTTCCCAGGGCAGAGAGGTAAAGACAGTTGCCAAAGACCTGCTTCACTATCTTAGTGTCACCTCTGTAGCCTTAGGCACTTGAGTGATCATTAAATAAAGTTATATAAAATTTATTGTTAACAAACTGTATATCTGTTTAAGGAGCTCCCTGCAGACAGTAGAATGAGAGCCAAATTGAATCTATACCAAGAGAACCGTAACAAACAGAAATATGCATTATGCTGATTGTAACCCAGGACCATGGCTAGGACCAGGACCATGAGCAAGGTCTCTGAAAACAATTGCGAAACAAATAAAAACTGCCAAAATTATCAAGTCGCTTATCTGTGACTCCTGAAAACAATTAGTGAATTCCATACCCATAAAAGGCAATTTAGTAATTACATGAAAGATCAGTTTGTGTGGCTGATTACATCACGATACTTTTGCTTCACTCTGCACTTAAACTTGTCACAAACATTCTTACTTTCACCCTGTAAACCCTGAATGGAACTAAGGCAACATTTCAGTTATTACTAATGATGAGTAATCAGTTACAGCTTATTTTCCCAGGCCATTTGTCTCTTTTATGTGGTGATGAAGAAGAACTTTTATTTTGTCACTCTCATTACCAAGATTTCAACAAGAACTAGAGAAGCACAGTAAGAAGGTTGCCTGTATAGTCAATATGATATTTTAATATGTTCAGTTTGGCTCATTTGACTTCAATGTACAACCTTGAAATAAGACCAAAGTTGTATTATATAGGCTTTGAATATGTCAGCCTGATTAAGGCTGAAGCTCTTTTATATCCCTGAAAGTCTATAATACTCTAAAACTAAACATCATAAAATAGTTTTAAAAGCAACAAATTTATTTAAGAAATGCTTTAATGGCTAGTAAAAGTAATAAAAATCTGAAAAGCTGTTTAGGTAGCTAGCCCTAATATGAGCATTTAAGACCAGTTTATAGAGCCTGATGAGATTCATCCCAAAATACTGAGAGAGTTGGCTGAGTTACCATGAGACTTTTGTCAGTTATTTACCAATGACATTGAAAATCTGAAGAGATCCCAGTTAAACAGAAGCTAGCAAATGTTATTTCAGATTTCAAAAAGGACAAGAAAACAGATACTATTAATTATAGGCCTGAAAGTCTTACTTTTGTGACTGGTAAAATTATAGAGAAGATTATTCTGTGAGTTATTGAAAAACACTTGAAAGACAGTGCAGTCATCTGTCTAAGCTGACGTGGGCTCATGAAAGGAAAGTCTTGACTTATTGAGTAACCTGTCATGACAAGGTTACCTGCCTAGTGGATGGAGGCAAGGTAGTGGATGTGTGGTTGGTTGTTGGCTTTTTTTAATTTTAGTTTAACAAAGCTTTTGACACTGTTTTTCCCAGTATCCTTCAGGACAAAATGTCCAGTACACAGCTAGACATGTACACATTACAGTGAGTGAACAACTGGCAGAAGAGTTGGGCTTAAAGAGTTTGTAGTAAATGGAGTAATATGTGGCTGGTAGCCAGTCATGGATGGGATTCCATATGACTCAATTTTAGAGCCCCTTCATTTTCTTCAATATTTCTATCAGTGACCTGGACACTGGAGTTGAGTGCACAACAAGTTTTTGACAATACAAAATTTGGATAAGCAAAAAGGTCTAATCATATCCTGGAGCGTGTGGAGTGCAGAGGAGCTAAACAGTAGAAAGGAGTGATTGTCCTGCAATACTCAGCATTGGTGTGGTCTATACTCACGCCATGGGTGAAGTTTTGAGCTCCGTAATATAAGAAGGATATCGAAATATTAGATGTGTCCACAGGGGAACAACAAAGTTCAGCGGGAGTAGCTGAGGATACTTAGTTTATTTAGCCTGGAAAAGAGGAGACTGTAGTGTGACCTCATTGCTGTCTACAACTTCATAATGAAGATGAGCAGAGGGGGAACTGCTGATCTTTCATCTCTGGTTTCCATTGATAGGATGGAAAGAATGGCTTATAAACATGTATCATGGGAAGTTCAGATTGGACACTAGGAAAAAGTAATTTCATGAGAAGTTGGTCAATCATTAGAACAATCTCCTCAAGGAAGAGTTTATGACCCGAAGTCTGTTGGTGTTCAAGATGTGTGTGTACTATGTTCTCTGATACATGGTTTGTATGAAACTTATGATATGTAGATTTCATTGTGTGGAATCAGGAGTTGAACTTGATGATCTTCTTGAGTCCCTTCCAAATCAGAATATTGTCTAATTTTATGATCCTGTGATTTTAATGGGAGTCAACACTCTTCAGGAATTTGTCCTCAGCAATTTTTAATTGTCTGCTTTTTCTTATTGGATTTTGTGTTCTTGGACACTGTTGATGTGGGAAAGACTGCACAGATTTTCTGACTCTTCTGTGGAATAAAATTTTACTGTAAATATGCCATCCTCATGAAAGAAGACTTGAGGCAGAGGATGAAATACAAAAGACCAAGATCTTGATCTGGAATGGAAGTGAATTTTCTTTCTAACAGATGGATAGAGAAGAAACAACAGTCTCTTTGCCTGGTGAAAGCAGCTTAAAAAGTATGGAAATAGGAAAAAGATTAAACTAGTTTGCTACTCCTTCTAGCAGGTAGTGTGGATTTTTTTTTTTTTTTGGTCAGTTTCATTAACAGGATTAGCAGTTACCTACAGGGAATAAACTCTTCCTACAGGGTGAACAAGCATTTAATGGGATGGGGAAAGTTCATTGAGGCATCACCAACCACGTCCCAGGAACTGATATTTTTTATGTTCTATTCCAGAGTCAAAATTTTTCAGTCAGTGACTGCAGGAATCCTGAAAACTCTTGCTTAGTTGCAGGAAATAGACACTCAAATAACAGAAGACTCATCTAGTCCAAGTCTTCACCAGTATGACGTATTAAATACTCCAGCAATTTTCCCAGTTAAAATTGGAATATTAGAGAGAGATGGAACATCCCCAACTTCCCTCAAGAGAGTCAGTTTCAAATTCTGATAGGTAACAGGGAATTGAAACACACATTTTACAGCACGGGAGTTCTGATATGCACTCAACTCAATATCATAACTTTCCAGAAACTTGCTTGCAGTTTTTACTTTAGTTCAAACTTATTTTTCATGGCTATAAAACCTTCTCTATATTAAATAATCAGTATTTTGTCACAGGTTTTGCATCACTTAAATATTAGTAAACTCTTTGCATGTTCCATCTTGATTATAATTTAAACATGTTAAATATATTATCTGGCTCTTTCAATCTTTCCCCTATGTATCATTCCCTCTATTTTTTTTATCAGTTGTGTGACTTTTCTCACAGCTTCCTTCAACTTTGTCAATATCCCTCACCAGCAGAAAGACAGCACCAATTGTACTGGTTTAGATGTGTTACATATCAAAGTATTATTAACTCACTGATCTAGTGCAATGATGTTTGTCGGGAAAGGATGTCACAGGGGTTTAAATGTTAGCCTGGGCTTCAAAATATTTGGACCTTTTTCTTTGAAAAAAACAGAGACATCTTCTGTTATTTCAGGCAAATTCTTTGCAGCCAAATGCCAACAAGGTCCTGAAGGCCCTGCATCTCTGGGCAGGGTGGTCACTACTGAGCAGCCTGCGTGGCTGCAAGTGCCTCTCTGCAGCAGCTTGCAGAGTTCCATGTTTGAGCCCTAGCTTGGGATAAGTGTGGTATTTAGGCGAATTAACTGTGTTTCTATATTTATAATACATGTATGCCAGGTGAATTAGCATAGCCACCACACTGTGTTAAGGCGGCTATTTCCGTGGTTGGTTCTTCTCTGTAATGTCCAAGGCCATGCTCAGTGAGCATGGTAGTAATGTATTGTAATGCTACAGCTGTCTCACTACCATGCACCTGAATCTAATATCTCAGTGTTCGTGTGGTTTCAGAAATTAAGATGAAAATCTGATCTCCAATTAGATGCAAAGGTATAGCTCTATTTCTGTTACCAGCCCTGGAATCTCTACAACATATTGCTGTGAATAACACAAACGTGACCCATCTAAAAGATTGCTGCTACAAGGTTCAGTTACTTAAGGAGAACACTTTTGGTCTTTGGCCCCTATTCTCCAGCCATGGAATCTATCACATTCAATTCCCTGTCGGACGAGGAAGTGGGGATGGATATGGTGGTATAGGCTGTCATTCAAGAGGAAACAAAGCATAATGCATATCTGAAATTGTGTTCCTTTCTATGACTGTCATTCCGTTCAGGAAATACCAACTCATTCAGCCTAGAATCCACAGCCTTGAGTGATACTCCTTTTTTTAGGTATCTACAAAAATTCTCTTAAAGAAATGTCCTTTCATAATAACAGCCAAGTAATTAGAACACTTATTCAGGAAAAGAGAAACACAAGAAAGGGGCCTTAACAGCATTCAACTTTAGATATTTAAGTATGACTAAGATATGAGGCCAGTCACTTAGGCTTCCTATGTAATTATTGCAAAAAGACAAGCTCCTCCAGGGGATTATTCAGAGCAAGAATTTAACTTTGAAAGTCAAGTAAATTATATGCCTAAAGTTAGGAGGATTGAATAACTCTGAGTAACCTTTAATAACGGATGCAATTGCTTGGCTTGAAGAGTTCCTAGCCAACAGTCTGGCAAATGTTTAAAGTGAATCCAAGACCTCCTCTAGTCCCTTAAATAAACAGTATTCATTCAGTCATAGGTGGAAGGGTAGGTAAAGTTCAAAAAACTTTGTGACATGAGAATACTTCAGAGTCCAAGACCTAGACTCTTAAAGGAGACCAGAAACAATGACAATGTGCCACAGAAGTATCTCAGTCTATGAACCTTAGAGCCAGATGTATAGTGTAGTTAAAGGCAGAGTTCTGGTAGGTGCAGTCACCAAGATCTCAGGAACTTAAATCGAGAGAGCAACACAGGTTTAGGTCAGTGCTGCATTTACAGTTTGGGGACATGATTCCTTTCTCAGCGATTCTTGATTAAAGAGGTAAGCAGTTTAAAATGTAGCTGCCTGTAAGTTCATTTAGAATTACATTTTATTTCAATACTTAGGGTAATTAAGAATTATTTTTTGGGGGAATCAAATACATTTTACATATTGTATGACCTATATTCAAACTAATAATCCTTATTTGTTCTCTTTTTATCTCTATCCTTTTTTTTGGGCCAGTAAGTTTGAACTCATTCCTGCAGTTGTGGCAAAGAGTAGTTTTTATACTAGTTAAAACATTCAGGTAGGAAACATTGTATACACAGAGGTGATCAAAGTTTGGTTTCCTTAGCAGTGAAAATGTTCCCTCCATTAAATTAGTGGAGCCTGGAAGAGAGGCAGTGTAGGAAGCAGAGCTGGTGCTTTATATTAATTCATTATAATCACTTCAGGGCAATCAGTATCCTTTTTATACCATAACTACTAGGAAAACCCTCTCTTGGTTCTAATTACAAATCTTCCGGTATCCGTTGACTTCCTATTTATAAGCTAAAAATAATAGTATCTTCAAATAGTTTTCTTAAAAATATTTTCCTTGCAGAGATAAGATATGGTTGAATGTTCTAGAGATTTTGAGATATCCAAGTATTATGGCATGAGGGATAATTAAGATCCCTCAAGAGATGATAGGAAGCCTAAAATTCTATGCTTTTATGTGCTGCTCTCTCTGAAACCTGAGTTAATTTACTTTCCTTTATTGGTTTTCAACATTATTCCTCCATGTTACTCTCTCATTTTGTGTATACACACAATCTATATGTGTGTACAGGCACAAGCTCACTTATTTTCCTCTGTGATAAAATAAAATTTCCTTAACTGCTTTTTTGTCCTGTTTTATATATATATATATATATATGTATGTATAAACAGATCAACAGATACTCATTTGCGAGTTTCATTAGCATGCCATTAATCTCCTTTCTGGTTCATTAACAAAGATGTTAACTACTGCAAGACTTAACATTGATTTCTTCTCATACTATTACTTGCTTCTTTCCCGTTTAATACAATGCCATTTATCATGACTATTCATTAACAGACCTTCAAAACATTTCTGTAATGCACATTTTACATGGCTTGTTTAGAATTAAATTTAGAAAAAGAATATTTTTCTTGTTTGCTTCTTTCATATGCAATACTGAAACCTGCCAAACATCCAAACCTTTCACATATTGCACTGGCTCTGTATTACAACATTTGGCCCCCTTAGGTAGGGTCAGTTGTACAAAAGATGACTGTATCAGATCACAGAATCACAGAATGGTTGAGATTGGAAGGGACCTCTGGAGATCATCATGTTCAATTCCCCTGCTCAAGCAGGGCCACCTACAGTAGGTTTCCCAGGATCACATCCAGATTCACTGTTAATATTTGCAAGGCTGGAGACTCAACAACTTCCCTGGGCAATCTGTTTCATTGGTCATCATTACGGTAAAAATTGTTTCCTTATGTTCAAGCTAAACCTCCCATATTTTAATTTGTGCCTATTGCCTTTTATGTTGTCACTGGACACCGCTGAAATGAGCCTGGCAAAGTCATCTCCTTCATCTAGCAGTGGCTGGAAGACTGGAAGCAGAAGGCAGGCAAACTGGAAATTAATGCAGGCATGTAAACAGGGATAGTGACCACTTACTGCAACAGAGCACATGGGTGTGGTCCACGTGGGTGCGTCAGTACCTGAGGGCAGCCGGTGTCTATTGACAAAATATGTAGTATACAGAAGTAAGTGAGTGACACTGAAGACAGATAATATGTTTGGGTTGAAAGAAGATGCTCTGGTCTCTTCTCCTGATGTGAAAACAAGGGAAAATATCTGCTAGAAGAATTCAAATTTCTGCTTTAGCAGTTCTGACTGAATGATCTCAGAGTCTATTTGAAATAGTAATTTATAAATATTACAGCAGCTAGATTTCCAGAATAATGTCAATCTGCTCCTGCAAAGATGCGGGTAACTTTTCTTCTGATAAAAAGACAGTCCACTTTTAAATGCAATCTCACTTCCCTACTGTGTCACACTATACCCAACAGTGCCTCTCTTTCCATAAAGATGTCTAGACATCTGCTAATGCTCATTGCTTTGATGACAACTTATTCCATATGTGTCCTGTCTCAAAGAAATTACATTGCCTGAAACTGGCATTTCTTCCTGTTTCTTTCAGACTGTGTGTGCTCTTATTTTGAACCTAAGTCCCCCCCTCCTTGCTCCTGGCCTGTAAAGTTTGAAATTCAAAAGACCAGTTCTGCATAAACTTGCCTATTTTAATACTTTGATACCATTTTCCCCTGCACCTCTCTTGCACCTGTGTCAGCTGTAGGACACTGCAGCTAGAGGAATTTCTCTGACAGTCCTTCTCTTCTGTCTATGCTGCCTTTCTCTCTTTCCCTCCTATGTTTCCAGCTTTTCTCCTATATTTTCAGCTCCCTTTTCTTTACTGGTGGCCTCTGCATACTGGATTTCTCCTTACCAGTTTTGATTTATTTCCTTATTTGAAATGGGGTGAGGGGAGGCTGGCAAGGTGTGTGTTTCAGAGTAGAGCAAATCCTCCTCTCACCTGCTGAGCAGCAGATGCTGCCTCCAGAGGAGCTGCTTGAGCAGGAAAGCAACAGGACCTGATCCTCTTGACACTTGCACTTGTTTAGCTCATGTGCCTTGATACCTGTGAAAGAGCAGCTGGGGCCAAGAGGGAAAAGGAGCCAGATGAGGCAGTTCTCAGTTTGCCTGGATATACTGGGGCAGTCTGAAAACAGCAGCGTATCTCCTGATAACACCTCTGCCTTTGTCTGCAGCTTTCTCTGCTGGCTGTATGTTCAAACAGGGCAGGCCAGGAGTTGTTCAACCCTAGCTCTCCCCTTCCCTCCCCCTCAAACAAACTTGCCTACTGAGTTTATTTATAAGTAGTTTTATAGAGGGATCTGAGTTTGTTTATGCAGTGACAGCAAAGATGTAAAGTGAGCCACTGTTCTAAAAAGGCTTCCATGGAAGCCTCTCAGCATTGTTTGATGCCCTGGAGAGATTTCTGGTGCTAACGTGACTTCAGCTCTCTGAGTAATGCTTTCCCTAACAATATTGCCAAGTGTTAATTAAAAAAGAAGTGAGAGTTAGTTCTTTGACCTGGTTGTAGTTCTGCATTAGAACTGTGTTTGCCAAGTCACTTTGAATTTTAAAGAAATAAAAAAGGGTAAATCCTCTTGTGTTTTAAAAGCACACTGCAATTTTATACATTATGTATCATGCCCTGAAAATGTCTTGAAAAGACAAAAAGAAAAAAGGACAGGTATAACTCCTATGCCAATTAATACTTTTCACTGGATATTAATTTGTGGGCATTAGGCCCTTTTAATTGACCTTTAGACATATGATTAGACAGACAGTAAGCTCTGCTGACCAGCACATATATAATTAGCAAATAGCAAGGTGAGGTAGAACTGGTTTAATCTCATTTCATCCCTGAGACTTTATCACCATTTGGCCTAGTTCCCTTTATCCAGAGATAACAGCTTTATTTGGCAGTGAATTAAAGAACCAAGTAGCTTTGCATTGTAATATAGGTCAAACAAAACCAGCACATTTGGTGTTGGGCTGCTTGACAAGCAAAATGCCTGGAGACTGTTGGGGGTGGGAATAAAGCAAAGGTCTGTAGAAGATTTTCAGTCTTTAAAAAGTGCAGAATATTTGAAAGATTTTAACTGGAGCCAGACAGCAGGTCCTGTGGCAGTTCATCGTGCCATCAAGCTGGAGATCAGTTTAAATTCCTGCTGGCGAGGACTTGCAGCAATGTGAAGACTGTTCGGGATTTGGCCACTGTCCGGGAGATTTCCTCTGATGATAATTTTAAATAACATCTTCTAGTTGACTCAGGAGTAAAAAACTGGATGATAAGGAAAGTGAATTTTGTTTTCGCCTCCTTCAGTTTCCACAAGTAGCAGCACTGCTAAGACTCATGAAGAAAGAGCAATAGATATATCAGAGATCTTGTTCCCTTCCTCAAAAGATCTTTTCAATAAAAACAGCCTGTTTTCTCATCTACAAAACAATCTAAGCATCAGGTTATTAGATACCTACTGGTCACTCTGATTTGCCCTTACCCCCCTCCCCAGTTTATTCAACAGGCAGCCCAGAATTGATTGAATAACTTCCATGATTTTCAAGATTTGTAAAGTAATCTCTACCTGTGGAGCACAACTGTATTAACTCATTTGATGCCACACTAGGTTATTTCAGCACATGCTCCATCACATGAAACTAAAAATATCCCAGTGACTCATAAAGCACTTAGCAAGTTTTATTAGAATTTTTAGCTACATCATTTCTTTAAAAGTGCATGGGTGCAGGTATTATTCATGAGTAGCAGATAAAGTACAGTGCTACAACTCCCACTCATACAAGCTTGCAGCCTGCTTTTCACCAGTGACTATCTGTACTCAGCAATCTGCTCTAGACAAGAGTGTTGCAAGTGTTATTTGGTCTTTCTAAATATGACATGTTGCTTACACACTGATCTGCACAAGTCTGCCAGAAAAATAGGGAATGAGGGACTGTAGGTAAAGTAGATTTGAAGGACTTCTAGTTGATTATTAGCATATATAAAATTACACTTCTTTCTGGTGTGGGGAGAGAGAGAAATAATAGTGTATATCTTTGATCTATTGCTGGGACAATCTCATTATTGAGACTTATACCAATGATCATTAAAGACAACTATCTCTTATCTGATAGGAAAGCATTCTGTGCTTTTCCTTTCCTCAAAGAACTTATTGGAAGGAAATCTTCAGCTTGATAGGCAATGGGTTGATCGCTGACCCAGAGCTTCGCTAGGAAGATTGGATCTTGGACATATGGCTCTTTGGAGATTAGTCCTTTATGGACTGTCACCCAGAAGACTACCTTCAGTCTCAAATGTTGTCTGACACTCAGTGCTCCACATGTGTTTATGGACACCAAGCATAACTGCAGTTTTAAATTGCGAGCACAAGCAATAATGGTGACTCTGAGTTCATGTGGGAAAGCACTTTCCCCATATCCACGTGCTCCAAAGGAAGCTTCCTAAGTTTTCACTTGGACAGCTAAACACTCATAGCTCTGCTATGTCTGCACAAGCACAGTTGATCATAGGAACGGAGATTAGCTGGGCGGGAGGCGGTCTCTAACTCCATTGAAGGAGCTGTGTAATGGAGTAGGCAACATTCTTCAATTATGCCATGTGTTGTATGGAGGCGGCTCGTGGTGGCTTTGAAACCCCTTCAGACTAATTTAACAGGAAAAAAAGGGGAGAGCACTTAAAGCTGCCTTCATGCATCTATTCATGCTTTTAAAAGAGAACTAGGCTATAGAAAACTGACAGAACAGGAACAACAGAAACAAATTTAGGATGGAACTTTAATTTGTAATCACACTACTGAGGCAGCAAAATCAGAAAAAAATAGCAATGAAATGCACCCTAGTCAGACAGAAGTAGTAATGCTATTTTTGGAATTCAAGAAAGCTCAGTTATTTTGGTTGATTTTCCTATTTCTAGAAATTATGATGTTTAATTTCATCAAGTTTGTTATCTTAGTGACCTCTGATATTTTAGTGCAATCTTTGCTCCCATATATATTAAGTAAAAAATCTTTCTGGAATATATGAAGATATTTTAAATTATTCTGTGAAGAATCTAAATATACAGTGCTGGTAAAGAACCTTTTCTTTCATATTCTACTCTTGTTTCTGAGAAATGGGGAGCAGGAGTGTGTATAAGGAGCTTAGTGCTTGTCAGCCTCTGAGAAGTTATTAATCATTATATCACTAGATTTCAGAATTAGCTTCTTCATTCAGAATAAGCAGATAGATTTAGGCTGATAGTTTTGATACCACACACACATAATCCAAGGGGTTTATGGAGCTACTTAAATTGCCCTGTGCAAATACAGTATAAATACCACTCAGCAAACAGCATGTTTAGAAAAATGACACATATACATATAGAGTAGCAGTAGATCCTAATATGTTTTTTATCCACTACGGGGCACATTTCTGACTTATATGAAAATGTCACCTGTAGATGTAGATAAATTTAAGATTTTGAAATCCCCAGTGACCAAAGAGAATCAAAGAAAACTACACTACAGTCAGATTTTCCTTAAAGAGCTAAGAAATTTGTCTGATAATCTGAATTTTTAAATACTTTCTCTTGGAGTCTATCAGATAATGAATGGAACTGCTGTAACAACTCATAGAAAAGTAGAATTTGTAATGTGGCTTTAAGAAGAAACATTAATAGAACAAGATTAATTATAGAAATATATAGTCAGCTTGAAAAGGAAAACTTGGCCCTTCCAAGTCAAGTTAACCCTTCCATATCTCCAATTTTTAATTTAAAATAATTTTGGATGAATTTTTTGTCCCTCTCTTTTGCTAATGTTCAGGTAAACTAATGACATTTCCATGAATTATTCCAGGGAAATAATATCAGGCCTATAGATTTTAATCATAGAACAAAATATATTTCATGACATGAGAACTGTTTAACTCTAGGGATGGGGTTCAACTTCCAGACTAAGAGACTAGGAGCTTATCCATACACATCATAGGTCATTGGAGATGCCTTACAGCTTCACACCTCACTTCCAGCTTCTACTCCTGTAAGTCCTTAAAGAAACAGATCATGAAGCTAATTCTTGAAGTTCATTTGTAAAATGATATAGCTTTTAAAATGCCCTAGTTCTGAAGATTGCTTGCATAGGAAAAATGGACTACTTCTGTTTATCATTTATATATATAGAACTGGTAAGTGTACAGGTTAGTTTTAACCTGTTTTTTCACAGCATGAGAACAAGCCTGAGACATAACAAACCCACACTTCTGAATCCAGCGTTTGGTCCTGTAAGTTGCTCATGGTGCAGATGTGTAGCTTCACACTGTAGTCCAGAGTGGTCATCCTCTCTGCAGGGACACACAGCCCTCATCCAGTGAGACACAGTGGTATCCATGGTCTGCCTCCTGCTTCAGTTCCTCACTCCTAAAACTGAAGGTCTGAACTGTCTCTAAAATATGATTAGATCTCAGTAGTGCAATTTAGATTTACCTTTTTTTTCCCCCAAAATTGTTCATATAGATCTATTTGCTATGAATTGGTCTCAAAACAAAATAAGTTTTGACATAATTATTCAAATGACAATAAAAAGCTTATTTTTGTGGGGAAACAGATGTTGTTTTACTTTCGTCATGATGTGAGAGGAAAAAGGTAAAGTGACAGTATGTCACTACAGGATTTCTAGATTTCTACATACATTTCTGCAAATGGCTTACTTTAAATTTTGTCAGGGAGTTCAAAATAGAAATAATAAAAAAAAAAGTTTGGTTTATTTTGTTTTCTAAGCAATCTCAGAAAAACATCACAAAACAAAAAGAAACTGACAGTTTTGTATTCCGAGTCTCAGAGGAAGGAAAATTATTTTAGTTGTACACTCAGTGTATTTTAGGGTTCACTGTCATTACTGAATGACTCTTCCCACCACTGTTAATTTAACTCAGAACTGTGGGTGGTGCTACCATTCATGCTGCTCATTCACATATCCAGAAAAAAAAAAAAAGGAAAAAACCAAACAAACAAACTAAAAAAAACCAAACAGAAAGAAAAAGGTTAAAGAATAATATGATGCATTAAGAAGGCACATCAACTTGGTAAAAAAGAAGATAATTATTAAATGAGTAGTCAATATTGCTCATTTATTCCAGGTAAACCTTTACCCTTTGTGCCTTTGATTATAAAGTTCACTGATTTCAACAACCACTCTTGGTTGTTTCACTCTGAAATATGTCACATCATTTGAAGATGTTCAGCATAAAAAATTAGCAAGTGACCTTTAAAGTTCTCTCTAATATTGTTCTAATATATTTTAACAGAAAAAAGTAGTAGTGCATGTGTAAGTCATCCATGCATCAAACCCAATCATCTAAAGTAAATTCCAGTTCACCTTTAAGTATCAAAAGATTTACGCCTATTTACAGTTTGGATTTACTAATATTTAGAGAAAAAATATAGTTTAGCAAATCCCGTCTGAAGTTACAAATCACATAATACAATGTTTGCCTTTTAAATGTCAGATTGAAGGAAGCTTCTCTGGCAGATCAGAACACAGTACTGTGGTTGAATCCAATTCTTACAATTCCTTGCAAACCAGGACAGAAAAAGTGGTGCAGCAGATTCATACTCATGTTTAAAACACATGTTTTTGTAAATTCTTACTTACCTTCCCTTTAACCACAGCTTTTGACATGAGTAGATGTCCTGAAGATTTATTTATTTGGGTTGCACTGCACATGTTCTTTTCATTATTTAAGATCCACTACGTGCTGAGGAAAATAAATTTGCTTTGAATACCTGTTTTTCAATAAGTGCTTTTATTTTATATATTTTTCACTTCATCAAATTGTCCTAAATGTACAAAAGTGAATGTAATAACCAGTAGTTTCTCTTAAAAAGTAAAAAAGTAAAAATCTTCATCTTTTCCTTTCATATTGAAAATATTGAAATAGTCGCCATACAAATATAAATACTCAAAGACATGAGCTTGTTTTTATAAAACCTAAACAGCTCCTCAAATAGTTACATTTATTGTGGCTACATCTTAATTATTAAAGACCCAAAGTGAATCTGAATGTCTTAGGCTGGGAGACGTACCTTTTCTTGTAAGACAGTTTACATACTTTAAAATAGGGAAGATATAGGACGTTGTAAATCATCATGTGTTTGCTAATAAAGGTGTTTTTATTAAGGTGGATCCTGTGACAGAGAACAACAAGGAAATTTAATTGTCCATGACCCTTATTAATGCCACCTGGATCTAATATCTTCCGCTTCTTTTGCACTACCAGGATCTCAGATAAGAAACTGAAGTAGTTCTGTATAGATGAGGTCCAAAAAGTAGATGGCAGGAAAAAAACCATTATTTAGCTATAGACTATGCAATTTTATATTCTTTTAGTTTTTCCTAGTTCATGGCTTATTCTGCTATGACATGCTCATCTCTAACATACATTTGAATGCATAAGGGTAAGAGTTTGTGTTGTATAGCTATTAATGTGCTTCAAGTATTTTTAACTTTAAGTGATTAAAACTACATGGTAAACAGTATTAAATATAAGATGAAACTATGGCAATCATGACATACATACACCCAACTGATTACGGTGTAGGGATGGATTGATTAACCCTTAAAATGTATGCATCTGTTGTTCACGTGATTTTATGCAGTTGCCACTTGATGCTCGGAAACTGGATCAGTCCTCATAGTGACCATGCTGGGTCCTAAGCTCTCTCAGGTACTGCTTTGTGAAGGGCATCCCCACAGGCCTGGGACTCAGTGCTTTGTATAGCCTTCCTTGAAGAGCCTGGGCTGTGCATTTCACACATGCTTACCTTTGTCCTGAACAGCAACAGCATTACTCATCTGTTCTGAAAGTAAGAAGACTCAAAGCCCTCTTCTTGGATTTCCCCTGTGGGTGCTGAATGGAAGGTCAGTTTGGGTTTAGTCAGGATTTCCATGTTTATCCACTTTTACTAGATTTCCTGTGTGGATATGAACTGCTCGTGAGCTTGGCGGAAGTGATGCCTGAAAATAACCAACTCTTGTGCAGCCCAGGTCTTACCAGCACCATCTCTCACAGGATTCTTTCAGGCAGATCCACGAACAGCCTAAAGTCTGCTCTCCCAAAATCACATATCAGAGTGAGTTATTGCAGTGGATAACCACCTTTCTTTTTTAAAAAATATACACTGTCATTTCTATGAGGATGGCCCCATAACTGAAGCTTGTATAGACTCAGGACTACTCTAAGCTGCCCTGACTGCTAATGAAGATAGGATGGGAGGGCACTTACATTGGGTTTTGATTTATTAAACCCTCTTCATTCTGAAAGACAGATGATGACATGATAAAAATATTACCTGTGTATGATCTGAAGCACTTGATTCACAAACACTAGAAGACCTGATGGTTTGTGGAAAATATGAGCATATACTCACTGTATACACAGCCATAACTGTCTGAGTACATGTACAGATTTCTTACAAAATGTAGATAATTAAGATAATTCTTTCTAGATGATGATGATGATGATGATGATGATGATGATGATGATGATGATGATGATGATGATGATGATTCTCTTTGATATCTCAACCCTTATGATATACTATAGATAGAACTACCTATCATTATTATTTTTTAACAAGTTATCATGATGCCTTATTGGCCTGTTTGATAGGAGAGATCCAGAAAAAAGGATTTCTCAGCCCTCCTAACTACTAATAATGTACTGGTTGAACATGCAATACACCTAAACATTAAAAAGGTTTCTGCTGGGGTATCTTTAACTGCTGTGTTTACTTGACACATTGGGCTTTAGTAAATACTTAAGAAAAACTTTGTGTTGTACATAGATTTGATGTTTGGATATTTAATATTCACTAAATTGTACCTACTTCTTCTCTGTCTTAGCTGGATTATTTGAAGCAATATAAACTAGTACAAAATAAGAGAAAGTATTTCAACACAGTACTCTAAGATTTAGGTAAAGTATATTCAGATGTTTCATACTTAGACCTATCCTCCCCCTCAGTAATGTCAGCTTTAATTTCCTTTCAAAGAACTGACATTTCTGGTTCATGAAGTGCCAAACATATTCTCAGTCCTAAACAAGTTCTAAAATACATGACACCAATGTAAACAGTAAGAATAATACCGGTAAAAACAAATGAGAAGGATTTTAATGAAAACCTCTGCATACATTACAGCATCTAAGAACCTTCCTAGGAATTAAATTTGCAAAACAAATTCTCTAGTCTCAGTTTTCAGAAGAGTTAATTATCAACTAGCAGACCAATGTCTCACCACATGCAAAATGCTAGGAAAGTTAGAAAACAACACTTATGTTTTAGATTAAATATCATGGCTCATTATAATGTGGCTATATTCTGTGGAAGTAACAATTTGCAGTGCTCTTTTTTCAGCTATATAAATATCAGCTGCATTTTGGGGTTTTGGTCTTTTTTAGTTTAACAAAAAGAATGAAATTTATCACAGCAATTCAGAAAGACATTTGTATTTTACTTCAAGTTGTATATTTTCAACATAAGACCTCATGAGCAGTTTTACCCGCTGTTTAATACAGGGTCTTGTATCTATACGGGAGTCTAATAATGGATACTCAAGAGAAGCATGTACAAAACAGAACGAGTTGGTTTTATACTCCAGCCACCAATGGTTAAAGCTTGCTGAGCTAGTGGTTGGCTGCAGGCCATCATCTTCAATTGACAGCAATGAGGCTGTTACCATGACTTTGTTTAATTTTTTTTTCTGAATGCTCCTGTATTTTTCACCTTATCAGCATCCTGTTGCAAGAAAATTCATAGTTTCATTATGAATTGGACAGAAAAAATATTTTCATTGTATTAAAATTTTCAGCATCATGGGTTTTTGGATGCAGTTAATACTGAGGGGGAAGGTGAATATTTGTGTGCTATTCAGTCTTTCTTTTTAGAGTCAGTCATCTTTTTACAAAGTAGAAAAACTCTGGTTTAATTAACTTCCATTCATAGGAAAATTTCTCATATATTTGAAAAAGAGGTTGGTTATTTTTAGTTCAGCAAATTGCTTATGATAACAATTTCAGTGTGACTTTCTAAGAGTTTGCATTTAACTTGCCAGTGTTTCTTCTTCATTCATTATTTTTTTTAATGCTGAAACAATTTGTTATTTCTAAACAGTGTCCTTGTTTTTAATATCATCTGTTAGATGGCCATCAAACTCTACCAATTTTTGTGTTTGTTTCTTTACATTCGAGTGTTTTATTTTTTTTTTTTAAGACAAGGATATGCCTGAACACTGAACAACTGATATGTTAACTGTAAGCTGTCTAAGTTTCACTCTTCCAGCTGGTATTTAACAGTGTCTTTGTAATTAGTGTTCTTATTTTAATCTCATTGCTTTACTTGAAGGTAGACAATGCTATGTGCATTTTTGTATGTCTCCTTTCATGCAACCAAAATGATGAATTTTATAGCTTACACTCACTATGAGAGAATTGTTTTTTAACAGCTACATATAGAACTGTGCTGCACACAGGATTACTGCTGTCTTTACAAGTTTTCTGAGTATTTTCTCCAAGTAACAACTGATTTTTGTTTTTCAAAAATGTATCTGCACTATGACTCTAGACTATATTTATCTTCTTTACTTGGGTAAATGACCAATCTAAAGACCCAAATTTACTATTGCTATTCATTTACAGCTTTGGTAACCCCCCCTGATATTTTGAAGTCATAACTGCTATATAAGCCAGGTTGTTGGCTCTGTTTAAATCTCTGAACACTTCCTATTTGGGCATGGAAGTTCAATTTGTTTAAACTGGATGGTACAGTTTGACAGTGTAAACCTATTTAATTAAATTATAACTTTTTTTAGCATATACTATCCTCTAGAATTACATAAAAAAAGAAGTAAATGTATGTTCATGTCAACTGACCTACAAGGTATATAGAACTCCCCCTGTAAGAGCAAACCTAGCCTGGATCACAGCATGAATAGTTACCTGGAAGCCCATCTTTCTGAGTTATCTCCAAACAAAGCTGCCTTCTGATGCTTAAGTAACCCAAAAAGAGTAAGTCTAATGATGTGCTTCTCCACTCAGTGAACTTCCCATGGGATGTAAATCAAACACCAGTGCAAGTAGAAGTAGCTTTTCAACCATGATGTCTGGGAGATGACATACAGATTTTTGTGTCTCTAAAACACCAACCATGACACACTGAGCATCCATGTGGAATAACAAGGGGTTTGGCTCTTTGCTTCTGTCTTTATTTAATAAGTTGCAAAATAATCTAATTAGATTGTGAAAGGATGGAACACACACCTTTGATATGTCACACAGATATTTCACACAGTCCTTTGGAGTACATTTGTATACAGGGAGTCCAGAGATGTTTTCTCCGTGCATATGGAAAAGCAAAACTCACTTTGTCTTACAGTCTATATTAAAACTTTACAAAATGAGTTTTGTATTTTGTGTTCAAATGGGGTACAGAAAGTGGAATTATTTGGTCATCAGGAGAAGCAGAAACTACCACGTAGGATAGTTTCTAACATTCTTATTCTAGCCAGTGTTCCAGCAAAATGTTTTAAGACAATGAAGCCAAAGAACTCTGCTTGTTGAGTGTTCTTCCCTTTCCATAACCAGCACTTAGAATCATTTTGAAAAATATGGACATTCCTGACTCATGATACCAATCTTTAGGCACACTCATGAGCTTCTAAAGTCTCATTTGTATGCTAGAAAATTTACCTGATTTGAGCTAATTATGTGTAACTTTCAGTGTTGATCAAGGTGCCGGAATCTGGAGTCACTCCAAGTTAAATCATTGTAAATGACTCAAGAAGAGGATCAAGTAATTCTCACTTAAAAGAAGCTAGAACACATAATCTCTAACCCATCTCTAATGTGCATAATTATAAGCATTTTGGAAGACCAGATTTTTTCTATTTGCATTTAAATGTATAGAAAAAAAGTGGAACACAGTTCTATATTGTTTGCAATTACATGTGATATTTTAAATAGTATCTGTATATATTTTAGCAGCATTATTTATTATTATTAGTTGGATTACATCTTTCACTGTCTCTTGTTATGAGTTTCTGCATCACTCTTGGCTAGGCTAAAGCATACAAATCATAGCACTCACTTGATTTTCAAACTCATTTTTAAAATTCTTTGTATAGTTTCTGTTCCTCATTGACTACATTTTGTTCATACTTTTGAAAGGCAGCAGCTGCCCAATGCTGCAAAGGCCTAACTTCAAAGTAGAGGCCCAGGGGCTGAGCACTGGAATGCTGGCGTGGCTGATTGGTGCTCCAGCCAGAATTCTAACTATTTACTGACAGCTGAGGTGACTACGAGTCCGCCCCACTTAAAAGAGGTCTTCTCATATTTCTTAGAGAAGAGAATTTAGCACGTATGTGCACATGTCTTTAGTGATTCTCTTCTGAAAAAAGAGAACTTTAGGTCAGATGACAGTGTGCAGACTACACAAATGTATTATTTATGAGTAATTCTCAGAATGGCCTTCGGGAAACACAAAGGCAAACACGTTCCAGACCCTTAGGAGCTTACATGCCTAATAGCAGACCTGACAAAACCAGTGGGAGTTGCAAACAATAGATGGAGAAACGGAAAAACAGACAAATGTAGCTTTCAAGATCAAAGGTAAAATAGGTAGTTTGTTATATGTGTCCTTCCTAAATATTGCCTCCCTCTGGTAAGTAATCCATTTCAAGCCAGGGTTCATCTTCATATTGGCAAGACCCACTACTTTCATAAACATCTTGGGTTTGTAGTCTCTCACATACACTATGTCTAAGTTCTCCCATACATGCCTTCCCCCTTCTCCACTCCAGTCTGGATTTCACATTCCATGAACATAAACCCCCTGTGCCTCCCTAGTTATCCCAAGGGCTAACATACCATTAGCAAAAAAAACCAAACATACCACTCTGAAGAACATTCATATCTGAACTCAGTGAACTTGGATGTTCAAGGCCAGGTTAGATGGGACTTTGAGCAACCTGGTCTAGTTGAAGGGGTCTGTGCCCATGGCAGGGGGGTTGCAATAGATGACCTTCAGAGTCCCTTCCAACCCAAGCTATTCTATTATTCAGGATATGTCAAAAAAGTACCCTACTTTTATTGCAGGGTAATGAGATTACGGCACTTTCTTGACATGATGAAGGTTCAGGATGGCTGAACTTTCAAAGTTCTTATTTTCCAGTAGAATTAATAATACCTGTAATCATAAGCTAAACAAAGCCTGAACATTGACAAAATTATGCAAATTGTTGGTTAACCTTTAAAATGTGTAGACATATGTTAGATACAGTAGAATACTTGATAGATTTCTTGATATTGTTTTCATAGTAAATAGTTAATACTTTATGGAAAATCATAAAATTATATCTAATATTAACTCTAGTAAAGAGTCTTCATATTTAGTGATGACTCACAAGGCTCACAATATCATCAAAGCCCCACTAAGAACTTTGTAATAAAAATCCAATGCCTCCTAAACTCTAAAAAAAATCTGAAAATCAAGGACACTTCTCTTAGTAGTTTATCTGTGGTTTAAAGAATAGGCTTCAAAATACTCTAGAATTCAGCTACTAATTCCTATTAAAGGCAAATAAATAACAATAACATCCAAAAACGGTTCTTTATCTTACCTTCACTTTTGGTGCAACACAAATTATATCTATATATTTTATTTTTTTTATTTTTATTTAGGCCTCAATAACCCTTCTGTAGACATCCCTCAGATAAAATTGCATGAAGCACAGCTGTCTCTGCTATGTCTTCTGAGAAATACTGCAATGGAGAAAATGGCTATTGGTTTTGTGTCGAAAAATTATTGATCACACCTGTCTTCTGAATCACTTGACACTATGGATTTTTGCTTAGAACATTAAACGAATAGCCTCAAGCCCTCTGCGCCCTGTATATACTGACAACATTCTCACATTCAAATTTATGTGCATGCTGGTAATGACCAAAAGGAGAAAACAAAATCTTAAAAAGATATTTTTAAAGCAGGTTGTTTAAACACAGGAAATCAGAAAAGAATAAAAAAACCCTTATAAATATGCAAATATGTAGCTATTCTTTAAAAAATAGAAAATGAGCTTGGTTCTAAGAATGTTCGTACTATCTTTAAAAAGATAAGATTTAAGATAGGTGAAAAAGAAAACAGTGGTACTAATGTATCTTTTTTATTTCATTGGAAAGGCTTTAATTTTCGAAATCTTTTTCTTTATGGTTAGAAATAGTTTGCAGATGTGTCAGCACTAAAGAATTGGACAGGCAGGCTGTTAATCACTGTCTCCTGAGGCTCAGGTCAGAAAAAACACAGAACCAATTCTAATTTATATTCTTGGCCCACTGCGAACCATGGACTGCCTAACAGCACAGAAAGTCATTGGCTGCACCACAGGCTCTGTTACACCTCTGTTACCTTGAGGTTCTCAAGGTAAAAACACTGATATTCTGACTACAGTCTGTGCAGGTTTATGAGGGGGAACTTCCTTCACATTCACCTCCAGCTTCTCATTCAAACAGCAGCTCTTAAAATTTAGCATATGATTCATGCTATAGACCAATACCATGGGTCAAAATGTTGTACTGTATAAATGACGAAGTTGGGCCTTCCTATTATGAAGCCACATTTTCAGTTGTTTATAACCTTGCCCAATATTTACTGTTTATGCCGAGCATTTCAGTGATGGGAAATTTTACCAAAACTATTCCAGTTATTTCTCACAGTAACATTCAAGAAAGAAAATGCTGCCAGTTTCTTCTAGTCAGTAAAGCAATAACTGAGGCTTAGTTGAGGAGAGGCAGCTGTGGAATTCAAGTAGAAGGAAGTCAATGTAAGTAATTTTTTTTGCTACCCTACTGATTGCTTGCTAAAGAACTATCAATGCTTGTTTCTTTCCAAAGAAGCAATGACTTCACATGTGGGAGACAGTCACTTTACACTTTTGACATCTGTTCAATAGTATACTCAAAAGTACCCAACTTTGCAACTCTTGAAAGTCTCACTTCATGCAACATCAATAGTTTCTTGCTAGTAAAACTCTCGGAATAGTCTGTCTGCATAAACATAAGGACTAAAATGAATGTGGAGAACATTGTTAGCAACTAGTATATGAGAAAATATTGGTGCTTCTTCTAAGACCTCATTTCTTCTCTCTCTTTGGTGTACTGCCCTCCCAATCAAGTGTTTACCACAAAAAGTGCTTAACTCAGATTAAGAAATATCAGATATGATCAAAAGAAAGGGAAGAATATTCAGGTACAGGGAGGGTGTTGGAGACTGACTGAGAGAAAGAGTGAGTGAGTTAAATCAATTGTGCAGAAAGATTTGTGTTGGGAACAGAACTAGAAAAACATATGGGAGGCTCAGAAGAAGATATCAGAAGAGAAATGGGATCATGTACAGAAGCTGGGGTTGGAACCAAAATAGAAAAGATCAGGAGAAGAGACTGGAAAACCCAGAGAACAAGGAAATCCTGTTCTATAGTGTCTGTAGGAGACTGATATTGCCCTCCAACAAGTCACCTTGCTAACACAGGAGGAAGAGGGTGCACCGTAAAGACTTCACACTGGATAGAAGTTTGTGGAATTGGAGAGTAAAAGCATTAAATTCACCAAAAATCTTATTTGGCTATATGAGCATATTAGTTATGACTGAAACTTCAAAGACCATCTTACATTTTCTGCAAGATTTTTGCCTAATTCAGTCTTCTGGGGCTTTCCATTTCTTTACCATGGTATGTTTATTATACTTTTAGGGAAAACAAATCATATAACTTTTTTTTTTTCTGTCATGTCCACTACTTCCTTTGAATAGTTCTTCGTATTAACTGCTTAAAATGGAACGTGAAATGGCTAAAATTGGTTATCTGTCTAAGACATGGATACACTTCAATATTTTTGTAAGCCTACCTTGATTACAAAGTTTCTTGGAGACTTGCACACAAGTGTTGAAATTTGGCAAATCTTGAGGGTTATTTTTGCTGACATTTTATTCTCTCATGGTATAATTAAATTAGTAATAGGCTTCAAAAGCAACAAAATTATATCATACGTATTAGAAGACAAGCCTTGGGTAGAAGTAGCTGTGTAGGAGATTCTCTTTTAAATGTGAATGTGCTAGTCTTGTCCCATCAAAACTACAGAGTACTGGATAAATTTTTATTATGTTATGCATAGTAATGTCTGTAGTCTTTCAAACTATAGACATTGGAGAATCAGTTCTTATACACAAATCTTAAGTAAATACTTGTGACATCATCCGGCAAAGAGAAACTCAGTAAATATTCCTTAAAATCCATATTACCTGAGAGCATTCTTCTACCTTTCACTAAAAATAGGTTATACAAAGGTGGTGTTAAGGTGCACATGCCCATCACATATAGGAAGCTTTAAGAGGGTCCAAAGGTATTTATAATTTCTAACTTTGGGGCCTGAATTTAATGTTACTTCCTTTAGCTTTTATTCTGATTCCCAGGACTTTCAGAAAGTAAATAAAATACCTATGTGTAAGAGATTTTAGATAAGGCGGCAACTGTCTTAATTCTTTGCATTTTTTGGTCTGCATTTCCTGCTAATGTAATTTGAATAAGCCAATTACATTGAAATCTGGTCCACGGGCATGAAAATAAGTTCACGAGTGTGGATGTCACTGTCTTCCGTGATTTTACGTGGGGAGTAAAACTGGTCTACATTTGGTTGTACAAGGGGTCTGCGGAAAATACTGGGGTCATGCTTTGTCCTCTTTTCTGAGGCTCCGTTTGCACTACATTGGAGGAAAATTTAAGGCAGATAGAACATTTAAAGAAAATGTACTGAAATGCTAAAAATACAGGCTGAATTTTGTTTTCTAGGTGCAGGCTAAACACATGAAGTTTAAGCATGCATTTTAAATGTGAGATCTTCTATAAAATAATGCCCAGGAAATTATCACTTGAAGTTTGATGAAAATATTCCCAAATGCCCATTGTGTACAGTTTAAAACTGATCAAATGCGTTATTGTAAGAAATATTTTATTTAGCTGTTAAATCTCTTTATCACTGAGATCATTGCACAGTTAAGCTTGATTCACACCAATCAGGAACTACAGAAAAATTTACTTAATTTTCTAAATTGTGAGGCTCCCTGATACTCTTTAAGTGCTAGTGATCTTAAGAGAAAATAATTTTTCAGCTACCATTTCATCACACACTGGCACTGACAGCAGTTTAACTGCCTTGCCTGCATGTTGTTATGCTTTTTTCATAGCTCTGTAATGATTCCAGATGAAGTCAAACAAATGGGATTTCTTCAGTAAATTATATCCCAGGCAAAGAACAGCAATCCCTATTCTCATTTAAGGAGACATTCCTGAGACAACAACACAGTAGAGCTCTATATGCAAATGCTGAATTCTACAATTAGTCTGTAAACAATTGAGATGTGGGCTAAACAGAGAGACTTGCCAAATTTGCAAAGGTGAGAGTCTCTGGAAACAAACAGGAGTAAATATAAATGCCCTGGTATGTGAACACCTACAGCAATTATCCACTCCCTCCCAAGTTTAGCAGGTTGAGTTCCCACACTATAATGTTCTTAGTTTTGGGAGAAAGCCAGGTATCAAATTCTGTTCTAGGGAGGAAAGAAAGAGGAGGAAAGACCACTTACTGTCTGAGATATTGTATTAAAGATGGTCCAGTGTCATTTTATATAAAGATACACTGCCAAATGCTACACAACACAAACTTGATGTCATCTTTCTTTTCTTTCAAAGGCAAAACATACGACTGCAACTTCCTACATAGACATGAAAGGTGTTGGAATGAGCAGTTTTGTCAGTAACATCACGGCCACACTGAGGAAAATAGGAATTACATTTCTAAAAATGTCTTGAAGAGAGTATAGATAAACATTGTACTAGAAAGGTGTAAAAATAATATATATACCAGAAAATACCTTTTAAAAGTACAGTTATTTAACATTCAGTTATTCTTACACATCTAAATTCCTGTAATAATGCATGCAAAATAAGAATTCTATAAAATTACCTTTATGAAATCATGACAAAAACAGTTTGTGTCCCATACACCGTAAAATTAAGAAATTGGAGGGAAGAAAAGCATCAATAAACTCTTGCAACACTCAGTTGTAATCCCTTATAAATATGAACATCACTTTCCTTTACTTCTAAATGAAAACAGATTCTTTCTAAAGCCTCTGACTTTGATAAAAATTCTTTTCAAATTTTCTTTTGGTAGTTATGAAGTACCCTAGAAAAGCTGTGATTACAGAACAAGCCTGTTTTACATAGGAGGCTTTCTGACACCATAGTGACAGCAATAACAAAAAAACTCAAAATAAGTAGATCATTGTTTATTTTCTCCCTCAGTTTCCTATTTGTGTTCCTTGTGGGAATTTTATGTCATTAAAAGCAGAGCAAGGCTTAAAAGACATAAGAACACTAGTGGAAATTTTTATTGCATAACCATTTCAATAAACATTAAAATTATTTTTACCTAAATATTCTTTTGCCTAAATAGCTACTTTATTTTTTAATGTTATCCCGTGCCTCTTTTTTTTTGTTTTTGACTGCTTAATTTTCTGTCTCTTACACATATTCTGTGATAGCAACACTTAAGTTTTCCAGGAGATCCAAACCCTCTGCCTCAGTTGTTAAACACAGAGCCTGAGGCTCCTGGTGTGAACTCACAGCACTTATACACGAGTGCATGCCAGGAGTCCATCCAGAAAAATGTCTGTCCATCCAAATAACTGTGACAAGCAGCACTAGCCTTTGAATCAGGACTCTGCTTTCCGTTAACTATAATTTTTTCCTGTGGTAGGAAAATGAACTCACGATCTTAGGAAAAAAAAAAAGCTACTGTACTTGGACCTCACAAGGAGATCAAGACCAAAGAAGAGGACATTTCATCTTACACATACCATTCCCAAACTTCCCACTGCCTTCTGCTGCAGGAAGTACTCATATTCAAATCAGTAGGACTTTACACATGCTTAGAGACAAGCATGTGCACAATGGCTTTCTAACCTTGAGGCCATCCTTTAAATTTTTATTAAATAAGAGAAGCTTGTAATCTGATGTTAAATAGTGGGCCAACCTCAAGGATTACTCAGCTTTTACTGAGTCAGTGACTAAAAACCTCAGGGTTTGGCAAGCCTGATTTTTGTGAGAAAACTTCCCGCACAGTATGTCAGAGCTGGTATGTCCACTAGTTCCGCCTAGGTGATGGCCCTGAAGGCAAGGGCAATAAATCAGTGCAGATTAGAGCCAGGTTCACTTAGGTGGCACACAAAAGCTGTTCCTAAAATAAATGGCTGGGAAAAATGCATATAATATGACAGTATTAAATAAAGTTCTTCCTCCACAGCATATGTATTCTTCTTTTCTTTTCTTTTCTTTTCTTTTCTTTTCTTTTCTTTTCTTTTCTTTTCTTTTCTTTTCTTTTCTTTTCT
>JAWMRA010000041.1:17937677-18082657 GCA_035584735.1 Pseudotriccus pelzelni | reverse complement strand
CTTTCCTTTCCTTTCCTTCCCAAACCTTCCCAAACCTTTCCTTTCCTTTCCTTCCCAAACCTTCCCAAACCTTTCCTTTCCTTTCCCTTCCCAAACCTTCCCAAACCTTTCCTTTCCTTTCCCTTCCCAAACCTTCCCTTCCCAAACCTTCCCTTTCCTTTCCTTTTTTCTTTTCTTCCTTTCCTCCCTTCCTCCCTTCCTTTCTTTTTCCCCTTTCTCTCTTTCTTCTCTTTTTAGTGCTTAATGCAATGCCTTTGTGTTTCCTATAAAATGGTGATAAGAAAATCTTTTCCAATAAGCAACTTGTTATTTGCCATTTTTATGAAGACATACTTAATAATAAATGTTGGTGTCAAGAATAATATTCATTAGCACTTTAGAGATCACATACTGTAAGTCTATCCAGATATGAAACATACAATTATTTGTGTAAATATTTTATAAGATAGTTTGTGCTCCCACCCACCTTTTTTTCCTCTTTTCTGCTATTAGTTTCAAAATCAATTTAAAGTGCTTTCTGCATCTGAATAAATTGCATCAGAACTGTCATTTGAATAATGCATAGCTTCCTACTGAAACTAAAAAATATTTATTTAAATCATGTAATGAAAAAACCCCCACATTTTAAGTGGGTGGATGCTGTCCTGCAAATTGCTGGAATAAATTTATTACCCTGTTGTATGTTTACAATTCAGTGGTGAATACTTTCCACTGGCAGCATCATACAAGACAACTCAGCCCTCCCCAGCCCCTCTTTCATGGAGTCTTCCCACAGTGGGGACACCTGCTCTGCTCAGGCAGGTTCTGCTTCGAATTCATTCTCCAGCTGTGAGACTGTACTTCACAACCCTACTTAAGCCCATGTACATTGTGTGCCTGTCTCCTTCAATGAAACAAACAAATAACAGAGGTACATAACAACACATCTCACTTGGATGTGGTCATTCCAAACCTGGCATCTGTTCAGGTTAAATCTCTGGCTTCTGAAAGTTTTTCCTCTTGGTCATGGGGATGAAACTTCAGCATTTTTTAGGACTGTGGAGAGATTCTACAGCATTAAGTTCAAATCAAGAAGTTAGAAAAGAAATCTCAAGTTAATGGGGTAAACCACCAACTGAACAAAAAAAGACATCCCCATATATCATACATGATTATGTCCAACACCTCGGACATCCCCTTTTCCTCCCGTTTCTCCCTGCTCTGCATGGGGATGCAGTGTCTGTGTCTTCTCCCATCTGCAGCTTGTCTGGCAGGCTCTCATAGCTACTGCAGTACCAGAGCACCACAAAAAGTGTCTTTGAAAATTCGAACAGATCCTATGAGGCTTATTTTCCCATGAGTGAATTGCAAAAGATCTCAGTTTCATAATCCAAATAACAGTTTACATAACAGCGATGCAGTCTGAGGTGGTGGACTGAGGTTTTACAGTAAGGGGACATGTAACATGTTATCTTATCAAGAGATTAGCACAGAGATTTCTCCCCCTGCCCCACCCTTTATTTGCAGTAAAGCCTCAAACTATCAAAACCTTTCCATTGTTATAGCTTCAAGCAACATAATCACTTCACATTTCTTAACTAATGACCTGTACCCCTCTCTTTCCTTTTCTCTCCCCCTTCTTAGACACACAATGACATCATAAGATTATATTTAGTTTAAACAAGTCAGGGAGATAAAAACATTCCTGAAAATATATTAATTCCTTCCCACTCAACAGATTATTAGCATCTGATTTGACATGACTATAAGTTTATGCACTTCAAAGATTTTTTAAAGGGATACCTTCTAAAAAAGAAATGAATAAAAAAATGTTCTTGTACATTCTGCATGACTAAGTGATGCATTGGTTTTTTGGGTATTCACAGTCTGTTTTCATGTCTTGGTGCTAACAGTTGTGAACAAAAATCAACTCCAGTATTGTGGCATTAATGGGGACTGGTCTGGCCTCCACCTAACCCTGCAGACAATTATGCTAAAACAATAGTAATGAGCATTCGGCTAACTAGCTACAACAAGGAAAGACTGCTGCTGCCATTCATCAAAAAGGCCATTTGGATAATGAGGAGAGATGGCTACCGACATATTTCAGCAGGGGAGGTCATCCTGCTGGGAGCTTCTTTCAAAATGCCAAATTCTATCCATTTAAAAAGCAAACATCACGGTCTCTTTGCTTTGTCTGGTGATCCGGGGAGCAGAGACATAAGTCATATAGCACTGTCCAAGTTGGAATAAAGAGCTGGAAGAGATACCTAAGGAGAAAAAAATGCCGTAGTGTATGTATCATTGTAATCTTCAGTCTCCCAAAAGGATTAATCCTAATTATGAGCAACATGACTGCTGTCAGTTAGGAAGAGCAAATCCCTTGCTTTCTGTAAGAAGCTACTAATCTGATTATTGATTTACAGTTCTAGTGATTAGTTAAAGAATGTGAATCTCAAGGAATCCGAATATCCTGACTGGACAGATAGTAAAAAAAGATGTTTAGAAGCAGTGTTTTGTTTTCATAAATAAATTAACAGATACTTGATACAGTTCCACAACATATTTAGACTAGCAAATATTGTGTGCCAGAATAAAACAGAATAAATATTTCCCGTTACATCTGGTTTTGTAGGTAGTGTCTAATATGAGAGTCACTTCACAACAGAGATGCAGATGACTTTCTAAAATAATATCAATAAGGAAGATGAAATTGCAATGGATCTTTCAAGTAAAAATCAGTACAAATGTGTTGTACTGGCTTGTGTTTTCTGTCTGAAGACAGTATCTCACACTTAAAATTGACATTTGTTGTGATGGTGAGAAAATGCATTTGAATTTGTCTGTAAAAATGTATGTAAAAAAGGTGTATTTTCATACAACAGCAACAAAAAAGAAAACAATGTGTATGCACTATTTTTCAGTGACTTGCTTGAATAGAGATGTTTTCCAGAATAACTAACATGAACCACATTTAAAATTTCTCCAGTTAGATCCATTCTCAGCTGCTGAAGACAGTGGAAATCATAGGCAGCACAGCTTCAGCATCTCTGCTGCTAGGACGTCAGGGGCTTCTCTCTACTGACTTGTCACACAAGGGGGAATATACTGACTTTCTTAAAAAGATCACATAACAAATGCAAGACTATGTGGCAAAGAAGATAAGATGTCAGGTGTGTAAAAGAAAAACACTTGGAACTGTGGGAAATTCAGTGGGACATTCATAAAAGCAAACATGAGCCCAGTGAAACTAATCTCCATAGGTTTCTTCTACAGTCCATAGAAGGAAAGAAGCTCCTTCATGAAGTTATTCAGAGCAGGACCTTTGGAACTGTTTTTGGAAGGACCTATCTGTCTCCACAAACTGCATGAGACCTACAGAAATTAGCCTCAGTACGGTAAAATCGATGTCTTATCATCCTCTATACAATGAGCCCACTCATTAAGCAGGCACCTATTCTCTTCCATATCCAAAGGGTCAATTTCAGAGAAGCATTTCGTGATGCTAGAACTTATAGCTGAAAACCAGAAAACTTTCTGAGGGCAAAAAATCTTTTTGCATTGTGCTGGACCCTGGTGTCAAAAAAGGATAGTATTCCTCACCTAGAATTCAAACACATGTTTTTCCAGTACTGATTGTTAAAACGAGTCACAGAAACATAGAATATCCTGACTGGGAAGTGACCGGAAAGGATGAGCAAAGTTCAATTCCTGGCCCTGCACAGAATCACCCCAAGAATCACGTCTTCTAAGGTTTCAGTCATTACACTGTCAAGAAATAGAGTATAACATATAAATGTAAGGAGCAGCTAATATTTCTAAAATCTAAAAAAATTATCAGATATGTAACTATGTTCCAGTTACATTAATTGGACTCTGTCACAGAACTATGAGTTTCTACTGAACTTTCTCTGCTTATGCTGATGTCATTGCCAAAGGCTGGTAATAATATACTTGGTTTCTTTGAGGTGTTTGAAGGTAGCAGAGAACACCACAGCTTGCAAAGTACTATTAGAGAGCAGATAAATAATGTTATACCTTGGGTAGAATCTGTTAATTGAAATCAGTTACAAAGTCATAGACTTCTTTTGGCACAGCACGGGTTTCCTATGTGCATTTCTAAGTTCACAGAATCACAGAATATTCTGAGTAGAAAGGGATGCACAAGGATGATCAAGTCCAGCTCTTAAGTGAATGTCCCATACAGACACCAAACCCAAAACCTTAGCTCCATGCACCATGCTCTAACCAACTGAGCTAATCTGATGAACTCTGTGACAGACAAGCTGTTAATAGTGTTTATATTTTGTACTCCTACTACTGATCTATGATTTCTTAGTACCATGTAAAAAATTAAGAAATAGAAAAGGAAAGACTATTTGCCTTTCCTTGTGTCATACATGATCATGACTAATTTGATACAAGAACTGAAATCAAAGGAGCTTAGTAAACTAAAGTCCCATATCTAATTCTTTCCCACGTTCAGTCTTGCCTTGATCTCTGAAATGCTTTCATTCTCTCCTTAGGGCGTGAATACTTCCTACTATAAAATTTACATGTCTGTATTTTAGTAGGAGAGGCAAATTAAAACAAAAATTCTCAACAACAAACTTCCACAGTGAAGACAGAAAATTTCATATTTTTAGCCATGCTGAACTATGGGAAAGTCAAACTCACTGCAGCTATGTGTAAATGGTCAAGAAATACATCAGGTCTCAAAACTCGGGGATGAGGTATAGTTTTGCTTTAATAAAGCAAATCTATACATGTCTCTAATATTTGGAGCCAGTAACAATAATTTTTTTACTGCAAGCATGGCCTTTTGGACTGTATAACATTCAAATACAAAGCTATCAAAATCTTCACATTTCTCTTTGCAGTAATGAAAAAAGGACAGGGTGGTGCCATGTTGGCAGCACTGCTGTATTGCACCGATCTCTGTCATTTTTGGCAAATAATGAATTGACTTGCCCCTCTAAAGACCTCTGGTGAGCTTAGAGATACGCTGTTAGTGTAGAGCTAAAAAGTACTGCTGTGCTGTTTACATAAAGCCCTCTCTCAGATTATTCTATTTGAAGTCAATTAGAAGAATCCTCTGATGTTACTGGCATTGGTTCTCACAGCAAACACTAGACAGTTGGTATCTCTAACCCTGAAGAATGCAGCTATCCCGGGAGAATGCAAAGGCTGGTTTTAAGAGCTATTCACTATCTCTGTTGATGCTCACTGGATATATGTCTGCTTTGCAAAGTCAGATCAAAATGATTGCCTCTAACCATTATGCAGACAAGCAAAGGTTGTCAAGTACCTGCCAGTTTTCACGGTCCAGTTCATGTATCTGCTGGGCATTGTGGTTCCACACAGTGTTATTAATTTCCAGTATACTCTCTGAAATATTAAGTGTCCAACACACCACTGTTTCGGAGAAAGCAGTGACTCAAGCACAGTAAGAGAATGTAGGTCAGTATGATATTTTTGAGTTCATTTTTATCTTGCTTTTTTCTGTTTGCTTTCATTGCTCCCAAAGCCTCATTTATGAAAGGTTTCCTGCCCACTTGGGTGATATTGAAAAGCACCTACCTGTAAAGCTTTCCCTTATACTAGTCTTCCACACCAAAACCAGGTTGCATGCACATAACTGCGTCTGTCTCACCTGTATAAACACAGTAAAATACAATACACAAAGTCCCACATATACTCAAATACGCATCTGCCACGTGCTTGATAGACAGAAAAGGACAAATTAAGGTCTCCCAGACTAGAGCACAAGGGAAATACATGTGCAAGAGAAATCTGAAAGTACTCTGAAGCAGAGGTGTTGTCCTTCGTTTCACCTTTCCTATGTATTGTTACATGAGTTCTCACAGCCATGCTACTCCTGTTCAAAGCATTTCTCATCAAATACTGAAGCCCACCTTGCCCACTCCAGGGAATGTCTCTAGCTACGAGGCTTCAACAGGAGACACACATCTGCTGTCACCTCTGTTACTTCTGAAAATATCTTGTAACATGAGATCAGGTTTGTATTCATTTTCCCATTTTCTTTAGCAATATTATCAGTTACAGCATCTTCCTTGTATATTCACTATGTTGCTTTGCTCTTCATATCAGCAGCTTTGTTGAATACAGCCCTTTCTTTCTGCAGTCTTGCCTACTGTTCCTGAATTTGGGAGAGACTTCTCACACAGCAGCTTCATTCGTGTATTGCAATCCTGCTCTCAAAGCATTTTTCAAAATATAAAGGGCAGAATCAGAGGAATCAGACAGGGAGGAGAACAAGATTTTTTGTAAGCTAGATATTGGTCTCTTACAGCTGCCAACTTTGCATCATTTGCTTTCTGATTTTATATCCACATGAAAAACACAGGTTGATTTCAGTCATAATTTGGTATTTCCCTTTAAGCCTAAGATTCATATTCATGCTGTTTTCTTTCTCTGACTTTTTAAGAACATGTTATTATGTTTCTGATATAAAATCTCTCCTAAATTATTGTGTTCTGAGAGCTCGAATAGTGTACCATCATGTACAGTCCATTCACACACCAACAGATAACTCTGAGGAATAACACTGAGATATCAGCCTGACATTTGAGGGTAAACATGGAAATAGTCAAGTTAGTAACAAGTCTGTTAGCTATAGAACAGTACACTGTTGCAAAGGCAACATTTTTTCACTGATTTTCACGAGGCAGCAAACCTGTACAATTCAATGTGCATCTCATCTACACGTGCACACACATGTGCAGACATAGCATACAATTTACTACTTCAGATAAAGCACTTGTAAAACAGAATTTTACCTACTGTGATTTTAAAACGCCAACATCCATTGTGATTGCAGGTAGAAAGATGACTTGCTTTATTGGTTTGAATATAATGAGTGACTTCTTTTAATTTCAAAAAATGTTGCGCATCTTCTTTCCAAATCTCTCTGCCCTGGTTTCCACTATCACTGGTGATTTTTGGGAATTTAGAACAGTGTTATAATTTGAAACTGATCTAACACAACATACCAATTTGTGAAGTGCTCCTTATTTTTTGCCCCTGTCCATAGCAGAGGGGTTGGAACAAGATGATATTTAAGGTCAGTTCCAATACGGGCCATTCTATGATTCCAGGCTATGATTTTCTTATTTAGCAAACATGAATCATAATTTTAAAAGTCTCACTGGTAATAAGGAAGATCTTTTCACCTGTAGACTGTATGGTACACTTTATAAAGTATCATGTTCAGACAGAAGTCTGTTCATCTGGCTCTGAAAAGCTAAATGAGCAATGACACATTTACAAGGACTTATTTAGTTGGATCATTAATTTACCGGGAAAGCAAGCTTTTTATCTGGTAGTGGATTATTTTAACTGTTGACTAAAAATTTAAAACACTGATGTTTTTAAGGCTAATGATAAGTTTGCTTTCCCATATATTTATGCTTCTTATTGCTTTTAAACTTACTGTGTAATTAACTTAAAATAGTAATGAATAAAAGCCAAATATTTAATTTATCCTTCTAGTCACCATCATAAATGAGATAGAGTTCCCAAACATATCTTCAGTAGTTTATAACAAGACAATTAGATAAAACTTATCCTCATATCCAAAGCGTATCACTTTTTTGTAAATAAAAATATGCTAAACTTTATAAGACAATCTTCTGAATTTGTAAGGCAATCTGTTCAATGTTCCTGGCAATCTGTTTCAATGTCGCAAACTAGAATAGAAAATACTCCACTTGTCCACTTTTACACATTTCCATCTCTTCTTCTATTCTTGATGACAATGACTATGTCTTTTTATTTCTATTCTACAGAAAAATACTTAATCAAGTATTACTCTTTTTACAGATACTTTGTATATTTGGGAACACAATTGAGGATTTAAAAAATATCTCAATAAATAAAAATATTAATTAAATTATTGGTTTTTTAAAAAACTAAAATCCTGACTGAATAAAAAAATTTAGTACACATCACTGATGTCTTCCTGTGTCTGAAAGTAGACTAAAATGAAAGTTAGGGGAAACTTTACTCACATAATTAATTTTTGAGCTTAGTTATAGTGATTTAAATGCCTCTACTGCTAATTACTTCACTAATTGTTCTAGCACAAGGAAAAAGAAGGAAAAAGAATGTGCTTATACTACAGTTCTTAACTATTTGTAATTCCTTCCTTGCTGACAAACTAAAAAGCATCTTTTCCAATGGCTAATTTCAAAGCTTTTATCAAGTCATAAAGGCATAGCCAACACAGAGTTTTGCAGCTGCAGTGATTCTTCCAGGTGTGCATAGAGCTTCTGAATTCAGCTATGAAGCTAGAAAAGGTGCATCAAACCCTTGCACTGCTTTTGGAAGGGTTTCCGTTTCACTAATTACACTAGGACTTACATCAGCCAGTATGTGAATGTCTATTTGGAGACAGTTTACAGTCCGGCATGCTGCAGACTGAACATACCATCAGAAACTATGTTTGTTTTTACTGGAAGTCACATAAAATAGCTCAAAGATCCTGCTCTGATTTGCTCTTTTTGTTTGGATTTTTTTAATCTCTTTTTATTCAATTTAGTAAAACCAGAACTTTATCACGGAAGCCAAGGCAGCATTTTGAAAGGGAAAACACACGGGGTACCTCACACCCCACTGAGATGTCTGCCTGCTCCTTATTTGAGCAGTTCTGTATCCAACAGGGCATATAACCAACTTAACCAGTTGATTCCTCTGGTGAGACTGTTTAGCTGAATTGCATGGAAAAAAAATCATCGGATGAGAGACAAGTGAATCATAGGAGACAGTAATAAAAATATTACATGTAAAGAAAAAATGAAATACATGCTACAGGGAAAATAAAAGAGCCAAATTCAAAAGTAACTTATAGAATGCTTTCTCATTGCTTAAGTATTTCTCATCTCCTTTAAATTCGTGTGGATTCTGTAGAGGAGCTAAAAAATCTTAATTTGACTTCACCATAAATAAATTAAATCAAAAACAAAAGTAACATGAGTTTGTTCTTTATTTGATGTAAACATTTCAAATTCCCATCATGTTCCTTAGGGCAGTATTTATTATTTATTTAGAGATAAAGAATGGTATAAGATTCCTATTAATAGTGGGGGGAAAGGGCATAAAACAAGCAACTCATTTATCTTCAAACTATTCTCCTAAAGCAGAGAATATTTATTATATATTATTATATCTATTATGTGACTATTATTATTATATTTATTAGAATATAAATTTACTAATAACTTGTTGCAAAACTGATACTAATTGCTAATTCTGTATCTGTGATCTGTCAAGAGTTGAGCTGTTTCAGGATACAAATGTTAGCATTTCTCTGCCAGTTGTACCTGAAAAACTCCATGTTAGGGGTATTCATGGGACAAACTTGCCAGACTAAGCAGTGGGGAAGGCTGCTGTTGGCAAACTGTCTTCAGTTTAGCAGAACAGAGTATAGTATGTAGGAAATCAGTTCCCATTCATTCTTTTGCCAGGGTGGTTTCAAATTCCCGTCCTATATGAATGGTATGAGACTGGCATTTTGTCTTAGTGAAGCTACTTCAGTGACATTTGAAAATCTAAGTATTGTATACACACAAGGATGGCAACAACTTAATATTACCTTATATATGTCTTCCTACTTGCTAGTTCAAAAAATGCTTTGCAAAGATGTTTCTTCTGTATTTGCTGAACTAAGGACCACAGCTATGCCCAGGACACTTTTCTAGCCAGTATCAGGATCAAAAATAACATCCCACTTCCTCTTCTGACCTGCTACAAAAAGGTCAGACACACAGCCCTATGAGAAACTGTCCCCTCTGGGCTGTGTGATGTGACCCCAATTGTGCCTTTATTGCCTGCACAAGAGGACCGCTCTGTCAGCAGGCTGGGAGGGGGAATCCCTCAGTGCCCTGGAACACTTCTCCCTTGCAGTTTGTGCCAGTCTCACTGGTGCTCTGTTGGTGACTTGGCTCTGGCCTACGTATTTTGGACTTGTGATTTCTGAAGGAAATTTCTGAGGCTTTGGAAAGAGATATTTGCAATAGAACACCCAGGGGACTGGACAAGTAGTATTTGTCCTGCTGTTTCCAATGTCATTCACCCTGCTGACGCCTGGGCAGCAGTATAAACAGCCGACTACCATATGAGAGTCTACACCTTTAGGTGTTTGGAAAGTAGATGCCATTCTATATAAAAAGTCTGCTTATAAAGTGTCAAGAAATTACTAATAACTTATTTCAGAGACCACATTTTTAAGAGTTGAAGACATTTGGTATCTAATGTTTAAAAGTTTTTAATGAGAGTAGTGAAGACTGGAAATTCTGTTTTGTGTTAGACTTCTGAATTTCAACACTTGTTTTTAAACTCTGTATTTTGAGTCTTTGAAAAATATTTCCTTTCAGTAATTTTTACCATTTTCTTTTCATTGTTAAAATTTTAAAGTATACCATTATTATTGTGCATTTTTTTTAATAGAAAATTAGACTTTCCTTAAAAGAAGAAACCTAAATATTTTTTTTCAAGAAGGTCAAAACAGAAATTATTTTATAACTTGTGCTTGCCCATGTTTAGTTCTCAGTGGAGATATACAAAAAAGATAATCCTTATTAAAATACAGTTTTTAATGCTAAAGTTTTGTTCTTGCAAATACCAACCCAAGAATCTTTTTGTAGACAATAACCAAGATTGGCAAACTCAGCTGAGGAATGTAGCTCTACAAATTTCATTACATTTGATGGAAGCCATTGAGCAAAATAGTTCAAAACAGCTTTGAGCCTTTCAGTAAAGTATATTTTTAAAAACCAGAATTTGCCCCACTGAGTTTAACTAAGAAATGAGCAGGTGACCCTGAATACTAAATGAGATTAATAAGGCAAATATAGCAGTCAGGGATGACAGGCAACAGGAAAACTATTTCAGATCCTATTTTAAAATAGATCTACAAAGGTCTGATTGTTCAGGTAGTATTCAGTGATTGAAGAAGAACCTAAAGAAGCCTTTCTAATCAGTCTTGAAAGTCAGAAAAGGAGTAAAACAAAAATTCTCCCCCTCAACCTCCAATAAATACATTAGTAATGACTTTTTAAGAACAAGTGGTAAAAGTCAAAAAATATGAGAGGCTCTTGAGGAAAAAAAAGGAAAAAAAAGATGATATAACCCAAGCATCAGAGAGTGTCACTTCTATTTCCATCTGGAGAAAACTGAGGTAAATCTTCTCTGACCTTGTTTGTCTGTTTTGTTTTTTTTTCTAGAGTTAGGCCAAATTATTTGAAGGCCTTTTATACTGTCAGAGACTCTGAATAGCTGTTAGTCGGAGCTGATGCAGATGTGGCTGGATATTCACTGCTATAAACACAGCTCTCATCAAACTGCGTTACACCACCCTGGATCCTCAGTCCACAGCAGTGTGTAAAAAGCACACAGTATTAGAAAACGTGCTAACCACAGTATAACAGACAATTTTTTAGCATGCATGCATTCATGCCTTTAATTTTGTCCTATGTAAATTTTTAAAAATCATCAAGTACAATACGGTCAAGTGGTTTTTAATGTCTAAATAACGTCCAAAAGAAGTGACATTTGGTTCAATATTAGAAAGGCAGAACCACAGCATTACTGGTTGTTCATAAATCCATTAAGCTTTTAAACAGAATCTGCTCAGACAAATACATCTCCCAGGTGTGTCAGTCTGCATATTTACACTCTCCCAAGTATCTCTGCAGGTACATTACTGAGTCAATACATTGAGAAACAGGAAAAGATTTTTGAATGCTTCCTATCTACGCAAAAGTCTAATACGTCTTAAAGGACCACATGAAATAGCGAAAGGTAAACAAAAGATCTGTTCAAAGACTGGTGTTTGCATAGCAGGTCACTGCATTTTAGTAGAATTCTCACAGGTCTGACGTGCGCGCAGTGAAAGAAGTTCCCACAAGAGATTATCACAGGAAAATACTCATTCAAGTATGCAATTGTTTGTTATCAATAGACAACATGTACGCTAATTTAGTTTGACTTGTTGAATTTGATTCACTGCTTTTGCATATGTTTGCTTTAAACTGGATAATCAAATCTGGCTGTGCATTAACTGAACTTTCTACCTCCATAGAAGTATGCATTGACCATTCAGTGGCACTTCTCCAAGGGGAAGTACACAGCCCTTCTCACCAGTGTGACCTTTCCACCTTACTTTGCCTTTCTCAGAGCAACAGACCAAAAGTTAATGTACCCTTCTCTAGTCAGACTAAAGAAAACAATACGGTTTTTGCTAGTATTTTTACCTCTTCACGTAAAGAAATAGTCTTACATGCTTTATGTAATCATGTTCAGTGTATGTCTCCCCCCATCTAAGAGGAAGATAAAGCTAGTGATAAAATTTGAAGGGTAAAGGCATAAAGAGCAGTTGATTTCTTCCAGCTATGACGATAAATGGGTAGAGGAGACTAAACATATCAGAGCTTCCCATAAATAGACATACATGACGGAAAGGCTGAAGTGCAAGACTAGTCTTATATACAGCAAAATCTTCATAAATGTTCTTATTGATATGCCTGTCCCACCTGTCAAAATTGGTAGTTAACAAGTCAGAGTTTTGTAGGAAACCACGTTTCATCTCTGCCAGTCCTCACAAAATCACCGGGAGCTACTGTTTTGGTAACAGTTGTAGAAGTAGAGTCTTATCTGTGGATTGGAAAACTAGTTCCTGGGAGGATGCTCAACATACTACTTTTAACAGTGAAACAAATTTCTCCTTTTGGCATCCTAATACAGGGAAAATGGTGCAGAGGACACAGGCTGGTCTCTACAAATGCTGCAACTATTGCAAAACATGACCTCTTGAAAAAGTTTAAGCTATTTATCTTCTCAGACTTTTTCAGGAGGCACTGAGGAAGAATCCTGCCTGCATTCTTTCTGGGGTTCTGGATGAAGGGTGACAAGCCTGAGCATAGTCTCTATAAAGGTAAGCTTAGTCATTAGGATGGAGTCAGCAGCAAAACCTTCTAAGCGGGTTCTGTAATCACGTTACAGGATCTGTACAGCAGTGGCTAAACCTGCTGCAGGGGGGGCAGAGACTTCCTACCTGCCTCTGTGGGTCACCTTTGTCTTGGCTTTACCCTGCCAGTGAGTGAAGTGCACAGACAAAACAAATCACCAGCTGTGGGCCAGATGTCATTCAGGCAGCCCTTGACATCAAAGTGCCATGAGGCACAGCACACACCACCAAGGACTTAAACTTGCAAGAGCAGCACTGGTGAGTTAACTGGAAACACACAGTGAGACCACCGTGCTGCCTGTGCTACCAATTCACACTCACTTTAGCAAGCCACCTTCTCCGAGTTTCCCCCTCTCTGTAAACAAGAATACTGGTAAAGGCTCCTATATACCTCACAGAACTATTGTTAGAACTAATTAATTTCTGATATCACACAGCACTGAAGATTTAACATTATAAAAGAAATAGATATAATTTTAAATGCATTTTTTGTGTTATAAGCTCCATACATACACATGGCACGATTACTGAGTGTGCACATCCATCTACTAAGAAACCAGTTCTAGTAAACATGCACTAGTATAGCCTGGACAATAAAACAGTGTTCAGAAGGCCCATGGAGAGCACAGTTGCATAAATTCCATTAGAAGATGCTGCTGTGTTCTAGAACATTATCAACTTCATCTGCCAAAGCTAGGAATGAAATGTGGAATTCCATTATTTTCTGTTACATTTTCACTAAGACTTTTTTGATTTTCAGTCCTGTAATAAAGCTAAAAATAAATGCTTTTTTATTATGTGTTATGATTCTTATTATCTGCTGCAACTAGCCTTAAGGATTTTGTTACTGCCGTTTAATTATTTCTTACCTTGTTTAATTAATTCAGGAAGGTGTTTGATTTTTTTTTACTGTCAGAGAGTGCTCATTATGAAAGTAGGCAGGTGGACTGGTGGTAATTAATACCTTATGCTCATAAAGCACTTTTCATCAATAGTTATTCTGATTCTTTCCAAAATTCCAACAAACTTTTTGTTGTCTCCTTTGTCTGTATAAAGTAACTGAAATATTTTTGAAGACTACATGCAGGAGGATAAACAAATAATGTATATCTTAAGTATCCTGCAAAAGTTAAGCAACTGAAGCAAAAAAAAAACTAAAAAAACAGAAGCCAAGAAGCCACACTACAGATATTGTTCACTATTTCATTGACTCAAAATTGAAATCCAAGACTTCCAAAAATTATTTCCCTTACCATCAGAAAGAAAATTATTGTTGTTTTTTCGCTTGATGAATTTTTGAGGGAACATATATCTCTCAATGTATATGATTAGTAGTGCCACTACTTTGCATTTGAACAACCTTAGACTTCTCTGTCCTGTTTTAAGAGACAGCTCTCCCTGGTGTGCTCCTCTGCAAGGGCTCCCTGTGGCTGCCTACACCATCACTTAGACAAGGGGAACACCCATTTTTCGGTTTCATGCTTTTCATTAGACAACACGGTCTTGTCAGGTGGCAGTGGGTTTTGGCTCCTGTATACACAGCTGTTTTTACTACTCAGGGTATTTTAATGCTTACTCCACCCATTTGCTTAATGAGGGCTGTAATCAGCTTCAATTCCAATAGGTCATTAACACCTCTCCCACAGCAACATGAAGCCAAAATTGGGCAGGTATGTTATGCCTGTTACAGCATGCAGTGGAGATACTTTCTGCAGGTTTTAAAATGTCTTTATTATAATTTACATTGGTAATAACTGTGAGCCATCCTCCTTGCTAGAGCAGCAACCAAAATTAATAGCTCCTCTTGTCTTTTTCCTTCATGATTATGCTTCAAAATATATATCGTGCTCCTAACCTTTGAGTTTAATTTCAAAAATATATCAGCTAAGTAAAAGCACTAGCATGAATGATTCTCAATATTTTGCTCCTGACAAGAGAAAAATGCCAAGGATTAATAAATGTGTAGGAGTTAGATCTGGCTTAGAAAGTTGCTACATAGCACCTGGTGTTATAAGCATCTATTCTTGTAATCATGCTCCAATATCTTCTTTTGTCATTTTTCATGACAAAATACTGGGCTGGATGGAACTTGTATGGCCTTTCTTTAGATCTTAAAGGACAGGAAATAGTTGTTACTTAACACCTGAATTCCACCTGTTAAATGCACCTTGCTGCAGCATTTAACATCAGGGAGCCAGCATTTCAGGAGAAAAGAGCTGATACGTGAATGACACACCTTCATTCATTTTTGTTGTTTTCTTTTTTTGCTTTTTGTGAATGAAGATGAGGCTATTAGTACGACATCTGTTTCTGCCTGAGAGAAAAAAGGAGGAACATGACAGATACAAGAGGGCAGGATGTGGAGGAGGGGAAGATATATATATCATAAAATAATCTGTGCAGAAAACTGGGAAATTACTGTTTCTTTACATTGCAAAAGCTTTAGCATTTTTTCATTAACTTCAGCATGCCTATGCATCCACAGCATTTAGCTGTGAACTGTTGCTGTTACATGCTGTATAGACAGATTCCATAAACAAGGGTGAGTATTAGCAAGTGCTGTGAATTTAGCAATGGGCAAAGAAACACTATTACATGCTTTGAGCCCAGCCCCCTGCTCGGGACACCTCTCTTGCCTGTATGTTGCACTTCTGTATTTTACTGGCAGATTATACAATATCTGTAGACATCTATATCCTGAATGTGAATAAGACCTATAAATGAGGGATAAGAATGAGCTCTCTATCAGTGGATTGTAATCCTTATTTTATATCCATTCATTTGCATGACCTGGAATTGCATAGATGAATGTTGGACCCCACTAGAAAAATGAACTGATTTTCAGCAACTGAACATCTGGTTCTTTTCCTCTCAAAAAAAAAAAAATTAAAAAAAAAATAAAAAATTAGGTGGTTAAAAAGGATGGCTAACAGAAGGCATTAATGGGCAAAAGTTTTATTATTTTGTTGGTATGTGGGGTGCAGAACAGCAATACAGACGTTTGGTCCAACTGCAGTTTGGTAATTGTCAATATGAAAAAAGCTAACATTAATTTTGTTCCTCGTTTCAGATACCTTAGTGAAAAGACCAAGGACAGAAACTACATGAAGATGGAGCTCCACCTCTCACTCCCAAATATCTCCTTTCTCTGTCACACCTTAACTGGTCTGCAGGGAACATACAGAACTGTCTGACTTCTCTGGCTAAGCCTGTAACTCACCTAGGAGCTCATTTTCCATTGCTCTCATCCGAATTCCTTTCCCAGGCTCGCAATTTATTTTTTAACAGGGTCAAAGAATTCTTCCTGGAAGTATAAAGAGGAAAGTAGGTCAAGACATAGACTTACCTTGACAATCTCCCTTTGGCATTTTTGTGTAGTTGTAATTGAATTGTCCTTTTTAAAAGTGTGCCCTGTATTACTTTTTTGCCACAGGTCAGCTTGGAAATGAAATGTAGTAACTCATTTAATTTTTCTGCAGATTTACAGCTGTAATTATTTTATTGTTCTTCAGGTTCTTCAGAGCCCATAATGTATGGTGTATGGAACATCTATGGGAACGTGATGGGGAGGTAAATTGGGTAGGGTTCACTTAAGTTCTGCTACATACATTGTAAAGACCTATATTACTTCAAAGTAATCATAGATAATTTGCACCAGTGAAACAAAATTGCCTGCCCAGTGGTGACAGTGAGGCTTTTTATGCTCCTCACATACAAAAGCAAGCAACTAAACTAATAAAAAACGTGGATTTGGAAGAACTGGAAGCTTACAGGGTTTGGAACTCTTTCACAATGTTTTTGTCTGCAGATTCTAGCAGAATGGATTATGATTTGGACTGAGCATTATAGACATTTTCACAGTAGAACTATAATCAGTAGAACTTTAAAAGTCATCAGTAGAGTAACCACATCACCAGTAGGTTTTTTGTTTTCTTCTTGTGGACCTAAGGCTGTTTAATGGAATGTTTTTAGTTAGGAAAAAGAATTATTTACCAGTTTAATTTGTTAATGCCAGAATTAGATGAAAAGAGTACATTGTGGTTTTATATTAACCACGTGAGGTTGGAGACAATTTGTTGTTTCACAACTCTAGCTCTTCCACCAAGTTCCCAGATGTCACTTCAGAAAGAAAAAGTAAGCCTTGAGATTTGTAATTCGGCAGCCACAAAAATAGGTGTAGGTTATGTGACTCCAAAAGCAGATGTACTTTTTAAATTATGCAGATATTTGTTGTACTGTTTAAAATATCCTACTGGCAAGACTATACCAGTTTAACCATACAGAGTGGCAATGGTCCAAAAATACCAAACAGCAAGGGCCCGAAATTTGCTTAATTTGGGTTTACATTATGTTGCCAAGCTATTTTTATCATTGTAGTCTAGGTCTTGGCTTAAAGTTAGGAACAAAATCTGAGCACATATAAACTTCAAAGATCTTTTCCATTTGAGCTAAACCCAAACTGTGTTGACATTTCCATGTCTGAGTTCAGAAGCTATCAATTTCATGGCATTTTAAAACCTTTGCATAAGTTTGTGTCTGTAAATAGCAGAAGAAAAAAATAAACAAAGCTGAAGTCCAGAGTGAAGCATCAGAATTCTGGGGAGCTCTAAGGGTAATCTTAAGAAGTTTTTTCTGTTGTTATATTTCCAGTAGCAAAAAAAAAAAAAAAAAAGTATAACCATTATACCATTATTAATAAACATATATCTCCTAGTTTAAAACTTCACTTAGAAATAAATTGGTGGTTAGCAGGAAGTGTCTTCCTTTATAACAATGTGCCATTCAGGGTAATCTGCCTATTCACGACTCTTCTATTTGATTCTGGTGACTCTTCCATTATATTTGTATCAACTGGTATCAGGCTGAAAATTTGAATATCAGGGTTTCCTATTTGCTATGACATCACTTTAACTTCATTATGGACTGAAAAAGTACAGAACTTGCCACAGCACTAGTTAGAAAACTAAAATTTTCATGGTCCTATATGACATGGAAGCCCCTGAAAAAAGAGTGGTCAGTCATTCAGGACCAGTCCTTTGTTTCAAGGATGAAGTATGGGAGTAAGGTATCTAAGCTCAGCAGGGCTAGCCAGATGCTATGCCCTGATAGAACTATATGCATTTTTTAACAGATAAAACCATTTTGTGGGAGAGAGAGCAAATGCATCACAAGAAAAAGTAAATGTTTGTAAATGTCCCGCTAAATGAAAGGTGAAAACAAAGGTAATGGCGGTTGTGCCAGAAAGTCATTTTAGATCCCTTTCAATTGAAATATGCTATTCTGTTCTATTAGGTAACTAAAATCTGACTATGACCCATAATGTACACCCACCTTGCTCTAGCTGGTAACACACTGAATATGAATAATTGCATGTATATGCTTCCATATACATGCAATTTCATAAATAGGTAAAGTACAAGTGTCAAGAGGTTTCTGGACATATAATAGGAAACATGGCATGAAATAGAAAGTTGTAAAATTTTGTTTCAGATGCATAAGTTAGAAGGTCTCATGAAATGTTTATGGATACACAGTATATGCATAAATTATAGGTTAAGGTCCAGAACTTGCTCAGATGAATTTTTACCACCTAACAGCACCTTATTATATGGATAGGTGTTGGAGTCAGTAGGGCTATTCTAGTCTTTAATGGTTTTATTCAATATGATAATGAAACTACCAACATGCTTTACAGTGGTCCTTTCATCTTGTGTTCATTGACTGTATATATTGTTGCTCAGTACAAAGATATCAAAGTTTTGCCCTTTTTGGAGTACCCTTTTTAAAAATGATGAGACATTTCCAGAGGAAAAAGACAACTCACTTTGAATTAAGGTAATAGAATATGACTCTCATTATAGGAATAACCTCTTTCATCCTTCTTGTGATCTCCCCAAGGGTAAAGTGCTGATGATAGGGGAGGGATTGCACAGAGACTCCACTCATGTGGGAGAAAGACAGCACACAGTGTCAAAGGACCATCTCTAGCCAGTGCTCCAGTATCTCTATAGACAAAGCACAGCTCATTCAAAATGCAAATCTAACAGACATAAATCTCGGCACAACCACTTGTCTGAGAATGGAGCAGAAGTGTTTACCTTTTTTTTTCCTCTACTCTGAGGAGTAATTTATAACAACAATATTCATTCTGTCTAAGCAGTCTCTGGCACCAGAGTATGCATATCAGCAATTGTAATACAGTCGCTCACTATTGGCACTTCAAGCCAATAAAATTTATTTCACATGTAGTGCTGACATGGCTGTCTGCAAACAAAGCTCTGAGAACTAAGACAGCTGGAGCGTCATTAAAGAATATTGACTCTCTCTGTTCTTTTTTATCTGTTTCCCTTCAGTAGAACCTTAGTACATTTAAGAATGCTAGTTGCCTCCCAAAACATAAAAGCAAAACTCAACAAAATCTATTTTTATATGTTCCTCCATGTATACCCAAGCAACATAAATCAGTGAAGAAGATTAAACTGTGAAACAGACTTAGGAAAGAATAAAAAGGTTTTATAAGTTGCCCATATGGTTACATCAGAGGTCTCATGAAGGCTTTTTGGGAGTTTAAAGCTGGCTGTGTAGGGAGGGACTGATTAATAACAATTTAGCACCTTTGGCAGGATCAATATGACTAATTTGTTATGTCAGCAGAGCTAATTCCTATTCCTTTGTGAACTGAAGAACTTGAAAAATGTAAGCAACAATTTAAAAGGAAATTTATAGGGATTAATGGGAATTGATCGATTTGTTTTAAGGTTACGAAGAATTAATAATCTAAGAATAAAATTAGGAAGTTCTTTTACGTATGCAACTTGAAGAACTTGCTACTTCACTTTTTTAGTGCTAGAAAGGGTTTCTGAAAATCGAACTCACAACTGTTACATGTTTCAGTTATTCAAAATCACCACTGCAGTAGCAACACCCTTCTGGTCTGGTTCTGTGACAGCCTGTAGAAGGATTTCTAAGTGCTCCAACTGTCAAGTTACACAGCTTAATACAGACTAGTGGAATGTGGAGAGCTGAGTTCCACCTCCTCAAGGGAGGCAGTTTGAAAGAAACTGGTCTTCCTTTCCCTTTCTTTCCTCAACTATTCAAGTCATTAAACAAAGTTCATCCCAGAGTAATATCGTGTGTCCTTCATAGAGGTTTCTGTTCTGGCTCAGACCCAATAGGAAAAGCCATGAAGAACAAATGTCACAGATAAAGGTTTGCAAGGGCAGAAAGCAGCCACACCTTCTCATGAAGTCAAAGGTGAAGGACTAAATATACAGCATAGAAATACCAGACACTGCTACCAGTGTTATTCCTATTTATCTGCTCCATCTACTCCACCTGCTCCATCTAGCACCTAAAGCACTCTCCTATTCTCAGCTCAGAATCTTTGATGTGAACCTTCCCCAAATGACAGACCCTTCAATCAGCAGTCCTCTCTCTGGTAGCAGCCATCACAGTTACAGGGCAGGACTGGTCTTATACTCTTTCTCATTGATCTGCATTTTCATGATCTCTGAATTAGCATTTCATGCCTCCAGGTCATTCCTTGAGGGACTGAACGCCTGTCTCCCTGTTGTTGTTGTGGACACATTGTCTCCTATGTAATGATGGGAAAGCACCGCTCTACAGCAAGGATTAAAAGGAAAGACAGAAATAGGATGTTTTATGCACAAGGTGAACAAAAAACAAAAAAAGGATATGGAACAATTGGATCATATGCAAAACGAAATTTCCAAGAGAAGTTAATGGTGAAATTAACCTCTTGTGATGTTTACAGCTATTAAGTAAAGAACAGAATATTATATTCACTGTAGGAAATACAAAAGGGTTAATACCTGAATGTCAGGTTATAGAGTGTCCTACAGTGGGTTCTGTTTCATACAAAGGAGAAACAAAGCTGAAGAATTCTTTCAAAATCTTTAAAGAACTTTGTTTAAATAACTACACTATGCAATACAGGTGAATTAGCACTGACAGAATATAGCTTGAAGAAATGCCAGTATGGACTTGCACTACTTGGTGCAAAGAGATGTATTATGCTGCCATAATTAAAACATATGTGTAAGATTTAAGTCATCAGTCACTGGTAAAGGACTGTGAAACACAAATTATTTCAATGTTTTATTAACACCTGAACTCTGGAAGGAAAGTTACATTTAGAGCAGTCCCTCTTAACATGTTCAACCAGTTTCTTTTTTATTTTTTTAATATTTATGTTTTCAGGAAGTTGGTTGCTGGATTTTTTGGTTGTTTGCTTTGTTTATTTATAGAAAAAAATGGATATTTGGCTGTTTTCTAATGTTTTATACATTTTATTTACTTTCAAGTACATCACTACCACAAACATGTACATATATACATGTCTTTAAACACAGTAAAGCCTGTTATAGCTCAACATCTTGGTTGGTTTGACTTTTAGAGAGGGCAGAGACTTTGTGGATTGGGACAGTTATGTTCTTTTTCATGCAAAAGTAGTAACTAAAGAAGTTATTAAAAGAATTGGAATAGATGCTGCAAAGTAAAGCCATTTTCATTGTATATGAAGCAATTTCATTTCTAATTCCAGTGATAGTATATTTCATAGATTTCCTAAAAAAAAACAAAAAGAAAGGGTAAATGAAAAGAATTCTATATAATGGTTCCAAAAAGTCTGGTTTTGTACAATGATAACTATGATCTTTGGATTATTAGCTAGAATGAGCAATATTCATACATACATTCATATGTATGCACTAAATTTACTCCTTTTTATACATGTGTTAGAGGTACAAGCATTCCACTTCCCATATATACCTTGAAATTATACAAAATTATATAAACAATACCACTGTGCAAGACAACAGAGAATCTAGGCCCCGTATGCACAGTGGAGGACAATGATTTTGAATTTAGGATAAGGGTAAATATGAAGCCTTTCTTCAACAGAAGTAATGAAAAGAATGTTGATGGAGAATCCTGCCCAATGTAATCTGCTAATGAAAAAATGGCAACTATCAGAAATTATAATTATAACACAATTCTCTTTTTTTTCAACATTCAACTATTCCTGTGTCACTCACTGGTGACTTCATGTGTTTTAAGGCTCGTATTGCATTGTGTTTCGTTTTAAAATCTTAAATGATTAAATAAAGAGATTGTCAAGGAAAACATGACAGCCTTCTAGTCAGGGTTAAAATTCAGAGCTAATTTTACACAAATGACTTACACTCCAGGACTGCTCTTACATTTCAGAGGGTTAATGTAATTCTGAAGTTGAAACACACTTCCATTATGTTTCTACCTTTTCTTCTGTACTCCGTGGAAAAACATTAATATAAAATAACTTCAACCTTCAAAACATTCGCCTAGCATTTTTCTTATGTCTGAAGCACTGAGTAACAAATTAGGACTATGTAAGACCAACTAAAAAGACAAATTCCATGCTGGATTCTTCTCCTCAGCAGAACTCCATTAGTAATTCTTTTCTAATTAAAGGGCCTCAGCTGACCTAGTACTTCAAGAACCACACCATGGAGATTTTAAAATTTTTGGAAAGCTTAATTACAGCAAATAAATTTACCAGCAGGAACAAATTGATTATTAACAAAAGCTACTACCATCCCTATGTCCTCGTGTTCCAAACAGAGAAAACTAAAAGGCTGAAATCAATCTACTGGTAACATTATTTATGGTTACATTTCAAATAAAATACAACTTTCTGAGTGATGAAAAGGTCATAGCAAAATCCTATTCAAGATCTTACAGTGGATGCTGTTTGTCAATAGCAAAGAACTGCATGTTGTCCCACATTCCTAGTGAATCCAGGCTTTTGTTTGTTTTTACATTGAATATAATGGCAAAGCCTCTGGATTGCAGTGGTTCTAGAAACTTTGTTTTGGCTGGTCTAGCTTACACATACATAATTAAGAAAATCAAGGTAAGTTCAAGTTATTTTTATACAGTATATTGAAAATGGTCATAGCCAAATTACAAAAGCTGCTGACAAAATTGTATGTGCTCACAAAAGGACCTGTCATAAATAATTCTTTTCTTCCTGGAAAAATACATTACTATTTGAGTTGATTCAGGAATTTTCACAAGGAAAATTACTGAATAAAAAGGAGATACAAAGGCTGGAAAATGAGCCATGAAGCACATATTTTATAAGGCAAGTACAGTATAACTTTGTATTGTAGTTCTCTTTTGGCACCTCCTACATATCCTTTAGATACCAGCAGTATCTCCCAAGTCTGTATGTAACTCAAAGACATACAGTGTCTACAAAGTACCTACACCACACAGCGTAGCAGAAATGGGTGCAAGTGACTGGGGGAGGTCTGAAAGAAGCAGGAGAGACAGCTCTGTAACACTTGGAAACAGAACAACAAGGGTCACAAGCACAGCTGGTGTTATCTCTTTCCTGTGAATTAGTTTTGGAGGTCCCACTCCTCTTGGCTGCATGTGGATATACCTCTTGTGACTCCAACACATGAAGATTTTCCTGTGGAGCTCACAAGACAAGTTGCACACTTTCCTCAAAGAATCTCCTTGTAACCTCAAATTCTTTTTAAGTTATGCTTCATTTCACTTCTTAGAAAAAGGCAACAGTAGACTGTTAGCCAATTTTGCTTTGTAATCTGTTGTGTGAGTAATTATGTTGAGGCACAACTTATTTATACTGGTAGAAAAAAGAAATTACTAATTACCAGAAAGATTTAATTGAACTCCTTTTAAATCAATATAAAATATTTAAATTATTTCTATTATCTCGACCTCTCAGAATTCTTTAACTTCAATCTATTTTGTTAGTTTTTTCTATTAGTTTAACTGAGCTAATCAATAGACAGTTTTCCATATATAGAGTCAGCAAAGCAGGGCCTTCTAAATTACACTACTGACTGAAGAACAGCTCATTAGACCAATTACAGAAAATTGTAGTTGATTCACGGGCTTTATAAAATTTTTCTCAGATGACAGATTTTTCCTCTCTATCAAATTTAGCTTAATAGTAGGTTATTTAGAGATAAGTAAAGAAACCGTCTCCAGCTTTCCACCAGAGCCTGATAAGTTAATTTTTTTCACCTAGCTCTGAGAGTGCTGAGAATGTCTTCACACTCTCTAAGGCTCTGGATTGTGCCATGGAAGCATAGTCCTGTGCTGAGTGAAATTCCAACACCAAGCCCTAAGGGAGCACAGAAAACACACAAGGTGCTCCTGTGAAGGGGAAATATGGAGCAGTTCCTCTAATTCTCAACCTTTCATGGCTTTAGATTCATTGTCCCCTGATAATGACAGAAGCTGATTACTTTGTATAGGAACACTATGCAGCCTTTGTCCATTCATTCCTTTTCTTATACATTTGGGTAAGGCTCAAAAAGATGCTACTCCTACACATTGTAGCTAATTTTGCTTTTTACCCATTGTATTTTTATTGCCTTGCAAATTTGCAAATCATTTCATGTCCTACAGCTATCCCACACAGTATGGTATGTAATACATCCACAAGGCAAGAACGTTTTTCACCATAAAATGATTGTTCTTGCTAGAAATCTCCATTTGTAAAAATACCATGCTCATGGAGGATACATAATTTGTGAAAGAAGGAAGCTTTTTTCAGTAATGGAACTTCAGAAAATGGCTCTAATTCTTTTGAAGTCAGGTCGTTTAATCTAACTAACTGTTGCTTCAGACCTGAAGAAAAGCAAGTATTTCTGGGTAACTTGACCAGAGGGAAAACAATTAAGCTACATTTCTCAACTGTAGTAATATGTTTTCTTGGCAGCATACCTGCCTCTGTGGTTACTTCCACATATAATGTACCCTCTTTAAAGACTAGAGTCTAGAAAAACAAACAATTCAGAAGTGTACTGTACTCAGTCCCACACACTGAATATGTTAGAAAACTGTATTTCAGTTGTGGATTCATAAGCTTGATTTACCTCATTTCACATGTACTCAGACCTGCTGGTTCAGATACTCTATTTTAGATTAAGGGGGAATTTGGTTCATTTTCAAAGCTCAGTTAAATCGTTACTGAATTCCCCTAATTCACTGGCAAAATGATTGAAAGAGAAGCAGTGAGGAAGCGTGACAAAAACACCACTGAAAAAAACAAGTATTATGGATATACAAGACACACACCCTTGTAGCTTAAACACCTCTGCTATGCCTAAATGTACCTAAAATGATGCTAGAACTTAACTGACACATCTTTTGTTTAAAGTTTAGAAAAAACATCTTTAAGGTTACCTATGCAACTCTAATTCAGTCTTTTTGTATATTTACACTAAGACGTTATTCATAATTACATGACTACATGTTCTTATTTTTAAGGGCACATTATTGCTTTATGCAAATGATAGCAGATGGCTACTCATTTGAGAAAATGTCTAAAATTGTGGTTTAAGTTAATCAAGTGTAGTTATCAGAGCAAAAAACCTAGTCTACTTCCAGGAATCCCTGCCTTACATATAGGCAGAATATTAATTTTAAGGTGAATACTTCTTATGGTGTTTTATACTAGAGATTAGTACTTGATCACTTCACAAACATTCCTGAACTGGTTTCTGCAATATCCCTATTAATCAAGGGCATTGTAAACTCCAATTTGCAAATGCAAGATCAGTGTAGAGAAGAGTTAAATGTTCAAATGTCAGAGAATCCGTGACACTTCAAGGTGCCAGCCTGTGACATTAAGTTAATTTTCCGGAGAAGCTGATGTTATACAACTCTTTGTTTTTCAAGTTCAGGTTCCAGTAAGTTTAGTTGCAATTCTGAGTGTAGAGAATTTCTCATAGGTCCTTATGTCTCATGCTAGACGTGTAGGACATGAGGACATGCAATTAGTGATGACCTCAGAAAAGTCTGGTTTGCATGGCTTGCTTAGCACCACAGAGATGAAAAGGAGGGAAGAAATGAAATTCCTCAGAACCACATTCAAAGATCTGAATAAGGAAATCCTCATTTTTCTTTTTGATGTCTCATTTTAGTAACAAGTAACCTCTTAATAATAATACCCAATTTGCTCTTTGAATTTGTGTCTTATGCACTAAATGCATGAGGATTCTTATGGAAATGATCACATCTCTAGACTACATCATAATCCTTATATATAAAGAAGCTCAATTAATACTACTCTAGCAATTTTATCTTGGAATTTTGTAACTTCTGAGTACCAGAAGTTTGGTGTTGTTTTCTTTCTTGTGTGTAAGTATGTATCTATGTACATGTTTTGAGTGTGTATGTGTGACTTCCTTTCAGCTGCAACCTGAAAGTAGAGACACTCCTTCTCTGGCCATCACAATGCTTCACCATATGTCCTGAGCATGGATTGGGGTCTTAATCTAAAAGATTAACTAAAACATAACAATTGCACGCTTTTATGTTCTGTGCACAAAAAATAAATGTTACCCTCATAAAATGCTTCTACTGGCAGATAGAAGAAGATATTTGCTGATAGAAGAAATTTGGAATTAAAATCAAGGGTCCATCCTGGACTTCAGCAGGAGTTCCTGTTCACTCCATCATTTTTTGGTCCTCTACAACCATCCTGGTCTCTTTTTCCCTCCTATTTTTCTCTTTACTTGGCTTTAGTCCCAGCATGGCTGGTTTATCATAAAATCATAAAATCAACTGGGTTGGAAAAGACCTCCAAGATCATCAAGTCCAACCCTTGATCCAACACTGCCTTGGTTACTAGACTATGGCACTAAGTGCCATCCAGTCTCATCTTAAAAACCTTCAGGGATGGTGAATCCACCACCTGTCTTGATGTCTTCTTTGGTCTTTTGAAACTGCCAAAACAAAAACAGCAACAAAACCTCTTCTGTTTTATTGTTCCTGCCATCTCCTTTACATGGACTGGTTTTACACTTGGTTCCTACAATACTTGGTCTCTTCCATTCTACCTAAGTTTTCCAAATGATCCTACTTCCAGCCTGCTGTATCATGTTGCAGTTTTGCTGTTTGCTTCAGAAAGCTGACTAATCTCAGTGGTCATTTTTTCCAGCAAACCAGATGCCATTTCCGCCACTGCTTCTTCAATTCATGTTACTTTTCTTGTCAAACCAATCTATACTTTGCCTCTTCACTAGCTCTTGGATGCAATCACCCACACACTAGACTCCAATCTCATTCTTCTCTGCAAACCTTGTGTAGCTTTGTTTTCCTCAGGCATCCAGTCTCATGCTTGATTAGTCCAATTTTCTGTTTCTCAACTGTCAATCCTAATTCTTCTCCTCCCAGACCCTATTGTTGGTTGTATTTATTCATTAATGCAAACTTAGTCTCTCCTCACTCCCTTGCCTTGTGTTTTTCTTTATACTGCTTGTAGAAGAGCATGAGAGAGGGCCAGGGGCAGATTATTCAGACTACACAGGATTGGCAGGTTCTCTGCCTGTGGTTGTGTTGGTAGGCTTGGTATTCCTGCTAAGACATTCACATAGATATTATCATACACAGGTTTTCTGGAGAATAAGACAAAGCAGGCCCTACAGAAGATAGATGCAGCGACAGGTGTGCTGTCCACACATAAATGTGCTTAGGTGGTAAAGAGTCTGGTACAAGTTGAATAGTCTTGCTGAATAGCAGAGGTAAAAAAAAGGGAGAAAAAGAAAACATTTACAAATCATTGGCTCTTCCTATGCTGTGTGATAGATTAGGTATGCAGAAATCCATATCAGGATGCAAGTACAATGTAATATATAATCATCTTGATCTCTTAAAAAAAACAAAAAACGAAAACAACAAAACAAACACAAACAAAAAACCAAACCAACACAAAACAAGGTAAAAAAGCTTGCAAGGATTTAATGGTCTCAGAAATCCTTCGAAGGGTTGTGTCAATTCATGGCAAGGGCATACGTGATTTAGCACATGACTGTCAAAGTGCAAGTGTGCTAGAGCTCTACCCTAAACACTGGTCTTTGTCCATGGTCATTCTCTGAAAAGAAATGGTGCTGGAGTTTGTGCACAGCAGATTTACCAGTCCCAGGTGTCTAAGATTACAACAGTGACAAAATGACCAAATGGGTAAATGCTAAACAAACAGGTGCAAACTGAGATAAAAGCGACTATTTATGGCTTTTTTGAGTTTTCCCTTTTAACCTGTTAACTCCAGGCAGACTTAAACACCAGACAAATCTGTCAAGTCTTTCATAAGGGTGGTAAAAGGCACCCTGATAGAAAAACCCTTTCCTTTTCCTTCAGATAATTTTTAATTCCTTTCAAAGAAAAAATTCCTCTTGTTTAATATGAACAAAGCAATATATTTTCTCAAGCTTCATTTTCAGAAATATCCAAATCATTCAAACTTATATTAAAATTTGTATAAAAATAATGTAATTTGGGTTAAGAAAGGTAACCAGCTTTTGAAATGTCAGCTCAATTATTCAAAACACAACAAAATTACAGGTGGCAGAGTGCAGTATCCTATAATGGAAATCTTAATAAAAGACAGTATTACCACTTCCCTCTCTAAAACTAAAACTAATTTAAACTGGTTTTTTCCTAGAGTGTTTTCCCTATTTTTCAACTGTTTCTACTTTTGTTTGGTTTTCTAGCTTTTGTCACAACTGAAGAAGAAGAAACCAGCAAACAGACACAACTCTGAAAGAAAAAGGGAGAAAAAGTGTTGCAATCAGGACCTTAATTTATGAAAGCTGAGCAGTAAAAATATTAAATAGAACAATTGCCCTTCTTCATGGCTATGGGAGGGATTACCCTTTACAGAACAGATAAGTTTTGGGACCCTCTTCTACTGAATTAACCCACTCAAAAATTCAACAGCACCAAGAACCTGCAGTATCAGTAAATTCTTTTTTTTTAATGGATTTTCAATCAAAATATTTCAGTTTTGAACCTTAATTACATAAACATTTCCAGCTCATATAGGAAATTTTGGGGAATAGACAGGTAGAAAATGTTTCAATATCTTTGGGTTTTTTGTCTATAATATTTGAAAATCTTTCTAAATGCTTCTGAAATCTCTTTCAGTAATCTGCTTTCAAAGGTGTTGCCTACAAGGGATTTTACTGAATGGCATAGCTCTAGCCCTTTCATAGACTCACCAAAAAGTTACCCTCATAGTGCCTCACCTCAGCACAGATTATAATTCAGCAAAACCACAGCTGTAAATCTCCTGCAAAACTTTTCAAAACACTGTTTTGCCAGCATGCTGTTTCCATTATCATGCTCCTGTTCAAACCTTGACATGGCCTGGGTTATGGGACCTGGCCAAACTAACAGCTGGATGTGAAACAGCTCAGTGGAGAGTGGAAAATCAAATAGTAGGAAAGTTCCAAGGAACGCTGGGAAGATACAGGTGGCAAAGCTCTCACAAGCTGATAACCTTGGAAGGTTCCTTCCACTCTGCCTCTAAAACTTTTTTTATCAGTTTTGCTCAGGGATTAAATACTTTGTTTTGGAAAACTTAAATCAAAATGAGATGGAAAATACACTGATGACATCTGGAAGATTAGGACACATTTAAATGCTAGACTTTTTGTCTCTCTAATTTCAATACCTACTTTCCCTCTCAAAATATATGTGTATGTATACACATGAATAGATATACATATATGTCTATGCATGTACTATTTTGCTTATGTAAACCCCAATTTGCATACCGATAGCATAGTTAATTATTTCCAGTGAAAAGTGTTTGAATTCTTTCTCTCAATTGTAACTATTTGCATGCGATCTCAAACCTCACAATATTTAATCTAGTTCTTCTCAAAATACTCCTTAAAGGGTGGGACTGATCCTGTGGTTGGAGAAGTACAAAGAGCCACAGTCTCTGTGTTTTACAAGAGTACTGTCTCAGATGCAATAGGAACTGAAATAGGATGAACAAGGGCTTCAAAGACTTTCTGTCTTTCAATATTAAAATAAAGGCATAATGAAGTGTATCTTTTAACTTAAATATGAGTAGATTTAATATAAAAATGAATATTCTAGAAATTAAAAATGCCATGATTCAAAGTGGTTCTTAAGCCTTCACTTTTAAAATACTTAAATCATAATAAATAAGTAGACATGTTTGCAAACTCCTCTGAAAAGTATATGAATCTTTTAAAGAATCCTTTTGTTCTTTTGAAGGCAGAATTTGGATAGATTTTTTCCCAGTTGTATCTGCATATTCTCAAGCTCCTCCCAAATTCTGCTGCTCTTCACTTAAGAGCAAGTTCATTATTTTAAGACTGGGTCTCATTGTCTCTGTGCAAGTCCATATTAATAGCACCATTCAAATTGTATTTTACTGATGCTGAAAACATCAGATAAAAATATTAAACCTGGGTATTGATGAAAAGGGCAAACAGCCATAGCAAAAGCAGGAACCAAAGTGAAATGAGGATGACAGGGAGTTTAAAAATATGTTCCCACATGTACATTCAAATTACTTATTCTTTCCTGTAATCACTAAATATTTCAATCATCTTATATCAGAAGTTATAGATGTTGTCCATTGTTATCTTTTCAAAGGCTCCAGAAGCTTATAGCTCAGCTCAGTTCTGGAGGCATGAGAGTGGTTTGTACTACTAGCAGGTGCCTATGGACATGCTTTTGTTCTGTCATAAGGGACTCTGGTCTAATCTGTTATACCTGGCAACATTTTCAGAACTGTTTCTGTGGCTGTCTGAAAGCTCTTTACCCAGACTTCAGGCTTTTCCCATTGCTTTTTCACCAGAGGGCAACTCAAGTACAGAGGGTCAAAGAGAACCATAACATCTTACAGACTGGGACCTAAACACCCCCACACAGGGACCATGAAAATTAAATAATCTTTTGCTAACAGATGGTCTTTCATGTGATAGATGAAACATATGGATAAAGGAAGATGGAGAAGTTAAAAAAGCTGCTGTCTTTGTTGAATTATTTCTGAGGTATGTAGAATATTTCTCTTTAAATTGCTCTCAAAAGTATTAAAACACTTATGGAAATAAATATTTAAAAAGTGAGAAAAAATGCTGCTGCGCATTTGTTTTGCTTTTCTTTGACTTGTTTTTCTGTCACAATCCGATTTACCTGCACTTTTAATCTGCTACAAAAACACATTGTTATGTTCTATGTATATTTTTAGCAGTCCTTTCCCAATGTAAGACCTTATAAAGTTTATTGAATACTTTCTATTTATTGCATTCTGAGTGAGTCAGCTATTCTTTCATCCTACAAAGATCAGACTGGTTAGTCTCAGCCAATTTCTCAATAACCCAAAGGCTCAAAGTGAGGTTATCCATCTTATGTGAAGTTATGCAGATATCTTTGCTGTCACCTGTCTTGTTCAGTGTGTACATTAGGTTGTCTGGGTAATTAGAATGAAAATCTGTGCAGCACTGACATAGCACACAGATCAATGTTTCTTTCTCAGCAAAACAGCAAACCCAGATGGCACAATGTCTTTGCCTTCACAGTGTCTGGGTGCGATTGAAACTTGGCACTCAGTTCAGATAAGAGAGAGAATTTCTGAAGACGGGGGGGTGGACGTGGGCAGCGAAAAGGAATTTCAGGAACTGGTTTTGCTCCTATAATCACAACTGTAGCTCATCTTTATCAAATAAGTTCATAATATAGAGCTCTGACATGCAACTAATTGTACTTACTTCTTCCAACTTCTTGTGTCAAAACCACTCCTTTATAAACCATGTTTTTTTCGAGATAGAAAAAACCCAAACAGCACTTATTTTTGGAAGTGCTTCAGCACATAGCATGCTGATTCAAATCTGTACATACTTGGGTTGTAGCTACTCAAGGAACAGCGCTTTAGTACCTGTGTTAGGGCAGCAATTCATTTTAAACATATCATAAGAGCAATGTCCAGATGTCAGACAAGCAAGCACTTGGTTTGGAAGCCATGGAAGGTGCTACCCACATCTCAAGGGCATAGCTGATAGGTGGGCAGCGTGCCAGTCATCAGACAATGTCTGTTGCTCCTTTAATATAGTTCAGTTTGAATTTCATAGTGGTTAAGGCTTTTTACGATGCAAGCAATGTAGACATGTCCTTATACCATATGATTTTAGAGAAACAGAATATATAAAAAAAGGGGCTTAATTCGTCTGGCTATTCTGAAGTGACTAAATCCAGAGAACTTCAGTTACCAAGTCAAAACTCTTGAACCACTAATCTTCCTTCCAAGGAGCCCTTACTCAGACTTGACACTCTTGTAATGCCATCACACAGCTTGTGTTCTTCTATCTCAGGACTGTCATAAGCAGACAGGCTCCTGTCTGCTCAGACTGTAGTAGTTTTAAGTATCCTGAGTGAACCATTAGTCTCTGACGCAGCCCATGTTGACCTCATGCCTATGAATCAGTGTGCAGCTTTCATATGTATCTCACAGTAAAAGGTCCTCAGGGAAAGGAATCTGAAACAAGAAATTTCTGAAAAATCAGTTGACTTTACTGAAACATTTTCACTCACACAACTTATGAATCAGTTTTGAATTTCACTGATTTGCATTCAATGTCATTACTCCTCAGACAAAATTTATGCGGCTGATATTTATAGACAAGGATAAGTGTAAAAATGTAATAAATGTGTTGATCCTATCATTCTACACTTGAAACAGTTAAATTAAAGTATATCAGTAAAGAATGCATCTTTTCATACCTACATCCCACTCTTCCATTTTTTTATGCACCACTTTTCAAGTTAATTATCTCTGTGCTAGACCGTTAATAAACAAAAAGGAATAAACATCTACATCAGCAATATTTTTTCTGCTTTCTATAGCTTTTAGCTAAATGTATGTTTATTATGTAGGAGCACTAGAGCATGTTAATTTCTCTTGAAAAAAATGACGATCAGCAAAGAAGTAGTCATGGATAATGATGTGCATGTATCTGCTTATTAATGCTCTGCATGGAAGCATGCACAAGCAGCATTTCTGGTAGCCCCGTGTGAAAGTTACTGTCGGTGCACACAAATCAGAAGTACAGAGCACTTCCAATTTCAGTAATTGACTACAAGGTCTACTTCTGCAGTCCCTCCTGGGAGTTCATGAGGACACGCATCTGGCACAATGTTAATCATATTTGTTCTGACACACAGCAGTACACTAACTATTTCCCTTGGCAGATTACTTTCTATTACCCTGTATAAAAATGGCTGACATCTTCAAAATGCTAATGAGAGATATATCAATTTTTATAAGAGCTTGGGTGGATTCCAAATGTTTTTAAATGTACTCAACAGATTGTGAAATACATTCAGTATATGGTTATAAATGCAATATGTTAACTTTGTTGTTGTATGCCTTGTAATCTACACTGGCAAAGATTAAATATGAGCGGATGAACAAATGTCTCTAAAATATTGGTTTATTCTTTTGCTTAATTGCTTGTTTTTCTCCAGCAATTTCTTACACCACAATTGAACAAAATATAGTATCTTTACAGTTGCTACATCAGCTTGCATCACTGGGAAGTCTGGCCTATTGAATTTTGAGACAAGATGAAATTATGATTGGATTACAGAAATAAAACTCTAAACCAATTGGTGTGTGGAAATATTTTCCTTTCTTATTACACTGTGATGAAAATGCTCTAAAATTATGCCTCTACCTATTCTCTTTTAAACATTTTGCTAACAGAATATCTTCCAATTTGGGGGTAATCTGGTCTTATTGCAAGCTTTATCATAACCGAGACACCAATATCCTCAGCCGAGTATAATGAGACACACACTCATGAACAGATTTACCTTCCAAGACATAAATTCCGGGTTACAGCTGTGATATACTATTCCTTGAACAAAACTATCTACATACACACAAGCAGAGAATTACAACTGGAGTTTTTTTCTCTACACATTCTAATACTACTGGAGTTAAAACAAAAATGAAGAAAATGAAGTAAAGTAAAGCAAAGAGGTGAGAGAGCAGGAGAAAGAAAGGGGCAGGTAGAGAGGAAAGGGAGGGAGGGAGGAATGGAGGAAAGGAGGAAGGAAGGATTTGCAAGACATACTGATTTTGCAATATGGCCAAAACTTTGAAGGGATATTTCTCATTATAACATTAATTCTTGTGAGAAATGGAATAGTCTTCAACAAACTCCATCCTAAGAGCTGCAATATTGTCTTTTCTAAGTCTGATGTTATGAACAAAGTATAACAATTGTTAAAAAAAGCTTTCTGATAGAAGGGGATATTTGCATGATATGCATGACAGTGAATATGTTCATCAAATGTGTAGCTTCCTGAATAAGCTTTAATTATTACATTCAACTCCAGGAAGTGTTTTGTATTCTTTATTTTTTTGTAATAATCACAACAATAATGTTGAAAGCATCACAAACAGTAGAGTAAATGCATACGTGGCAGAAGAAACAACATTACTTTTAGCATAACAAATGAAACATAAATGCTAAAAGCACAAAATACTTAACCAAGGTAATAATTTTAAACAACATCAACAAAATAATAATTGTGTCCACTAAAGTATGTAGTAAACTAGAGAATTTAGCTCCTGAAATTATGCTGTTCTTGGCAGGACATAATTATTAGTTAAATTAGTTTCCTATTGTAGTCATAGTGGAATGACAATATTTTGGATTGCCGCAAATGAAGATTGTTACATATAATTTCTTAGATTTTATGCATTCATTCTGAAAAAGACCAGTTACAGGGAAAAATATTCTGCTTTGTTTCTAAAGGCTCAGTTGTCAATCTAACGACCCTGACATACAAATGTCGTTAGATTTAATCACAGAGTTGTGATCTTTCTACCCTAAGCCTTTTGTACTGGTCTCCCAAAGGTTGTGATCTTTCTACCCTAAGCCTTTTGTACTGGTCTCCCAGAGGTTTCTGCATCAGTAGTATCCTCAGAAGACAGAAATGGATGTCAGCACCTCAACCATCATAGTTTATAACCCAGCATACTACCTCAAACTTACCTTCAGTAATGGCTTCAGCTGTAGCTTCAGGCAGTACTCTGGCATTGCTGTGGTGTGGGCACGTTTTATGGACTCTGCTACAGGAACAGGAAATTAGGAGTGGTTAAAACTTCACTCATGTTGATAGGAGTCAGCAAAACTCCCATTAGCACATCAGTCTTCCAAATCTGTTGATTGATGTAGGCTAAAATAACAGTTCTGTGAAACAACCATTTCCTAGTTTGGTCACAGATGCTCAGCAGTTTTATGAGGTCTTATTTTAATAAACAAAATCCTAAGAAGATGTTCTGTCAGTGATGAGGAGACGAGGAAGAGCATGTGCTTTAGAGGGTCTCACAGGCACAAGAGCAGTGACTTGCCATGAAGAAAACTGCAGCTTCCACCCTGAGAATATTCTCTTTGTGCTTGTGATGCTGGGACACTGAAGTCACCAAGCAGGCTGTGGGTTGTAGCACTATAAAAGTCTTATAAGTAGATATTGATAAGCAATAAAGAGTAGCTTGGCAGCAGGAAACATACAATGGAATGTGTAATGCTAAGAACAAGATGATGGGGACATGTACCAAAAACACAGACTTGTCTTAGAAATGCATGAAGTTTCTGATGTAGTATGAATTGGTCAGGGATGTTCTCAACAGTTTGCTAGAAACCTCAGCTTTGATTTGTATTTCAGAAAACCTGAAGCTGATTCCAGACACTAATGGGCTATTTTATCCCCAGGGACAAAAGAATGCATATTGGAGAAAGATGGATAAAAGTACATTGATTTACAGTAGATGAAGACAAAGCCTGCTATAAAGGATTTTTGATCTTCTCAAACGAAGGGTAAAAAACCATAGAAGTAACCTGATATTCCAGTTCACTGAGAAGCCCTATGAGAGAGATTTTGATTTTCTTTCCAATAATATCCAGTTTTCAGGCAAACATTAATACTCAGTAACTGAGGGAATTTTGAAATACCATTCAGAACACCAAGTTCTATGAAAAGCTAAAGCATTCTGATGCTAAATCAAACACAGAGCTCTTGAAGAAATGTCTTGATTGTGCTTTATAAAGTAGATTTCTGGTTCTGATAAGCATCTTTGTGCTGTTGTAATATAAATGATAAATAATGCTAATAGTAATGAGCTATTACCTTATACAACAATACAAAAATAATTGGTTTTAGTAACAGGTTTATGACTGATTTTATGTATTAATTTTCACTAATAGAGAGCTGTGTTTATTGCACATTTAATTTTTTTGAGCAGGGTTTTTCAGCACAAGTTAAGACAATTACACAAACCAATATAAAACCTTTATGTCAAATATCACTTTGTCATTGCATTATACAGTTATGGCCACTGAACCGTGTTGTGCTTTGACCCCAGCCAGCAACTAAGCATCATACAGCACTTCCTCGCTTCCTTCCTGATGGGATGGGAGACAGGATCAGACAAGTAAAAGTAAGAAAACTCATGGGTTGAAACAAAGACAGCTTGATAAGTAAAGCAAAAGCCATGTGTGCAAGCAAAGCAAAACAAGGAATTAATTCACCACTTCCCATGGGCAGGCAGGTTCAGGAAAACAAGGGTCCATCACACATAATGGTTACTTGGGAAGACAAGTGCCATCACTCTGAACATCCCCCCCCTTCTTTCTTTTTTCACCACCTTTATATGCTAAGCATGATGCCATATGGTACAGGATATCCCTTGGCTCAGTTGGCATCAGCTGTCCCAGCTGTGTCCTCTCCCAACTCCTTATACACCCGCAGTCCACTGGGGGTGAAGTGTGAAGCAGAAAAGGCCTTGACTCTGTGTAAGTGCTGCTCAGCAATAAAAAAAACACCCCGAATTACCAAAACTGTTTCCAGCACAAATCCAAACCATATTTCTATAATAGCTGCTGTAGCACACTTGGAAGAACTGTGCCAGGAGATGAGGAAATATAAACTGCTGGAAAAGTAACAGTAAGCTGTTGACCCTCTTGCTAAATTCAACTAATTTGCTGATAACTTGTTCTTAAACTCTGTACCTGCTGAATATAAGCCATTGCCTTATTGCAGCTGTGAGATAGGCAAATTGCTGCAGAAAACAAACAAAGTCTGATAAGGGGACTCAGCTGAACCAGTGGCCAGCTGATGACCTGTGATAGGACCTCTTCCAGTTCATAGCAGTTTTGGCACATGGATGAAGAACTGAGGCATGAGAAATGCTTATCTTGAGGGCTGGATTGACATTTTTTGCACTAGATATATTATTTAATGAAAGTCATTTTCTCTGCATTGAATAAATTATTTAAAATAACTTGCTTCATATGCAAATGTACCTAATTAGATACTGATCATTAAGTAATGTATTTGAAGAGTAGTAGCAAACATTAATTGGGCAATTTGTTAAGAATAATTTTTGCAAATATTTAAGCAGTTTCAGCTCTGGTCCTGCAAAAACTGTTCTCTACTGATGGCGCCTATATTTGTGTGGATTCACACTGAATTGAATAAGGCACTATACTACTATATTAAAATAAGACCATGTTTCCTCTCACACCAGGACAATTATGTAACAAAGAATTGCAACATTGTATACATGGTCTATATGATGAGAATACTATGTGTGGGTCTACTTCTATTATATTTCTGAGACACCATTAGGATATAAGATTTTAAGATGTCATTTGAAATATGAGCTTCTGGAGACAAGAAGTGATATCAAAGTGATATCAAAGCAGTGTCTTTTGTTCTTTGAGCGTGATATAAGCATCCTAATCTTGTGGGGTTTAGAACATACCTTACTGGGTGAGTTACCAAGGCCTCCAAGGAGAAGAAAAACATGGAAGAATGCCTGTAACCATCTGAATGAGTATGTGACATGATGGCAGATGAACCAGTGGAACAAAACATGAGGAATCTGTGCTTCTTGAATGGGCTTTACTCATGCATTTGTGCCAGGGGGTCCCTTCTGGACAATGCTAAATAAATAAATAGAATGCAAAGTTTAAGCAAAAGCTTAAACTGTAAGTCTGGGCTGAAGAAGCTGTTTATTCACCTATTTTTTCTCTTGTTGTCTTCATTTTCAAAGACTTGCTATTTTGTGGGGATATATATAATCACTGGACAGAGAAGTGGTACACAGTTTACATGACAGCAATTTGAGTGCAGGACACCTACAAATAATATATAGAGGTTGATAGAATAGTAGAGATTCAGTGTGTTAGCAGAAAGATCAAAAACCTGGAGTATTAATCCGGTGATTTCAACACACTCTACAAATAAGGCTTATATTATTATCTCATTTTTACTAACTGAGACAAAAATATGTGAGACAATTTGACCATCTTATGCTTCTAGCTGACATTGTAACACCAGATCTAAGATTCAAATTTAAGATTCTTAACCCATGATTTTATCAATATTTTTCAATGGACATGTAGAAATCTTATTTTGGAGAGCACAGCTCAAATCCGATCTTTACATGACCCTTTGCTTGAAAGAAATGAAAATTTCACTTTGCAAAGAGAGTGGCAATTGAAACCTTTGAAAAAATTGCAGGTTATTCTGATTTCTTCTATTAGAGCTGCTGCACTTTCCACAGATAATTGAATTCTCCAGGTAAATCTTCTAATCACTTTTTGTTCACTGGAATTTCTGTGTCCACAGGAAATGTTTACAGAAAGTTCATGCTAAAAGGTTTTTTGACACAGTTAGTTGCGATACATTTCAGACAGGAATGCCTGGTTCAGTGTCTGCTTCAGATCAAACAGACTCTATATTTGAATCCAAATCTCTTGTCTTCCAGGCGCGTAAAAGCTAAAAACTCTGCTTTTCAGAAAGAGTACTGTCCTTACATGCTATAGAAACTGTTACCAAGATCAAAGTTACTTCAATATGCTTGTTTTAAACAGGAAATTTAATTGAGTTTTCCTGCTAAAATGAGAAAATGCAAAATTCCACAAAATTCCAAAATTATTTCAGAATAAAGGGAAAGTATCTGCATTCCACAAACTATATAGAAAAAATGTTAAAACCCATTAGAGGTTTGGTCCCACTGAAATTACCATGAAAATCTCTACTGACATAATGGAAGATTTCTGACAATATTTTGCCTACTCAGTGCCTATAGATTTTCTAGATTTATCTACATTTGAAAATAAAAAATAGTGGTACCTTATATCCTGAGCTGTGGTAAAAGCCACAGAAGACTACAAATTCTGCCAGTACTCTTCATAGAGATTCATTGTTTCACTGTTTTAAAATTATTTGCTTTATTCTCATCTATTCAAATTAAGACATTAAAATCACCACCAAGATTAGTTAATCCTTGAGAAGAAAGAAAATAATGCTATCTCAAACTTCTTAACTGACCTACAGAAGCCTTTACTGCCATCCCACAATGTTTAGTTAGCGTGACTCACTGGAGCCATGACTGAACACTCAATTAACATTTATTGTTCTTTCAGCTGCACTAGACAGTCCCAGATGTTCCATGAATAAAATAATTGTAGTGTCCCTGAGAGTGTCAATTTTTGTTTGTCACTTCTCTTCCTGAATCTGCTAGAGCTCATCCTAACTCTTTTCAAGCTGGTCTGCCAACCTTTTTGTCTGAACGGTTTCTGTCCTGTGGGGCACCCAAGAACAGAGGATATAGCCATTCAAAGAGTTGTTCATTTCAGGGCCATGCAGATGAAGGAAGATCGGCCCTGAACAGATTGGAAGTCAAGGGACTATTTGTAATTTACATTTTAATGGTGACAAAAGCCTAAGAATTGCTAAGGATTTGATCCCATTAGTTACTGTCTCATCCCTTTCAGGATGAGGATTTAGACCCCCATACCTGAAGAATGCAGGGCAGTCAACATGATAAGCATGCAAATATGCAAAAGGTTCTGAGACTGTCCTGTAGATTTTGTTTCTGTTCATCTCTGTTTTACTTGATACTTTCCCTTTTGTAACAGGCAAAATGGAAATAAATTCAATGTAAGCCCAACTACAACACCACAGAGAAGACCGGCACTAAGTCCTGAACTATAGATTGTTCCAAATGAAACATGCTCATCAGAAGACATTCATGGCAGGCCATTAATTAACATAATTACTTTTACATGCATGAGGAATTTTTCTCAGATTTCTCTGTCTGACTTGCTGTGAATTCTACAGAGAACTGTAATATCATATTATATAGATATTACCATTATGATGCCATAGATTTTAGTTGACATGTTCCTTTTTCTTTCCAAAGAATTTAAAGGAATCAAAACAAGGTAAGACAGTAAGAGCTAGGAAATCACACTGCTGAGTAATAAAAAGGTGTAAGTGGGACAGAACTCAGAAATTCAAAATACATGAGATGTGAATAGTCAGAATGAACATGAGAAAGAAAGAAATGGAAGAACATCTGACACCAAATGAAGATAGAAAGCATTGAATGATTTTTTTTTTAGCAGAGTGAAAGAAGTGTTAATGTGTTCATTTACATAAGGAGGTCCTGTTACTAGTGGTGTAAAGATCTCCTAACTGGAAAAAAATAAAGTGCCTATACGATAAGCCAGTAAGATAAGCTTTACTGTTGTTGTATTTGAGGAGGGGTGGGTAATGTTAGAAAAAGCTTTCCACTTACAGGAATGTTTATTCTCAACTTAGGTTCACTAATTTAAATGTCACAGCTGAAGGTTTATCTCTACCTGTGTGAAAAGTGCAGGCAGGCATTTCTCTTAATCTTCAGCTTGTTTCTGTGCAATGATTAACCCAGGTAAAACTTTAAATAGTTATTGATCATTCCATTACCTAAGCAGCTAATAGAGCAGAGGTTAAGTTTATGGAAAAGTAACAGTTTTGCCTGGTATTATCCTTTAGATTCTGGTTTCTGAATACTTCAGCGCAGATCTACAAAGCATGTGTGAACTTGTTTAGGAGTGTAAATAGTGTCCCTGAAGTCAAGGATATTATTACTTAACATCAAATATATACTTAAGAGTTGTGATAGATGAAGGTCATATCTGATGTAGCACCATCAAGCTTCAATGAATTTAGTCTTAATCTTTATATTAATTTCTAGTTCCTACATTAAGAGGAATTTTGCTTTCACAAGAAAATAAAGAAATAAATTTGATAATTTTTTTAATGATTCTTGTCTCTTTTTAGCTTTTCCATTTTGATCAGATATATGTTTTACTGAGGCAGATGATATCTGAAGAGCAAAAAGTATACAGGCAACGTTAATCAAAAAAATAATGTTTGTTAGAAAAACTTAAAGGTTTTTCTGCATCCTGAGGCTGTGAGATTCACAGAATATTCCCACTGCTGTAATAGTATTCATTATTTCTAAATACGATACTGGGAACTTCTACTTTTCTTTATGTTTAGTGAATAAGACCAGATTTTATTTAGTTACAAAATTTTCCATTGTCTTTTGCACCTGAATTGGGTGAAAAAAGTTCATAGTAAGTAAAATGTATCTCAACCCGTCTTCAGACATCCCCCCAAAAAAGATTCATCATAAAGCAGACATCTAACAATATCTGTAAAATGGTAGTTCCTTTTCACTTGGTAAAACAGGAGAGAGAATGACTTGCTCACATTTAATCATCTGTATCACCCACAAGCAAAGCTAAACATGATTAGTTTCATTCAGAATATCCCATAGTCTTTCTGCAGTGATTATTTGTTTAAATACAGGTAACAGTGAAATGGATAAAACAGTCCTCAGTGGTTTTGCTGGTGTATTTGAGCCAATATAATTCACTTCTTCTACTAGCTCACATAACAAATGGGCCTTTCCATTGCTGAAGAAGAGACCTAGAACCTATAAGATTTAGTGTATGATATGTTTTTCCCTGAGATTAGGGTTGTTAACGTGTTTACCTTGCTCAGGGAATATTGAGAAATAACAATCTAGTTCAAATAGAAATAAGATTTATTTTAATAACTCCTTCTTACAATCAATGCATTGTAAACACTTTCTAAGCTAATATTCTTAGTGTTGGCATACTGTAATCATGTTTTACATAGGAATAGTGCATCTGTAGCTGTTAATGTCCCCTATCTCTCTGAAATTCCCATCCAGTAAAACCTGCTTCACTAAGTAAAGATAACATGGTAGGGTACTGGGTTCACAGCCTAATTTTAGTAATGACCTTCTACACTACAGAAATAGCATCTACAGCACATGAAACAGTGGTAGAGACAGGCCAATTTCCATTTAATGTCTCTTCTTACGAAGTTAACTTGGAAACTTCCTAAAATACAAGCCTTATCTACCAATATTAATGCATAACTTCAGCATTTTGGTCCTTTGCCACAAACCCTCTAGATTTTACTTGGTGTAAGAATGGAGGAATTGACTTAAAGAGACCCAATCTATGTTCAATCCAAGAACTTTATTAAAGTTCAACAATACAAAAATCTGTGTATCATTGCATGTATCATCACTTCTACCTTCCATCATTTTATCTCTCTTCATGCCAGGACAGCACTGGAAATTCAGAATTGGTAAGAGTGATTTCAGTCTGTGTTAAATACCAAAATGGATTACCAATCCTTGATATAAAATGAAACGAAAAAGTTTTCTAATAAGATTTCATTTAAATCACTACTGAGAACTCAAGAATGCGTAATTCAGCATTTAGATTATCTGCTATATTGGGAAGGTTTGAGTGAGGGGTGGGTGAGTGAGGGGAAGACAAGAAACCCCCACAGCAGTATTCTAGAATATGTGTGTTTTCCAAACTACAGAGTATGTGCCATTATATTTGCTCTCTATGGATCTTGAATTATAGTTGACTCATTACTGAAGTCATTTTTATCAGTGGACATTCTATCTGCATTATAATTTTGATTAAATTCTCATTGCTTTATTGACTTGTAGGTTTTGAAAAATACTGCAAAGAAATTCTAACTGCAGTTTGTTAAGTGCAATGTGGGGCATGCCAGCACATTAGAATTTTTTTACGATTTTCTTACTAAGGATGAATTATGGGAAAAAAAGAAATCAAAGAAAGCTGTTACCTGTTGTTGCTGAGTTTGGGGTTTGGATTGGCTTTGGGTTTTTTTCAGTTTAAGCTATTTATAAATCTTACTATGATTACACTAACTGTAAGGAAAAAAAATTACAAAAATTCAAATGGCTCCTCTATACTGAAAATCTAGGTTTGCTTTCTCTTGCTTGCTGGTTGCATATGCCAGTTATGTCTTATCTTCCTGGCAGTAACCTCTTTGGAACTGTGCGGGAAACATCTTGGAGGGGCTCAGCACAATGCAAAATCTACTTGATTTAGCCTCCGCCTGCTCCCGCAATATTCCTTGCTTAGAGTTATATTCAGGTGTAAGAAGTAGGTGACTAAGGTAACTTTTATTTTACACACAGCTTTGAGAAAGACATGCAATTATCTAGTTTGTGACAACTTAGCACAGTATTTATGTGGCACTTATTTCTGATTTTGAGAAAGCTGTTGATACATAAATTGTTAGGGATTTTTGAAAGGATGAGGCAAAAAATATGCTTGATAGTCTGAATACTGGTGAAGTAAATGTAAAACCTGTACCACCTCAGCAGGCCCAACTCCAGTATTTGCTGCTGTAAGCACCAGTCGAGCACTAGATCTGTAGTGACCTGAGCTTGGTCTTCCTTGCACTACACACTTAGCTTCTAAAAATCTTCTCCCTTTCCAACATAGTAACCAATTTAGATTTTCTTCTTCCTTGTGGACCTGCATAATAACAAGACAGTTTCTTCCACTGCGATGTTTTGAAATAGTCTTTTCACTCAGTTCTCATCAATACAGGAAATCTTTATCAATGAAGCATGTTTCGCACTTCAGTAAGACAACTCATATTCCTGAAATGGTTTGCAGAATGAAGGTACTAGTTATGAATTCATATTTTTCTCCTTTATCTTTTTGAACTACAAAGCTGATCTATACTATGGGACATGCATTCTTTCAGCTATCAGATCTCAAGAGGTCCTAAGTTTTCTTGTATGAATCATTTCCACATACATGTTTCACCTGAAGCATCACTAGACCTGAAAGAACTAAAACTTTTGGCATGTGTCACACATTTACAATAAATTTGCAAAAGATGTGTCATTATCTGTGAATACAGACAGACATTTTGAAGACAGTAGTAATGTTTTCAACCCTGTGGATTCAAGTCAAGAATTTATTTTATGTGCGTGAGTGATGTTACTAACTGGGTGTTTAACAACGAGGTGTTTATGATCAGATTTTTCTAGAATAATAATTTGAGAGAGCCTGTCCTAGTGGAAATTATAAAAATTACCATAAGCACTCAAGAATTATTAATGCATACAGAAATTACTTTGGAATTAAAACAAACAACAAGATCTACATTTCTGTATCTGGTCACACCCACAGAAGTAGCAATTATTCTTCAAAGCTATTAACAGAATACCCAAACCAAAGAAAAAAATTGATAACACCCTTGATATCAGCAGTATCTTTGTGAAAAGTAAGCATGAGACTGCTCATTTCACTCAAACTGAAGTCTAGGATAGACACAATACTTGGCTCAAGGAAAACAGCAAAAGTATATGGCTTAAACGTTTATAATTTAAAATATATGCAAAACTAATGATGCACAAAGCTACACATAATCTTGATTATTAGTCTACTAGATGTAAAGAAGCCATGTTCTATGATTCTACATTGAATACCCTTTTTTTTTCTCAAAGCAACACCAGACTGCTTCCTGTCCATGGTAAGTCTCTGAAAGGCAGAGAAAAAGGGTGAAAGATAGCCTCCGTTTACATATGTCAGAATTGAACTGCCAGGTGTGAATGACAGAGTTATACAATGGGTAGGCTTGAAAGGGACCTTAAAGATCATCTAGTTCCAACTCTCCTGCCATGGGAAGGGACACATTTCACTAGACCAGGTTGCTCCAAGTCCCACTAGCCTGGCCTTCAACACTACCAGGGATGGAGAGTATATGACTTCTCTGCACAACCTGTTCCAGTGCCTCATCATGCTCACTGTATAGAATTTAGTCCTGATATCAAATATAAACCTCTCCTCTTCCAGGGGGAGAAGCAATTATCCCTTTGTCCTATCACTAGATGCCCCTGTGAAAAGTCACTCTTCAGCTTTCTTGATGCCCCTTTAGGTACTGGAAGATTATTAGTTCTATCATCAGTCGGTATGGATGCTTGTGGCAACTGAACAGGAGGAAAGCTGTTCTCTTCATTCTTTCCCACAACACCTATCAAATGTTGTAGGTTTGAGTTTAGAGGAACGAACTGGACGGAGTGCACTCCTTCAGGTTTCAAGATGGCAGCAAATTGAGAGCAGCTGCCAATATACTTGAGGTCATGGCTTCTATCCAGAGTTGCCTAGGCCTGCTGGAGGAATGGGCTCAGGATGGCCTTATGAAATTCAAAGTAAATGCAAATCCTTCCACCTCTTTTGCAAGGAAGACACCCTTGAAACAGTACAGACAGGGATGGGGGACAGCCCTCCAGAAGAGCCCCTGGAGATCTGGCAGACATCAAGACAACAGAGTGCTCTGGCAACAAAGGCAGCCAGCGGCATCCTGGACTTTTGTGCCACAGCCTGTCAATTAGGGAGTTGATTATCTCCATATACGCAGCTGAGCTGTCTTCAGTACTGAGTACCTGCCCAGTTTGTGCCTTCTGATGAGGAAGACACGGATAAACTGGATAGAGTTCAGTACTGGGACACCATACTAATGGCAGCTGCAACATTTGCCTTGTCAGAAGAGGCTTAGCTAAGCTGGCCTTCTTCCTTCTGGAGCACAGGTGACTGCAGAGGCAGAAGGCATCAAGAAAGTGAAACAGGGGACAACAAGAAACATCAGACACTCACTAAAATAACAGACATATGAAGAAACTGTTTCATGACAAGGACTTGCCCAAGGAATATATACAACTTCCCTGCTTACTGATCTCCAAGACCAAATTGACTAAGCATTAAGCAACCTATCTGGCCCTGCAGCTCACTCTGCTCTGAGCAGGAGGCTGTACTAGACACCTCTTGAGGTCCCTTTGACCTGTACTGTCCTATGAACAGCCTGAACCAACCGCACCAACTTTCTCATGACTGAGAAAGGGTCTTGCAAGGAAAGACTTTGTATACTTTGGGAGAAATTGGAATGTATAGGGGTTTTTTGTTTGTGTTGGGGTTTTTTTTTCCAGAAGTAAAACATTTGTGTTTCTTTTCTATGGAGAACAGAAGTTTGCTGAGATAAAAGGAAGTACTGTGTCCCAGAGTTTTGACCCCAGCATGGTGATGAGAGGTATCCATGCAAGTTCCCGAAAGTGTTCCCAAGTTCAAAAGTTCACGCAGTGACATAGGAAATAGAAAGATAAGGTAAAAAAGTTTGTAAACTTGGCTGAAGACCTTGCAGTGTGGCACAGTAGCTGCAATTTGAACAATTGTCATGATTAGAAGAGAGATGTGAAAGCGCACATACCGGATTTAAGGAGGTAAGTCCTGTTGTTACAGCCACTTGCACACCTATCCACAACATAAACATATATTTGAATTCTGAGCCGTAACTGAACTTCCAGTCTATTCACCGACTGTATATTACTTTATGCATAGGTGTACTTTCACTAAATTTTAACTCATTCCCTATAAGTCATACGATTTTGGTTTTGAAGAAGAAATTTTATCCCCTCCCTATTTTTCTCCTTGTGGGGCTGAGAGTGGAAACTGGTATAAATCAGGCAAGTAACTGCTTTGTCAATAAAATGCATTACTGTATCAACAGTATTATAACACTTAAACTATAGTTTAGCTGGGTTTTTATAGGTAAAGCTAATCCAGTAGCCTATACTATACTAGTTGTGTGCAACATGGGCATACAAGCTTGAAGTAAGTGTATTTAATAGTTTGATTACTTGGGGAGTTTAGTATCTATTACTTCTGTACAGTGAATCAATTAGCTCATAGAACTAGCAGGACATAATTACAATAAGAAAAGATGTCAAGCTTTTTATTAAGGATGACTGTATATCTACCTGAAACATACAAAGCAAATTTCTGGAAAGCTGAAAGAGAAAACTACATTTTTTTACGAATGCATCAGCACTGAATCACAAAGAGAAACTGACTTGCATATATAGAGAAGGTAATCAGACGGGTGTATCCTCAAATGCCATAAGCATTGGGTTGTGCATCATAAATGGGATAATTAAATGATGCCTGTAAGTAAATGAAGCAATATGTAATAGGTTAGCAGAGACATTGTAATGACTGACCTAACAACATAAGTGTAGATGTGAAGGTAAGGCAGAATGCATTTAGAGGTGGCATGTTACATGATGCTATTATTAGCAGTCATTTACAAGTTTTATTACACTTTTTTTTCCAGTAGCTACTCTTGAGCTTAAAGAAAAATTTTAGTTTGGTGTAGAAATTTCTGGGCAAATATATCACCTGTATTACACAAGTGGTCAGATTATTTGGTTAGAATGGTACCTTCTGGCCTGAAAATCTGCAACTCGACAAATGCACTGTAATTAACGTAATGATTTGCTTGAGGTATTTATCATAGTACAAAGCCAGGCTACGTGTTAGGATGCAGATAGATGATGACCATAATGGTGTGTTACCTTCACAAATTGCTGGGTCCAAAGATCACTATGTTGTGGCATAATAAATGACAATTTCTGAGCTGTGAGGCAAGTGTTTCTTATCCACTCAGGTCCTTATTTGAACGTAAAGTTGTGATGGTCATCAACAACTTCTAATGAAGTCAGTAGGAGGTGCAGACACTTAGCAGATATGAAAATTGTGCTCACAAGAATTAGTAGGTATCCATTTCCAGAGATAAAGTTGAATGACAATCTCATAAATAAATTAAGAATCCATCCAGTATAGGTCTGCTTTATGGCACATTTAAAATGTAATGGAACATTAAGCAATAGACCTATTTTATTTAGTGCTGCTGAATATCTTGTATAAAGAATTTGTGATTTTAGAGGCATTTATGGCTAAGCAAACACACCATAGACAGAATACAGACTTTAGCCACTATATTGTACTTGTAATAGTCTCGTGCACTGGATTAAAAAAGCAGGCTTATATTTCAGTGCATGCTGTTCAAAGGTAAGGTGATCAGATGTACTTTTTCTTATGCTCAGATAGGAATACTCTGCCTGGAAGATCTTGATTACTGAAGTAAACTGTATTGAGAGCTAATCAAATGAAAGTAGTATAAGCAAACCCAATGCTGCTTCCCCACGCCTTTTATAAAACACCTGATATCTTGTGAAATATTTAAGCAAATTATTTAAATCAAGCACATAGTTTAACTTTGTTTAAATTGGACCTGCTTTCAGTAGATGTTAGAATCATCACTGTTATTTTAATAGTTGAAACAGGCTGTTTGAAACATGATTTCTAGATTTTTACTTTTTGACCAGGTGTTAAAAACTGTTGTTTGCCTCAGAGCTTATCTGAAGTAAATATGGCTTAACAAGCATTTACTCATTTACCCATTTACTGGTGCCAGTTTACAGTGTTTTCACTGTACTGAAACTTAAATAATCCCTAATAGTTTTTACTGCCTGACTATAATTTCTATTATTTACTCAGGTAGTAATTGCACTTTCTTATTCATATTGTTATCTTCAATTTTATATCTTCATATCTTCAATCTGACCTGTGAATTGAAGTTTTCTCAGTTTAGGATTGTAGTTGTCTGACATTTTTTAGGCAGTTGATGTGAGCATGGGACAGAGGGTTAGACTCAAAGAAGGAAAAGGTTCTGACTGAGCAGAACGTTTAAGCAGTTGCTTAAAGTTAATTCCCATTTTAAGTGGCTTATCCAGAAGTTATTATCTTAAGTATGTGATTCAAGATAAGCTTTTTCATGTGTGCTGAACTGAATCAGTGCTTTGAGGACTTGGAATTACATTTGTCAATACACCATATACGCATAACAACGTATTTTTGCAATGTACACTTAGTAAATGAGATCAACTGAGTCGTTAGTAAATGGAATTCTATATTGCCATGCCAAATATGAAATGACAAAGCCATAAATAAGTCACAGAGCAGTATTACGTTCCTGAAAGAGTTTGAATTTTACAATGTGCTTCTTTAACTCTCCATTTTGGAAAGCAACTCGGTTTCCCATAACAAAGTTGTTAATTTTACAGGTAAAGGGAGGACAGGTATCATTCCTAAAGGAAATTACTTTAAGCACAACATAACAATTTGATCTATAACTATGGAGTCCCTGCGGTACTAACATTTTGGGAGTTGAAGGGCAGCTCTGAAAGGCCACGATTCAGTAACGATTATTAAAATATTATTTGTTTCTTAATTAGTAGCCATAATGCAAAACAAGGGGTAGTTGTATCCTTTAGACTCGATTCTCATACTATAACAGATCCATGTGGTGTTGCTTTAATAAGTCAGACAATTTATTCTTCATTTGCACAAGGGAAGGAGAGAAGAATTAAATCCCATAGTGTAACACATACCCCAGGAATCTTAAATTTAATATTTTCTTTTCACTTTTGAATGCTTAAATGTATTTCCACTTCTTTCTCTTTCCTTTTCAGCACATAATTCCTGTAAACACGACACAAATATTCTTCCTACAGGGTTCCATCAGAAAGACTATCATAGTGGGAGACCAAGGAGTTTTGTAAGCAAAGAGAATATGAGGCAGTTGACAAACATTTCATACTTTCAGGCAAGATTAAATAAGTACCCCACTGTTTCATAAGTTGCTAATATCATACTCCAATCTTGATCAAAAAGGCATGAGAAGCACTTATTGATTTTTCCTCAAGGACTGTAATTACTGCTAGTCTGCTTTTTGTATCCTACAGGATGTTGTGGTAATGATTTCCTTGCACATAGCGCATTCATTTCTGATGACTTCTTCATTTGAGATTTGAACGTTTTCAACTATATTTTTTCTTTTTTTATATACTCTTAAAATAACGTGCAATATAAAGCAAATAGAATACTGGCTTCAACCCATTATTTTTATAGTTTCCCAACCTTGCTAAGTGCAAGCAATCATATATTTTCTCACAGAAAAAAAACAAACAAGTAGGTCAGCACTCACCTCTGCAAACCTGATACAACTTTATATCTATTTTAGACTAGATGGCTGAAAGTGATTTTACGTAGGGTGCTAATCTCCTGCTACATAATAATATGTGAAAATGTGCTCCAGACTGTGAACTTGTGTCTGCCTTAACAGATGCCCCACTGAATTCTGTCAAATTTAGTATCTCAAGGACATATTGTCAGCTTTTCTCAGGAAAAATAATATTCCGCTCTGCGAGCCGTCCCCTTTGTATCTGCAGAATTGCTATTGAATAAAGTATTACTGAACAAGAGTTAAGGTGACAGAAGCTGAATATAGCAGTGAGAACCCTTTATGTCCACTGATCATAATTTATTTCTGCACTAAGAATTTTAAAAATAACATAAGATCTCATTATTTTTTTTCCCCTAGGTAGTAGTGCATCTGGGTTCCAAACCAAATAATAAGTGCTAACATAACTATTGCAAAATGCTGATTGATAAAAACTTTCACTGCACCTGGGCAAATCGCTGCACAGGGTCCCCCTTAGCATACCTATATCAGGAAAAGGAAAATTACAATTCCATAACCCAACTAATTCTTCATATCACAGACAATGAGTAGGTTTATCTGAACTTGAATGCTTGGCCTGAAGACTGAAGTTAAGACAATGAAAAGAGTAATGTTCACCTTGACTAGCAAAATCCAAGTAAGACTGTGGTTTATCCTTTTTATGTCGAGATTTGACTTTTCACTCCTGTCTCAATTTATGTACACCAAGTGAAACGGATTAAGTCAGATCAAAAATTCTCAGGTTTTTGATCTCAGTCAGAAGTATGCAGGGCATAATTTTTCACAGGATTTGTGTAGCATAAATAGCTACTCCAAAGGTTACTTCAGAGCATTTTGGTCAGCCTTCTGATCCAGTTAATCCTTGGAGACATCTATCTTCCCACAGGATCATAAGTGACCTGCTAGCTAATTTAGGCCTCTAAGCTAAAGGCACAAAGTTCTACAAACATAAATATTCCTCCTTGCCACTTCATCCCCTTGTATGATCTATAAATTCCAGTCTGAACATATGGAGACAGAATAGAAATCTGATGTAGTGTTAGTTACTGTCATAAAACCTGCGTGGTTTTATTCATCATACTCCTGTTCTCTCCTGCTCTAGTTTTGCTAAGTCTATTCTACTTCATTCTATTCTAATTATGTTTATTTTATATTGTATACAAATTAATATAACAAATGCATAACATATACTTTCAGATATAAATACGTAGAACCATATATTATACAGTTATACTCTTATGTATTGCAATATATTCTGCAAACACACATTTCCCTCTAATATATCTTGCGTTTGAAGCATCAGTATTTGTGGAGACACCTGTAGAATTAGATTTCAATTTTCTAATTTCACCCCTACTTCCACTGGGAAGAGATGTAACAGCAGAATAAATAAGTAGAAAAACATTGTGACTCCACAAAATAAAAAGAATCTTATTCTGCTTATTATCACCTCATATATAAGAGAAAACTGCATTAACAGAAAATATATACCATATAGTCCCTTAAATGAATTTAACTCTTTGTTGGATAAGGAATGGAAGCAGGAAAAGGGGAAAAGAAATTATACCATATATATAAAATACATGATTCATTTTAAACTGCATGTATTAAGAACAGATGAGAAAGTAGAAGGCAGCATCCAGTGGAGAAATGAAGCTAGAAAAGGCAAAGTGAAATGACTATATTACAGTAAACAAAGAACAGAGGCAGGAAGTGAATGAAGCATCAATGAAATAATGCTAAGGTAAATGGATGCCCCATTAGTGATGATGCTTACAGATGTAATCTTTCAAGATGACATTCTCCAGAGAAATCTTTCCTCCAGTAATAATAGCCAGGCAATTCTTAGCAGAACTGTTTGGATTAGAACACCCTTCTTTGTCAAAGCCTTAGATTTTCCAGAACTTTCTTTGTGTGGTAAAGCAGTTGTGGAAAGGGCATGTGATAGACAGTCCCCAAGACACTGGTTATTATGGAAATCTCTGTATTTTGTGGCTGAAACACACAAAGAGATATATAAAGGAGATATATAAAAGTGTAAGAAAGATATTGTTGTTGAATGTTCGAGAAGTGTCCCTCAAGCCAGTGTGAAAAGAGTAGGCCAGGCAAAGGAAATGGGAAAAGGTATGGCAAATTATTTGTAGGCTAGAGAGATAGCTGTTAAATATCTGAGGGAGAGCAAATGACCAAGAGAACTGCTTAGCACAGAGCACAGATGCTTTGCCTGAAATTTCTGAAGAATGTGTTAGCCTGAGTGGGAATTGTGAACAACCTGCTTTACAGAAGCAGTCTTATAAGTGCTTTGTAAACAAATACACTCTGCTGAAAAATGAATCTTGGCAACACAACAGATGAGATAGCAAGATATTAATTCTTGATATCTTTTGACCATTGGACTGAAAATGGGGATTAAATGGATCTAGAGTATTCTTAACTGTAGACTGCCAAGATGCCCCTCAAAGAAAAACCCTTACATATATGCTCAGAAAGAATAAACAAAAAACCCCTCAGTATTAAAAATGAAGACTATGTTGTGCTAAGAGAGCTTTTGAAATATTTTTGTTTTGTCTCTTACATATGGCACAGGCTGGAAAGCATGTCCTAGAAATTCAATTACACCAGTGTTTTTAAATGAAGGAATTAAATAGAAGGGTTGCAAGGAAATAAATTATTTTAAAAGAAAGTAAACCTCAAAACCTCATAAATCCTAAGGCAACATCTCTAACCCAGATTTCATTTCTCCAGTTCCCATTCTTCCTTAGGAAAATTACCAGAGAATTTCTTAGTTGTCTAACTATGAAATATAATAAAGGGACACATGACAGAGTATGCTTTATTAATATACAAGTTGCTTTAAAAATATTTCTATTTCTAAAGTTCTATGGTGCAAGCACAGAAAAAGCATCATGGATGGGTTTTTAGAAATTACATCCAGTGTGTCCAGACTTTAACTTTTATTTTATAGGTAAATCTCAAAGCTAAGCTATACTGACCACATACTACTTCAAGAAAATGTGGATTTAGTGCAAATGAGGTGACCTTCAGCTCAGACTCACAAACTGTGATCTAACAACAATAATGACCTCTGGAAAGCAGAAAGCTGTTGATACTGCTTCTTGAAAATTTCATATGCCCTCAGGCTTTGCCTTGAGGTAAGCCCTTGGCTGAGTTACAATCACTAACAATCACTCCCTTTTTCTCCTACCTTCCTGGTCAAAGCCATTTTTTTCACTGTGGCATTTATCAATTTATACAGCTAATTGGCAGGCAACAGATCTATATTTTTAATGAGATTCAAAACTTGTTCTGCTTTCAGAGGTGAACTGTGAACTTGTGTTATGAACTTCAATCATGCAAATACACATATGAATGGTCTTCACACATGAGTGGTCCCATGGAACGGGAAAGGGACCACTTGGATAAATGAAGCTAGTTGCATGCATAAGTGTTTTTAGAACTGAGCTACTGTGAGCTATTGCTCGTTGCTTCTAAGAAGAAGTATCTCTTGGTACACCTTCCACATACAAAAATAGAGATTTTAACATTACCTTATAGTTTCAAGGTAGCTTAGAAAGATGCTTACTCCAGTCACACACTGTATTCAAGTAGAACTTACTCTGCATTGCAGTGCCTAATGCTTCTGGGACTACTTGGGAAATATTTACCTGGCATATTTACAGACACAATGAGGCGTACCCACAATGTTCTGAGCAGACGTGAACTCACATCTCGCATGTTTCACTCAAACTAATGTCTGTGTAACTGCTGACAGTGCAATGCTATGCTTGCTGATGAACCCTTCTGAGAGGCAGATCTCAGGACTGGTGCTGTATGAATGCGGCTTTTGAATCAGGCAGCTCTGATTTGAGACTAAGTGCAAACACACATTATAGATATGGCCCGAAAGGCACTACAGGGCACCTCTAGGCATTTTGCCAATACTCTGTACTAATGGCAAGTGCAACAGACCACCATGACTTTCCTTATCATTCCAGACCTGTTGTGCCTCCTCCCCACCCATTCTTAGTTCACTGATGTCTAAGTAGGAATGCAGAGGCAAAGATTCTAAAGATATGCCTACAAAGGGAATTCCCCTTAACCAGGAAACTTTCTTTCACTCAGTACCTCTCCATCACAGTTACTCTGCAATGAAAATTAAGCTGAAGTTTGACACATACTTCAGAGATTTGCTGACCTTTAGGATTTTGTGGAAACAGGTGAATCAAGCTGTTCATATTATTCTTCTGCTTAATTAGAAAGGAAATGATTGTTGACATGCATCGACAAATCAGTATATTAAAAATACTGCATACTGTTCCTGCTGCCATGCAATCAAAATAAAGTAGGCTCAGCTAGCATTAACCAACTATATACTAAAAATGAACAACTCAACTCCTCGCAGCAGTTCCCTATTGCAACAACAGGATACAAATAAACTCCTCCCCAGTGGAATCCATTTAATCTTAAAATATGTAACTGTGATATAGGCAATGATTCTTCATTGACTCTGAGGTGTCAATATGATTATACTGGCTAATGCTGAGTTACACAGACAGCTGTTCAAGAACTGAATAAAGACAGATGCTCTGGTGTTGGCTTCTACGTAAACAGTGTGAAATGCAGCTAAAGGCTTCCAGCCTTAAGCCTTCTGGAACAGTCCTCTCAGCTGAGATATCTCCATGGTGTCAGCCCCATGACAGCACAGCAAAAGTCAGTATGAGATCACAGTAAAGTTGTAAAGCCTGACACTGGTAACCTGTACAGTGGTGTGTGTTTTAGACTCTGCAGAGGAATGTAGGAGCCCGAATTTTTTCCCTTGAGGTGCTGTTGATTAAGAACAGGCTTGCATCAAAGTAATGAAGATGTGAAGAAAGTTTGGCCTTGAATCTGGGATCCAGTCTTCTCCATATAGCTTTTTGTGGAGGGGCTAAGGCTGTCTGTATGGCCATAAATCATTTCAGATGTGTTTTTTTCTAAACATGAAACATTTAGCAGTTGGTGTTGATGACCTCCTAAAATAATGCTAAACAACAATATTAGCATTCGATTCTGACATTGTTTTTGCCACATAGGATCAGAGATTATTTTTATTGTCTTTAGTATAAGGAAATATGAAAAAATATTGTTTCAGAGCAAAATTTCACTGCTTTCTAATAAACACACCTTTTTGTTTGTTTGTTTTAAAGGTAACTTTCCATCTGCAGGTTTTTCAATCTCTGTGCTCTTTTTCTTTAATTTCATGGTTGATTTCCTGTAACAAATGTTTATCTTCTATTAACCACTATGGGCTGGGTCCTTGACAAAATGAGGCATTTCAACAACAGTCTTGACCCCCTTGTGAAACAAGATTTCTCTCAGTATGACGCAAATCTTAGCCTCTTCATCAGCACTTGTAAAACAGTTGACTCATACACCTGACTCTTCCCATACCTGTTCTTCATAAGATCACAAGTCTCATTCTCCCAAATAAAGGTCAAGGTAAAACAAAACAAAACACGAGTCCTAATGCCCCAGTAAGAAGACAGACTGCAAAGAGCAGTGTGCAGCCTGGAGCTTCTCTGGTTTCTCTGCATTGCTGATGAACTCCATTCAGTTTACTTGAAGATATTTTTCAGACTGGTTGCTTTGTGAAAGAATTGCTAACGCTTAAACGGATTTCAAGAATTCTGCCATACACAACCTAAGGTTTTTGGTGAAAATATTTCTACTATTGATACTTGACCCTCTCGCAAGTGTATAACATGGTCTGGAATGTGTTCAGGTTGCCTTTGCAGTGCCAAGCCTGTGGCCAGGCTCATAAAGAGTAAAAGGATAATGTCAAAAAGTGGTATCACTTTCCAAAGGGATCTGAGGGAATCCACCTAGATGCAAGGTAACTCCTTCTTTCATTCCCATTTGTTTTCACTGTTCAGGCTAGCAGAATTCCCTCATGTAACCTCAGGTTGATTTTGGTGTTTTATTTTCAGGGTGGAGCACTACTAAGATTATTTTCGATAAACTGCTGTACAGTGAGATTGTGAAATAGAGGGTGAGAGTGCTCAGCTGTGTAATTCTGGCACAATGAGCAGTTTCAAGGGATCAGAATCTTTGCTATGATTTAGTGTGAGTCACTTTGGAAACTATCCCAAGTTACATAGAAATCTTCCTTTCCCCCTCTACTATTATTCATTTTCTAATCAATGGGTACTGCCCACTGAAGCTCAGGGTCTTATTTACATGGAAGGCAGATCAAGAAGCAGGGCCCTACCTGTAACCACTTTTCCTTTACAACAGAAATTATTAATTCCTTCTCATTTTCAGGATATATCCAATGCTATAAGATAAAGAACTGACTTCCTAAACATCTGGATCTCACTTTGAAGTCTAAACTAATCCAATATGACCATAAAATACTATTACTGCACCCAGTGGATAGTGTGTTAAGGAGTATGCCTTAATAGATATTACAAACACTTAACCAAGAAAAATTGTTGCACAGATATATTTTAATTTTCTTTTTTTTTTCACTCAGTGAAAAATTACATAAGTTTCCACTACTTACAGGTTAGGGCAGCTATAAATCACCCTAGTTAGTTACTTTGGATCACAGGATGCTGTTGATACAAACAAAAATCTGACATGTAAACTGGTTGCTTGCAATAGAAAGCAAGCAGAAGATGCTAAAGCCTAGGAAAAAATACAGATCTCTAGAAAAACAAACAAACAAACAGACCAAAGAAAAGCACAAGAAGGGTTTATAGGGCAACCATAAAAAAATTCAGATTGTTACAGGCTGATACAGTGATAGTCACTTTTGAGAAGCCAAACCACTGTACTACAAAGAAAACTACAGGACACAAATGCATATTAATGAGAATAATGGAAACATTTAGATGGTCATTTGATCTAATAGGTCTTTAGGGAGAAAAAACCTAAACCCCAAACAGAAGAAATTACATTAGACAGAGTTTGCTGTCTCATTACACACCAAATTCAATGCTATTATTTGTGGCACCAGTGCAACAAGGTATTTAAACTGCTGCGTAACTTTAATATAAGGAGACACGAATATCATGAGATTCTCATGTCCTCAGCATTGTGAATTACACAATCTTTATTTCAAGTAGGTTATTACACAATATTTCATATTCTGACTATTCACTTGCCAGTTACAGTCACTTTCCATCTTGACTCTTTTTGGAAACAAACACTTCATCTTACAAGAAGTCTCATCAAAAGGGGTCCCTACTCAAAAACCACTGTAATTAAGATAAATAAATGTTGGCTTTCCCTAACAGAGAAAATGTTCCACTCTGGGCAGCACCTTCCTATTTTCACTGAGAATCACATCCTAATCAAGAGTGCCTATAGTTCAGCACTTCAACTGATTGCAGTCGCAGTGTTTAAAACCAGATCTTCCACCTCCCAGCTTGCTTAGCTGAATGATTTGTTCACATTATTGCACTGCTTGTACTTACTGTTTTGTGGGGAGTTTGCTGTTGATCAACACAAACTTTGTATTATCATACATCACTGTCACCTTCTGAGGCAATTTAAATAAATGTATGTAGCCATGGGGAGGATTGCATTGTGCACCCAGCCTAGTTATAGAACAATTAAACTCACTGTGGAAGAAAACCAATGATGATTTGATTAACTTTCAGTAGCAGATGTCCACCTGTCATTCAGCTTGAAGTAGAGAAAAATTATTGCATTTCATTTAAAAGACCAAACCCACGGTGCCCCACATCAACCTACATTTAAAATTCAACATATAAACAAGCATTTTCTAGTTACTGTTGTACAAATTTCTCAAAATACTTACATGGACTAGGGTTTATATTATTTTAGTGTTAAGTACTATATTTATAATTTTTTTCAAAAAGATTTCCACTTCTACAGTTACATTAAAAGATTGTGGTTATGTTTTTGACAGCGCATTTTCCTCACTTTCACTGACAAGCAAAAATTTTTTTTGTAAACATTTTAAAGTTCCATTTTGTGATGAAGTAAACTTGTCCATACAAAAGCATGTAAAATCACTTTCTTTTTCAGAAAATCCTAAAATCCAGGACCTCGTCTGGGTCTTGCAGGCTGCAGTGTTTTCTAACTTTAGTGACTCTAACGTCTCAGGATCCCTTTCTTTCTTTCTCTCTCACAGAGATTTGAAACCTGGATTTGTCTTACAGAAAGTAATCTTGGTTACTTTCCACATGATTCTCTTGGCTCCAGTGCTCTGTATATTTATTGCTACAAAGAAGAAGAATTATGAAGTTTGTTCAGGCAATCTGATACAGAAGTAACTGTGATGAAAAGAATATGAAAATTTAAAGAAAAAAGAAAGAACAATGAACAATTCAGACTGCTTACTTTACAGGTCTGCCAGTCTGTGGCCTCTTAAGCAGTTGCTGAAGAGAAGGTGCCATGATGTCTATTAGACCGGCCTACTGTAGACAGTCTATTTAATTAGCTATTGCAGTGTTTGTATACCTCCTGCTTTCATTCTGTTCCATGTTCCAGATTTCTTAGAGAGATATTTCCCATTACTTAGCACAGCTAGGGGTGCATGGTCTTTTTCAGCAATTCAGTAAGAGGTTATCAGGCCACAAAAGCACTTGAGCAGAAATAGGGTATTAATCCTTTAACTGCAATTTGCAAAAGTCACCATGGAAAACAAAATCTTCTCTCTCCAGTAGAAGACTTTGAAAATTGGTGTTTTTTGCCATACAGTTGCAAATTTTTATAGTGAAAAAAAAGTCTGAATTTATAAACTGCCCTACTAAGACTTGGAAAGAAGGAGAGCTTAAAAAAAAAATTTAAAAAAAAAAAAAAGTGTAGATTACTTATAGGGATTTTGCAAAAAGGGAGTTCAGGATGAAAGAGTCACAGTCTTCCTCATCTCCAGAAGGCTTGATGATACCAAAAAAGAGACCAAAAAAAGTTGCATACTGCCAGAAAAAAAGAAATAGACCCAAAACTGAAAAATGTACCACTTGTTTAAAAATAACTGGAATACACCGTGATCTCTTAACAATTTTCTCTCATGCAGCAGATTTCATAAAAATTGATTTTTTTTTTTTGACATTTCACTAGTAGAATTGGATTTCCTTCTTCCTTACTTGTATCTCACGCACACACTTGTGTACGTACACACATACTCACATCTGTAATGAAATGTAATAAACTACCATTGACTTCAGCAAAAATTAGATCAAGTTGTATAATACAAAAATAGTAGCTGCTGAGGTAGACTTTAGCTGTGGTCATTAATAAGGCATTAAAAAAAGTAAATACTTGCTGAGTATCTACAATAACTACAATCAATTCCTACCTGGAAAAAAAATCAGCAGATCTTTATTCATGTGCTGCAGTGCTTTACTAAAACAGTCACATGCTTGAGTTTTAATATTTTCATAGACCTGCATAAGAAAGCCTCATGTCCTACTTCATATTCCGGGTTGAGTGGTCACAATTCTTTATTGCCCCTCACGTTGCTGACTGAAATCACACACGTTTGCACAACTAAAAGTCTTTGACAGGCAAATCAGTTCACAGGCCAGTTATTTCATTTCATCAGTGTAATCAATGCAGATAATAAAGCATAATATAAATGTTAGACAAAAGGTTGCCCAAATATACAGAGCTTTAATCCACTGAAATGTTAACATGACGGAAATCATCAAAAGAAGGCATCCACTGTAGAGAAGGATGAGTGATATTCCACGCTGAGGTGATCAATGCATAAAGATCATTAAGTGTAGAACTGCAAGAAATCTAAATGACTAAATGACCAAGAGGATTGCAGCGATTCCCAGAAGTTGTCTTTCATGTCCACACTGACTGGATCATCTAATATAAGATGACAAATTAACACATATACTGTAAGTATCTACTCTGCTGTTCACAGTGAAGGGCCCATGATTTTCAGGTGAATTATAATGTTTACAACTTCCCACTAAGGGTTTGCACATTCTGTACTCAGTTTCATTTATTCTGACCTGGGAAATGCAGTGAACGGAGAGGAGAACAATTAAAACATTAATTGCCAAAGTACTTTAGGTTATCACTTAAAGCTGTTCCAGAGGTCAGGCCTACCAGCATGCCCTGGCGGTGGTGGAGGCTAGCAGTATACCAGGCTGCTTCAACAGGCGTATAGCCAACAGATGAACGAAAGCGATTATCCCACTTTACTTGACACTTCTTAGACCACATCTGGATTCTTGCATTCAGTTTTAGGCCCCTGGGACAACAAGGATACTGATAAAAGTGGAGCGAGTTCAGCACAGAGTCATGATGGGTGGGATGGAGCAAGGCTGAAGGATCTGGGCTTGTCCAGCCTGGGGCAGAGTTGGCTTCAGTGGGACTGATCTGCTGCTCTCAGTACCCATGGGCATTGAGGAGAGGAAGCCAGACCCTGCACAGCAGAGGATGGATGAGAGCAGGACATAGACCAAACCGTGAGGGGTTCCAGGTGGATGTAAGGAAAGATTTTCAACTGCAAGAATAACTAAGCGTTGAAAGAGGATGTGCAGAAAGGCCAAGAAATCTTCACCTTTGGTGGAGCTGGTAAAGTCCTGAGCAGCTTGATCTCCTTTCAGTTTTGGCCCTATCTGAAGCAAGAGCTCTCTAAGATCCTTCCAGTCTGAACGACTCTGTAATTTGACAGTCCAAATCAGGCAGAAAATACAGTGGGTTGAGTATGAATGACAGTACATACAGCAAATGATAGATGGATGGACAGAAACAGGCAGTTTCAAAATATATTATTTCTATGAATGGTGCTTTTATAGTCCTTTGATAATTGTCTTTTTCTATTCAGTCTAAAATGGATGACCATAGCATGTATTTCAGTGCTAGTGTTAAGGACTACAAGTCAGTTATTCTCTTTTTCAGGAGAGAGGTTTGGGGACTTGAGGTGAGTGGGTACTTTGCGGTAGGAGATTAATATTATTCAGAAATATTCATTTGCCTGGATAACTTGGACTTAAAGCTATAAAAGAAATGCAGTAGAACCATAGGGTAGTATAGAATGAATTCCCTCAGTTTTGTTTTAAATAGATTAATAAAGATGGGAATAAAAGCAGCAGAGTAAAGAAGATGGGTAGTGACCTGTTATTTTACCTTCCAAGCAAAATCTTTGGCAATACAGTCCAAGTTTTAAATTAACTTCTAGTGTTACACTCTGTCTTTCTGCATGACTGTAAGATGTATTTTTTCTATAGTTTATTTTACCCTGGTGTATTTCTCACTAGCTCACTCCTTCCTGATTTAATTATTCTTCATAGTTCATAGTTCTCAAGTCATCTGCATTTATAGAAGAGCACCATTTTAAGCAGTATATCCTCTGGTCTTTGAGCTGCTAAATTCCTCCCTTGACACCCCCAAAGATTGAAAGAAGTATTTGTTTGGGTTTTTTTTTTAAGATATAATGGTCACTGACTATGAATTTGATGAATAGTATGACACAAGGGTTTCAGTGATACTGAATCTTTATTAACTTAGAAATGACTGGAAAGTCCACCTTGTCTGGAAGAGGTGCTAAAATTCATCAGTTTAACACTTAGGTGAGACCCACGCCTATGGGGGTAAGCATAATGTGTTTTTACTGAACTTTTAGAACAAGTCATTTCACATGCATTGGTTCTTTGAACCTAGTTAGATGAAGCTGTAATGGTTATTTGGTACAAAATACAAAAGCTCTTCTAATTTTTAAAGTCCAAATCTTCCGGCCAGATCATGAAGCAAATAACACAGTACTAAAGTGGCAAATAAAGTGTTTTGATGTACATATCAAAACAAAGGTTCAATAAGCATTGCCACCTTAGATGCAATGGCCAAATAACACAAAAATAAACCTGACAACACCGTTGTGTAAATACCTTCATGGGATATAAATTTAAGCATATAACCATGAAACTCCAGTGTATGGTTTCATAATATGCTAACATTCTGCACCTTCAGCCTGATCAGAAACCTGTGGCAACACCTTCCAGCTGCTATTGTTATCTTATTTCAGCTATATTTAAGAATGCACAGTCAGACTTTGGCTTGGATATAAGAGCCATACCCGGATTCAGTTTCAGTAGAGAAACAGAGTACTGAGCTTGCTTAGGGGAAACTGTTCTCACCTGCTGAGACTGGAATGGAGGAACACTGGCAAGCAGGACTGGAGGAGGGAAGCACTTGTACAATACTGAAATGCAGGGCAGGTCGGAACCCCATAGGACTTTTTTGGCTTTAAACTTTTGTAGCAGTTTAAATATGCAGTATGTGGTATATGCTAGAACATAGATACATGTATAGGTATATGCATATAGGTATATGCTAGCATAGAACTGCTACTCAGTTGTGAGTAGGCCACCTGGTAGACAAACCAACGATTTTTGTGAATACTGGATTCAAAGGAAAGTAAGGGAGGTCACATATTTTTTGGTCTTCTTTTCTTACCTATAAGGAAACAACAGAAGTTACAAATTTAATTATGAAGGAAAACACACCAACGAGTCATTTTAAACTGAGCAAAGAATGTTTTGGGGGTATTACTAAAATAGTAATACCAACTTATATTTTTGCATATCAGGGATGCACAGAATATTCGCTTGCAATAACTACTGTTGCTTCTCTGATTTGAGACCTGTCCAAAAGGAAGAGAATTTTTAAACTTGACATGTTGTCGTTGGCTTATTTTTTTTCCTTATTCCCTGCAGTGAGTTTTATTGCCAGGTGAGCTCTTCTGGCAGGATCTCTCAGCCCCATTTAACAGGTTTCTACATGTTTCATGTTTCAGAACTTGAAAGACTCACCCAACATATCATCAGTGTTCCCATCACTGGTCACGTTGACACTGGCTTCCTCCCAAATCAAATGTGAATGCCTTTTTTAACTCTTCTTAAAAGCCTCTGTAGAAGAGATTAGTCAGTGAAGTACAAATTAAAAAACCCACAGAACTAAAACTTAAAACAAAACAAAAATAAAACCACGTAAACCCCTCCAAATAAACAAAAAAAAGTAAACAAAATAAAATAAAAAAACAAAAACAAACAACTCACAAACAACACCCTCCCACTTTAAAAAGTATGTAACACACATTATTCCCATCTTAACTATTCAAAATGCCCAAAGGAATAAATCTCTAAAAGTAGGAGACTCATCAGAAATAGTACAATATGGGTTTTTAGGATAACAGTTTAAACCAAATAAAGGCATGTAGTTCAGATCCCTGGTACTGATTAAATGTATTGGGATTACTCACCAACATCTTCTTATTTGCTTCAGTTCAGCAAAGCACTACACATGACAAATTAGGAATACAAGCATGGAAACAGGATTTAAGCTTTAGAACAACCATATGGGTGCTTACAGCATCTTACTAAATAAGGGCTTTGAGCCTTAGCTAGCAACTTTATTCATGTAGGGTTTTATACTCAGTTTGCTGGCGATGTCATCCCTTCAATCTTGTGATTTTTTTTCTCTTGTGCTCTTGTATTCCAAGTGGCAGTGTTTCCATTTCCTCCTACATGCTGGGGGGTAATTTGAAGGGAGAAGACAGTCAAGATATATTTGGTTAATTTCTGTGCTTTGACACATGTAGAAATATACTATTTCTTTGTTTATGTAATTCAGTTATTTCACACAGAGTTTGGTATTCCAGTAAAATACGCTGCAGTGAAAACCTGCACTTTTTGTGGGTGCCTCAATACCAGATCTGAGGGCTAGAAATGAGAGGAACAATGTTGTACAGTCACAGAATTCTGAGAAAAAAACACACTGCATTAAAATGGCATTGTATAGTTGTTTATTGTTTCTAAACAGTTTCCAGATGAAATCTGCAGAGAGATGGTTTTCCTAACTGCCAACTCTACAAACACAATACGGGAGAGTCAAGCAAGAGTTATATAACTAATTAAAACCAAATTAATTTAATCAAAACCATTAGGCACTCATTACCCATCCAGCTGCATTATCTTTTCAGTTCACCTTTATCCTCTCCCTTCTGCTGTATTGGTTACATCCACCTCTTTTTTCTGGTCTGTAAATAAACAGCTCTTTAGGAAAGGAAATGAGTCTTTGTGTGTACCAGTGCATAACCTGTCTTGGTCTAGATCAGGCACAACCATAATGCAAATAAAAACATCGGTGGAAAAAGACAAATATAAACAATGCACATAGCTAACTTGCTATTTTTGTAATTATTCACTGCAATTAATTTGAATATTCTCAGACATTCAGGAGACAGATACTTTTCTAACACTTATGGTCACTCATAGTTTCTCTCATGCAAAAGAAGCTTTTAGAATTACATAAGTTTACAACTTGAACAGGTGAGTAAAGATATTTTATTCAGACAAGTAATCAGCTTCTGAAATCGGACACCTTCGAAACTGGGTGAGGTTTTTTAAGGAGCATTGGGAAACTTCATATTGCTTCAGAACTTTGAAGATTAGTTTTATTGCAATGAAAGCCAGAGGGTTTACAAGTGAACATTAAAAGCAGGCAACATTTAATATAAAGAATAAATTTTGTAGACGCCGTACATAATTTCTCTTTGGGATTATTATTTAATGACACGACGGAAAGAAAGACTTAGCTTTTATTTGTATGGTATTCTCTCTTAGAATGGATGCTCAAGGCAAAATCCTGGCTTGCATGGCAAGGTGTGCCAAGTAGGCAAAAGAACACAGGCATCTTCTTCCTTTTCTTCGTGCACCTGTGCAGGTTTGCGGCAGGATGGTCCCATGCCTACTGGAAGACTTGAGGAGTGAAGGCCCACAGTACCCAAGTGAAATTAAAGATGTGGTTTACCATACTGGTTTGTACAAAAGGACCCCTCCCTCCCTCCTTCTTCATATGCCTGTGGGTGTATGCCCAAGGCCACGTCTGTGCCACACAATAAAGAGACATGATTGAAACCTCAGGCTGAGAGACCTCAGCTAAATACACATCAGGACATGCTGGGTTTTGTGGGCCTGAAGACACTACAGGTACAATAGTTTATGTTGCATCCAGAGCACTGAGTATTGCCAGAAAAAACTTTTCCAAAGAAATGGCTAACACTATCACAAAGAAATGTCCAGGCCAAAACTAGGAGTAGGAACAAGGGACTCGGGAGCATGGAATAAGGATGACTGGCTTCACTGTGTACAAACTTGCAAATTAGAAAGAGAAAAGTCAATACCTGAGAGCAGAGAAGGTCAAATTCTCCTTGTGGCTATACTACTTCCAGATCCAAGCTTGCCTTCATGCAACCAGTTCAGGAGTCTTTTTATGACATTCCCAAAAAACTTCAGGAAACTTTAGAAAGGATGGAGATACATTTGTGTCAGTGCCACCACCAATGCAAAATGTGGCATCTGGAGACATGTTCTATTGTTGAATGACAATGCTGGTTTAACAGTTGTGCTCAGTGATCTTCGAGATCTTTTCCAGCCTCAACTATTCTATGAGTCTATAAAGATCATCTTGACCATTATGGTAAGTACTTATCTCAATAAAAATGAAACTTAAACTCTGGATTCATTATGATTTAAAAAAAAAAAAAATTCATTATGATCAAAAAACCTCTTGTGTTTGTTCTGAAAAGAACAAACACAATTATTTGACACAAAGAGCAGCCTGAACTTCTGCTTTATTTACTTTTTTTTCTTGCAACACTTTTCTGCACCGTTTGATAGACAAAAATATTAACCCTAACAGGATCACAATTACTCAAATGACTGTTGTGTCTGAGATATAACACAATTTCTGCTCCCTGAACAGAGCTCCAGTTCAATATACTCTTATAACATGGTCTGAAAAACTGTAAAACAAAAAAAATAAAGGTTACTAAGAGAAACCTGAGGCTTATCTGTATAACAAATGTCTGTATAATAAAGCACATAAAGTCATCGGGGATATTCAGAAAGGTACAGAATTAATAAAGAAGCATGAATAGCAGAATATACCTACTCATCTCAATGCCCATAAGGAATAAGGAATGCCTATAAGGAACTAGGAATGTCTATAAAGCCTGTATTTGTCAACAAATTTTTTAACTGAAAAATTGGTGGAAAGTTTCAATGGGTTTATGGGAGCAAGATTCCTGTAAGAGCAGTCATACCTCTTACTCAGAAAGAGATTCTGGAAAGAATAAATGGTTTCCCAGGTATGTAATCCTCATTTTCATGTTTGTGGAAAATACAGGGAAGATACAGAAAGGATCATAGGGTCTTTTGGCTGTTATGAAAGAGGCTGTTAATTATTACTGAAATATGGCCCCAGCTGCCATATTCAAGAGAAAAACACTGAAAATCACCACATATTACAAATGATATCTTCTTTACCTGTTCTTAATTTTCTTCATGACAAAATTTCATAAGTCTGATCTTGTAATCAAATTTCTTTAAAAAAAAATAAAGAGAGGAAAGAACATAAGGGAGTACTTGTAGTTCTTTCTTTTCATTGGGAGGAGAAGCAATCATTTCAGTGAAATAAATTGCTTCATTTTAATATGTCTATACAAGTGTACAACTCATATGAGGAAAAAGACAATCTGGCTCTGTAAATCAAGCTGAGATTATTTATTAACCTATTTGTTTGGAATATTTATCTTTCAGAGTTCAGTGCTCCCTTAGCATTCAAGACACTCTAGAAAAATGGGTTTGTCTGTAAGGAGTACACAAAAAATTTGCCTAAAATTGATGTTTGAGGAACAACAGATGTCCAAATATGAAGTTTGAACCTATTAGGTGTTTGCCCAGATTTTATTTGACAATTTCTATGCTAGTGATTAGCAGCAAAACACCAAAGATAGCAAACTAATACGGCTTAATTCCCTAGGAGGCTCAGAGGGGAGATGAGCCTTAACCACAATTATTGTCACTGGCACCGATGAGGGATCTCTAAATTAACTCATGGATATGCCACCATACATGCACAATGTTTTATGCTTTCCTTATGTTTTACAGTGCCCACATTTTAATAATACTGTGATGCTCTTTGCTTAGAGAAAAAAAAAAGACAAATCTTGGAATAAAAACCTCGTGCGGGAGCAGGAAACCAAGAGGTGGAAATGTCATCAGGGCCTATGACTGATTCATGGACCTCCCCTCTGAACACATAATCCTCCTATGGAATAGAGCGGAAAACTTCCTGCACTCATGAAACTGAACTTCCTGATTTCAGCTATCAGTTTTTCTTTAGGAACTGCAAATCAAGTATCATCACCCAAGATCAGGTTCATGGAATGATATTCACTTATAGCCTATGGAAACTTGATACTGTTTGTGTTGGGTATGAAATGCCATAGTTTAGGAATTTCTTCCCCTTCTACCACACACACTCTACTTTCTGTATCACTGCCCTACTGTATTACATGTAATATACAATAAATAGAAAAATAATTGGACAAAAAAGAAAGAGGAACAAGCAGTGTGACTATGTTGGCTGAAGAAGCATTTTTCAGTGTAACTGAGTCAATGTAATGTTATTAACCTCTTTGGCTTCCAGAAGTTTGAAAATGAAAGGCTGTAAGAGCTCTATAATCACTTTTACACATGTAAATTACAGCTGTTTCTTTGATATTTTTACCAGTATCAAATATCACAAACTTTTAAAGTTGTTATCTCCCACTACTACTAATTATTCCAGGAAACCACAAGCAGAATTTTACAACTTTCATTTGTTGGAATGAAAATTAAACACGATAAACAAATCTGAGAGCTTTTACTGCACTATATTTATATGACCATATTTATATTTTTTATTATCTGATGGAACATTTTACCCAAACCCTACTGAAGGCTCCAAACCAGAATTCAAAATGTCAATGAAAACATTTCCCCTGACTAAGCACAAGAATCTAGTTCTCAATACTGTTACTGCTTCCAGTTCAGAAACCTAACACTAGTTCTTCTCCTTTCAACCTTCTGAGTCTACTTTTAAATTATCATAGAAGTAAAAGAAACCCCAAAAATAAATCAGGTTGCACACAACTAAACCATAGGGAGGAACTTTCATTAAAGCTTCAGGGACAACAATTTTCCTTGATATATTAAAAGCAATCAACACATGGAACACCTAACTTATAAAATCTCTCATATTTCATCTTATTGAAAACTATTGCAGAGCTTGTCTTTCCTCAGAATACCTAACACCAGTTTTTGACAGATCATGTTAATACATGAGGGTTCTTCTTCAAATCTAGTAGAAGAAAGCTTGGACAGAAATACAACGTTCAGCAAACTATGATATATAGAATATATTTATATTATAGAGGAATAGTATAATGTATATGCCGGCCTTCATGCATTTATCTATATGTGTACACATTGACACATATATTGGCCTGAGTCTTTGAAACCAGAGTCGAGTTGGATGCAGGTGGACACCTCCTGTCAGGAATTACAATGGCAAAGCAAGTCTCCTAGGACAGGACAAAGGACAGAAACTACTTGGAGTAGAGGGAATACTTATTTGGAAATCACAATGCGGAAATTGACTTGAAGCACTCAAGTAAAATTCATCTTCTGAGGAGCTGCAGTATTCTGGCTTTGTTTAAATGCAGACTTTTGCAGGGTATTAAAGGGACAGAGAGACACACGCTCTGTAAGTGCCTGTCCCTTTCAGCACTGGCTGATTTGTCAACAGTTGCCTGCTCACCTCTGATCTGCTGGTGGAGCTGTTACGTGAGCCCTTCCTTTGCTGCTGCAGACCAAAGAACTGGGCTTGCAAACACATCCTTCAGCATAAAAGTGATGATATTTGCCTTGACCAACTCTTCTTAGCATGGGCTACTGATACATAAGGAACTGAGCATGCCTGGAGGGATTGTTTCTGGGACAGCCTCATGATTTCTAGCTTCCTGTGCTTCTCAGGTTTTTGCACTGGTTATTGTAACAAAACCACATATTTAGTATGAACCTGACCGCCATAATAACCAGCTATCAAAACTGTTTATACCTCTGGTTTACACAAAATTCTGCATCAATGAGTATCATCATTTAATCATGTACTGCGTAGGAACAGAAGTTCCCTTTTTTTGTTTTGTTTTTGAGATTTCTTGCTCACAAAATCCTGATTATAAGGGACAGCTCAAGAAACTGTTGGTGAATGGGAGGCCAGTCACCTTTCTGAGACATGGAGGACTGAAGGTCATTGCCATCAAAAGGCTAGTGAGATTTCCAAAGGTCCATTTGTGCTCTCACATTTGTTTGAATCAATCTTTAGACCCCTATTTAGAGTAGAAAGAATCTAATAGCCTATCCCTACTGAAAACCTGTACCAGGAAACTTTAGAGCTTTCTGTTTATACCAATTTTCATTATCTCCAATTTCCACTTTGGAAATTACTTTGCATTTACATAAATTTCACAGTTTGTCAGAGATTGTACCCGAATGAAATAAACTGTATTATGTGGACACTTCTGTTGGTATGTATATGCTACCATTATTCAACTATGATAGTGATGTTTCTCAGTGCAGTGATTTTTAATGTGCCTAATTTACTTAGTTATGCTGGTAGAATTTTAGCATATAGACTAGGCTTTTGCTTTCATTTCTTTCTTCTTTTGTTTTACTTCATTTAGCTCACATTTCCTCTTAATTTACCTAAACCAAACTAAAATAAGCCTTATGTACTCTGGGGAAAAAAAAAAAAAAAAAGTATTTCTACTGTTTTAATTAACCTGTTTCAAAAACAAATGCCAAATTAAACAAGGATATGTCTTTGTAAAGCACACAACAGAAAATCTAAAAAATAATTACATTAGGGAGAACTTTGTAAAATGTACCGTGAACACAGGATGGAAGAACCACTGTAACACCGAGCTTTGAAGAAATCTGGAGACCCAGTTTTATAGGAGGCTGTTTGTTCTCATCATAAGTTAAGCACATGAAAAAAAATCTAAAAACTTTAGCAGTGCAGTCAGTCAGGTCTGGAGAGATGCTGACAGTAGACATCAGGACTACAGGCCATATAGACAGTGTGCTGCTCACAGAAAGGATCAGGGGAACAGGACATGCCAGGGGGAAGGGCTGATGCTTGACAAACAGAATATTCCTCTTCTTGCATATCTATCAGCGGTACCTTTTGAACTAGTTTTTTGCTGAGTTTGCAAAGATATATACCATGTCAGCCCTTAACACATGTACCATTATTTTAAAAACTCCACTCCCACTGTTTCCTTCTACAATGCTGGGCTTGCTGCTGTAATTACTGTAACAACTATCTGTGTCACAGGAGGTTTCTGTAAGTTTGCATAGCATTTAGCCAAACTGGGGCTTTGATACTTCTGAGGTTATTAATATATTACAGGCAAAGAATGTAATCAAATATTTATGTCACTATTCCTTTGCATATTAAATTTTATTTTATTTTATTTTAGTATTATTGAGATCTTTGAGTCTCAGTTTATAGCTTTAGTAAGATCAATCCAATATCTTCCTGGAGGGTAGCAGCCTTTTGACCTCTTGCGAAAGGCAACCAGGGAGAAAGCAGTGTTTTGCCATGAGAGCTCTGACAATGACTCTAGAACAGAGGACTATATCAAGAACAGGTTGACTATAAGTATTGACAGAATTAGACAAAAATTACAGTTATGTAGCCTAAGTAAGTTTTGGTTTTTGTTTGTTTGGTTGGTTGGTTGGTTTTTTCATTTTTTTCCATAGTATACATTATTACACCATGGTAAAATAAAGTTCTGCAGTACTGTAGAGCAGTCAAATAATAAGCAGCTTGTTTTTGTTTCTTGCTCTTCAAGAATGGTTGCTCAGACTTCTGTAATAGACTACTCCTTTCACATCTGTTCAGTGAAAATACAGGGCTTTTCAGGACTGTCAGAGATTTGGAAAGTTTCTATAAACATTAGAGATTATATTTCTCTAGTAAAATTGCCTATCTCTGTAATTAACAAAACTCATTAAATCCAAATATGTCCACTTTTGCCTTGCAAAATGAACTGCTTCTTTAGTTCTTTCTTTACTCTCCAAGTTAGCTGAGACTTTCCATGAGTTAATGACTTACTTTTGCTATTACAACAACTGAATTGCTTGTCCTTCAACCACCTTGAAGCAGAAAAACAGCTATTAGCTTGTGTTAGTCATTAGTAACACACCAGTTTAGGCCTTTTGTACTGCCCTGAATTAGATATATTGAGACATTATTATGTGCTTTGAATTCTTCTAATTTATGTAGTTCTACAGAAATTGGAGATTACTTGTCATACATCAGATAGCATGTATATTTGGTAACATTTTGCTCTAAAAAAATTAATGAAAAAAAAAGAAAAAAAAGCTAATTGTGTTTTCAAACATGAAATCTCTTCTCTGTGCCACAATACTAGGCATACATGCAGAATGTAAAAAACCCGTACTATTATTTATTATCCTCAGAAATGCTGTGTTGTGTACTCAGTGTCAAGTACAAAGCTACTCCACTTCTGTTGGACTCCTTTGACAGAAGAACTATAAGTATAATGGCTGGGTACACACTTGATAAGGACACAATTATACTAATATATGATTATATCAGTATAACCTTGCTTTCAATGTACACAGAGCACAAGACATGCCTGCAAAAATCTTACAAATAGGACTTGTGTCAGTGCACAGCTGCCAACATTGTAGGGGTTTTTGGGTACATGTGTTTTGCTGTTCCCTGTCCTTCCCTGCTTGTCCTTCCCTGTTCCCTGTGCTTGATTGAAGAAGTACAAAGGCACACAGTGTGTCATAGGCCAGCTCTTGAGTGTTAAACACCTATTCTTAAGTACACAGTGGGTTCCCAGATTAGTTCCCAGACCTTGCAGTTTCCTCACAGTTTCCTACAGTTTTTCACAGTTTCCTTTCTTCTACCTCTGAAGTTTTGAAGTACTTTTTCCATAGTTATATCTTGTTTCGTCAGTTTGCAGGATTTCTGCTGTGCTTGTATTGTGAGAAACATGGAACTGCATAATTAATACCATTCTCTTTAATTTCCTTTTAGAGTTGGAGTGCATGGTTCTTTAATACTTGCAGAATACCAGTGCCCATCCTATTGATCTTCAGTACTACAAAAAACATGAATGAACCAAAGAAAAAAATCAAGGAAAATCTGTGCATGCTACAGGCATTCACAAACCAGTTACCTATACCTGCCCTGTTATCCTGGTCCAAGAGATGAGCAAACGGGTTTATACCATGGTGCACATCTGAATGAAATACCTGCTAGTGCAATTCTTGTGCTGTTCTTGAAAACTACTTTCCCCATTTACTTGGTTTATATACAATTTTCCATTTGATATTTTTGTTGCTTGGTTTAGTTAATTTAGGGATGCAGAACCAAAAGAAATCTCCCAGCTCAATGAATCCAGTCCTTCTCTGATTTCCAACCTGTTATATTATACATACTGTATACCTTTAACTTTTATCTTTTTATATAATTATGATGATGAAATATTGATCATATTGTTTTGGTATCAGTTTCAGTTTGGTTTGCTTGTTTGTTTTTTACTCCCTAAAGTTTATTTCACTTGTATTTCAAGAGATACTAATCTTAAGGTTATTTTGTTCATGCTAAGCAACAGAGAATCTGCATTTTCTACTTAAAAGGTAGACACAAAATCCCTTAATAATTACTGTAGCAAGATCCAATATGAAAATTTAATTCTTGAATATGTATACCAAAAGAAACACCCAACTCACTGGTGCCGTACATAATTCCCGTCTCAAATGTAAATAATTATTGCCTGCAACTTTCAAAGGCAATTATAGTTGCTTCTTCAGTCTTGGTTTTAAATAGACTGAGGGACAGTTTCTTCTTTGACTATGCTGCTGACTCCTAATTCTGTACAGAATATCATCTCATTAAGATTCCTGTAACCCTTGGAGTCTCCTTCCTTTTTTTTCTTTAATATTGTGGACCTTTCAGTGACTACTGTTTAACCATATACCAGCTATATATATATACTTATAATATACTTTCAGTGAGTAACATTCTGTTCAAGATTTGTATTAGCTTTCTCAACTGTAAATATTTAATACCATACCTGTATTGTGTATGCCAATTTGCTTCATTATAATTTATTTTATTTTCTAGCAAATGTATCACAAATTCATAACATTCTTTTATTGGATAGCAAAACAATGAGTAACTGACGTTAAAACTAATGCATTTTGACATGTATCAGCATATACAAAAATACCGTCATTTTCCTTCAATTATGTTCCTTAAAAAGGTAGAGCAACACCTTCTAGTACTGATTTACACCATTATGTTTACAGTCATAACCCTTGTGCTTCTCTGCATTCGTGCCTAATGTGCTGGGAATAAAAATGCAGGTGACTCTGGCATCTTATCAGGGAAAGCAAGGTGCTATGAGGTGCATGTATTTATGTATACTAATGTGCTCATAGGGGAAGTAACTCACAGTACTATTCTGAAATATACTATTCTGAAATATCCATTTGTAGAACCCCATGATGCCTCTCTGGATGGAGTCTTTAATCTCCTTTGTTTTCAGTTAAGCAATCCCTCTTATCACCTTTCTCATCACCAGCAACTTCTTCAGACTGCAAAATTATGGAAACTTGTTCTCTTTTGCCTGTTCCTAATGATCACCTTCAGCAATGACATGTTGGAGGAAGCATATAAAGCTTCTCTTATTATTTTCGTTTATTTGCTTACATATACACTTGCAGTGATTGTAAGGAAATAAAAGATGGTTTTAAACTGCCTAAATCCTTTCTAATAGACCATGCAGCTTAATAAGGTAGCTATAGATGATACACCTGCTCGGCTCAGTGACTAAACTCAGAAGGGCAGGATACTCAGGTACCTAACCACCCTTAAGTTTTTATGCTACTCTACACCATAAGTTGATATGAGAAAATATACTTTCTAAGGGAGGGAAAAATAGTCAGCCCTTCCTAAAAAGGTATCAGGAAAATATGAAGAACATCTATCATATTTTTTCAATAATGCTGCCAAGGGCAGACAATATGTTTGCTCTACTGAGGGGGGAAAGAAAGAAAATAAAAAAAAAGCGCTCAACAAGAAAGACTTGTTACCAAATCCTGACTCTGAAAGTTGAAGAAAAATACAATAACGCAAGAAAATACCTATTTTCACTTCTGTCTAAGCTTAGCAGGTCATGCTAACTAGCACTGCAGTTTTAAAAGTTTTTAGAGTACATGGAAAGAAGTGTTCCAGAGAAAGGAAGCATTTTTAGTATATCATTCCAGTCATACAACTGAAAAAATTAGAGAAACTTTTGGACTCTAGTGTCATTTTTGTGATTACTGAAGGTTTTCTGAGCCGAAAGCTCGTAAGTTTTTGAAGGAATACTTGTTGGTATAATAAAATACATTGTGTTTTCATAAAAGTTATTCTTGATGGTAAATTGGAAACATGATTACCATGTTTCTGCTATAACTTGTCTATTAAGGTATTCTTGAAACCCTTATATCTTTCACAGTCTCAGGGTTCACTGTAAGGTAATATTTCAAATGTCATATATTTATGCTTAAACATTGGATTCAATATTTCTAAATTAATGCTTACTGTGAAGTTGTTGTTTTAAGTTAGTTTGAAAAAAAAAACAATCTTGCTGCTACAAAACTAAGAAAAATGAGTTATTCTCATATTCTCTTATTTTGCCATCAGAAGAGAACAAAAAGCCACCTTAATTAGAAATGGATGTTAATGTAAAAATATATGATAATATGAGATAATACAAGACTTTTCTTGGTGTAGTTTAAACATCATATTTATCTGTGACTATGAAGTCATAGTGATGCCAGCTTTCATAAATATGAATTGTGATAGGATGAGGATGTCTTTTTTCTTTGTCATCTATAGTTATGTAAAAATCTCTGTGGTTTGGGAAGAACTATGTACTACATCTCTCTCTCACTGGATGCAGAGGAAAAGTTTTCACCAAGTGGAAAACCTCCCCATAGAACCAGAAGGGAAATTCTCACAGAATACTCCAACCAGTTCCACATGTATCCTTATAAGAAAGAGTGATTGGTCTCAATGTTTACAAAACCATTTTTTATGTCTTTGTTCAATCAATGTGTGAGTAATATTTCACTACAACTAGGACATATGTAGAGCAAAGTTCATAAGTAGACCAACAAATGTTATACTCCATTAGATCAACAAGTACAGATGAAAAGTTTTCACAAGGTTTCAGAAGGTTCACAATTCATCCTTCAAACTCAGAAAAAGGACCTCCAGAAGGAATTGCAAAACCAGTTTTGCTTTATTTTGCTTCCATTATGATAAGTAGTCTTATACAAAATGTTATTTCTATTTATAAACTTTTCTGTAGTTTTTTCGTTGAGTGAAACAACTTGCATAAGTACTTCAGAATGAAAATCTACTCTTAATCAGTTAATTCAGGGAGAAAATAATAATAAATTACACCATATATTGCTTCTACAGAGTTAAATGCAATTTAAAGAAATAAGTCTTGGTCATTTGGTTCATGACATTTTCTTTACGATCACTATTCTTCATTTTTCTTCTCAGATATAAAGAAAAAACCTATAAAAAACATATTAGTGCCTTAGTAGATGAATAGAATATTTATTTATTTCATCTTCTTATTCCAGGGTCCCTTTGATAATTATCTATAAAAAAACCCCTATCATTAAAGAATAAGAATATAAATAATTATATAGAAAGCTATATTTCATTACCTCACAATTTTGCCTCCGTATTTTTATTCTTTATTTGTACATAGATACCATTTTTTCCTTTGATATACATAACAAAATGAATATGCATTACAAAACTTTATATATGTTACAGAATTTTGTACAATGGTAACTCGAAGTGTGACTTGTCTCAAACTTGTGGACAAACATGTTCACAGAGATTTTTTTTCAGTTTCATTCCATTTTCTTAAAGCTAGTATGTAACAGTATGTCAGCAGCTGCAACTAGAACTACACTGAGGTTCTTGCTTATGTGATTATGTTAGCAGAAATGACAAAAATAACTGACTTCATACTGCTAAATTGGTATGCTGGCCCTTACTGGACTTTATAACATGAATATATACTTTTAAATTATATTTTTAATATTTAAATCTGATTAAGAGCAACCCTGCTTTTCTATGGTGGGTATTTACACTGATTGATGGAGGAGGGTTAGGGTACTCAGTGTCTTACAGCACTGAATTTAAAGGCTCTGTGACAGTCTCTTTTAGGCTTAAGTAGCAAAGTTCATTTCTGATCTGCAATGTACAAAACCAGTGAACAGAAAATTAAGGACAAAATAGGTATAGAATTTTTGACAGTGTGTGCAGATCCAACAGGCTGCAGGTTGTTGGTCTTCTCTTCAGGCAACCAACATTCAGCTGAATCAGAGCATAACCAGGCACGCATCCAAATCAGGGCTAGGGGATTCAGATCTTCCCAAAATGAGCAAAAAGTTTCACAGTTCTCTTGGAGAAGTTCTTCAAGTGGGGCCCAAAATACACTCACTAAATCCGGTTCCAAAATGTCACAGTGGGAAGTGAAGCTGAAACAGCACTCTGTGAGTCCTACAGGACCTGTCTCCAAAAGACTGATGACCCCCCCTGAGCTCACAGCTTTCTGTTACTGCAAAGAACAGCATCTCGAGAAATTGTCCACAAGGAATTCAGCAAGGATACTTCTATGTTTTTAGAAAGTTACATTAGTTTCTTGAGGAATTTCTTAATTTCCCTATACAGGGTGTGGTAGTGAGTTCAGCAATTTTTTTGTTGGCCAGGACAGTAGCACCTTAATCCTGCGTAATACTTAAAAAACATTGTTAGTTAGGGGTTTGGGTTTTTGGGTTTTGTTTGTTTGTTAGTTTGTTTTTCCTACGGATCTTCAGTTCTCTTTCTAAACATTTTAATGGTTATTGTATTCTTTACACTTTATTGTTTCATCATCTGAGTACTTGTTCAATGTGGAAGGTGATCATCACATTAGGCAGTGTTTGCATTTTTAATTGAGAAAGAAGGTGGAAACCAACTGTGCTTTGATAAAACATGACTAATTGAATCGGCTTTTTTTTTTTTTATCTTATTCATTCTGTTATAGCAATCATTAAGAGTATGGATATTAAAATTTAAAAATAGTATACTTTTGATAGTATCAGAAAATGATCCTCAAAAAAATTGACATGACATTGAACACAAATTATGAAGCAGTCATACAGGTTGCTGCATTCATAGCGCTATCACACAGCAGTATGTTAATGTAGCTAGATCTTTATTCTGGGACCAACTAACACTTCCCACTGTCAGGTCGATGTCAGCTTTCTTCTGACCTTACAGTGGGGCAAGACTTCAGGAATCACTCTTCCTACTCTCGACAATATGTTGGTCTCAAGGGCATGGGAACTAGAGGGCAACTTGTACAGGCACTGTCTTTACTCTGGATCATGGGAGGTCCAGAAAAATGGATTTCTTATGGAAAAACACACGCCCCACATTTTAGACTCAGTCAACGTATCTACCATTAAGTTCCAATGCATATGTAAGGCTTATGACTAAAAGCCCACACTAAAATTCATCAAGAAAATGCAAAGACTGCTAATCAAATTCTGATTTGAAAAGAAAATCAGTGAGTGGCATACGAAATTTTTTTCATCTCTATGCTATGCAGGTTGGTCTAGGTAGGGAAGAGCAACAACAGGATTTAGAAAACTCTCACCCTTCTATGAGCATCACTCAGTGTAACATAAATACAGTTTTCTTACATGATGCAACAAAAGTTCAGGGCTGTACAGGATCTCTTCCTCTTCTCTCCCCATGTGACAGATGCCATGAACTATCACCCAAGTCTTATCAAACACCAGTTATTTGATTTTCTTTATCTATTCATGTTTAGATAAAACTTGGATTTGATTTTATCTTTTTTTTTATTATGATAAAACATCAGAAACCTAGAGAGAATTTAGTATCTCAATATTTCCAAGGATATATATATATAAAATCCATTATATGTATTTTCAAGCTGTAGAGTTCATTTTCTATTGTGAAATCTCACTAGTTTTGGAAAATACATTTGTTACAAAAAAAAAAAGTGCAGTTTGTGACATTTTACCACTCAAATAAAATTGTTTAAATATAAGTTTGTAAGATGATTTTCATCATGAAGACACTTGTAATTTTGTCATCTTTACAATTAGTATCTTGCCATTTTGTACAATAATAAAATTGGAGAAAGAACAGGATGAGCTATCCCTGTTCAAATTTCTAAGGCACACAGAAAAAGAAAATGTAGATCAACTTATTAGCATTTTATATGCATAGTTGTCATGTTATGTCACCACACTTCAAAGTAGTAAATTACCAAACCATATTATGTCAGAACTTGAAAACTGCAATACATTGTTGTTAAGACATTAGACCCCGAAGGCAGTATCACAATCTGCAATTTCTAGCACAGATATTTACTCTGCAATAAAGTGGTAACAGCGAAAGCTCACAAGGCCTTGTGCTCTTTGGCTTCCTGGAGTTTGGCAGGCTGTTCATCCACCTGACACAATTAATCCCAAAAACTAGACAATATAACAACAGAAACATATGAACTTTTTCTGAGAACCCCTTTATCATATGTTGCATAAAAATATTTGAGGATTGGGGAATGGTCAGACTAAAAGTTCAGTTCATGATTATTTACAATACAGCAAATGTTAGTCTAAACGGAGACTGTGAACAGCTTTGCCATCTGTTGTTTAAAGAAACAGAAAGAAAGAAGAGAAAAATGAGTTCCATTTGCTTCAGACAGCTATGGGGTGGTCAAGCTAGAATACTTGGCACAGGAGCTGTTTAGAGTCGAAAAAACATTTACATCTGGCCTCTTCTCAAGCTTATTTAACTCATCTGTAGTTGCCTTTGTTATCCCAAGCTCTGAAATATATTTCTGCTCTACTTCTTTGGGCTCACTGCAGCTAGCTCTGGTTACCAAGAGGAGGGGAGATGCTGCCCTGGACTGTCCGTACCGTCCGTGGCTGTGACAGACAATCCGGGGCAGGAGTTTCTGTAAGTACAGCTTCCCCTGCAGACACAGGGGAGGCTGCCAGAGCTCACCCAGCTGCCAAGGCAGGCATTACTGCTCCCAGCAAAACAGCAGCAGGGAGTAGGACACCTGGATACTAATTAGGAATCAAGTTCTTGAGTCAAAGTCTCTTTTTTAAGTCATGGGGCTGCAATAGTGTTTGAAGACTGTGGATGGTGTTTGGATTTTCAACAGAAGCAATTTTGGGGACCAATGCACTAGGAGAACGTGAGCTGCAGTTGCTACCGTTAGCAGAAGTGCTTAATTTGGCTGTGTCAACCAGCTGAAACCACAGCTGAAGCAGTTTCAGTGGTGGCAGAACCCTCGCAATGCAATTTGGTCTTTTCAGTGTTGATAAGACATTATTTGCTTTTGTATTGGAAGAAAACCCAGGACTAGAATACATAAGCAGAACCAAGATAGATATTTTTGACTGTTGAAAAAGCTTCCTGTTGACTCCTCTCGGAAGGAAGCAAATGAAAATCTTGATGCAGAAGGCCTTTCACAACTAAGTAATTTCACAGGTTTTCTGACATATGTATGTTAGTGAGGAATACTCTACACCTGAAAAAGGCCAGTGTTGCTTCTCTTCCACTGTACTTTATTATTATTATACTATCAGAAGAATATGGTAAGCATTCAATATCTTATATAAATTCACTACAATACATAACACACAAACCTTTCAAAGTTAATGAGAAGCTCTCTGGCTACCCTTAAATTTACCAGGCTTTCACTTAACTTAGAACTGCAAAAAAATTGAACATCCAGTGAAGCGAAGTGTGTTTGAGACACTTCCTGAAGTCCTGTTTAAGTAAAACATCACACTCATTCCAGTGGATTTCTCCTCAGGTGATAGATACAATAAAGACAAGTCTTCATTTGTCAAATACTTCAACTGTAATGTAATAAAAGTTACAACTGTAAGTTTAAACTTTTCCTCATAATTTTTTACAGACCTAAGATATAAGGATACTGAGAAAAATAGCAACTTATTTGAATCTTTGACAAAATATTGAACTGTTGCCATATTCAGAGATGAAAACTAAGTTTAATAATTTCCTAACCTTATCCCTCCCTCCTCTCCTCCTTTTTTTATTCACTTGCTGACCTGCTTGGCTATGATCTGGACTGAAAATAAAATCAAATTATACATTGAGATACAGGCCAACATTTCTAGCTCTTTTTTCTTTGCCGAATTCTTATGCTTAGTTCAGATAAGATTTGGCAAAGTCTCTCTGTATCTCTGCTGAAATAAACTGTCAGATTTTTCAAGGTTTCATTGAAACTAATGATACTGGGTGACAAATATGGAAGAGATTGAGGTAGCTTCAAATATCTACAGTGATGTGTTTGCTCTACTATTCACCTGGGAAATTAGATTGTGCTAGCATCGTTCCTTCCCCCTGACATCTCTATTAGGGTACATCCATACCTGCTGTGTGGATAGTAAAAGTATGTGGGACAACCACTCAGATGTGGTGCAATTCATGCCTAGCTAAAAGAAAAACACCTTGGTGTAGTTCTCTTGTAACCACTGAACACTGACTTGAATGGAGCTATATCTATTTTCATCATGTCCTAGTTTACAATATTTTGATCTTGAAGCTGGACCATTCCACAGAATCATACATTTGTGGAATCATTTAGGTTAGAAAATACCTTTAAGACCATTGAGTCCAACTACTGACCTAGTACTGCCAAGGAAGAGCTAAACAGAAACCCTGCAAGAGATTGCTGGTGCAAACAGCAAAGTGCAACCAGCTTACCAGGGATGTTCAGTCTCTGGACATCTTGTGAGGCAAGAAAATCAAGGGATTGCCTCATTTCCCCTTTGCCCCTCTAAGGCATAAACAGGGATTTCAGTGTCAGACAGGACCTTCTAGAGAAATCCAACCCTCATACAAGACAAGGAATCTGAAGGGAACGAGTTAAGCATTTTTATATGCAGACTGACACAAATTAAACCCACAAATTAAACCAGACCTGTATTTTTATATTATGTTACTACAACACATTATTCTGCAACAACTGACTTGCAACATTCTCATCCAACATTAGGCATTGCTTGAATCTGGAATAAAAACATATCTCAAACACAGTTAAGCCAGGGATTTTCTCATTGCACTCTTTTGCTGGATAAGGTCTATAACTATGTAAGGTGTTCCACACATTTGTAAAGATTAGCCTGTCTATTTAAAGTATTTCATTCTTCTTTTCATTCTGGGTCATTTCACCGTTTTTTACCCCATTTTGAAGTTTGAGTAGGACTTGAGGGATATCTTAGCCTCAAATGGAAAATCTTTATTGAAAAATCTGTTGAATAATTAGGAGATACACAGTACTTTGCTTTTCAACTGGTGTAAAAAGTCATTTATAGTAATTTCAGATATCTGGTGTCAAGAATGAACTGAAATATTTCCCCTAACTTAAAAAAAATTAATTTAGTATGGCTTTGTTTTAAAACATGCTGTACTGTTGAAGTTGTTATATATGCCTCTACCAAAAAGAGAAACATTTAAGCATCTGGAATTTTCTCCCTGTTTTCCCATGTCTTGTCTAGGAAGATGAATTCCTCAAACAATTTTGTAGCCTGTGTGACATCTATTACATATAATCATTATCCTCTACAATGCTTTGGCCATAGCACATGTCTTACAGTTCAGATGAGGGGTCAGCCATTTACACACACGATGTGTGCCAACTCTGAACCTCAGCTGAGATCTCCGATATATGTTTTGTGTCTCCTAGTGAGATTGGAGACTGTGTTGTTGGGCGCCTTATATTTTGAGTTCCAACTGGAACAGTCACAGGATAAGAGAAGAGATGCCTCAGGATACTAAGAATACTGTTAACCTCTATCTGTCACTGTCTAGCAATTCTTTTTAAAACACATCTTTTTCAAACTTTTAGCTAATTATAGAATTCATACATGTGACAGGGTGTTTATATTATTTTTCCAGATATTTTTTCTATTGCTTGGTATTTTTTTGAGCATGACACTTTTTTTACATCCCAACCCTTTTTTTTTTATATATATCCACATAGTTTCCAAACTGTTATTCTCTTATCACATGTGTTCATACAACTTAAAGAGCCCTACTTCTTTTAATGCTTGCTAAGAAAAATCAAATATAGTGCTTTCCAGATTTCATTTACTTCGGAATTTCCCCAGCTTTTTGTGGAATTTGCAGTCAATGTATTTCTGGCAACAGCTTCATCAGCTGTTGAAATAATTCAGGTGTACTAGTCCCAGTGAGAGAAGATGATGCTGTCCTATGATATGAAACCTGTGTTTCTGCAATACTATTATGCTTTGCAGAATCATAAAATAAGGATAAGAAGGTACTTAGAAAGGTCACCTAGTCCATCTGCCTGATTTGGTCTGCTTATACCTACGGCAACCCCGCCAGATGTTTGTCTAACCTTTTCATAAAGACATCCATTGACATCCACAGTAAATGGGGTTTTATTTCTCTAATGCAAGTATATGTCCATTTTCATGCATGAGAACACACAAAAGGGTGTAGGTGAAACTTCAGGCCTCTGTATCCCTCATATATGTTACAGTTAATTTTTCCAAAATAATTTCTATGAAAGCTACACTTTAAAAACCAGAGTTCTAACAGGTGGCTATTTTTCCTGTGTGATGAAAGAAGTGGCTAATAGCTTTATGTTAGTGAAAGAATTAATAAAACAAAATGAAAAAAGAAAACAACTCTCCAAAAGCAATTAAGCATAGAAAACAAAACCTGCATACAGTAGTCTTTTTTCATGAGATTATTAACTAGTTAGTGATGTCTGTGTTGACCAGATAGAATGGGACACATTCTCATTTGGATTAAGTTGTGTTGATCACTACAATTAAGACTACTCTTATAACTGTCTCAGCATTCAGGTAAATATAAAGAGAAAAAATATCTTGATATGGTATGTCTGACAGATCTAATTTTTAAGTATTTTTCATTGACATTAACCATAAACATTGATAAAGATGAGAGTATACATATAAGCAATAACTACTGCATTCTTTAGATTATCTCTTTGGAAACAATTTCACGTCATGAATGACGGATAAGGAAATATCAGGCAAACTCAGCAGAGGAAGAGCACCAATAAAAACAATTACTCCTGTCAGAGCAAATGGAATTGTTTCCAGTTATTCGTAGTTTAGATTGAATCACTGCATGTCTTATTTGAAGTCAGACCTTTTCATCCTGTGCTATGCTCCTGGATTCTATGATTTTCTTTATCAGTTGTGATCATAACAGTATAAAGAAATGAAAGATCATGCCTTACTTAAAACAGACATTTAGTTTTGATTTGTGTTTTCTTACCACTCTGCAAAAGGGACCACTCACAGAAATCTCTTGAGGGAAATCCAATACAGTTATAGCCTGCATGCTTATCTCACATTAAGCCAAGAGACTTAAATCAAAAATCTTTAATGGAAGAGAACGGAAATCTTTGTAATTCAAAGTGGCACACTGTTGTTCTTGCTTTGACATTCTGTGACTGCTCCGTGACTTCTCAAAAAACTCTATTCATTTCTGATGCCAAAGCATCTGATTGTAAAATACTGTGTATAACAAGAGCCTAATGCTTTATAGAAAATACGTCTACAAATCTATCTAGGACAAACCCTACTTTTTTCCCCTATACATCAAAAATCCAGCCGATTAAACCTACAGCAAGTTTCTGTTAATTTGAAAATATATTTAATCAGAATATAATTATGAGTAATGCAAAGTTGGGTCACTGTGGCTGGCCTGAAATTTGTTGTCAGCAGGAAGAAGATTAATTTCATTTACTCTCTTTGTCATGTCTCACTGGCTTCCTGTCTTTTTAGCTTGTTACCTCCAGTGGATTGCTGCTGTCACTCTCAATTCACTTTCTAGTCAGTTATTTGTTATCTGATGGCTCTGTCTACACATTCTCCCAATATGATGTTTTTCCCTTCCTGAACCAGAGCTGTTATCACTAAGTCTACACTACGAGAGAAAATCTACACTGAACTTAAAAATGTTAACAAAGAAAGAATTACATGTGTACAATTCCACAGCAATGCTCCTGTCCAAATATTCTGGCTGCCTGTGAAAAACTGCCTATTTTTCTTGTATTTTTCCATATAAATGACAGAAGCAGTGATAAGGTGTGAAAGCATGCATTTGTAGTCTCCAGATCTTACGTCTCAGTCCCTACATCTGTGAGAAAGCCCAAGAATAACAGGAGTACACAGTGTTCAGAATAATATTGTACAGAGATGAAGAATTGTTAAGAGCACATTTGGTGTATTTGTCTCTATAAGTCCGTTTGCAAAGTGCTGTTGAATCAGACGATCTGATGTGTCCTGCCAACAGTGCTGAGTTTTAATAGGATTACCCACAGTCAGGGGACATCCATGCTTCAAAATGTTTATCATATGTGTATGTGCATGTGCCTGTGGATGTGCTGTTTCAATTACATTATCTCCAGCTGACCTGACATAACAGATCGCTCTGTAATGTGGCTCTTTTAGTTTAGGGATGAAGTGGGAGGACCAGGATCAGACTGCCTTGCTTCCCCAGGGAAGCAAAAGAAAGGCTGTTCTACCATTTTATAGCCTCTGGCTACACATAAGGTATGTTTAAGTGCTTTGCTAAATTGCCTTTAATAGTTGGGCTAACTGAGTGAGTATACAGGGTCAAGTGAGTGACGAAAAGTGCTTCTCAATGACTGTTCTTACAATATGTAAGGGTCTTGATTCTATAATTTCTTTTAAGACTAAGAAAATTTCAGAACTGAGAGTGTCCTGTTAATGTGCTTAGGAATCATACCGGTTTTGTCATAAAAGTAACTTTCCAGGAGTACACTATAACAAAAATTGTGTTATCAGAGGTGACCCTGTCTTCTCATGCTCTGCTTTGGTGGAGGAGAGAGTGTTAACCAAGGCCAGTTTTGGTGAAAGACTCCATATCTGTAGGGTCCTTTTATTACCAGGGAAGATAAAGTTCCTAAAACAGGCAACCCTGAGAAATTTTGAAAGTGCCTCCAGGAGATGTCTTCCTCTCACCATTGACAACAGAGAGAACCCAAGGAAAGCAGGCTTCTTTTGACAACTGGTCTGTTAATTCTCCAGTGTTAAGTGCCTCGATTGCTCATCAGCAATGTGACACTGATTTCAGGTGTGTTACAGATCATATTTTTTTCAGACTGTCAGAACACGAGAAACAGTTGATATGACATCTGAACCTTTGCAGTTAAATATTTGGACTGTGTAGGGATGCAATTAGGTTTTCACAGGACCTTTCAAGATTCAAGGGATTTGTGGCTCACAGAAACACAAAATGACTAACAGTTTATACTTTAACAATCAGCACTGATGTGAGCCCCCTCTCTGATCTGCCAGCTTTCCTGTTAACAATCTAAAGTTCACATTTGGCGATATGCCTGCACATACATCCTGGCAGGATTGAAAGAGACAACTTGAACTATCATAGAATCATTATATCATAGAATGGTTTAGGTTGGAAGGGACCTTAGAGATCATCTAGTTCCAAACCCCCTTCCATGGTCAGGGACACCTCTGCTAGACCATGTTGATCATAGCCCCATCAGGGCTGTGAAGTGTCCCACTGGAAGACATCCCTGCCCTCCACCATGTCAACCTCACCACAGAGCTTGGTGTAACTGGTAAACTGGTGAGGGTGCACTCAGTCCCACTGTCCATGATGCCAGCAAAGATGTTAAACAGTGCTGGTTTCAATGCCCACCCCTGAGGGACACCACTTGTCACTCGGCTCCACTTGGACATTGAGCCATTGACCGCAGCTCTCTGAGTGCAACCATCCAGTCATTTCCTTATCCATCTGTCAAATCCATGTCTCTCCAGTTTAGAGAAAATGATGTCATGTGGTTCAGTGTCAAATGCTTGGCATAAGTCCAGGTAGACTGATGCCTCCAAGTTTTTTTAACTTTTTTTAGCTTTTGTAGATTTTAGAAGTAGTGGTGTAGTAAATGTAGATTTTAATGTAGCTGTATTATATCCCTTACCCTTAGCATAACAATTACATTTATGCAACTCTGTTACCCCTGTTATTATCCCTGTTATTGATTTCATATCATTTCATATTGATTTCATATCGATCTCTCTAAATTCTGCTAGCGTGTTTAGATTTTTTTTTCGAGGTAGAATTGTAGAAATTCTAGGCCTGGGCCAGAACATATCACACAGGCACAGCAACCTTCAAGCCCAGAACTTTGGAGGAACTCCAAGGACTGTGCGTGCTGCAATGAAGATGAGGAAGAAGGAGTCCCAAAGATCCAAAACCCAATTCCCAAAAGAGTGTGTCATGGGGCAGAACCAGGGGTGGTCAGATCCGGGACTGGATGGACCTTACTATCAAATCGTAGAACCACTGTGTGTCAGGGGGCACATGTTGTGTATTCCTGGGCCTAAGGCCGGAGATTAAAGAACCTACTTTCTTTACCTTATCTTATATACCAAACTGGCCTGGAGTTTTCTCTGTGCTATCTTAAGGCAACAGATGATGTCAGTTGTCCTTTCCTTATCCATCAACACTGTAACCACATGGTAGAAGGCAAACCAGATTTGTCAGGCACAATTTGCCCTTGGTGAAGTCATGTTGGCTGTCACAAATGACTTCCTTTTCTTCCGTGTTCCTTAGCTTAGTTTCCAGGAGGATCTACTCCATCTTGCCAGGCACAGAGGTGAGTCTCACTAGCCTGTAGTTCCCTAGGTCTTCTTTCTTGTTTCCTTTTTTCTTTTCTAAAAACAGAGGTTATGTTTCCCTTTTCCAGTAAGTGACAGCTTCATTGATTGCCGCAACTTCTCAAATATGATGGATGATGGCTTAACCAGTTAATATGGTCGTTCCCTCAGGACCCATAGATGCATTTTATCAGGTCTCACTCCTTATGGTGGATTCAAGGTCAGGGAATCACTTGCTATGAATGAAGTAATAAAAAGGTGTTACCCAAGTGAAGAGTTCAGATCACACTTTGGCTGTTGCATGGGAGACTCAGTCTCCAAACTTAGTTGTTACCTGCAGTAAGCAGAGTGCTATGTCAAGAGGATCTCTAAAGGAAATGTTACTTAACAGTGCTAAAATGAAAAGTTCTATCCCCACTCCTGGAGTGAGTGGAATGGTAGTAAGGAAAGTCCTTGCACTGATTCTGGAGTGTGAGCTGGCAATACGCAGCCATTTACCGACAGCTGTGGCAAAGACCCCTTAATACTAATCCCATAAAATTTTGCTGTTGCTCAAGTCAGCTGGAAATTTTCTGCCTGAAAGTTGATTTTTACCAATCTTTAAAAACAAACAAATGAACTAAAAATATCTGGTATCGCTTCAAATAAAAGACAGATGTTTTCTATTACAGGAAAATGGTAGCTTAACTACCTTAAAGGAATGCTATCTTACTTTTTAAAAAAAAAAAAAAAAAAAAAAAGATACATTTATCAAAGAGAAAGAGACACTACAACCAATTTGGGTTTTAGGTGAGATATGGTCTATATAGTGCCTTTTCCAACATATGTCAAACATATAAGTACATTCTCAAAGTATCCTGGAGGGTGACTGTAGCTAGCAACAGTAAACAAATGCAAAAGGAGATCATTTTTCAAGCAGAAAGAATAAAGAAGGAGCTATAAAAACTAAATCATTAGTTTTTAAACTAAAGCAGGGAAACTTAGAGAAAGAGCATAATTTGAAATGATTTGACAAATCTGGAGACTGTAATAAATTGTCAAGTAAGGTTGTGCCATTTTCTTTCCACTGCTTAATAGAAAAGAGTCGATGTTGATAATATTACAGAATATTGCTCTATGACCAGAACTAACATTTATGAGCTTTAATGTACTATTCAATTTCACTTTCGTAATCTCTGTAATGAATGTAGGTGCCATTCATGCTGTTAACCCACACATAAACCAACCACAATATTTTTTGAAATTATGGTTGGCAGACTGTCTTTGTTTTACAGTGTTTAAGCAAGCAAGCAAAACTCATAGCTTTCCAGGATTTTTCCACAACTGTCTATTAAGTTTTTTGCCATTTTCAGTTGCCATCAACAGCATCATTGTTTAGTGGAGTAGACTGGGTGGTAGCTATTTCCTGAAGAAACATTTTCGTCACACTTAATGCAAGCATGCACACAAATCTCTCATCCTATACAGCTGAAGGTTTCATATTCAACAATCATCTAATTCTAGTTTAGGTCACTCTATAAAACATAATCCTTTTCTGTCCTCCTATTGTATTTACTACAGACAAACAAAGATGAAATAAAGTATTCTTGTAGAAAAGCTTTTCCGAATCTGTACTGTTTGATGTACGAGAAAAATGTATCTTGAAGTAACAGAGAGTTATTTTTAAAATTACTGTTATGTGATAGGAAGGAAAAATCCACAATACACAGGATGTCTAAAGAAAAAAGCGAATTTAATTTATTACACATACATTTCCCATATGAAAATCAGGCTGTTTCATGGTACCTTAAGCCAGATTCTGAGAAGCACTTATGAAAGGACTGATCTCAGCTGCATAACTAGGATTACTTTCATACAAGGAGTCACACATGCACATGATATATTTATATGTATGTTTATAAATCATTTCAGGCAGGCTTCATTACCTTCCAACTGGAGAACCAAATTACTGACAATAAAACATTACACTAGACTAAAACATGATACTATATGGGTGGCAAATGCCACTTTTATTACAAAAAGACATTTTAGAATACTTTAAAGCATTTGCATTTTTATTGTGACTGCTTGTTGCAGCCTTTCATCTATAAAACCAATTTCCCTAGATACCATCAGACCCTTTTCTAGAAGTGTTGCCAGATACCATAAAAACTATTATTTTTTTTTATTTATAATCTCTTGAATTGCAAAATTCTGTGGGTTTAAAATATGGTATTGCTGGGACATTCCAAGGATAGAGGTGAATATAAAATCCCCCTGGGAAGCTGAAAATCTCTTTTTTTCCCAGAAAGGGAATGTGTACTGGAAGAGTAAAGAAACAGGACATGATTTTTCTCTGTCTTGCTCAAGGATGATGTATAACAACATGCGGTTTGGGGCTGCGATAATTTAAGAGAGTAAGGAGAAGACATTTTTTGTCAACACATTTAAAAATCTACATGCCCAATTAGGAATTTGGGAAGTTATTTACAACCACATAAAAGATTAATAAAGGAAGAGTGCACACAAAGTAAGTAATGAGTAACATCACAGAATAACAAGAAAAATATATCTATCACAATACCAAGATTTATCATATTTATACTATCACCATAAAATTGTATAAAGGTGATACTACTGTCCTGATGTTTCTCAAATCAAGGACATCTAAATTTTGTATAAAAACCCACATTCTAATTTATTTGTGTTTTTTCAGTGGGTTGGGGTTTTTTATTATTTGGAAGCACAGGCATATGGTAATAAAAAAGTAATTTGAAAGATCCAGTGTAGGAGAATTCACAGACAATGAAATACTATTTTCTCATTTTGGTGTTGACTCTTACGTTTGGCCTTGGGCCAGTCAGTCAATATCTATGTAGTTCAGTATTCTCAACAGTGGAACAGAGATAATAAAGCTGTATATACATGGTAAATCCCCAAGAACTGCATTGCAACATCCTACAGAAGTCCTTTTGGAAGGGATTAAAAAGCCCTGCAATATTCTCTAAAGCTTTTTTATCCTGCCACTCCCCTATAGATGTAGCCCCCACACTTCTCAAGTACTGCAAGCTCTCTGTCTCAGAGCTGGCTGTAAGACCTCAGCTAAAAGTCTTCTGTATCTGGTAGTAAGGTTTCAACCAATTGTCTATGGTCTCAAGAGAAAAAGTCAAGACCTTTTCACCCAGTAAAAAGGCCAGTTATACCTCTGAATTGAGGTCATGCGGTTTACTCCGGTTCCCCATTTTTTCCATTTTCTGCATCTGCCCTCACACAAGAACCCCAACACCAGGTGGATGAGCCTCTTGATCCAGTGTCTGTTCCCCAGAGTTCTAGCTCTTCCTTCACTCTCCCCACGCTAGTCCTTTTTTTTTTTCATGGATCTCAAGACCAGCAGAAAGGGCAGTGCAGAGCCACCATACCAAGAATATGGCTTGTCTTCTTACGTGTGTCTTAGAATATGCTGATTTCCTTTATGAATTTTGCACGAAGAACTTAGAGTAAATGGAAAATACAATTACCTTCTCTCACGAGTGCTGTGAGTATTAAATAAAGAGCATTACGCTTTGTTAAGTATCATTTCACAATTTTGATTTCTCAACTCGAAAGTATTATTCTAGTAGGTGTTGCAGCTAACTATCTGTCACCCCTGTCTGGAATAAAGATCATACATTTTAGCTGAACATCTATTGCAGAATCTGCCTTATCTTACAGCAAAGCTGTTACCTAATTTGGGATGAAACAAATAAGCACTGAATGTTCTTTTCAAGTACATTTACAGACTTCAAGCTTTGAATCAAGCCTTTTTGGTATGGGATTCCTTTACAAATATGTCATTTACTTCTAATGAAGTAAATGACATTTACTATCACCATGACATCAGTAGTTTTTCTTCCTAAGAACTTGAGCTTTATTCTGAGGAACTGCCAAGTGTTTAATAAAGCAGGGAATTCATTAAAGATGCTTAAGAGGAGGAGCAGAAAAGTAAATGCTTACATTCTGTCAATGAACACAATATTCTTTGTAAATTGTACCTTCTTTTAATGGGTTAAAAAGTCTCCACCAAATAAAATTTTGCTCAGACATTTTTCACCACTAAAACTTTTATTAAAAGCAAAGCTTGACAATACTTACATAATAAAAATCAAGGTCAAGTTAAGTCTTGGGTATATCTTGAAAAGATCAAGTGTCCATATCCCAGAATTATAAAAATAGACAATTTATTTACAAAACTATAAACTTCAAATTAAAAGTCTGGATTCTTTGTATCTTAGTGTATTACAGGAATTATATGACTAAATTGCATACTGAGGGAGGTATTTAACAAGGTATTGAAGAAAAAGTAAAGAAAAAAAGAATGAGTATGAGAAGATCTATTCTAATAATCATCATCTTGTAATCAAACTGTAAAATTATCTGACCTAAAATAATTGTAAGGATATATATAAAAGCTCTTTTTTAATGAAAAATTAGTTAACAAATTATTTCTTGCTTAATCTATCCAATTTTTTTTCTCTTAATTTAAGAAACAGTTTCTTTCCAAAAGGGGATTCCTGAATTTAAAATTATGCTTGGTAGGTGTATGAGTCATATGTACCAAATCAGAATTTTCAGATTTTTTTATGGGCACTGTTTGCAAATCTATTTGTAAATATAATAAGAAATCAAAACATTTTTCTGGTAGAACAATGATCAAGTAAAAACACCTGGGAGCCTAAAGAATTAAGTAATTGATTGGCAGAAACCAAGAAAGACTTGAATTAATCCCCACTAAGAATCCTTATTCTCCTTTGAAGAACAGTTCCAGATCTTAACCTGGCTTTTAAAATCATCTCTTACTTTCATACTGAGCAAAATAAATTTTCTTTAAAAAATCAAATTAGTACTATCTCTAATACTATCCCTACTATGCCCTACTGATGGCAAGTTTGCATCAAATAAGGGAGACTTTTGCAAAGATCTTTGACTTGGCTGCAAGAGGGCTCATGCTCAGAATGGGAATGGCAGGGCTATGTCAGCCACAAAGAGGTTTACTCGCTAGGGCACAGCAGTGGTCTAACCCCACCTTATTGTCCTCACGACCTCATCTTAGAGGGTTGAGCTCTGTGGTTTGGATGGATGGGTCCCTCTGGAGCCAGTTGAGGACTCTTGGCACTGCATTGCTCAGAGTGGCATAGATGTGTTCTCTGACACTTCACGTGTAGATTGTTTGCAGCCCTCTCCTTAAAAACATCACTGCACCTGCATCTTGGATTGCAGTCTGATCCGCAATTAATAAAAAGTACAACCAAAATAAAGGAATGCTGCATCTCATTTCCATTTGTTCACCACTTTCTTAGAAATCCCAGACAGATGTTTTCGTTCACAATAAGAAAGACATGCAAAAAGTAAAAATCAGTGTGTTTTCAAAAAGAATATAGAGCGCTATGTTGATTGAATGTTTTGAGCTTGCTTCCATACACTGTACAGTTGTCATTTCAATAGTAATTTGTTTTAAAATACTCATCACATGGAACTCTTCAAAATCAAGTCAACGATGTTATCCATAATAATAACAATGACTAATGTGTGGTATTTAAACAGTGTTTGTCCCCATCAAAGTACTTTACAAATATTCCTTCTTGATCCACTGAAGAATAAGAAAATTTTGGGTGGAATGCATTAATATAGAATTTTTTGATAAATTAATACTTACAATGTCAGTCTTGTCCCTGGCAGAATTCTACATATTTTCTTGGAATTTCCCTGGAATGATTTTGGACCACTTTATTTACCATCTTCCTGGGAGGTATTGGTTTAAATATAAAATGCTAATGTCTGGAATAGCATCTTTTTTATTCATTGTTTTTCCTTTTTATCTCTTGGATACAGTGCTTTGCAGAGTCTGGACAGACAACTGAAAGCAGCAACATACAAATGCATCTTGGGCCATTTAAAAATTATCCTTTACACAGCTGATCAGCAACATAAAGGGGATGGGGCCTCACCCTGTCCAGCTCTCCAGGGACCACAACAGCTCCAAACTGAGAACATGAGCAAGGGGTAATGGCAGACGGGAAGTATATGTGCAAAGAGTTCACATGGAAAATTTCCACCTTACAAATATTGCAGAAGAGCCAGGGAAATCATGGAGCCATAGAACGAACTGTGCTTCTCAATTTTCACCTGGAAACACAGTGGGAAAAGGATTACCAGAAAGCTTTACAGCCTGCTGTAGCCATTTTGTGCTATTCTTGTGACAGAGAGTCACGGTTGAGAGGTCCCAGGGAAAACTTTGTGGTGTGGATAACAGCCAAGCACACTGTTCTTTCAGGATCTCCCAGGAATTCCCAGGACCATAAACCAAGCTGGACAAGTTTTAGGTTTGGGGTGTTTTTTTCTGTGTCTGATCTTTATACATCCTAACACTAAGCAAATATCTAAAGGTTCTGCTTTGAGGCAGGCTGAATACTCCAAGGGCTGACTTAAATTCCTTTTCTTATATTAGATTTTGGGAAGAAACATTGACTAGATGAGCAAATACTTTGATCTATTTCCTATCCACTCACAGGTCCTCTCTTTTCTTTGACATTCCCTTCTGTCATTAACATGTTCCCTTTAAGGGTAGTGATCAGCTTACAATCTTGACTTGCCTGTACAAAGATAGACAATGTATATTTCTACCCCTTTGCACTAGCATGTGTACAGAATGTTTATCTGCTTTTCTTTTTCTTCATTTTATGTCCCTGATGTTTTTTTAGAGACAGTATGAATTCAGTTGACTGATCACTTCAGAATAGCCACCATTAATGACTCAAGGAGAAGTTTTTTGGTTTTTTTTCCTAGTAGAGCTTCGCTGCAGCTCAAATGTTTTGTAGCTATTTGTAGAATTCTGGATAAGGTATTCTTATAAATAGAAGTTGTGGTATCCGGGCTTAGTCGTTCTGAAAAAAAATCCAGTATATTAATGCAGAAGTTTCTCTTAAGTATTGTACAACTGGCTTTCTATAAAATGGATTGGAATTGCATTGCATCATCTAAAGCATTTTGCTATTCTCAGTGAAGAAAATAGTCACCTGGCAATTGAGAGAAGGACAGAGTTCAAAAATAAGATACCAGGCAGGTGACACTAGTAGCTTCACCAACATATATGAGACAGATCAGGTTTCCTTGTGAATTAACACAGATCGATTCTTTTCTTTGGCATCCTTTTTGTTGTAGAGTGTCCTTATAAAGCTACGAAGTGATATATGCAAATATCTGTTCAATTTAATTTCTGCCTAACCATTTCAGGATTCAAGTCACTACCGCAGGTTTGTTCAAGAAACAATAGAGAATATAGTAGCTCAAAAGCATATAAATATCAAAATAATAAAAATAAATATTTCCTGGGCATTACTCTGCATTTTTAACAGTATATTAACATTTTTCCCTGTAAATTTTACAAGTACTTGCTTAAATAACAGAATATAAGATAGTCAATTTGTAAATTAATACTGTACTTTGGTATCTTACTGACTCTTCCTTCAGATGGAACTTTGCATGTTTCTGCAGAATCTGGTATACATTAGTTTTCCCAGCTTCTGTCCTCAGATCACAAAATCATGAGGGATCCTCCTCCAGAAAGTTAAAAAACTCAGACATAGTCTTCTTTCTGAAATCTTTCAATCACAATTGAACACCAAACATGGGACTGGCAGTCATTTTCCTGGCTCTTCTAGTGAAGTAGCTGGAACTTTCACAATGGCCTTCAGCTGCCAAATTAAAGCATGGACATTCTTTTTCTTTGTGGCTATTACATGGCTTAGTAACCATTGCAAATGATTTATACCTATACTTATCATGAAACCATCTGTTGCTCCATTCCAAAGATGCAATACTTAGTTGTTTCTTATACTAATCTTTTTTATCCCCCACTATTTACTGTTCAATCTAATCAGACTGACTGAAGATTTTTTTTTTTTTTTTGCATCAGTTGAGTTTCTTTCTACCCACTCTTTCACATAACTGAGACAACATGTAACCATAAGCAACCTTCAAACATCTCTTAACTAACAACATTTTTGTATACCTGCCAGCTACTGTGAGTTCCAACAAAGGCAATTATTCTTTTCTGGCATGGAAAAAAATAATGGAAAAGTCTTAGCTATACTGCAGTGTAGTTCAAAAGTCCAAATGAATTTTTAAAGTTTTGCGCTTAACATTTAACTGAAGCTTAGATGACAACCTGGTGGTCTCATCTGAGTACTTGTTCTAACCTTGAGTTTTCGTCATATGTATGTATTTGGGAGATACCAGGCAAATAAATATGTAAAGGTTTTGTGCTATTTCTTCATTGGTACTTTCTGCAATAGTCCTGTTCATATGACAAGATACTATCTACACCTGATCCTGTTGTCAATGAACCTACAGTGCTTTAGACAGAAGATCATTTTTTTTCCATCACCTATTTGATGGTATGTAAGTGTCAGAAGTCCATCTGTGGAATAAAAAAAAAAACCTAGAAACTAGAGAGAAAGGAGAGAACTTTTATGCTGATTTGACTTAAATTTAGATAAAGTTTCTACAGATAGTAAGTTTTCCCTGTTGGAAGTTATTAATTCTGAAGTGCTTCTCACTCTCAATACTGTCTGTAGAGACTGTTGATGACAATATTAGTTTTAATTTAAACATTTCATTCAGGTGGCTAAATCTGGTGGTGGATTGGGAAGGGGGAACTCCAGGTGCTGGGAATTAACCCATTACCCGGAGGGGAGATGCTCCCCCCCCTCCCCCCTGCCACGTGGTCTCCATGGAGGCCCTAATAAGCCACACAGAGACCAGAGGAGAAAGAATGAGAGAGAGAGAGAGTTTATTGTTAGGGGTAGGGGGATATATAGGGTTTGGGAGGATACAAAAATGACCAATTACAAGTTTCAGAGGGTTTACAGAACCACCACTTGCAGGCAAAGGTTAACAACCAACAGAAAGAGGTTAACAAAGCCAATGAGAAGACTTCCTGATATCTTCCCAGGACACTCCTGAATAGAGATAACACTTATCCAGGGGGATTTTGGGAAGGAGACAGTGAGTTTGCAAAAAAAACTCCAAAAGCCATCTTGAAGCATTCACTTAAACAAACCTTAAAACTTCTGTTTTTCTTATATACTGCAGATACACTGCAACAGCTAAAATCAAGTAAAATGAATCAAGGCTTTGGAACTGATTGAGTTATAATGCAAGTTTTGGAAATACAGTTGGATTTTTCTCCTTTGAGAAGCTTCACCTTGAGAAGAGCTTAGGCCTCAGCTTCTAACTGCTCCAAAACAGTATTTTTCAACCTTTTCAAAAATTTTCCAAGTGAGAATTTTCAACACGTGCTGAACTTTCATCAAAAAAAATTAATCACTCCAACTTATGGACACAATCTGAGTTCCTCTGTAAATATGGTCCTCATTCTAAGCATAACAGTATGACCCTTAAGGTCTTTGTCTCTATGTTGATTTGTTTATAATACAACGTATAAGACAACTAGATACAAGACAGAAGACTGTGTATGTATATAAAGTTTTATTTAGATAACAAAGTTCTGCATTCTTATTAGAATTTTCCTATCTGCTCTAGTCTTTAAAATAAAAATTACCTGGAATATTTTTCTTAAAAAAAAAAAAATACCCAAAGACTTCTCCCCCCCGCTTCCTTCCCTCAGTGGACTGTCTACGGATATTGTTATAATTCAACATAACCTTTTAGATCATTAAAATGCCAGGGTTGCCTTAAGAAAGATCACAGTGTTCCTTGCCTCAAACACCTTGGCAGTGTTGATTGCACAGCTTGACACTCTGTTCTGCATCCGGGAAGGGAGCGTAACAGAGGAGCTGCCATCACTCACCAGCAGGCACACAGAGTGTACCTGCTGCAGGTACCTGCCTGAGCACAAACAATAGCTTGGTAACCCTGCTTACGGTGTTTTTCATGTATACACACACTCTAAAAAAATAGAAACGCCTGCTTCAGTGCCAGCTCAGACGTGTATTTCTAAAGGTCAGTTTAATTCATCAGAAGTAGTTGAAAATATGCCAGTTGAAAAGATGCCTTTCCACTGGGTCTTTTTGCTCTTGTGAACAAATGCTTCTTAATGTTGAATACCTACAGAAAGGCCAAATTCTCCCTACAGAATTGCACAGTGCTTTTATTATTGATACTGGGTTCTCACTTCATATGTAGACTTTCAAGTTGCATAGAAATAAGTTTAAATATCAAGCTTAATACACTTCATGACAGACTGGGGACATACGTTTCTTTTTCCACCAATATAAATCTGGAAATAAAGGGTGGTATGGTCTCCTTTATCACAATTTAATGTTAGAATTTTAGCAACATCCATAGTATCAGCAGTCTGTCATGTTGTCTAGTACATATGTGCTATAGAAGTTCACAAAGGGGACTTGGAGACCTATGAGGACAGGCCAGTGAGGTGTTACATACAGGAGGACACAGGCTGGAGCACCTCATTTTGACTCAAGATTTACAGCAATGCACTAAAGCTCTGCCTCTTTATAAGAGAAAGGTAGTACACCAAAAGCATGGGGAGACAGTGAGTACCAACTATCAGCAGTGTAAATATGCAAGTTAACAATCTCATCTGCTTAGTAGGCTGTCCAAGACTCTGGTTAACTCAGAAAGAGGAAAAAGCCAGAGGGATTTTGAATCTGTTTCTGAGAAAAAACATGACAATGGTGATAACAACAGTAATACAAGCAGGAACTAAATATTTATATGTTTCTGAATAATCAATATTTTCTGCATGATTTTCTCATGGATCTTTTTTTCAGAAAGGTAGAGCAGCAACTTAGAGAAGATATAAGTAAAATTTATCTTTAATAAAAAGTGGCTATGATTTGTTTTAATTGGATTGTTAATTTTTTTGGCAATTAACAGAGGTTTAAAAGAAGTAGATATGCATAAGAGATGTCATAACGAGCAGCAGAACACATGAAATAACTGTGGTAATAACCGTATATATAAATCATACGCTTGTGTATGAAGGGATTCAAAAGAATGTACTGGCATTTTTCCAATAGGTATTAAGTAAATACACCAGAATATCAACTACATAAAACAGGTGCCATCAGATTTAACTACACAGTTACTCATATCAGAAGCTAAAATGGGCTACACATTGCTTAAAACTTCTGTATTTTCCTTTGCAAACAGGGCAGTTCATAAAAATTTCTTCCTGAGCAACAGAAACACCTGAAGATAGCAAGTAAAGAGCAATCACAGATTCAACTCTGGAAAACCCCTTTTTGTATCACCTTTAGGAAAGGTGGTGCAGAATGTTTCACACAGTTCTGAGATGAGGAAGAAACAGTCTAACAATGCAACCAAGCATCAGTTCTCTTTCCAGCTTTTTCCAGCTCCTCAGCTCTGTGCCTGTGCCTCCAGGCCCTGCTCCACAGACCTGGTATGCCTTGCAGACCCTGCTTTTCCTGAATTTAAGCACTGTTGCACATAGCACTGGTGCTGTGACCTGCAGCACAAGAGTAATCACAACACTGTGACCCTGTGTATATTAATAGCACTCAAAGAAATTTTGGCATAAATGTTAGCTTTGACAAGAACAATGTAGTGCAGCGGTCCTCTCTCCTGCTTTCTGTGATTTGGTGTATCACTATAACTTTTCAAGGTATTTAGATAATTGGGTAATCACAAAAGCCACTTCATAAATAGAAATAGAGGATGGTCATTCCCTGGCTGGGATACCAATATCCTTTAGTGATGAGTCACCCTGTAGGATTCCTGACAAGGCAATTTAAAACCTAGACTGAAAATTATTAGTAGTAGGTTTTGGTTTCATTGCCTTCTAAGATTCTTTAGCATAACTACTCATATGTCTATTTATACTCATGAACATGTCCTGGAATAGCTTTGCCACTATACTACAACATCTCCATTGTAAATACTTTCCAGCAGGAACAAGAGAAGTCAGTTTTCCAGCCAAGAAACCAGACTTCAGCAGGAAGTGATCTCAGTAGGCATATCCTTCGTTTCTGCTGTTATTTGCTTGAGCCAAAAGTCAAATGAGGACACATCTAAGAACACAAACTAGTGTAAAAAAATGTGCTACAAATTAAAGAGAAATGAGTCAACAGAGGACACATGAAGTACACTACATTCTCTTTTTTTTTGTCAAGAATACACACTTCTGCCATTAAAATAGTAATATTAACTAATTATCATATTTAAGTGATAAAACACCATTGAACTCTAAATGTCTTCCAGGTATTTTACTGTGATCTATACACATATTGAATTAAGTGGTGTGTTTAGAAAAAATGTCTGTTTTCAGAAGAAGGTTGGAAAATCTTGTACAATAGTGTACAAAAGCACGGTAACATACACACTGAATTTCTGACAGGAAGCAAAGGTCTTTTCTTTGTCTGCTTATGCTACAGACAGTATGCAAAAGGTAAGTTACAAAGACACTTGACAGTGATAACTGGAAATCTCAGAATGTATTAATGTCTTACTGATTTGTGAATACTTCACTTTTTTCTAAGATTTAAGGACATTTTATGAATCGGGGCTTTATAGCTATCTGACAATTTTTAAGTATTTTTTTTTTAATGCCATGATTACAATTATTTTTCCATAGGGTACCTACTTATGTAGTAGTAACGATGGAAAGATACTTGAATACAGTGGTTTCCATCACTCAGTGTGGAGCTCTGTGTTTACTGTACGTCATTCACCTCTGAACACGTCATTGTCTATTTCCTTGTGATCTTTTCTGTGCTGCTATCAGTATAATACCTGAATATACTGGAGATGATCACAAAACACTCTTGACAGCACCTCTGTAAGATTTACTGGCATAATTATTTCCATGTCTCAGGGACAGAAGGACTGTTGCTAAAAGTCCAAGACATTTCTAAGCAAAATGCTTATCTTCATCTAGCCTTGACCTAGTTCTTCATCCTTGTAATTTTTAGCCTTCCTTTAGCTCTTTACAACTGTTGATTCTACACATTGATGTAAACTCCCTTTCTTGACAGCATACAGGAAACAAAGGACAAGTTCATACCCATCTTTCAGAATCTAAAGTGACAATAATCCCTGATAACTGAAAGTGGCAACTCTTAAGGAAAATTATGCTCAAACCTCCCAGCCTTGGACCTCAGCATGCCCAGTTCAAAGGAAATCTTCAGGTAGTTTCCCAGTACCAATAAACTCTATTGTGAATGTGGCTCTAATGAAACTTTGAGATTTAAGAAGGCTCACAATTTGGCTGAATATAGACAGATGTCAAATCAGGTGTATTTCTGACATCAGAATGACCTCACCGTATTTTTTGACAGAAAACGTAAGGTAACACAGTGCAATACCTATACTGCATTGCCAATATTGGCAATTAGATGCTGTTTTGCTGGCCTGAAAAAGACCCAAATGAATCACATTTGATTGAAACCTCTTTTCCCTTCCCTCACCAATGAAATTACATGGGAGGTAATATTTCGGTTCAAACGGTTAAAGTTTGGCAAACTCATAAGCACACGAAAAATAGAATACTAGAGTGGAAATTATTGGACAACTGTATATGGCTTCTTTGTGTGTTTTCCATAATTCATAATTAAGTAACTAAATGAAAAAAAGTTAGAAAAACATATAAAGTGTTAGAAAAAAAAATAAACCTCCTGGATAATTGTAGAGAAAATGTCAGAAGAGAGTGAAGAAATTAATAAATACATTGTACTGAAATCTTTAAAAATAATAAAATTCCCAGTTGGAATATTTTGATTTTATATTCAATTTTCTATCTAATTTTTCCTCTACTATTAGTTTAAAGCACTTCACTCTTAGGGGCTCTCATGAAACATGTACGTTCTTTTTGAGTACATTCATGCTTAATAGAATAGACATAATTGTGTTAAAACATTTAATCATTAAAACTCTTTAATGAAAAATGATTACTTCAAAATATTACCCTATTTACAGCTAAATTTCTAAACCTGCAAAGGAAGAGGACAAGACAAGAACAAAAATGTATTGCACTAATTTGCAACATACCTTGTTTTTTTTATATATTAGAGAAGCAGCAAACTACTTATAAAAAATCAGCAAAAAAGACTGGCAGTATTACAGAGAGTGTCACAATACTGAACTGTGTTATCATCATTTGCCCCTTGATGATGACTAGACACCTCTTGAGTACTAAGCTTTATGGAAATGCAGAGTTTCTTTGGACTTGCATTAATTTGATCCAGGTTTTTACCGATGGTGAAACAGTATGTTAAATTATTTGTTCCCCCTAGAACTTCCAATCCAAAATATTTTAAGGGTTACTCAAATTCTACAGAGATCTGTTGAGAGCAAAAACCAAAGAGATATTTTAATTCCTTGCACAAGATTTCCAATAGCTTTTTCTACACATAATCTGGAAATATCCACTGAACATCTGTACACAGCACTAATGATAAATCTGTTAATTTATTATATAATAATAAATTCAATAACATTATTTCCTCTGGGAATTTAGTTCCAGTTATCAGAATGAAGTAGAAAAAATGAGAAGGGAGTAAGGGAAGTGGAGAAAATACTTTCCATAAAGCAAGAAATAATTCTTTACTTTAAGACTTGTACATGATCTGAAAGATTGAAATAAAATAAGAAAACTATTTTAAAAAACAGAAAGCAAAACTAAATGCTAGTACAATCTTTCTTGTTACTAAAATGGCTCTTCATGAAAATTCAGTTATCTCATTTTCTGCCCCTTCAAGGGCTTAGGGCTTGACTACTCTGCAAATTAAGACATTTTTACATCAGGAATCATAGCGATACTAGTTTAATCTGGTTAGTACAGACAGCAATAGGAATGAAGATGAGACCACATTAGTTTCAGAATAGTCTCCATAGAACTGGCAAGAGCCACAATATTTCCCTCCTGCTGAAGTTTGTGTTTTTTATTATTACTAAGTAAATTAAAACCAGCACAAATATCATACACTTCTGTTCACTGCACAGACATACAAAAGCAGGAGTACACAACCTGTCTCTGAGTATGACGATTCATTTCAACTATAGTGCCCTTCTTCCTGAAGGCTCATCAGATACCAGCCAGGAGGAAGCTGCAGATTAAGTGTTCTGGCTCTGGCAAATTGCTTTCTAATGCTGTTTTTCTTGGGAAAGTACAGGCTCTATTCCAAATTGCAAGTGTTACTCTCATCGAGTCGTTCCAGTGGTCCCAAAGGACCCAATAGACCGATGAAATGCAGAAAGATGGTCACCAAATACAAGCTGCTGTCTCCAGAATAACTAATCTGTCATACTGCCATTTTCTTTACAGTGATTAAAGTTCTTTTGAGAAAAAAAGTGATCAGGAAAAAACTCCAAGTACCGTTTAAGTTACAGCATGCTACCTCTGGCTACTCTTTTTTCCAGAAGTTGGACAAATGGGAAGACAAGAGTTGCCTTCACATAAATATGTGTACCTGTCTGGGACAGCAGATCAAAGTCCAGTGTTTCCTTATATGGCGTATTCAGGCATTAGAAAAAAGAGTATCATCATGGTCTTCAGAAGTCTGCACTAGAGTTTAGGAGGCCTACTGTGGCAAGAAAGTTGGCCTGCTGTGCTCTATGTCTGCACAGAGAGACTGCTTTGAAGAGTTTGAAGACTTCATAGGTCATGACATTTTTAAAGAAATCAAGACTTCACTTTCTGTTTACTCTATTACTATATATAGTGATATATTTTCACTTCACAATATATATACTCAATAATTTTAATAAGAATAATTATATTAATTCAGAAATCTGTTTGCACAATTTTAAATTTTCCTATCAAATTAAGATGCAAAAAAGCCTATCTTTACTAAACAATTACATAGTGAAATCTGCCTTTTCTAGTGATAGTAACTTGCTAAACAACAGAGGGATTATTTAGTATATGAATGAAACATATACACAGGCAGTGAAGGATATTAGATTAGAATCATGGAAGAAATCAGTGATTGTAACTAAAAAAAGTAAAGACAAATTTGCTTCGTATGGAAATGTATATGAGATCCATAAAAGTTTAAGTATGCATAAGGAATAAGTTTGGTGAAAGAGTTTTGAAACCAAAGAAAACAAAGGTATGGGGTATGGATGAGACCCCTGCAGGAGGATGACTGACTTTTAATCTTTCCCCAAAGAATTTTGGCAAATTGTTACTAACATCTTAGATTGAAGTCATGTTTCTACCCAAGTAACTAGTCTTTCTGCAGATTTAACTGGAATGTCAGAGTACTGCCTATACAAGGGTTTACATTTGGTCTAAATTAGACATGGCACCACTAAGTATCATGACACATTTGTGTAACCAGCAATAAATTTATAGCATTCCCAGAGTCTTTCTTTCCCCAGTTACACTTGTAAATATTTCCTTTGGCAGTAGACTGTGAAAGAAGCCATACTCAGTACTTTTAACCTGATGATGAAGTCATACCATACAGAAAAATATCATAAGAGAAAAAGTGAATAAATAATCCTTCCTATAAAAATAAATAAATTAATTAATTAATTAATTAATTCACAAGGATATGCAAAGCAGGTTGCAGTTAAAAAAAAATATTTACATCAATCTTGCAAAGGAAAATTAAAATTTAAACCTGGGTAACCAAGACTGTCAGCAAGATTTACAGCTTTCCCAGATAGAGAAGACCTAATTTTTAGCAAAAACAGATCATTCATTGTTTGGATGAAAATCAATTGTTACTCAGAATTATTCTGGTTATGACTCAAAGGGGAAAAACATTCCCCATAAAAAAGTCAATGATATGGGTGGAGCTTTCCTTTGAATTTTTGGTTTGTTTGAACTCAGTACTCAAAGTTAAATTTGGGGGATATGAACCCACATGAAATGAAAATGTTAATGTGGACCGCTTTTGAACCAAAGTACTGAGATTACACAGCTTTTTCTATAAAACTCCAAAACAAAGAACTATTTAAAAAATGTCCAAAATTCAGAATAAAGAGGAGACATCTGTAATAAAATTTCTGGAATGCTGAAAAGTAATTCCACAAGTCATAGAATACTATAATCCAATAAGAGGTATTAATTTGCCACACTCTGAGACACAGCTTGTCTCCAGCTTCTCACAATCCACCTACAGCATACAGAAGAAATACTTTACTGAGCTGGGAGTAGAGCTAAGTAAAATCTTAATTTTAGGAAGATATTTTGGAAGCTAAAGCCATTGAACCAAAGTCCAGGTGAAACTGATAGCTATGTCCAAACAATCCTACACCGTGTTCTCCTCAGAAACATAGCCCTTGCAACTCCTTCCTGAACCTGACTGCATATTAGAAAACCACTCACACTGTTTTATAACAATAATATAATTTTGTACCTACCTGAAGTGCACCTAAGGTGCCATTTAAGATCAGATACTCAGGTTTGGAGTTCAATGAGTCTCTCATTGAACTTGGGCTCAGCACATGAAGCATTCTTAAAGAGTGAGAACTGGCTTTCCTAAGGAGGACAATGAATGAGATGGTTCACATCTGCCCCTATGACCCTTGGAGCTCTCCTAGCTAGTCTAAAGGGCAGGTGAGCATGAAGGATTTCTAAATGCAGATGTTGTGGAAGTTACATCACCAGCACAAGCTGACTTGCTCCACATGGCTGGCTCTCTTCAGTCATACGATTTACTAATGTCACTTTAATGTATTTGATCTCAGGCATTAAGCCCAGACTTTTTTTTTTTTTTTTTTACCTTTATGCAGTAGGAAAAAGTATTTAATTGCAACAGGCTAATATTTTCTCCTAATCACTTCAAACAATAAATTCTGAGGAATTTTTGACTAAGTCTATATGAAACGAACCTTTCTGTTCCTTAATAGATGCTTTGAATTAGCCAAAGCAGCATATAATTAATGTCTTGAATTAATCTATGCAGCATGTTTAAATGCCACCAGTGGTACACAACCAATCAGGCACACACCGTGCCTGGAGCAAGCATCTCAAGAAGTTTCCGAGTGAGACTGCGTTATGCCTTTCCTCGATAAGGTCGAGCATATCCATCTGTCAGAGAAGTGAAAATGTACATCAAATCATTACCAGTTTGTGAAAACAGTTTGGAACCAAATAACCTCTAGACTTCTAGGTTTGAATGTGAATAGAAAGACAAAAGTAAAGTACATATCAATAAATATGAATTTTCACATAGGTCAAAAGTAATCTTTGATTCAGGAAAAATCCTAAAAAAGCAGTGAATTTGGGAGGTTTTTAAGACTGATCAGAGCAATTCTGTGAGAAACAGTATAAGATTTTTATCAGATAAATTGGCTTTTAAAATTGATCTCCACATGAAAAGAATGTGATTAGAAGACACCATTGATCTATAATATTTTTCTCTCTTTGCTCTTTCTTTATATGTGAAATACATATATGTACATGCTTATTTAATTTACATCCAGTTATTTATTTGTATATTTATGTGCATATTAATATATAGGGCTATTTTTACTTTATTTATTTTTGTTTGGTTTTTCTTCTTCACACCATAGTTGTATCTTTCTTTTTGCTATTCCTCATGACTTCTACATGTCTGACCATTTTCTCCCCTCTTCTGCCTACCCACTTCCTAGCTTTGTTCAGCCATTGGTCTTTTTTCCACGTGCAGGTACATCTGGATGTCTGCTGTTTCAACATCTGAATCCACTAAACCTCTCACTGCACATTTTTCTTCTCTCCATGTGAGATCAGAGACAGTTCCTGATGGTTGTGGGGGAAAAAAAAAAAAACAAAAGCAAAAAGAAAACCAAGAGGAATGCTCCAGGACTACTAGTCAGCATTTTTGATTGTTTTTCCTCAGAGAGTATCTATTCATCTGGGTTTGATTAAGAAAAGTTCTTCTAAGCAGTAATGACAGATCCTTGTTTAGGTTCTTCCATTCTTATTGATCATGCAGCTCTTCTGAGTGAACAATTATGAATATTTCCATATTTTACTACATTTAAGTAGCAGATTATTTACAACATTACATTAGTCTACTGAAGCTAATTTCACCAGCATCCTCCAACTGAGAGAAACATTACTCCAAAGGGAGTTGGAATGTCTAAGCAAATCAACATTTTCACAACATGGTTTATCTGCTCTAATTGTGAGCTACAACCTACGACCAAAAGGTAAAGATACTTGGCCCTCCTCCTCCAGACTTCATGTAACCTTGTCCTGGATCTAGCAACTCACTTTTGTGGTACCAATCTGACTAAAACCACTGGGGTTTTGTTTGTGGGTTTTTGTTTTGTTTGTTTGTTTCAGTTGTTTGTTTGTTTTGTTGTTGTTGGTTTTTGGGGGTTTGTTTTGTTTTGTTTTGTAGTGTTGGTTTTCATTTGTATGAGAGAGCTGATCCAATCATACTCACAACCCTACAGCCTGGAAAACAGATTGTGCCACCACAGACGGAAAGGCTCAGCCAATGACAAAATGAAGAGAGATTGAGATGTCATATCCTGATGGCTGCTGACAGTTAGGTCATTGATGAAGGCATTGGCTCTCACGAGACAGGAATGCTTTTCTTCATTGACCCCAGAGGAATCCTAGAAAGTCAAGCATGCTGGTCTAAAGTTAGGTTTTGTCATTACTTCTCCTTTTTCCGTGGTATTTATAACTTCTTCCTGCAGTACATAGAGGAAGTCTCAGACACAAAAAGAGATGAGATCAGTGTTCAGTAAATTAACATATTCATTTAGAAAAATATTTCAGATGGGAAAGTAAAATATACTAATATATGTAATTTCAGTAGCATAACTAAAATTTCTAAGTAAATAATGGCAAAAATGTTTTCCAGTAAAGTATTCATTAAATATCACAATTTATTCAGTAAATGTCACCAACATAAAACTCTAGAAAGTATAATACCTAGCACTGAAGATGTATTACATACAACTACAGAGAAGGAAGCTGTCAGATATTTCATCAAACAATTGACAGATGGAAGAGCAGCATATTTGTCTAAAGACAAAAAAATGCAACCAATTTTATTATACTAAATTGTAAAATAACTAATATGTTCCATTTTCTCTGGCTTTAGAATATTAATAAAATCTAGAAATGGAATTGAAAGTTGGGTTTGTGTTTTCTTTTACTTTGTTAGACTTTGTAAAGTCATCCTCTACCCTGCCCACTCTACTTTTATTCATGTTCACTCCTAAAGCCAGAAATTCAAAACTAGATTCAGTAGAAAAGAGACCTGGCATTTTTATTCAATTTTTACTACAAGACAATTAAAAACAGATGGGAAAGGAAAACAACTTTTTTATTTGGATCGTTTGATCATTATGTCCTTTGTTATTCTTCACATTTATTTAACACAAAAACCTAACAAAATATTAAATTAACAGTCATTATTAAAGATTAAACTCCTTTACCATTTGAATAAGACCTTAGATCCCAAACTGTAAATATGTAAACTTTTTGGAATTATGACATGAAATCAAGGGACTTTCAAGTTTTGCAAAGTAAGGAAAGCTTATAACGTTTCTCAAAAACTGTGTCTGAAAGAGATCATGAGCATCACAAGGTCCTCCATTAAACAAAAAAGGAAGTTAAAATACAATATTATTCATATTTCCCAGGTATAAGGACAAGTACAAGAAATACAAATTTTAACAAACCATATAAACTTTTTTTATCAAATATTTTAGGTTAATAGGAAAGAGTAAAGGTAGAAAACACAAGACCACAAAATTTCCCACTGTTTTCCTCACCTAACATTTTTTAGCAGGTCAACCTAAAAACTAGTTACCCACTGAATATAACTGCTGTACAGAAACTGTCATCTCTCAAAGACTCTTTTTTGCTTTCTTTTTTTTTTCCAGTTGAATTAATGATACAAAACTTTCATGGTTTTTATTTAAGGAATACTTAATGGTTAATTTCCTTGTTCTGTAGCCAAAGGAGGAAAAAGAAAACACACAAGCTCTTTTTCATAAATCTTTTCTATTTGTTTTATTTATTTGTAAGGATTCCTTCTCTTCTGAAAAAGCATTTCAATTGAACTGATAACCAGATTAGAAAAGGTACAATCACTTCAGATGAAATTATGTTGAAACCAGGAAACTGTGGCTTCCTTGTCAAAAGAAAAAAAAAAAAGAAAAAAAAAAGCAATCTTTAATATTTGTCTACAGGGCACAATGAATGCACAAAAGCCAAGACTCTACTAACATTGCTCAACAGTGAAGTTTCCAAGCATTAATAAAACTCTTGTACAGGTTCGGTTTTCAAAATACAACAAATACTAAAGGTCATCTTCTCAGGTAAGGTAGTGATTATAAATGACAAATGATATGACTGAAGCAGAACATTCTTCCTCATTTGGACAAATTCCTTGTCATATTTACATTTTGTGTTACCAAACTTTTTTTCTGAGTTGCAACCTGAGTGCTTCCACTATTAAAAGTGGAGAGCATTAATCTTCGCTATTTATGTGCTACAAGAGAGCAAGAATCAGAGAAACATAGGATCGTTTAGGTTTGTGGTGGGTTGATCTTGGCTGGATGCCAGGTGACCTCTAAGCTGCTCTATCACTCCCCTGCACAGCAAGACAGGGAAGAGAGAATAAGATGGAAAACAAATCATAGCTTGAGATAAGGCGTTTACTAAAGCAAAAGCAAAAGTTTGCACGTGCACAAGCAAAGAGGAAAATAACCAGGTTTGTCTTCTACTTCCCATTAGTAAGTGACGTCTACACAGCAGCTTTCCAACTCCAGTGATTTCCTACAACACAGCAGGATCAACCAGTAAACAGAGTGTAGCCTTTTTCATTTTCTGGTAACTCATTAGATGGTAGTGCTTCTTGGACATGAGTCACCTTCTCAGGAAGTGTTCCAAAACCCCTGCCTTCTGGCCAGTCTATAATCTCTTCCAGGATTCCTGGGATATTGGGCTTTCCCATTCAGACTCATAGTATAATCAAAGCTACCTACTCATTCCAGGTAGTGTTGGCTTTGCGATGTGTCAAGGGGATGTTTGCTTTGAGCATTCAGTGCAGCACAGACAATCTCAGTGCCAAGAGGAGATATGCTTCTGTCCAACAAATTCTGAGGGAGCTCAAACCCCCTTATCTCCTTTTCAATTGGAGTTTACTGGACTTTCGATCCTCAGTAACTCTGGATCCAAAACCCTAATGGTTTACCTCGGGTTTTTGCATCAGGATATACCATCATGGGCAAAACAGACTCAAAGTGGGGAAATTAATTACATTTATTACTAACATAACCAAAGCAGGATAATGAGAAGTAAAATAAATCTTAAAAACACCTTCCCCTCACCCCTCCTTTCTTCTCCAGCAGCACAGGGAGATGGGGAATGGGGGTTACAGTAAGTTTATCACAGATTGTTTCTGCCCCTACTCCAACATGGGGTCACAGCCTCCTTCAAGCATCCACCTGCTCTGGTGTGGGTCTCCTCCATGGGCTGCAGGTGGGTCTCTGCACCCCTGTGGTCCTCCATGTGCTGGAGGAGCACAGCCGCCCCACCATGGGCAGCACCACAGGCTGCAGGGCAACCTCAGCTCTGGCGCCTGGAGCACCTCCTGCCCCTCCTTCTCCACTGACCTTGGTGTCTGCAGAGTTGTTCACATGTTCTCACTTCACTTTTCTTTGGCTGCAATTTTAATCTGCACAACAAGTGTTTTTCCTTCATAAATATGTTATGACAGAGGTGTCACTGTCATTCCTGGCTGGCTTGCCCTTGGCCAGCAGCAAGTCTGTCCTGGAGCCGTCTGGCATTGGCTCTTCTGGACACGGGGGAAGCTTCCAGCAGCTTCTCACAGAAGCCACCCCTGTAGCCCCACTGCTGCCAAAACCTGGCTCACAAACCAGTACAAGGTTGCAAAAGACCTTTAAGACCATCAAGTTCCATCATTAACCCAGTACTGCCAAGTCCACCCCTAAATCATGTCCCTAAGTGGCACATTTGCATGGCTTCTAAATACCTCCAGGATCTGTTTGATAAGAATTTGACTGTCCACAGGCCTGATCCATTATATACTTGTTCAATTCTACTGTCTTCAACAAATGTTTGACTGGAATAACTTTCTTAACCTAGACTTTGAAAGGTCTAATATTTTTTTTATTATAATTTTTCCTACTGATTTCAGTAAAGCTTCAGATAGCTTCTGTCCCCATACTCCTATTCTTTCTACAAAAATTCAACCATTGTCAGCCAATTACCACTAATCAAAGGATCTAATATCAGATCAGACATTCTAAATTAGTCAGCACCAAAATCAGTTGGTAGTACTGAGCGTTAGTCAGTTTTTCCATTTGTCAAAGTATTCTGTGCTCCGTAGCAAGGTCACCTACTTCAATTAGAAAATGTTTTCTCACAGAAATTCTAGACAACTGTAAATACACTCCAAAGGAGGGAGGAAGATGGTTTTGATAAATTATACATAAAATTAAGAACATAGTCATATTCTAAAGGTTTCAAAACATTTTCAGTTTTTAATAAGCAGTGAAATTTTCCATTGATGACCTTAAATATCATTGTGGCGAAGGTGGGAGTTGGGTAAGGGACAAGTGGATTATAACAGAAGTCCAACACTAGCTTTGCATAGACAAAGGCTGAAGTCGATCTTAATAGGCATTTTGTCTTTATTATTCCTCTCAAGGTGATGAATTTCCCATAGCATCATAGTTCAGTGACTATGGGTCACTCTCAAAACACAACAGCAGTCCTGTCTTGGCACTTGATGAAGATCTTCTTCCTTTAATTTCAAAACCAATAGCACTTTTCTTGAGGCTGTAGCTGAAAACTTTCACTCTTGCAAGTGATAACATAGTACAAAACAGCTGATGAATGAAGAAAAAATAAACCTAAAGTTAGTAATCTACATGTATTTTCCTAAAAGATAATCACAGAAATAAATGATGCATGTGTTAAAAATTACCCCAGGCAACTATAAATTATGTACTTGTCCTGGATGTAGTAAAAAATTCTTTAACCTCATATTATCATAGATCAGCCTCTTCTAACCATATATAGTAGTCATATGCTATCAAATAATACATGACACAGTTCAGATTATGTACAGTTGGTCTGAATAATTATTCATGCATCAAAACACAAGAGAAAAAAAGAATCTACATTCACTTAATGAATCCATTAATAGGTGCTGCATATTATAACTTACCTCTTCATCATATATATATATATACATATGATGTATATGTATAACACCAATAAACCTGCTGCTTACTTAAAAGACTTAGGCAGAGAAGAAGTAAAAATTGTCTTAAGGAATTTATTTGAGCAGGTTGCATACAACACATGCATGGCAAAAGTTAGGAAAAAGAATATGATTCAATAACTGCTGGATAAAGGGGATGCTGCTGGAGCACTGTAAGATCAGCAGCAAGGAACATCCATACCTGCAGTGGGGTGTAGGTAGACCCAGGGTTTAGTGCAGCCCTTCCACAGCCTCTTGGGTCACCGCGTGGCTGAAATGCTGAGGTTTACAACCTTGTTTACATGCAAGGGTTTCTTTATGAACCACAAACGGTCAGTTCTGCCCTGTCTGAAAACCAGGACTTCTGGCCTCTATGCTGGGCAATACTGTCTGAAAGAGCCCTTTCTGAGGGCCAGATCACCAGTGCCGTTCACAAGTTCTGTAATGTCTGGATATTTCTTAACCCTTGTATGCCCCAGCCCTTCATTTCATTTCATTTCATTTCATTTCATTTCATTTCATTTCATTTCATTTCATTTCATTTCATTTCATTTCATTTCAGCCCAACCAGCTTCCAGAAGGGATTTGGCAGTGCAACAGACGCAAAACCAAACTATGGGTTTCAACCTTATGCTCAAACTAATGAGAGTGAAGAAATTTACATTAAAAATGACTTCTACCTAGGGATCTTGTTTAAAAATAACAATTTGGAGGAAGAGTCAAGAAATATGACTAAGGCATGCTATAGCTAAATGGATGTTAATATACTCATTCATTAGGTTTCTGAAACCAATGCCAGGTAGACTGAACTAAAATGAGCCTGAGAGATAGTGGTGAACATCACCTTTTGTCTCCATGTGTGGTAAAGGTCAAATATGTAAAGTAAAGTATTGAAAGTCTCTAAAGACTACATCTGAAAAGGAGGTCACAAAGGCTGTATAAAAGGTAAAAATGTCTGACAGGTTAATTTAGTGAGGACGATCTTGCACTGGAACATAAGCATTAGATCTGTAGAATACTACAAAGACAATATTTACTTTATACACTGTCAGTGACACGACGCTGGGCAGTGTTAGGCCACTACTCTGCTCTTTTGAAGATGTCACTGAGAAAATTTCATCACAGGACCCTCCTGACAAATTGCCATAGAAAATAAGGTCAGTTTAGTTTAGATAGTAGACATAACCATGGGTGCCTGATTCAGCAGTCAGACAGAAAACTGTTGATGGTCACAACTCTCTCTTTAGGCTGACAGTGCAGTGAGTCTAATACACATATTCAAGTTTTCACAGACAGACTAACTGCTACAATATTGATGCCAAAAGGATTTTAATTTTAGAAAACTTGTAGAATGTTCAAACAAACAAACAAATCACAAGACACTAAATTAAAAAAGCCAAAATGATATTTTCTGAAAGTCAAAAATCAGCTGTGTGTCGTGTTCCCTGGAGATTCTACATTCAGATATTTGTCATTACCTATATAACAAGAAGAACATTAACACACAGAACTGAGCCCAAAGCATATTCATATTTTAGGCGCTTTACCAATGACCAGAAAACTAAAAAAGCAGAAGAAAAAATGTGATGCACAATCATGTTAATCAGCTTTCACTAGAATTCTTCATTCTGTATGAGAAAAAGATCCCTGAAGTAGCAAATCCATACTGATATAGGCTATCAGAAATCAAAAAGGAAGACATAAAGCTGATACTGTACAAATGAAAAATAATGACTCAGTTGCATAAATTATTAAAATTCTTTTAGTAAGTTAGATGGACAATCAGTGGTATACTACAGAAAGTCTTCTCTAATAATATATATGGCTACTCAAAGAGCAATTAAAGAGAGGAGAGCAAAATCATGTCAAAGCAATATCCAGAGAATAATGTCTCTGTTGTAACATATGACAAGATCATGTACATCTGAGGTCTTTTAAAAGGTAACAGACTCCTAAAGATATTGCGGTCAGAGAATTGTTTGTGTGTCACAGCGAATGGCTGGTATTTAAATATTGATTATCTCTATTAAAATCTAAAAAAAAATTGCAAAATTATAAATCTAATATATTTTCTAAATATATTTCCTGCATATATAATACAAGTGAGGCAATAATAGCAGCAATTTGCTAAAACTTCATGAAATTTGAGATTCCTGCTCTTTGGTCCTTTGAGGAGACAACCACTGTCTTGACTACTTATACTTCTCTAAGGTGGGATGGAAAACATGACCACTTTGGTCTATATAGCCTTGCCTGCAACCAGCCCTCAAGCTGCAGAGCACAATTCCCTTTTGTGTTGAATTGGATGAAAATCCTTACCTATACTAACTTTTAATTTTTTTTTCTCTTTTCATATAAATTATAAGTGGCTGTAAAGGAAAGTAGATCTTCTTCGATGTATTCTGTCACTGCATTATTCTTTTAGACTTATTACTAAACTTACTACCATTCTTTACACATTGATCGAATCCTTAAAAAAAAGGAAATACGTTGAAAGGCATGTACATCCAGCCATAACGGAAGCAGCTTGAGCTTTTTGTTGCTCTCCCTGAGCACAAAGAATATAGAGGTAAAGCACAAAATATAGGCATTGTGAAGAGAGCCTTTCTGTCCTAAAAATGTTTGCTGTTATGTTATTACACCCATTTTGAGGTCATTACCTCTGTATTAAATAAAAGTGGAGACAGAGCAGATAAGGTTATTCAGGAAGATCTCAAGTATAAGACGGATTTTCACTTTGCTTTTGAATTAGGGATCATGTCTATGTTTTCTCATACAGAATTGTATACTGAGGTAGATAACCCATACCTCAATGCACTTTCATGGGGTATTGTTAGTTGATATCTCAATGCCCCTGGTATCTCAATATCTTTTTATTATCCCTTTAATTAATACCTAAAGAGTTCTGTGAATATCATACACACTACTGTATCTATTCTGGAAAGGATAAACAGAAATGGTGAGTTTTAAAGACCTATTAATGAAGACACTTCAATAATAATAATTAAAAAATAATTAACACTCCTGTAAATCACAAGATACTAGATATTAGCTTCAAAAATCAAACCTATTGGAATAAGAAGGCAACTAAATTAGGCACATGTAACTATGGGTAGCCAAATCATTAGAACTCCCAGATTTCTTCATTCACTTGCCCCAAACAATACTCATGTGTCACTTTTACTCATCTATTTTCTTCAGTTCCAAGTTGGTTACTACCTTAGCAGTTAAATCTGCTTATGTCTTGAATTAACAAACACTTCTCATTTTCTAAAGGCAAATTCTCTTGATTTGTCCAGCTGATGCCTTCCTTCTTCAATATGTTACTTTTCATTTACAGCTGATCTTCCTGCTAAATCTGTTGATGACTGTTGAGTCAACACAGAGAAAACCTGTGGTGTTAAAATCATATGCAATATATGAGTGGTAATGCATTTAATAGGGTAACACAGGATAAATAGCTCCCTGGAAAAGCAGCATTTCTACTAGAGCTCATCATCTTATAAAACAAGAAGAAAATGCAGATAGAAAAAGTTGTGTCTCAAAACTCCTTTTTAATGAATCATACATTATCACAGTTTGAAAATTTATGTTTAAATATATGTAATATATTTAATATATAAGAAATAATATATTTAATATATAAGAAAATCTGCAGAAGATTAGTCCCAGTGATTCTGTGAACCTTTAAGATCCTGAAAACAATGTTATAAACATCAGTCTACAAAAGCTTTTAGGTTTTCTTTCAGAGGATTTTTGTTGGGTTTTTTTTTCCATTCTGCTATGAAAAAAAATCTTAATTATGTTTATTTCAGCAGCCTCTCACCTGTGAAGCTACAAGATGTTTTTTAGGGGGTGTGCCACAAATACTGATTTTTCTGACATTAAAAAACTCCTAGTTATGTCATTCCATGATGTCACAACCGTTTATGTTGCTCTTGGGTCTATTCTATTTTGTCTGATAGTATGTAGAACAGGTAACAATAAGATAATTTAAGCAAAGATAATATAAATCATCCTGTGTTACAGAAAACGAACATTTTATATGCTTATTGCTGTGTCTTGTCCCAGTATAACCTTTATCCTGAAGAATGTAAGATATCCCATCTATAACCACAGAAGACAAGCAAAACTTTCCCACTGAGATTTTTCAGGACAGCCTGAAAAGAACATACCATATATTCCAAGAATGCATTCCCTTGCCTCTGCTATTTTAAGTGCACCTTAGGAAGCTATGATAATTACTGTGCTCCTCAGCTGTAGTAATTGTAGGGAAGAATGCTCATATCAAACAGAGTTTGCATTGCTGTGGTAACACAGCCAGTAATAACAGCGTAGACTATTTTAGAATGGGGATCCCTGGTTAGAGATCTGAAGCACCTGCAGGTGCAAAGGATTTTTCCATCAGCTACAACCAAGGTCCTCTTCTAAGACTAAAAAAAGTCAAAAATTTGGTGGGGAAGACACAAACACAAACCAAAACCAATGAAACACCCAACCATGCAGCCTGTAAGGACCTATTTTAATGCTACGCTTCTTGCTGTTAGAGCTGCAGCAATCAGAATAATTGACAAATGAAATAGTCTGGAATTGATACAAATGCCTCTTTCCACCTTTTTGGCAGTGTACTGCAGCCTGAAAGGAGGTGTAAATTATAATGGGATGTGGGTGCTCAATTTAATCACATTCATGCCCTCTTTAAGGATTCTTCAGATTACCAGAGCATGAAAGAAACTTAAGCTAATCTATTTGTAGAAGTTATTACAAAATAAATCAGAGTGCCTCTTTGAAAGTACAGTGGCTACTCTGAAGTAGGTCCTTGTGCAGGAACGCTTATTCTGCGGAGTGCTTCCTTTGTCCCTCTTTCAAATTTACCTTAATCCACTTGAGATAACCAGAAAAAGTCTTTCGCTGTAAGCTGTTCCAGTCAATTTCCCAGTGCAGCTTTTTACTGTAAGTGCAATCGAACCTAGTGACTGAAAGTATTGGGTTTTATGGTCTATTCTAATGCTAAGACTTCCAGGAATAATGAAAATTGGCACTATGAGCAATAGCATAGAAATGGCAGAAGTCAATTTTCAGAAACTGGTGGCTATTTTTTGCTCATTTAAGAATGAAGTCCACGGTATGATTTCATTTTGAAAGAGCTATGCCTTGGTGCAAATTGTCTATCGTGCATATTTTTGCGGAGTGTCAAAAGTATGGTCATATATTGGAATTCTTTCACGGCAGACTTTAAAAAGGCACCAGCCTTGCCCGCACCTGGACTTTTATTTTCCCTGTCATCCTACAGCTGCTGTTTCTTCAGTCACACTGATCTTACAAACTTATATGGAGACACTCATCAACAAAACTGTGTGATTAAATATTCAGGTATTTATGTTAGCCTCTTTTCCCTTTAGTAGATCATTTTATATGTCTGGTTTTGATCAAAAGCCACAAGCAGGCTGAATTTGTAAAACAAGGTAGCTGGTAATCTAGCCCAAAATGGATGTGTTAGGACCATGGAAACTAACTAGCGTTGACAGGAATCTTCTAAGTTTTCCCCAAGGAAAACTGTACTGTTAGTGAGAAGCCAACCACGAAGTATAAGTAGAGAAATATTCCCAACAGATTGAGACTAGAAAGCTTTGCCTTCTATGTTTGCACCTATATGCCATTCTGTCACCCCAATCTAAACAAGACATCACAGTGCCCTTAGGAAATGGGCACAAACTCAAAGACAGACAGCCTTCTCTTTTTTTGATTTCAAGTTTTAGTTCATCCAAATTTCATGAACATGACGTTAGGGCCAAAAGCACTCAGGGCATTTTGGATACAAGCTCCACTGCTGACTGTTCACACCAGCTGAGCTCTGGGGAAACCCCAGCCCCAGCTGAGCTTCTGAACAGTATTTTATAGCTCTGGCTTTACTCAGATGCCTGTAAGAAGACAGTGCTTTCTTCTGATATTGCACAATTTACAAACAAGTGGTTTTTTTACTTACTTCTTTTCTGTAGACATCTGTAACTGTACATGCCCTCAGTCACAGGGAAGTAGCCATGTCTCCATGCTGCTTGCATTTTGACAATATTATGGATAAGGACAGTATTATGGATAAGGACAAGAGGCATAACCCCACACTGACTTCACAATATGTGAATATTTGGTTCTAGTTCTTCGTGAGTTACCACAGGATGAGAACTGGGTGTTAAATGCTTGATTTCTCTGAAGAGATAAAATTTTGCTGCTAAGAGTCTTGGGTCAAATTTTCAGCTTTGTACTCTATATTCTGGAGATTTAAAGAAATGTGGCCTTCATTCCAGTGCATATTGCCCAGTGTAAAGAAATTCCAAGTGGGAGAGCAGAATTGGCTGTAACTATAGTAGATAAATATGTACTACTACATTATACATATAATACTACATTATACATGCCTGAGCATTCCAGCATATTTGGTATTCTGGGTGAGGCATACAGCTAGATCTGCTGCAAATCTTAGGTCCTTGAGATGTTAATGTAACAAAAAGGTCAAAGCAGTCTGTAAACTGTTAAGATCTGCATTGCAGCTGATGCAGAAATGGTCTTGATCACGACAAGGAATGAAAAATCTGCAAACAGATCTTTTTTGGTCACCAACCATGAGGAGACAGAGAGCATATCATCAGGCCCATCTTGTTCAGGGTAGTTGAAAGTCCTCCAAAAGTCTTTAGAGTTTTAATTGAAGAGAAAAAAGAATGTTATTCTATAATACTAAGTTATTTTAACCATGACAGAGTAGTTACTATCATGGTATTGATTAGGTTCCTAGAATAATTTTTTAAGTTTCATTTTTACTTCACATTCTTTAGACTGAAAGATACAGATGATTGGATTCTGTCTCAGTCTAAGCAGACCATTTACAGATGAACAGCAGGAACTAACAGAGGCTAAATATGACACTATTAATTCCTCTTCAGGCAGAAAACAAGCAGATCTACCTATATTTACATTTGCCTTCTCAAATTAAGAATAACAAAAACTTAACCATAAGCATATTTTAGGCCTTGAAAAGTGAAACTGAACACTGAGCATTTCTTTTTTTTTTAATTACTGATTATTTAGCGTTGCTTATTGCTCATAAAAATATTTTATAACTGTTCTATTATAATAAAGTACTTTTATAAATATAAGATTTAAACACATTCTCTAAGAAATCAAGTGAGTATTTTGTCTTTCTCTCTTCCTTTTTTTTCTTTTTTTTTCAAGATTTTGCTGACTTAGAAACTACTAACTCCAGGTTTATATGATTCAATGTACAAAATCTTTGCCTTCCATCAAAGCTTACAGTATTCAGGCCGAATGGTTAAACACTTTATTTCTAGATTCTGTATGGCATGGATAGCTGCCCATGTGTCCCTACGTACCTTTTTATATCATTACCGATGTGATCCTGTGAAGTGTAGATGCTGCTCCTTGAAGTTAAGATCTGTGAATTTCAGCTCAGTAATCTCAGTAATTTTTTCAGCTAGGTGTTCTGTTACTTGCTCTGATGTTACATTACCAGATATATTTATTCAAGTTCCACTGTCAGGAATGGAAGAGAATATCGTTCCCCTCCCAGACACGTATTCTTTTTTTTTTTTTTTTTTTTTTACATTCTTTTAATTTCATGATTTTCTCAAATCTAGTTTTTTCTAAAGAGAATGAGTTTAAGAAGGGATTTTCTTTGTCTTTTTACATGTTTCTGAGAAAAATGTTGCCTACGTGTTCAAAACTTTTACCTCTTGAGCAAGTAAAAATCATTCCACCAAAGAATTAGAGGTATAAATTCTAATACTTTTTGGGCTTTTTTTGTTGTTTTGGTTTTTTTCCCCCATACAGTGGTAAATAAGTAAGGTTAGTTTCCATTTTTAGAGAAAAAAAATCTCAGTAGTGTTCAGTGTTCACATTTTGCTTGTTCTTCTGTTGGTCATATGCTCTGCCTGAGCAGAGACAAAAAAAGAATACATAAGTTTCATAGTTATGCTACACTCTAATAATTAATTGTCTTTTTTATTCTCAAAATGTCTGCGATTTAAGAATATGCAACCACAGAAATGTCATTCAAGTAGGCAGATAAGCATAAGAAGGCAAAGAGACATGAGTACTTAACATCAGATATTTAATTACAGAAAATAACGGTGAAGTCAAAATTATTTTAAGGCAAATCTCAGAAAGCAGAAATAAATATAGTAGATGCTATTGAAGACATCAGTAAGAGAAAGCATGTTACACAAATGCTGTTAGTCTATAGTGTATACGCAGGTATCTATAGTATATGTGCAGGTATTTAACTGTCATCAGCAATTGCCAGGAAATGTTTTCTCAATCTCCATGAGTCAGTTGCTGACTCCACTATTGATGTAACACTGAGTGGCCTTATTAGCCACATGGGAAAGTAGGCCAGACCAGAAGTGCCCTCTTTGTCCCAGAATTTGTCATCTCTCCCCTTCCTGTTCTCCAGGCTTAGTTTCTTGGTAGCAGTTGCACCTGCAAGCAAGGTCTGTGACCCTGAATGACTGTGCAGCTGAAAACCCACGAGCACACATTGCTTCAAAGGGGACTGCGTATCCATTAGTCCTTCCCAAGGAGTCAACAGAAGGCCAACATCTGAAATGACCGTCACAAACATCATTACGCCATCTAGGGTGTAACCAGCATACCTCTGGCCAGGATGACAAACAAATTTTGGAACAAAAAGAAAGATGGAAACATATGGTTTGATGATGAAATCCTAACTGTGTGGAAGTCCAATTGTCAGAATCCAACTGACTTCAGAGGTGTGTATATGCGCACATATACACATGCATATTCGCTGTGCACCTGAAGCAATGTTTTGCATTCACCAGGAATGTTTCATAATTGAAGTATTTGCATAATTAAAGCTCTTTCTTGCAGAAATCTTTTCTATTACTGTGCAGTAAATCACAAAATGGGAAAAAACTGCAGAGTTGGCCCATATTCAAATGGTATAAACATTATTTGATACTTTGTAGAATCCATTTCGGGTAGCTTTTAAAGCTTGGTGTATTGAAAGTTTGCAAATATAAAAAAATTAATCAAACCGTGTTCCTACTTTAGGCATTGCTATATGTTAATATCTTTCAAGCTTTATTTTAATACCAACGCCTAATTAAGAGATCCACTAAAATATCATGATATTTATCGAATGGAAAAAAATCCAGTGCAAATATCTTTCTAATTATTACAGTACTTACAGATATAATGTAGATAAAAAAGTCAAACATAAAAATTAATAGGACTATAAAATAAACTGAGTCTTGTTGCATTGACTTTAAAATAGGAGGAAGTTATTTACAAAATTTGCAAACAACTGATGAGAACAGCATCTTTACTAAAGGCTGATTCAATTTTACTTTTGTAATATTCATTTAAGATTTTACCCCCTCAATTTTATCATTGGTCTGGGCACAACACTGGAGTCTGAAGTGCTTTGATTGTAACCCGAAATCTAACTGGGATTGAATGACTGATGCCTGGGCTTGTTATTATTCCATTTTTGTCAATAGCGTGTAGGGGAAGTAGATTCTTTGTCTGTTTAGATGTTTCTTGACTAGTAATATGGAAATAGTCATTGTTATCTGTTACAAAGGATGCTATAGAGATTTGGTAGCTAACACGTGCAAACTGCTGCTTGTAAATATTATGTGTTATTTATTTGATTTTTATGGTTATATAAATTACTTTATTTATAAAAAAGGAACTAGAAAATATTCCTAGGTGTTTTTAAAAATTAGGGCTTCTCATGTTCCAGAATCATGCTACGGTAGGTGTTGGTCAAAGCAGATGATTTGAAAACTGCGAGGTAGCACATGCAATAATGAATATGCTATGCATGATGCACTGTAAGCAATATTTTTCTAATCACATCTCCTCTTATGTTCATTTAAAATAATTTTTAAAGCAGAGAGCACAAGAGACCTCATAACTGAAGGAAATATCAGTGACTAGTAATTACAAATAAAAATAATAAATGTTTTTTCTTGGTTATATATCAAGATGTGAAACAATCATTCATTTGTATGGTTTTTGAAGAACAGTTTCTAAAGGGAACAGAACCAGTTTTGAGAAGAATTTGTTTCATCTTGTATCTGGAATATTTACAAACATTACTGTTCCAGTTTCTCCCCGGAGCTCACCATTTAGAGGTTGTCAACTCTGCAACTAATGCACATGAAGAGTAAATCACCTAGATTAGTCCAAATGATCTTCCCAAAATATTTTAAGTTTAGATATCTAGTATATAAAGTATGCGATAAAAGTTTTCTTAATTTTGGTTATATGTGGTGATTTTAATGGCAAAAGAAGTAGAACAAGCAGCTTGCCTGTGACTTATTAAAGCACTGAAAAGGGTTGGTAACTGATTTCATTCCGAAGTGTTACACCTACAAGCAAATTCAGACTGCAAAAAACATATAAAGAGGGAGGAAATAATTATTTCTGAAAAAAATTTACTTAGCTACAAAATTTCCACTAAGAGTGACAAAAAAAAAGATAATTCTAAGGAAGAATAAGAAAATATCACAGTCAGACTGTGGCTTTGGTAATCACGTGGGTTTCACAGACCTTTGAATTACCTGACTGACAACACTGAGATCCCCAAAATGAAGAGAAGGTTCGTGATCAAGTTGCTTCTGACATGAGAAGCAGAAGAAGGAGAGAGGAAGGACAGCTCTGACAAAAGAACCAGCAGAGGAAACTTGTTACTGCTGCTCTTCCTATCACTGTTGTGGCATGGGAATCATGGCTGTTTTGCTGATGAAGATCTTGTATACTACCAGGTGCAGTCTTAGAATCACCAGTATATTGCAAAATAATACAACTATCCATCAAACCTGCTGTCTCCAAATTTTGAAAACCTGTGAAGAAATAAAAACATTCATCTAAAATGGATCCTTTAGAAGTAATCAATGTTTGCAGGTGATGAAAAATTTATACACAGCTGTTGAGTCTAAATAAATTGTCAGCGTTCTGAATTTATTGCATGCTAAAAATTTCTACACTGTCTCTCTATTGAGCAGATAGATAGTTTGTGAAAATTAAGCAGGCAATTGAACATATTATTAGAATTATTTCTGTATATATATATTGTTCTTCAAAGGGATCTATGAGTAGTTATTTGTTATTAATTCTAGACACAGGTTTGAAAGATAATATTTCAATGTGTGTTAGATAGTAATATTTTGGCTTAGGGAAATATTTTTATTTTGACAGTGAAAATTCCATCAGCACATTTGAAATATATTCTGGAAACAGACTTCACAAAAATATAATATAGCTCACGACTGAGTGGATGACACTGCTAGGCTCTGTGTGGGACACGCCAGGCACTGCACGTGACCCCAGGAAGGTCCTTAACCAATGGACACTGTCCCTGGTATCTCTAGTGGAGGTGGTGTCATCCTGGGTGTGCTCACAGGGCCCAGACAGACTTCAGGGATTTCTTACTCTGCAAGTGTTAAAAGGAGTACATTTTACATTTTATGGAGGCAGCCCATGCAGCCTTGCTGTGCCTGTGGGTAAGTGACCCTGTAACTTTACTCAGGACTTCCAGTTTGTTGTAGTATATTTAAACATGATTCTGTGAGCTGGAATCAATCAATTAAATAACTAGAATCACCTTAGTTCATGTTATATTTCATACATATCACTAAAGAGTAAGTATAGTGAACCCTGTGAAAACACTTTGAAAAGAGGGATTAATGCTTTAGCCAAACATTGGGTAAATGTTCTCAGATCGAATTAAGGATCACATGGGAAAATTAGCTAATGAAAATGGCAATGTTAAGTAAGTACTCATTATTTTATTTAATTTTTCAAGACAGTGTCAGCCACTTGGTAGATAATCTTTACAAGTCTATGGAATGTGTATCTTGTGCTTGTGCATTATAAGGATAACAACAGTTCTGGTTCTTGTAATCATTTACTTAATGAATACAGTCATAGAGTAACAGGTCTCCTGCTAGTCTTAGAAATTATGTCTTCAGCAACTGAATAAAAAGTATTTCTTTTCCAAAAGATAATTTTTTCAGAAATTTCATAATTTGCATGCCTGCTCCACTCTTGACCACTAACATTACCATTAACCGGGAATGTTACATTGGGTCCTAGCCAAGATCCATTTAATTTTACTTTTCAACTTCTAGCGGAATCAGAAAAACCTTGTTGCTCAATTTCTGTTAATGAAAAGTTCAGATGTGTTTTTCTGCAAAATTATTATCTAGAGAAAAATCTTAGAAATAAAAGAAATAATGCCTCCAAATTAGCTTCCCTAAAATCTGAATAGTCTGTAGCCTTTATTCAGAGCCACAAACTAGTCTCTGAGATAGAAAAAAATAGTACTCTGCCAAAATTACAACTTCTTTACATCACCATACACTGTGATAACTCCTGTCAAGACCACAGTCTTACATGTGCTGGAACTGGTGGGTCATCTATAGAACTTATATAAATGCCATAGTTTAACTGTAGTGACATCTAATACCACGTACCACTTGCTTCCTGGTGAGAAGGAGAATTGAAGAAAAAAAAGTAAATCTCATGGGATATGATAAGAACAGTTTAATAACTGAAATAAAGTAAAATATTTTTAAAAATTGTATTAATTATACTAATAGCAATAATAACAATAAAAACAATAATGAAAATAACAGAGAAAAAGAAATACCACACGAGAAACATGTTATGCACAACACAGTTCCTCAACAGTCACTGATGAATAAGCAGCCTGTTCCTGAGCACCAACTGGGAGCTTCCATGGGCCAAGTCCCCCCAGTTTATATACTCTGAATGATATTCTATAGTATGGAATATCTCTTTGGCCAGTTTGAGCCACACTCCCTCCCAGCTTCTTGTGCACCTGCTCACTGGCAGAGGACAAGACACTGAGAAGTCCTTGATTTAGAGTAAAAACTACTTAGCAACAAAGAAAACAGCAGTGTGTTATCAATATTATTCTGTACCAGCGACTGGAAAGAAAACTCCCAGTCAAACCCAGGACAGTAAAGAACAGAGATTTCTGTGGCCTTAAAAACTACAGAGCATTTTAGAGATGGCAAGGAGACATTAAAAGTGTATCCAGAATCCGCAGGTTTCTTGTCAATACTTCTCCCATACAGGCAGTGGCACCCTGACTATGTTCACCCTATCAATCCTGTATACAGGGTCAGACACATTCAGTGCTGACTTGGATCCTCACAGAACAAAGCTGTTCTCTCTGTTGCTTTCTGAAGCTCAGTCAGTATCCACCAGCTGTGCTTCTAACGCTGACAGCTCAGGTCAATGCGTGTTGTTAGGTGAGATGGATGGAAATGTCTCTGCACTCAGACACTAAGGAACTTTGCAAAAAGTTTATAGAGCGATATGATCAGATCAGCAGGGAAAAACAGCTGTTGCTGAGGACATCAGGTTCCCCCCGCAAAAGTTGTGAAAATTTATACTTGAAGTGGATTCTGCTCTGGCCCTTCCCAGTGAATGTCCATTAGTTGCTGCAGTTCAGTACGTTCATTCCTGGAGGACATCTCTGACATTATTTTCATTTTTTATTAATCTACTGAAGCACAGTGGTCAGGGACACTTGGATAGCTCACCTCAAAAATGCAGTTCAGACCTGAAGTAAAACACTAACACTGATGCACCCATAGGACTGTTGATTCTCCTTCCCTAATATACAACATTTGTTCAAGAAGTGGAAGCTTATCCCTCCCAATGTTTCTTTAATTTCATTCCCTCATTGCTATTTTCATCTCCTGTTTTCTTCAGAGCTGTTTGACCGTGAGCATTTTGGACCTTTTATACAAAACTTCTCATCATGTCTGTATATTATGTAAGTTTCCTATCCCCTTTTTTCTCAAAAGCTACATCTGACTGTATAGTTATCATTCAACTGTCTGTGTTAAATCATCAGTTCTGAAGGTGGGGGCTGGAGGTGGTGTTTAACAAAGGATGGCATCTATTTAAAATATATTTGGGATTTTTTTACTAAGGAGACACTAACGGAATTAAACTTGGTTTTGTTAAGTCTGAGAACAGAGCATGTTCTTAATTTTAAATCAATAACGGCAGCTAAATCATATTTCATAAAGCTCTGCTGAAGAAATTCCATGAAAAATATAAGCTTCTTGATAGGAGCATGGCAAGTAACCTCTAGTAACAATCTGAACAGCAATATTGTTTCACTTTCTCCCTCTTCTGCTTCAGAAGCATTACTAGATTTATTTTTCTGCTCAGCAAATATATTCTTGAAGTAGCATACTAAGGAAAATAAAAAGCATTTCACAAACACTTAAACAATAATTTCTTTCATTTTATTTAATTGCTGTACAGTCAATGCTTAAATTTTACAACCCTCAGTCACAAAGGACTTTAAGGTCATGCTGCAGGCAAGACTCGTTCCAAAACAAAAGAAGAGGCAAAACACATACAGCATTTTCTATGCATGCTTTATGCATTACTTGAATTTCTTCCTGGAAGCCCTGGTCAAGTCTCAGTCATTCTGTACCTAGACATTTGTACTGGGTGGTAAAGGGACCCAGGTGCTATAATAGCAGCATCCCAGCCCTGCACTTCTGTACTGCTGCACACCCAAACTCATAGACTATAGCAGCTGGTATTCCTCACCCATCTCCAAAGACCTTGAGCTAGTCTCTGCAATATTTTGTTTAATTTTGGAGGTAGAGCTTTTACCTTCTAGGGCCTCTGTTCATAAGGACTACAGGTCTGTCCTTATAACGACATCACTCATGATTTTTCTCAGTCATCCATACAGTTTTGATGGGCCACACTCACTGACATAGCTATAATTAAATAGGATTTATAAAGGGAAATAAAGTCTCTCTAGATTTGCTACAAAGCATGTTTTATTAAAATAACTCTCCTGCCACTATTGGACTGAGTGGTTACGTATGTGTGCATGTTTATATCTTGATAGAATGCTTGTAAATCTTCAAATTGAAAACCAATAATTTCTAACATTCCTAAGTAAGCTTTCAGCTGATGACCTCTGAGGCTGATATTCATCAACTTTACCTATTTTTTTTAAACATATTAAGGGACTTTCAGTCTTTCTAACTGCTCATAGGAAACCTAAAAATTCTATTATTAGTAAAGTATTTCAACTACATAATCTATCACGCAGGTGGGTTTTTTCCCATAAAATTCAGCTGCTGAGATGAAAGGTTCGGTTTGTATGTGTGTCTTGATATACAGTAATGTAGATTGAAAACATGCATCTCTTCTTTTCTTATATGAAAGAAAATAAATTCATTGTATGCTTTAAAATATTGCCAGTTGGATGTGTCAGAGTAACGTTATCCCTAGAACTGAATAACAGACCAGGTTCTCACTGGCTAGCCACAAACATACAGGATGTCTGGAAACACTTGATGGAAGACGAGAGAAGAAGCCATTTTCCTGCCATAAGATGACTGTCCTCAGTATGTTAGTCTGGGGCAATATTACATATACCTTTAGGATGAAAAATATTCTTCATTGTATGGCCAGCACTTTTATCTTGTACCCCATGATGGTCTTACACCATCAACACGTGCACTTTTAAGCCTTTCCTCACCATGATCACAGGAAGGAAATTGCAGCACATTTAGACTATTGCAACATTTGTCTCAAAAATCACTTTGCCTTGAGCAGGGATCAAATTACAGGAGACCATTAATTATTAAAACTCTTAGCTTCATCCAGTGTACAGTTTTTCTGGCAATTGCCAGAAAACTGCTTTCATGGCAATAACACTAAGTCTATCAGGATGCTCACTGAAGGTTTTCTGCCAGTTCTTCAACAGAACATCCAGTTCATAACAACACATTACCAGCAAGAACACTGTGAGATGAATAAAGATGTTTATTCAGTCCCCAAAACTTGGCCTAACTATGCCCCAAGAACCTGCAAGGATCTAACAGAAATCTATAAAGAGACACACTGACTTGACAGTCTTGTCTGGCTGTGTCAGGTCACATTTATCAGCCATATTTCCAGAATTGTTATTTTGCTGTTTCCTTCAAGTGGTAGATGTTTACAGGGCACAATTGGCAAAGAGAAAAAGAAAGAGAACTGTAGAACTCTGGAGGACTTTGGAACCCAGTGTCCTGCTTCAGACTTGACAAATCCCAGCCCTGATGAACACCACAGCGTGCTGTGTCTTTTCAGGTTCTCAAAGAAAGAAAGAGATATTTGTGAAAAGCTAATTTTGGGAGGAAGGGAAAAGAGAGTTACGGAGACCGAGTACCTTTCCACCTGTGGCTTGATGCCAGATAATAACACTTTTGGGCAAGAAAACCAAGCACTTACATATACAATTATTTAGATGTGTTTAGTATGAGCAGTGATGGTGAAGGTTACATCTGCCTATTAATACAGCTTAGACAATAGACAGTCTTGTTCTTGTGCTCCTCAGACAAGCATTGTGTAGCTGTGTGCCCTATCCTTATAGGCCTAAACTAAAAGAACAGTTTTCTATCATATCAGGATGGGGATAGAAGTGTCAAAGAGAGTATAAAACAAGACCCAAAATTCTTAGTTCTTCGTGGGTTTATTGCTAATTTGTCTACATATAGCAAGTTTTCTAAACTAAGACACCAGTTACAGTGCAGCAGCTTTTCACAAAAAGAAAACATTAACAAGGCAGTAAACGATGAATAATCCAGTGACTGCTTTTTAGTGCAGCCCATGGATATATGACATTAGTAAAGATAGTAATAGCCTTTTAAAAAGAATGGTCTGGGTTTAGTGTCTAATCTGGTAAGGGCATCTGCCCGTAGCAAGAGTATGGCTATAGAGAAGAGTCACTCAGCTTGCACTGAATAGGAATGTACCCCATCAGCACAAGCTAAAAGGAAGCTGTGTGCCCCACCCTCCTAAGCACCCTCGAATATCCCAGCCACTGTTTTTTCTGCCAGATGGGTTGATGACAAGTAGCAATCAGAAACACTTTGGTCTAGTGCTATTACAATCATTACTGGAGAAATTTGGAAAAAAGGCATCAGTATTCATTCATTGCATTAAAATATTCTGTCTTCTATGATCTGAGTCATAACAAGCTGAGACATATTTACTACTTACACAATTTTTAAACATTATAAAGAAAGTACTTGCTCAGAATATTACTATCCCAATCAAGACAGTTGGTATTTTTATCTTTAATATGAATTAACTCCAACATTTGCACTGCAACAATGCAAATGACTGCAGTACCTCTTACATTAATATTGCTCAACCAGAAAATTACTTTAAGTTACAGTAGCTGGCAATTATATATCTCATATCTATGACTTTCCAGCAAATGCAGCTCAGAGTGCAAAGGCACATTTTACTACTATAAGAGTGAAACTTGCTTAGTCCTAGGGTTTATTTGTTTGTTTAAAATAGATGAGATTCTACATACCTCCTAATGAATTACACCACAAGAGCTGTCAGTGGGCCATCTGAATTCTGTTTTCCCATCCTACATCAACATCCTTCTGGATTAGATTTCTTATTGCCTTCCCTCAATCCCTCCAACCCACAGCAGTTTCCCCTCTGATGATAGGGCTAAAAATAGTTCCCTCCAGAGCCTAGCTCAGTAACTGTAATATCCAAACACACAGAGAAGGCAGATGTGCTAGTTTGTAGCTGAATGTTCTCTTTCACCACTTCCAGCCAAGAAATAAGGCCTCAGTGCTGGGCTCAGAATAAGGACTCAAATCTGAAAAACTAGTGCTGGATGTGAATGGTAAGCTGCTTTTGAATAGTAGGAACAAATTCAATTACAAACAGGCAACTCTAGCACAATAAATTCACTTCTGTGCAGGGACAAGTAAAACCTTCAAATTAAATAGATTAGAGGATGTGTGAGCTCACTGAATAATTACTCCAACTAATAATATTACCAATACAGAGTTACTCAAAATCTGTGGGCAATTTTCCATATTTTAAATACATACTTCTAAATAATTTTAAAAAATTTCTTTATTCAAAATTGCCAGCCATAGTGAGAGAAAAGAGACAGGAGTCTGTTACTCTGTGAGTGATCCTATTGGAAACTGAAATTGGGCTGCTCAGTAAGAGGTTTAGAAGTACGTGAAGCCAACTGTATATGGCTTTTCTTCTCTCTATTTCTTCTACTAATCAATAAAAGCTCTTTAAAGTGAAAAAGTTCTTCCCAATAATGCAAAGTAAATTATTTTATTTCTACGTTTTACACTCTGCAATGCTTTGCAGTTAGACTCTGTGCCAGGATTCTACTTCACTGGATCATTACTTGTATAACACAATTAGGTACAGACAGAGCATCCCAAATGAAAGCACAGTCAAGCATCCTCCCACATACAGACGTGCTAGAGTTCTTGGGGCAAAATACACAGAGGTTAATGCAAACCCATTGACTCTACTTTGGACATTCTCCTCAGACTTTGCTGACATCACTGGTTTTTTGCTGAAGACCCAGCCTCAGCATCCAGCAAATCCAAACAACAACACTGCATTTGTATTCAGTGATATTTTAAAGCATGTGTATGAAAATTGTGTTTATGTCACTTACATGACATGTATTGTCATTCAAAATGGTCCCAGGAAGAATGGCAGGACATTGTCCAACAGATTCAAAATGCAGAATGACTCAACTTGGCAGTATGAATAATATCTCAACTCAATTAAACTCATTCTTATATAAATGTTTTAGTATGGACAGCAAAGGAAGCCAGACCACACAGAATCAAGGTTCTATATGGAGGTACAACAGAGACAAGGATGGCACTGAACTCCCTAGATTTGTCTATACAAGTAAATTAAATTGTGTTTGTGAATTTGACCTCCTGTGGTAGCAAAGTGTTAGTATATTCCCTGGCACAGATTTGGCACATTCCAGCTATAACAATCCCCTCAAATTCTCTGATTTTATTTAGCAGCTGTAACTAGCCAGTGACAATTCCCCATCAACTATTTGCCTGCCTTCTTCTGGAGGTGGAGCATCTTTATTAACACTTGACCCTCATACCTAGAATCTTACCAAGTATGTTTAATTTACTCCCACAGCCAGAGTTTGAGATCATTACTTTATTTTAAATAAAACTTTTCTGTATCTTGAATTAGGATACAAAGATAGTTGGGAGTACAATATGATTTGGGATTCCAGAGTACTTTGCTGCCTCAAAGAGAGCATATGTCCCCGAGACTGATCAAGCTATTGTGGGAGTTAAGAAAAAGTTGTTTGGTAGCAAAGGACTGGGGCAGGAGAACTGCTTTTGAATCCCTATGCACAGGATGAATCCCGTGATCACACCTCCAGGGCTACCTGCTGATTATTTTTTGGCTGTTGTTTTGGCAGTATTTTTTTCATGGTTTCCGCTTTCCCCGGAAACACAGACAGAGTCTGGACATGCTGCTAAAAGGATAGGCTAGCCCTGTTAGCTGTGCTCCAGACTTGACAACTTCAACCTTCGTCCTCTGCCCTTCTCCAGTATTTTTGTTCAGGCTTTACTACAAACTATGCCTTGTACTCACAGCAACCCAAAGATCCATGCCTTCCCTTTCCTCTCATCTCCCTTTCTCCATCCAATTTGCCACTATCATTGCAGAAATCATATGCTTACACTCACAGAAGAACGAGTCACTTTTTTCCTAACCAGAATTGCTTGAATAAAATTGGAAAAAAAAGTCAGTAAAATATGAGTTGTAGTAGTTTGCAGCTTACATCTGTGCCTGATACTTAATCAAATAGTCATTGATTGTATGTGGGATTTCTGACAATACTTCAAAAGCTGAAAAACTGGGACTGATTTTTAGCCTGAAGTGGTACAAAAACACCCTCCAGATGTTTGTTCTCAGGATGCAACGATTATCTTTTGGTCCTCAATAGATTATTGCTTTTACACTGAAAGAGGGTGGGATAAGTCAACAAGCCAAACATTGCTGTAATTAACCTAGAAGGAAATGGCATCCCTGGAGTACGGGAAAACATCAGTTTCTCCTACATCTATTATTTCTAATATACAGACCATAAGGCTTCTTTGTATCACACTAAGTTTTATTGATCTGTGCTGAACACAGAAAAAACTGAAAATAATTTTCTAGCATTGTTGCTCTATAAAGTTATTCAGATGATATAAAAAAAAATTTAAACTGCCTTGTAGACAAAGAGAAGGTGGGGAATAATATATCCTCCTGCTCCCTATTATATAACCAATTCCCATTCTTAAGTGCACAAATAAAATAAGAGTAAATTGAAATAAATCAAATAAATTACATTGCATAGTTTCAAGCTCTACATTATATCTTGGATGTAATGATATACATTATCATTAATGGCTTTCACTTTACAGTGCTGAAAGTCAGATTTGTTATTGTCATCTTCATTCCTTGACCTTTACTATCTGCATTGCTCACATGAAAGTATTAGTCTGCTGTCACACTTCAAGAAACCATGTAATAAGGTCAACTATGCATCACTCTAAGTCATCGAAAGCTATTTTAACATATTTTCTTTGTGACAAATGTGTAAGATCACTGCAATTATCTACAATGGTAGTTAGACTTTATGCTATAGACAATTCAGATTTCAATTACATTAGAAAATACTAGTGCCAGAGGACTGGTGTAACATTTTATCACCAAGAATCCTATATCCATTTAACTGAGATGCAACAATAGACAATTGCAATTTCTGAAATGAATGCTTATATTCTGAAGAAATGTATAAGTAAAAAAAATATTGTTATCTACCATTCAATTAAAATAGCTTATCTGCTTTTCATTTTTGATATTCATTAGGATTTGCAGTGTTTGGGGGACTGATGAAGGTTAGTTTTCATATTAGAGTTCAGAATTGAGAAAATAGTTTTACTGCTGAACATTTAAATTCCTACAGAGATTTGTAAGATACTGCAGTATATCAAAGAAATCTGCATTAAGACTATGCAGCTTCTTTTATTAAGGAGGATGGCAGGAAAAAATGCTCTATTCAGCAGCCATTGCCATAAAATGATATAAATGCAACTGCATTACCAAGGGACCTCATTTTGACAATTGAAGAGGGCAACTACATTTTCTGCTTACAATATATAAAAGATCCTAAGCACTTACTTGAGTCTCCTTACTTTTTTGAGCTCTTATTATTATTCCTTATACTGAGGATGGAGGAGGCTTTTATTCTGTGGCTTTCCTGAGATTTGCCATATCTTCTTAGACAGCAGTGAAAAGGAAAAAGGAAGGCACGTTTGCAATGGCAGTGGTTCAGTGGAAAAGCCTCCATAGGGACCATCAAGCAACTGGACATTTATTTAACCAGAAGAGGTTGCTAGCTGATATTTCTGCTTTGCAAATCAGAATGCACAGTGATGTCAACTCTTGCTACTACTCCTAAACAAAACGGTCAGGCTGAACCAGCACTTCACCAAATTAGAACCACAAGATTAATTACTCCATCTTTTATTACTCAATCACTGACCCAGACAGCTCCTATTTCTACCTCTGCATTTCAAAGTGATGAGCACATTCTGGGTGCCATTGGATCACAAATTATCATCAGCAACACAGCCAAAGGTCAGAAAGCATTTGGTTGAAAGAACAACTTATGGAAAAAATTACTCCTTAAAACAGGTTGCATGGAGGCTTTTTTTCCCCATCTCTAATCTTGAAGGTCAAATATTGATTCACTGTGAAAGGATTGCCTAGTTATTTATGTTTTATAGCAGCTGAAGCTATAAATTGCTAGAAATTATATTCTGATATTATCTATGCATGTACACATCACAGAGTCAGAAAAAGCGGAGAATTCCTCTCTTATGCAGCTATAGCGAAAAGGGAAACTCAAACAGCTTGTTCAGTTCCTACATACGTGTTACCAGAAAAATGTTTTTCAAAGAAGAGAATTTTCAGGAAAATGGCAACATGATTAAGTGCTGATTTACTAAGAAAGATTTTAAAACTTTAGACTGGCTCAGAAACAGAGATATAAAGGCAGCCTGAATATACTGGGTGGAATACATATTATTTAGGGGTTTTAGGGTAAAACTAACAGAGGCAATATGTAGAATTAATATCAGGAAAGGAAACAGGGGAAGATCAACACAGTGTTGGGTTGTGTGGGCATTTTAGGAACTGAATCACTGGCATTTTTATGCTGCTCCCCATAACAGATCAGTGTGTTGAGCCCTTAGAAGCATCTGCAAAGAGCATGATACGTTCTGCCATGGAAAGCAGCCAGTTCAATGACAGGGAACAGTAACTGCTTTTCTACCTCTGATTTTTTGCCTGTTAACTTCCTTTCCAGTCCTGCTGTGGAAAGAACTCTTCGTAATAAAAGGCATTCTGTATGAAACATAAATTCCTATAAAATTACTTATAGGTTTTGTAGGAGAACAGAAAAGGCAGTTATTTTCTTCCCTGGAAATAATTAATCAAGTTTTCTGTAGTGAAAAGTTTTGAAAGCACATAAAGCATACATTTTTACAGAAAATGTACATTTTCTCAGAAGAAATGGGAAGCTTACAAGTTTATGAATGTTTATGCTGTTCCCATTATTTACTTTTGCTTTCATAATGATGCCTTATTTTAGGACAGGAAACTACTTCTGTTTCTGTTTTGTGCATTACTTGTGCATAACAGCTGATCTGCTAAATGAGAAAGAAACTGTTTTAAAAAGTATACTAACTTTTCATTCTCCTTCCTATTGACCTACTGCTTTCATTTTTCCACGCAGTTAGTTCACGGAAGGTTTCTTGCAGACAGCTTCTTAATTTTGAAACTCTATTTTTCCAGCAAACATCTCTCTCTCACCCATATGCTCAGTACCTAGTGAATTAGGAAGCTAGCATGTAGTAGGACAAATCTTTCATGAGGACCTTGAGCAATTCTTGTGCACCTGCCATTCCAAAATCACAGAGAATGATACAGTTTGTATCATGGTACAGTACATGATACGGGGCTGATAAGGGGTAACTAGGCAGATGCAGACACCTGTGCCAGGTGTTTATTTGCATGCCCAGCCTGTGTTTCACAAAAAAAAAAAAAGCTGTGGGATGCCTGATGAGCTGTTATTTTTCAACCCACAAAAAACAATGAGGTCAGGAAACTATATAGAATTAGCATTATTTATTCACGTCTAGAGTCCCAGGTAAAAGCCAGGCTCCATTTCATCAACTGCTATGTACATACAGTGGTAAAATAACATCTGTACTGAGGAGTCTACAAAAAGGGCATACTAAAAATAGCTAGAGAAGAAGAGCCATATGCAAGAGTAACTTGCCATTATCTAAAGAGCAAAGCCAAGAAGACCATGAGGCAGGTCAGTACTGTGATTAGTAGTTCATCATCTAAAATATAAATAACTCACTGCCACTATAAACTTCTTATCTTTTCTTAATATGCCATAATTCACCTAATAAAAATACCTAGAAATGAGAATTATTTGCAATTATTTGCAATTATGTGCATAGTCCTGGCATTATACTTCACAAAAGACCATGATTATACAAGGCCTACATGTCAAAATTTATATTATTTAGTTTTAAACATAAACATCCACCTTCATATATTCTAACTCTAGATTACAGTAAGTTTTTATCAGAGGGAAAAAATCTGTCTACAAAAATCTGCTCCCAAATAATCCAAATGGGTATTTTGCATAGTTAACACTGTACAAATTTGATGTGCATAAATAATCCAACTTCAGATTACTTTACCCTATAAGACATCAAAACTCATTCTATATTTTGCTGGGGGATACAACCAAAATTCTGCATGTGGCAGCCTGGTTCATCTCTATCAGACATATTGATTTAGTCAAAAAGCAAGGGATAGCATTTCATGTGTTTCAGCTAGCACAATTCAACTGGAGTAAATACAATATACAGTTTTGAGCTGACAACACTGGTCTCAGTCCAGCAGAGGATATGTGCACTCTTCCAGACCATTTAAATACCAAGAGGCTGGATTTTGTCATCCCACAGCATGTCAATGTCCTGAGGGAAACGTCTATTACAGTCCAGTTCCATGATCTGTTTAAGTCGACAGGATACAGTGCTGTAACTGAAAAGGGTCACCCTACCCTTTTCTTACCACCAGCCTGCTCCGTTTCATGACACCATGTATCCCCTAGGGCTGCAGTAAGCATTTGTCCAGATGCCCTCAAAACTAGCCAGGAGCTGGTGTCAGTTCAAAGAAACCCCATCATAATGAAAATTAGTTGGGTCCCATGGACTAAAAGGAGAAACTACAAGACATGAGGAATGGGTGGACTACATGAGATTAGGAATGGGTGCAACTATCCCTTTTGGAGGATGTTTTTCTAACAAGACCTGAAGTAGTTCATCATAGTTTAGAAATATTTACATTCTTGGTTTATTTGGAAAATTTCCTGAAAATGTGGTTTGTTTGGCATTTTTTTAAGATATTTTTTACTTTGTCTATAAATCTACTATCTCAGGTTATTTGTTCCTCAAAATACTTTTTCTATCCCGTCTCATGAATCCCTTCATAACTCTGCTCAGAATTTATTGGCCAAAATTAATCTAAGCCACCTGCCTTATGTTAAGGTGCTTGTCCACCAGCCAAATGGGAAGTGTAGTCTCCAACTGTAGGACTTCATGACTGCATTTTTTCAGAATGTCTTATATTAAAAGCCTCAAGTTACCCATTGGTCAGAGCCTTCTCCATGATGACTGGACTAAAGCTTAGAATAGCAATTTATAATTCATTGTAAAAACCTGTTGTCCTTTCATCATGAATTGACATCGGCTGTCTGTCAGGTACACAAAACCACTGTCTCAGTCCCCTTCCTCAGCAGGACACGGAGAGAAAATAAGATGAAAAACTAATGGGCAGAAAGAAAGGCAGCCAAATAAAGAATATCAAAGACTATATGAAAGAGAAGAAAAGCAGAGATTTATTCTCTAGTTTCCATCAGCAGCTGATGTCCAGTCCCTTCCTGGGGAGCAGGGCCTCAGTACACACAGTGGTTGCCTCAGATGACAAATGCCTCAACGAAAAACACACCACCCTCTACTCCTTCTCTTTTCTTTTGGATTTTATTGCTGAGTATGATGCATAGGATATGGAATACCCCTTAGGTCATTTTGGGTCAGCTGTCCCAGCTATGTCCTTCCCAACCTCTTGTCCATCCTCAGCCTACTGGCCTTCGGAGTATGATTGGAGTAGGGTTGGAGTAGGGTTGGGCAGCAGTAGCCAAAACATTGTGGTGTTATCAACACTCTTCTGCTTACAACCACAAAGCATAGCATAGTGAGGGCTACAATGAGAAGAGACAGGTAAGTCCATCCCAGCACACCTTTGCTGCTGTACACATTTGAAATCCAATTCTGATTTTATCAAATGTGGGGCTCTTCAATCTGGTGAAATTGCTTAATTCTACAGACAGATTGCAAAATACATATTTTAACTATGGGCAAGGAAAGCTGCTGGGCTTTGTTTCCTGATTTGATAGGTAATTGTTCTCCAATTGGCTTGACATGCCAGTACCTCCAAAACTTTCATATAAACTTTCCAAAAATAGTGAGGCAATTCTGAATTCTACTTTCCCCTAACTTCCATCAGTGATCAAATGATCATTTGAAGGGATCTCAAAAGCTGAGTATAGGTGGGAACAAATATTGGGGAACAAAATGGGAACAAATGAAAACAAAACATTAATTTTGAAGCTTTAATGTGTATATGGAATTTTTTTAATGTTTGTTTTCTAATTTCTAATGGTCAGTATCACAAGAAGTGTTGATACAATTATCAAGCAGACATTTCTGTGTAAAGCACCACAAACTTAAGAATGCTTCAGTAGTAAGGCTAAAGGATCAAAGTTAAAAATCTTTCCTTTAGTTGTGATGACAATTTTGATAATTGAGCAATTTCAAAGGTATGTAACTTCAGCTATTGCAATTGCTTCCTTTGTAATTGGGGACTTTTCAAAGAGCTTGGGCTCTCTCTGCAGATCCTTTCAACTGACCACTGTGTCAGCACCATAACAAGATGAGTGGGAAACTGGTCTCCTGAGGGTAGAGTCATCCCATATTGGTTAATCCAGTCTACTGCTACTATAAACTAGTCAATTCTGCACAACAGAAAGTCCTGTATTTTCTCAGCTGTGGTTTTTTACAGTAAATCAGCTGCAAGCAGATCAGCTTTTTGAAAAAATAATATATTTTCTAATACTCTTAGAAAGTATGACTACTCTGGAAATATATTGTTTTTTTAACAAATCTGCATTCACTGTCAAAGCATTGATAGTTTTTAAATGGTCTTCCAGACTGCAATTACAAAAAACAGCGCTATCTTGCCACTGCTATTAGGGATATTTTAAAAAATTAATAAATTTTAAAAAGAACAGCAAGAGTGCCTTCATAGTAAACCTAATCTATGTAACATGGACTTTTGATTATCCCTGTTAGGTAAATGCTGTCATATTCCTGTACTCCTCAGTCAGGGCAAAATTCCCATTATCTTCAATGAGGAATTCAAGACTGGGGTGCTAAGAGCAGATGACAGCTGAACAGTGCCTTCACTGTCTCATCTGTACAATCTTGTATTTACCAATTGATTCTCCCATGACAGTTTATCATTTACAATATCTTTTTTTTTTTTCCAGAATGTTATTGCATTTCCAGAGGAGAAAATAACCTTTGGAGGGGAAACATACTATAATTCTTCTGGATTTAGAAAAAAAAACAGTAAAGAAATTGTCTGAGTTATGCAACACTAGCTACAAAGAAGTTATTTTATCAGTACTTGCAATAAATGGCTACTCAAAAGGGCATAGTCTGGAATGTTTTCTTGCAATTCTAGTTGAGCTGGTAGAATAATGTTTGGCAGAACCCAGCTGTCTTCATAACAAAACATCTCTGCACAAATATTGCTCATTACAAATTAGAAACAGAAGTGGAAAAAGCTACAAATATAAAGAAACTAGACAAACAAAATTCTATTTGTCTTTGAACAAATTACTACAGAAGAAAAATTACTTTCTAAGCTTTTATAAAAATTAATTTTAAATGCATGGTCATCACAAATTAATATACCAAAATAAAATTATGTGGTTTAATCTAGTAGAAGAAAATGCAACACAGTTACAGGAATAATAAAAACAAATGTTATACTACAATCTTGAAAATATTAAAAATGCTTATTATATTATGATGTCATATAAATATAAATAAGAAAAAAATGTGAGAACAACAGTTTTCTGTGGAAACATATTTCTCTTTGGTTCCCGAAATAATTGCTAAATTCATCTTTACTAAGTACTTTTTTGTATTAAAAAAAAATAAATCGTGACAGAGTTCAGTTTGTCACTGTTTGCTTGTATGGCTATATAATTAATAAAAGTGTATATATTAGGTTCCTGTGGTGTTTTTTTCTTGTTGAAGACGAGATATTTTTCAAAACATATTGCTACATAGAGTGAGTTTAAGATTCAAAAAAATCCAATTTTGATAATTCATCTGATTTTGTGCAATTTGGCTCAGTATTTGTTGCTTGCAAGAATTTTGAAAAATTATAGGAGTAAGAAACTTTCTTCTAAATGTGTCACAGATTTTAGCACAAATCATGAGTTATTTTAGTAATTTCCCATTACCTCTTAATCTCCCCCTTTAAAAGCATACAGTGATCAATTAAGAAGCAAAGTAGTAAAAATTCCTCTCTTTCACATCACGTCTTCCATATCCCATCCTGGAGACCAAAACCTTGTTTTCTTCAGTGCTGTTGGTCAGATCCAAACCAGAGGACACACTTCACAGTTCTGCCGCAAATATGGAGAATCTCTGCAGCACTATCCATCACCTTCCTCTGCTGCCTACAAGGCCTTAGAAACTGAGCCCACTGAAGCTTATTGCAAGCTTTCTACTAATGCTGAAGGTAAACAGGCCAAAATTTTAGTTTCCTTTCATTATGTATTTCTCAAGCTATGGTCTTTCCATCCCCCTCTGGAAATACCACTTGATTCACTGACTACTGTCCATTTGAATCCTCTTTCCCTATCAGTGCAACCTCCTGGTTGTTCTGAAGGATGAACTTACTCCATTTTTGTTGCCAAATTCACAAACAGCTTCAGAGTGAGACCCTTGATTTGTCAGATTTCTGTACTATGGTTGATTCTCCTGCTCCAGGTCTGGCAGCAGAGCCAACGTCTCCAGCCCAGCTGCTGTGTACTTACAAGGGAAGCCACTAATTTAATAACTGAAAAATTGCTGATAATGCTCCACTTTTTGCAGCCTTACTCAGTCACACAAGCACCATAAAGAGGAGAAAAACCAAGGCAGGGGTATGAGAATCCAAGTCTCTACAGCAGTACAAGCCACTTTATCAGGAAGGTCTACTGCAATGCCACATGCAATTACTGTAAAAATGAGAAGCACACCTGCTAACAAGGATTGACTAGACATTTAATGTGAGGGAAAGCTTCCAACTCTTTTTCCATGCCAGATGGGATCAAAATCACTGAACGATAGAAAAGTTAACTACCTTATGTAGGAGATGACAGTTCTGAACAGGAAATAACAGAGAAATACATTTCTGTGACATATACAGGCATCACATATAAGACTTTGAACATGACCAAAAATTATGCCTTACTTTCTGGACTTTTACCAACCATAATTTTTTTGTTAAATTGGAAATACTATCTAGGGAAAGTACCTTAACTGACTGATGTAATCAATAATATGGTCTTTAAGCAAACAGGCCAGTCACATCTCCTGTGTCATGCATGAGCCGTAAGCAGTCCCTGACGCACTGAAGGATTCCCACCTCAGGAGCATGGTGACAGGTTTCCACACATGCCTCACATTCTCTCTCGTGAGCTCTCCCCCAAGGCAGAGAGGAAGCATGCTGGAGTTGCCTGCCTTCTCTGCTTTCAGCAGTGCCACAGACCAGTAATAATACAGACTCATACACAAGTTTTGGCTCTGTGACATCTCAGATGTTTCCCACCCCTAACAATAGTCCAAATCTGAAAGTAACATAATGACACCTTTCCCCACATGTCCATTCAGTGATATGCCTCTTTGACTTGCACTAGGTAATTCACAGCACTTGCACTAAGATATACAGCCCATATATGGGTTTTACTCTAATGCCTTCTCAGCTTTCAGATTGGTAACTGTTACAGTAAACCAGTTGCTTATCTAAAAACTCTACATTAGAGGCTCGCAGGAGGGAAAGACACTGTTAGCTGTAGCCCGGCCTTGTAAAACGAGAATTAACCCATCTTCAGACGAAATTATTTTTAGAATTTATTCCAGACATGTTTAGTCTGCTTCAAATATGTTTGCACTCTCTCTGCCTTCAAAAAATATGATGTAAATATTTATTGCATATTCCTGATTGTAAGGTTTTTCTCTGACTGGAAGTGTGACATTTTAAATCATATCTTTACATCTTCTCATATTTAGGGAAGGGAATTAGTATCATTTCTTGACATATTTATCTCTTTCAGACTGAACTAGTTAGAGGTGCACTTATAAATCACAGAAATATTCCATTAACATAACTTATTACAATAATCACGTATGATATTACTCATATAAATCAAAAAAGAAATCAACATTGACAGTTTCCATTTCTAAGAATACTATTTCTTTATTAATTATCTTCATATAGTCATCAACTCTTTGATGAAAGTCCATGCATATTTTTGCAATTATTGGTAATGTACAGATCATGTTAATAACAAATAATCAGCAAAAAATATCTTCCTGGATTGGCTTACAGTACAGGGACTGGTTACATCGTAGCCATCTCACTCTTCAAGTCCTGTTGCTGCTAGAGAAACTTTACATTTTCTTTGCAAAGATGACATTTAAAAGATGTATATCTACCCTCTGCAATGTGTACACACACATAGGCATAGAGACTGGCCTGTAGACATGCAGTGCTATCAAAATGGAATCAAAAGTTCTTTGTATTATTGTAAGGAAACATAACCAAACTGATCAGAAATGTTCCTATGCAAAAATTTTCTCTCCTTGGAAGATGCCAGTTCAGTGAAATCAAAATATTCCTCAGACTTCTTGCACAGTTTCTGCTCACCCACCTGCCTTCTTAGTAGTAACTTGAAAGATCCTCAAAAGGCAAAATTCAGCTGCCAAAGCAGAGTAACTTGAAAAGCTGGAAGCCCTCAACAATCTGGGCTCTGTTCCCAAGGTTTTTGTATGAGGTCCTCAGAAATTTATCTTTTATAAAGTGAGGAGTCCAGTCTTCATAAGTTCCCAAGGATTCCATATCTTTGGGAACTAGATGCTTTCTTGCCAAGGCAAAGATGTTGGGAACTTCACAACTGTTCCACAAAAAAAAAAAAAAAAATATTTTCCACTGAGAACTGATAAACTTTATTTATTGCTCTTACCTTGCTCTTATTGCTACTGCCTTTCACCTTTTAAATAGCATGCAGAGTTGCAGTGACTGTCCTTTTTAGTTTATCATAAGAACCATCCAAAATTTTTTGAGATACACACATACTGGTGGACTTTGGATCTAACCGGTAACCTGTTAATATTGTTGTTCTGTGTTGGTCAACCATGACACATATGGAATATTTTAGGACTATTAATTGATAAAGAAATAATATGCAGAGCATTGACATGATATCACTGTGGGATGTGCATGAAAATACCATGACCTAGTGGATATGAGACTAAAGTAGTATCAGTAGACTCGTGCTTCCTTCTCAGATCTCCAACGAATACTCTGGGTGATCCTCAGCAAACCACTTCACTTCTTAGTGCCCTGTTTTTCTACCACCACCTTTTTTCTGTCTTTTATATCAAGAGAAATACTGTCTCCTACTCCGTGCGCATGATGTGAATGGCACAGGGGTTTCTGGGGCTCTGTCCGTAAAAGGTGAAAAATGGAAGTTCCCTTGTTCCTTTTCAGAAGTTTGCTGTATTATTCACAAGTGAGAATTTTATACCTCCCAGCTGACTTTGCAATAGTTAAATCTTTGCATAAGAACACCTGTAGCCTCTAGAATAGCACTAGTACTGTAATATCTGTGACCAGTGCAGTGTTAAAAAAAATAAGTAGGATAATTCAGATTTCTTAAAAGGGATCAGAAAGATAACTTTAGTGGTAGAAGTCTTCTGTATGAAATCTTTATACTAGCTAAAGCCCAGTCAGCTCCAACAGACACTACCCCACAAACATTTCCCAGTCCTGACCTCGGTGGAGCCAGGGTAATTATCTCCACATTGGCTTCCTTCGTGTGCTCTGCTGCCACTGCCAACAAGGGGAGCAGTTACTGCAAGATGTTATGGTGGTTTCTGCAGAGCAGACACTTGTCTGCTAGAAACAAGCAGTACACTATTGACACGGAGGGAAATGCCAAATTGCCCCAAATTGCCGTACACAGCCACACCCTGTGAAAGCAAGGGTTCATAATCAGAGGCTCTTAGATACAGCAGTGCTTGCTGCATGAAGTACATTCTGTATTTAGTTCCTCCGTGCTCAATAATGGCTTACTATGGATCAAATATTTATCTTTCTTCATAAGAATTAAACATTAAGAAATCACTGCTTCTGCTGCTGCTACTAAAAAAAAAAAAAATTTAATGTAACGTAAAAGTAGTATTTTTCACAAGCATATGTAATTGCTGGTTAGAGAGCAGCTTCTGATTAGTATTCCACTCCTGCTTTAGCTTTTCACCCAAGTTTTTGGGAGTGTCATTAACCTACTACATAATTTGCTTCTTTGTTCATTCAGCTCAATCATTCAGTTTACTGTCTTGTGGAATTTAGTCATTTTAGGATAACATTTTCCTGAGAAATATAATTTATAAAAAAAAAAAAAATAAGGCAACTGACAAGGCATGTGAAAATCTAGAAACGCACCATTAGAAAATAAAAGAGAAGCCTTATTCCTATTGTCAACTAATCAATTCTACAGAATAATCCACTATTCTTATTACATTCCCAAATGGAGTAGGAACAGAGACATAAATGAAACAATGAAACAGTGAAACAATGGCAGAAATACATTCTTCCAAAGACATGACTATAGATGGAGAACAATGTAACTGAGTTGATTCATTTATGAGTTTAGCTCTGACTTTCTGATTTCACTGGAAATTAATACTTAAATTTTGGAAGTACCATTTCCTTATCTTTTATTTTTGCGCCTCTGTTTAAAGGAGAAGACTGTGGAGGAGAAAACTATGCACTCACACTTCTCTTTTTCCACAGTGAATTTGTAATGTAAATATGAGCATAATCACTCCCATGTATTCAGAATCATTGAACCACAGAAGTGCTGAGGTTGAACGAGTCCTTTGGAGGTCATCATGCCCAACTCCAATGCTCAAGCAGGGACACCTAGAGCCAGTTGCCCAGGACCACATCCAGACAGCTTTCGAACGTCTCCAAGGATGGAGACTCCACAGACTCTCTGGGTAACTTATCAAAGTGCTCAGCCACTCTCATGGTAAAAAGTGTTTCCTGATGTTCAGACAGAGCCTCCTGTGGGACTAGCAGCCCATGGGACCAGTTCAAGTACATGCAAACTTAGCCTTTGAGCCCAAGCTACAGTCAAAGTACAACCAATTATGTGCATGAAAAGTATTCTAGTCCTAAGAGTCCTGACTCTTTATTCCCCCATGAAGCATATTTAAGTCAATGTTCCTTATTTAATATAAATTCACTAAAGGGTGTGAAAATTCTTTGGCCATCATCCTTCACAGCAACATCTGATACGACATGCACTTCCTCCTCACACAGCTGTTCTGATCTCCTCCTTCCCTCATCTCTCAGTTCTCTTTACATCAGAACTGAATTTGCTCTTTTGTTTCACTTTGTTAGGCACCAAAATTTGCATGAGAAGGTTTTCTAATAACAGTGTACCATTGTTAGACATAGAAGAATACAAAATTTAGCCTGATCATACCACAGAGGGAATTAAACAGTCAGATTTGGCTTAATGATTTCAAGGAACTGTTTACAAACCCACTGACAGCAAATATCTTTCCACTAAAATCAGTAGACTTTGAATTAGGCATTGGGTGTTTAAGATTATTCATGCCACTTTACTGTGGCCTTTAAGTTATTTAAATAGATTGAGAAGCTCTTAAGAACTTGATAGTCTTTAGCTTTGTTGATTCCTAGATAAATACTGTACACACTAGGAGATAGCTTGATCCCTTCCCATGCTAGATTAATCTGAATACTGGTCTCCTCTGAGTTGGACCAGGTGTTTCATGTGAAGCGCATTCTTATCAGCGTGCACTGTCAAACTTGATTGCAGTCTTCCATTTAAATAGAGTTCATGTTACAGCCTTCCCATAATAAAGAAAGTTGCACCTACGAATAGGCATTCATTTTTATAGTATCTGTATACAGTTTCAGACTGCTGAGATGGTGCTGCCTGCCAGCATTCCTGCTGCAGACACTGAGTCAGCACAAAGTCCAGTAGAATCAGCAGTTGATGGCATCTGTAGGTACATATGAAACAGCGTGGGAGAGAAACATTGTGTTTGGGGGGTTTGTTTGTTGGTTTTTTTGTTTGTGGGTTTTTTTTTTACCAAACATATAGATTTTCTGTCCTGATTTTTAAAGGATTTACCCTTATTTTCATTTGGGAAAAGTCCTGGGTTGGGATTGGCAGGTTTTGGTTTGGATTTTTTGGGGTTTTGTCAACTTTGTTGGCTCATCTCCAGAATCACACTTATTTGAGAATTTTAGTACTTCTGTACCTCTGTGTAGTTCATTCTCCGTGGTTCAACTCAGTTATGCAAATAATCAGTTTAATCCCAAGTAAAGGGCACTGAACCACAGAATCACAGAATATGCTGAGCTGGAAGGGACCCATAAAGATCATTGAGTCCAATTCCTGGCCCTGCACGGGGCCATCCCCAAGCGTCACACCACATCCCTGAGAGTATCGTTCAAATGCTGCTTGAGCTCTGCCAGGCTTGGTGCTGTGACTACTTATATGCTTAGTTCTTAGAAATATAGAGAAAAAATTGAAGGTTTATTTTAATTTATTAGATGAAATTCTCATGAATTTTGATAAGTATTTCATTTGTGCAATATTTGATCTTCTTTAAATGGTCACAGGAAATGTTGAAAATATAGATGTAAATACTTCTAAAACTGATTATTATACTAAAACAAAGACAAATTTATAACAAGTAAAATAAAATATGTCCTTTTAGTCATCATCATCATCATCATCATGGCTAGGCTTCGCGAACGAAGATTTGGGAAGGGCTCTACCCACGCTTGCTACAAGCGCGCTGA
>JAWMRA010000041.1:17910832-17937577 GCA_035584735.1 Pseudotriccus pelzelni | reverse complement strand
TCAGGAGGGATTCCATCAACCCCAGCTGCCTTGCCAGTTTTTACCTGCTGTATGGCCTTAACAGTTTCTTCCATAGTAGGGGCAATATCCAATTCAATATTCAATGTCCTTTTAGTAACATGAACATATTTGATCATATAATAATAGCAACAAAAAAATCCTGTAAGAGTTTCTGTTGATCAACATAGAGGAAAAAAGCATAGGGCTTTTTATGCCATCTTAAAAAATTGTACAGCAACAATTGCCACAGCAATTGTATCCTTTACTGCAAAACCAAGGACAAAACATCCAGTTTAGTTTATGGCTGGTTGCAAACATTGGCTCAACAGCTCCATTCTTTTAGTGGAGGGGAGCAAACCACTCTCTCTGAAATGACAACACGCTAAGAATATCAGAACACACCAACACAGGATAGATAAATTAAACATAAGTAATCTTTACACTCACCAAATATGAGGTAGCATTTTTCAGAACATTAAGAGACAGGGTACCACCCTTCAAAATCCATGCCTGAGAGGAAGAAGGAGAAAGATGAGAAGAAAACCGTGGAACACAGTAAGCTAGCACTAAATCAGTAAGAAGTCATAAATACCAAAATTTCACAGGGGTAAAAGTCTAAATAATACCAATGTGCAATAGAGAGATGGTCACTTGGTTGGTTGGCTTTTTTGGTACCAATGTCTGGCTTGCTGCTCCTTTGGCTTGGCTGACAGCAGCCTGTTATGCTCTCCCCACATCATTTGCTCATAAATTAGGAGGTAGTAATTAGTTTAATACATGTTACTCACTACTGTTACTATATATCACAAGTTGCCCAGAGAGATTGTGGAACCTCCATCTCTGCAGGTATTCAGAAGCTGTCTGGACATCGACCTGGGCAACTGACTCTAAGTGACACTTCATACAGGGACTTGGACAAGGTGACCTCCAGAGCTCCCTGCCAACCTCAAGCATTCTGTGACATGATGCTAGCATGACTAATGTTCGCATGGTAAAAACAAAACTCTGTAACATCAGAAGTGAAGGAAATGAAGTTTTCCCATATGCTACAAAATGTATATTTTCTGGTTTCATATTTCAGATGATTTTACTAATTATTTGCTCTATCAATGACAGACTATACCTACAAGCTCATAGTATTTCCTTGTCATCTTCTTTAAGTCAATATAATGCTCAAGAAGATGCAGCAGAGACAGTTCAAGGAAATTCAAATAAGGGTACGTTGGAAACAGCCAGGTGAGCTTCTTAAGCAAGACAGACCATTAATTTTCAGAACCAGTTTGACTCTGAAGGGCAGAGCTTGTCTTGGGAGCATGGAAGAAATCATGGTATAAATCCTATTTCTGCTAAAGACAAGATTTGGGGCTAAAAAATAGGACATTTAGGAAAAATTTGGGTTTTTTTCTGAGGACAGAGTTAGTTTTATTTTAACACATCTGAAACATCTTACTTGTCAAGTGTAGTTATGATAAGATTTTGGTCACATATAAGCTTTTTTCTCAAACTACCTGAAATCAACAACTCATATCAGAGTTGAAGAACTCTGCAGTGGCAGCACTTCAAATACTTCTCTTACACTTTAGAAGTAAAAGTCACTGTGGTCTTTTACTGACAAGAGTGAACCATCTACTATCTCTGACTTGCAGTCAGATGCAAGTTTGAATTGCTCAGATGACAGTTTGAACTTTGAAGATGACAGTCTGAACTGCTCAGCCTGAATGTAAGCACATATCAAAATTAATACAGTATTTTCTTTACCTTGTATTTCACAGTAATATCTGAGCAATGTGTTGCAGGACAGTGTTCTTCTGTTTGTGACACTTCCTACAAGCGTCATAACAAATCACACAAGGTGCAAGCAATGTAGGTGGTATTTGCCCTCTGCATGAGGGCTACCCCTTTTTCAGGAGCGATGCAAATGGTTTGTTAAATGCACCAGATAAGACAGAAAAGTTCAGATATGAGAAAAACAGGGAAAAAGGATAACATTTTTAAACTTTTTGTCTAGCATTTCTGTAATACTTCTTACAAAGAATTTTCTGAGAACTTTCTGAGAAAGTATTGCTCAAAACAGTGACTGTTCTGATGCAGGCAGTGCTATAAATTTCCTCTTTCCATTTCCAATAAACTTGTGCTTTTATGTATGATAAATCTGCCTTTCAGTGAGCACGCTCCTCTGAGAAAATAGTGACCAAAGTAGTCAAAATTCTTTGGCATTCCTGGAGTGTGTAAAGAAATACTAAAAGAAAAGAAGAAATTAACAGATGCCATCTTATCAAAACCAGTAATTGTTCCAGATTTTCTGGATATATCACATCACGGGAATGCATGATCCATACTTGATTTTGTTTTATCATCCTTCCTAAATAAGAAGCAATGGAAGAGGAGTATGTCATAACAACTCTCTTGTTAACCTCCTTGCATTTTTTTTGTTTCCGCAGCATTTTTGGTGGGAATGAGCCTTATTTCTTTGTGGGAATAGGCCCTTTTTCCTCCAGCTGCAGCTTCGGGTCCATACAAGCTCTTCACTCCAGCAGTCTGTCAAGACTTCCCCAATATTATCCAGAAAGATTAAACGTACAGAACCAAGATAGCTTTTCTGAGAAGCATATTAAGTTTTCTGCCCCAAACCTGGATGGCAGGATAAGAAATTATGTATGTCTCACACAACAAATTATGTTTATCTGTTAGATATCAATCTAATTATATTATATATATCAATTTAAATATCATATATTTATCTCAATTAGATATCAATTAGATATCAACCTAATATCTCAATCCTTCATAACAAGGATCATCAGCCTACAGAAAGGAGTCAGACTCTTCTTCAAGAGATGTCTGTAGAGACTAAGAATGGGAACAAAGAGGTCTTCTAAAGGATGTTGAACTCAGTTTTGCACACAAAAGATTCACATGCAGATCTGGGACACTCATGCCATCTGAGTGGCATTAAATTTCCCATGCTAAGAAAATCTTTTCAGAGTTAGGTTTTTTAAGAATTTCTCAAGCCAGTTTGAATCAAAAGAAACATCCAGAAGGGTACAGAAAACACTCCCACCAATTCAGTAATACCAGCAGAGTGATCAAACAGAAACTTATGTGGCCTAAGTTTTGTATTGTATTGCACTGCATAGTATTATATCATTGCATCAGAACACATTGCATTGTATTGCATTGCATTGCCTTCAGATGTATTGTACTGTACTTATTTTTGCTTATTACGAACAACCAACCCTAACAGTTGTGGGAACTTTTCCAGAATGCTCCGTGGGCTTCTGTGGAATAAGAACAGATCTCTCAGTAATGTCTATCTGTCAAATTAAACCCACTGACTTTGACTCATGTCTGAAATGCCTCTTGTCTATAATTCATAAAAAATTGAAAAAAAACCCCATGGATATTATTATTGGTTTTTACTTACAGTCTGATCGTTCAAGCACAGAAATTAATGGCAAATCTCTTCCCAGTTATAGTCAGTGAAGGATTTACACTACCACTGCAGTAGCAGAAAGGGCTTTGATTCATTTCAGTGGTTAGTTCCACTTAGAAGATCTGTAGTTCCTGCAATCATCTTTTTCCAAAGAGAAGGTGGCTTCGAGTTGTTAAGGCAGACCAAATATCACCACAGGGTGAAAAGAATCCCATTACCCCAAAAACACCATAGCAGTCATTCTACAGAGCACTAATTATGCAAAGTTCAGGGAGTTAGTATGGTACGGTGTCTAATTCATTGCCAGAGTACAGAAAATTATATTTATACTCGGGTTGTATTTTAAATACAGAAAGGTCTGTTTATAATCACGTCACAGACAGTCTCGCATTCAAGTCTGTTCATTAGTCCCAGCCGTGCATATGGATAGCCAGCTATGGCTATATTTTTATGGGGGGAAAAAAAAAAGTCATCTACGCATTATTTCAGACGTGTTTAAGTCAAGACTGTTTATAGCAAATATCAGGGTCTGAAAGCAAACTATGACCTTTGGTTAAGGCTTTGGGCCCACTGGCAATTACACCATGAACGTGTGCAAGCTGATTATTGTGTGCATTTTGGAGACAATGGAACATAGTAGGCTGCTGTGCTGCTCGTTGATGGAGCTTCTGAAAGGAGCTCTCGCAGATCATCATCTATTACAAATTTCAACAAGTTCTCCTCTAACTTATCTAAGGTTCAAATTTTTTTTTTCCTTCTTTTTGTTTTTCTGGTTTATTGTTGTCTGTAACTTGCTACCTAAGGCTAACTAATCTAACTTGGCTATTTATACAAGAAAAATAAATATACAGAAACCTTTCTCTGGAATCAAAAGCAGCTGGCAGACCCTGGCCAAGAGACCAAGGACCTCTCCCAGCCCCATGAGAAGATGGCTGCATTCAAACTGCCTGCTGCCAACAGTCTGCCTGGCCCATGCACATTTCTGCCCTGTGCCCAGGAATTGCTTAGAAAATGCTGTTTAGCTCAAGCCAAAAACCATGCTGGGGACTGTACTAGCAATTTAATGATGTAGAAAATTTGTGTTCTAGAGGCTGGGAAAATTCCCCAAGACTGTTTAATTTCCTAGTGTGGCTGTAGCCTCAGAGCTAGGGGCTTCCTTTTAGCCTTTTGCCCCAGTGGAAGAGCCAGGTAAAATTCTTGATATTGTAGAAAACATCGAACTGTATGGCAAATTAAATCTGCTGCAGCGTCTAATGTTAAGAAGTTAAGGAATGAAATTTCTTTTATATCTTCGCTGAACTGCCAAAACATAGTTGCTTATGAAACTAGTTTAAAGTGATTTAAAGACTTTTCTCAGTGCTTCTGGATCACTTTTCAGAGGCATCTACTATCCTCCGTTATGTCTACAGGGAGAAGGAGGTTGGCATCCCTTCTCAGCATGATGCCTGAACTACATGTTGCTGTCTGAAATAGCAACACCACAGCAGCACGGCACTTTGCCTAGGGACTGCAAATGTTGATCAGAGTCAGCAATATTACATAAACTACGATTTGGAAGACTTGCAGCCCAGCATATCACTCCCCAGCACTTAGTAAAATCTGTTAGCCTGCCAGTACTGGGAATTCTGCCCTTCCAACAGGTACAGCAAGGATCCTTCCAAGGACTGCCTTGGGATTGGGCTGTTCAGTCTTCTGAGAGTTTGTCACAGTACACATCCTTCCTGCAACCTATTACTAGAAGGAAGAGTTTAGTTTTCAATTACTTACAATGGGGTAACACAGTGAGTCACACAGAGCCCAAATATATGTCACTTGTAGTCTTTGCTCAGAGTTACATTCCCTACAGACCACTTTATGCTTTCAAATGACAAACCCATGTTAAATGCACTGCATCTGATACTGTAAGCTTTCAGTTTCCTAACTAATTTTGACTGTAAATGACTACAGAAAATAAACTTTGAAATAATTACATTTTTTTGCAACCCAAAGTAGTGCCTAATTATATTCCAAGGAAGTAGTAAACTCTTCTATCACTGATGAATGGTTGGCAACATCGTTTATTTTAATGGATATATTACTTTGAACTAAGTCTTTGCCATCTGTTCTGCTCCATAATTAGGAATGTAAAAAGAACATATTTCACAATTACATCACTAAAATGTATAATGTAAGTGGCTTTAATGCATATGTATGCTCTCTGTACAATATAGTATGCATCTGTGATGTTTTTATCGTGTTTCAAAAACAAATCAGGATGGACAAAAGCAACTTCTTATATAGTAATTTTCTTGACTGTCAACTTTATTCACAAAATTCAGGACATTATAGCAGTAAAATGCACTTTAGGCAAGGTAAAAGCATATTTGTAAAAAAAATGGGAATACATCCAATATCTTTTTAATTTCATGGTCTTTAAAAAATAGACTTATCAAAATATAATTACTTTTTTGTAGCCACAGGTTTCTGGCTGTTTAATAGACAGCTGTGAAATTTTGCTCTAATCTCTTGGGACTTTTCTGAATAGAGAAACTGAACTATTGACTTATGTAGCATTAGTCATGAATATACCTTAATGCAAACAACAAATACTGGGGAAAACAACATGTGTGACTCACTAGCACCTATATTTATTAGGGCACTTTCTTCATGCCATGTATTGACTCATTCTGTTATTAAAAATGAAGACCCATAAGGTTACTTCAGAGGGTACCAGGATAACTATCTTTTCAAGGTCATTTAGTGTGTGATTTTCTGTATCCCATAGTCTCCTAGGATTAAGTTCCTCTTTTTCTCTACTGTTAAAATCAAAATGTTAAGTTACTACTTTTAGCAGCATTAAGACCTGGGATGATTTTATCTTTGGGAACTTGTACAAGTATTTGCCAATAACTTTAAAATACTAGTTACGGGTTCCCCAAAAGTTCAAAACTGCTTTTCACATCTTTAAGAAGGTCTCAGTCACAAATAAACAGTCTTTTTGGCAGAAAAAGCAGCTCATCTTGCTGAGAACACCTATCAGGGGTGGATTTGGGCAGGGGGGACTGTCAACTTTTAATTGACGCTTGGTTGTCTTTTGAAATCACCAACCCTCACCTTACACTTTTCTAGAATTTTTGACATCTCAGGCCTGCTGAAAAATTAGAGCTGGCCACAGAAAGAGTAATCTCTTTACAGACTTAGATAAGAGTGACCTTTTTTCCAGTTACTTTTCTTGGCACCATCAGAGATGTAGATCAGAGGCTCTATTATTTGCATCACTTTTTTTAATGGTGCTCTAGCTGCAAAAATTGTACATCAGGTAGACCCTACTGACTGTTGACATAGCAATAATATTAACTGAGTGTTGCAAAGGCTAATGTGTGCTGTTCACAAAGGGTTTAATACTTACTACAGCTTACCTCTTTGAGACTGAAAAAATTATCTGCTTGGTTTGCAACCATATTCCATTTTTCAAGATTGTTTCTCCTTCTTGTAGTGATATTTCTTATCAAGCACTGTCAAAAGACATAATTTTTAAGCAGAAAAAAATATGCAGTAATTTATCAGTTCATAGAAATACTGTTGCTAAGAGATTATTGTAAATCATATGAATCTCATGCACATCTCAGCAGGGGACCCTGACAAGGTTCCAGAGCTGTTGCTGAAATACTGCACTCTAATTAAGAAAATGCTCAAGCTCTGAATATACTAGAAGTGATTTTGCTTTGTTTAAGCCATCTTCCATTACAAGAAAAATGTTGATTAAATGGGAAACATTTAACTTCAGGGTTAAGAAGAAAATCCTACTTCACTTGGTCAGAATTCTGAGCTCCAGATCACTCTTTCATTCTTTATTGTCAGTCAGTGTTTAATCTTGGAGACTGATTACAGAATAGAGTAGTGAAAACTCATATGTGAAGTGGCTAGACTTGTCAATACCATCCTTCAGAACTTTCTTCCCATTTCTCTTTAAAAAGTTCATCTAACAATTCTCTTAATTTTCCTAACACCAGAAGTCATATTAAAACTCTGCTGGAAAACACAGCCATACAGCATAATTTATCAAGCCCCATTCTTCGGTATGTGTTTCAAAGAGGATTATTACATAGGTTCTTTTTGATCCATTCAGTCCACATATTTTAAGTCCCCTTCCCATACATGTGCTGCATAATCCCACACTAGTGTTTTCCCACCTTCTGAGTCCACCTCCCCACTTGTTCTGTTGTGCCTGAAACTGAATTGTCTAGGTGGAGAACAGATGAACAGGAGCAGCAGTAATATAGCAGAAACCATGATAAAAATGACAAGGCTGCATAAGAAAAATGACAAGCCTGCAGTTATATCTTTTGTGTTCCAACTGAATACATTAAACAAGCATTAAACAGGTCAAGAGCTAAAAGCAACTGCTTCTTTCATGAATTCCACTGGCAAATTCTGGTAAATCCAGGTGAAGTCTGTGGCAACCAGAAATGCATAGGAGTTGAAGTTCTGTCTGTACACAACTTCCTTCATGCCTAATGAAAGAAGAGTGCCACTCAACATCCAGTACCAGGGGTTTCTGGTAAAAGAAATAATGGGTTTGTGAAACCTTGCAATATCACCTTCTCCCTTACCCAGGGAGTTTTACATCCCACAGGTGCTGTATTACAGCAACGTAACCAGTAAAATGAGCAAAGGGATTATCCCCCTCTACTCAGCATTCACCAGACACAGGAAGAGGACTGTGCCCTGTTTTGGGTTTCCCATTATGAGACAGAAAATGACAAACCGTAGTGAGTGTAGTGAGGGCACACGAAGATGTTTTGGAGCTGAAGATTTGGTGTATCTGTGAGAAGAGGCTGAGAAAGCTGGGTTTGTCCATTCTGGAGAAGAGATGGCTTTGGGAGAAGTCCATAGCAGCCTGCCAGCACCTCCAAAAAGGCTACTGAGAAGACGGAACCAAATTTCTCACAGTGGTACATTGTGGGAGGACAGGAAGCAATGAGTAACAATTGAAACAATAGAGGTGTCAACTATATATGAGAAACCTTTCCCATGAAGACAGTTAGATTGCCCAGAGATGCTATGGAGGCTGTCTGTCCTTGGAGATTTTCAGGACCCAACTGGATAAAGGCTGAACTGGCTGGTCTAACCTCAAGTCAAACCTGCTTTGAGCAGAAAGTTGGACTATAGAGCTTCTGAGGCCCCTTTCAGCATAAACTACCCTATAATTAAATTCTAAGATAAACATATCACAAATTTAAGACATGGGTTTTCTCAGATGCTTGTATGCATATCTTTGAAACTATTTCTTTAGACTGCTTTAACCAGTGAATGTTAAATATTCACATATTAATAAATTTCACACAGATAACAGAATAATAAAATAATTAAAGAGTAGATATAAAATATATTTTATTCAAGGTCTTTAACAGAAAAAATCATGTTAAACCTTGCTTTAATTATTTTAGGCATTGCTCTCCAAACTGACTACTCTATCACTTTCTGAGAGATTACTGTCTTTGGAAAAGACTTAGAAGAAGTAAATAAAAGTCACCTAATAAATCCAGAAAAAAAAACAAACAAACATAAAACTTCTTCCCTTAAGTCTATAATAACCATAGGTTTGACCAAAACTCTGGGATAGTGTCTTGCAGCAGGCAAACACTCTTTTCTATTGATTGTTTTGAACAGGACAATCTTTGGCAGAGAGGCGAGACAGACATCTGGGATAAACAATTTAAGCCATTACAACAGGATTCAACAGAGTACATCTGCTTGATCCTAGAGTGGTATAAACATAAAGAGAACAACAAGCGCCCATTTGAGACACTGTTTAAAGCATAAGGACAACCACTGTAGCCATGGTTATCACATTTAAAGCAAAACCTCCAGTATGCTCAGGAATAGTTAAGCAACACTTCATTAGCCATTAATTATCACATATGGTTAACAATAACATGCAGCATGGGAGAAAGAAACCAAAACTAGACTGATTTCACTATACAGTCTAGTTAGCTAAGACATTGCTAGTCCAGTCTCTGGCAAAAGGATTCTAGCAATCCTTTTAAATGTGGTCATTGTATGGTGTCTGCTTTCCAAATGAATACATAAAATCTTGTGCTACAGACACATGCGTATCTGCAAACAGTTTCAAAAATAGAGGACTTTTGTCAAGACCTCTGTTCGCTATTTTGACTTATCTGAAGCGGTGGGTGTGTTTTAGATTGAGCCACTTATTAACAACAGGGTGACTTAAGGACAGAATATAGTCTGAAAGTGCCCTTGCACCTACAGATTGAAGTTTGACTCTTAATCTTAATTGATAATATTTTGATATGTTAAGAGCATATAGCAGAGTGTGTGTGCATGTGTGCATGTAAGTGATTTTTAGAACAAGTACCCAAATCTTCCTGAATAGTTAGAAGTTAAAGTGTATTGTACTAGTCCAAATTCTGACAAAAATAGGTAAGATATTTTCTCACTTCATAGAAAACTTTAATATCAATTTTTTGTTTTCTTCATCAAACTGTAGAACATTTCCTCACTCACAGAATTCCAAGTTGATTATGAGCATTTTCCAATAGTTTCAGATGCTTTTTCATCATGAAGAAAAGTGTGCTAAGCTATATATTGATACTTACTAAGAGCTTCGACTAGAAGCAGAGAACGCAGGAATGCTCTGTGTTCTACAGCCTTCAAAATCCATTATCAAAAAACTATGCCTGAATAACTGCAAGTCCAGTTTTTTCTTATATAACATTATGTAACCTTTTTCTTAAAGTGAAATCTTAACAGTATTTGGTTTTTTTGTCCCCAGAAGACTGTCCCAAAGCATCATTTCTGTTTTGAAATTAACAGTCTAAATTGATGTATGACTTTTACCTTGGGCCATGACCTTTCTTTTCCGTTTCCCACCACCCAGTAATTAGTTCTTTAATAAAACAAACATTTCCAAACATTTCAGCCTCCTTCAGATCTTCTCTGGTAAAGCTAGGTTTGACGTGCTCTTGGAGATTTTCTTACAGTAATTCTTTACTTCTTCACTTACTCATAGGCTTTGTTTGAGCCTCGCTGAAGGAATGACTGTAGCATCATGTCAGTCTATGTTAGACACCGGGAGAAGCAGAAATGCTATGTAAATATTTTCCATCAGAGCTCACACTTCCATGAAAAACAAAGTCCATCAATTGCAACTGTCTGAAAAAACAACAAAACAAACAAACAAAAATAAACAAAACCCAAAACAACAAAAACCCAAAACAAAAATGAGCAAACAAAAAAACAAACAAAACCAAACAGCACAAACGAGTTCTCAATTTCTGGTACCCCTAAAAGTAGTTAAGAAGTTTTCATGATGCAACTCAATTGCTGCTCTTGACTGGGAAGAATCAGAAAAAAGGAGAGGGCAGTATTTCCACTAGATTTCATGTCCTTGCACTTTCTTTTCCAAAAATCCCCATTTTTTAAAATTTTCTATTGCAGGATGACATAACAATGACTTCTGAGGCTTAGCAAACTTATAACGTTTATTCGGGTTACAAAAAAAAAAACCAAGCATGAACACCTTTACAAATAAAAGTATTATTAACATAAAGAATAACTTTCTTTCAAAGGCATTGATGAAAAGTACACAATCTCCTTTTCCAATCAATTTCCCTAGAACAGGACTCTTTCTGTCTTGTTCTAGCTGTATAAAGGTTGAGATGTTGGTCTAAGGTAGTTAGGTAACCAGACTGCTCCTATAGTCAGTGCAGAGATAGGCATCTTACCAGGGCTGTTCCGTGGGTGTATAAAATATGCGCCCTAGGTTTTCCCTAGACTTAATGCAAAAAAGACAGACACATTCAAAAGTCTACCATGGATAATGTGAATCTCATTTTCTTTCTTCCACCACCTTCTACAACGTATAGGAAAACTGGACTGGATCACAATCTGAATGGCAGTGTACGTTAGCAGCAGTTCCAAAGTAGCAACCAGAGAAGCATGAGTGTAACTCCAGCACAATTCAGATCATCATTTGGCCCGCAGTGTTGAGTAACTCCCATACTTTCAAAATGAAACAGTTTGCAAAGCACCGAAACTGCAAGCCAAAACTTGCTAGGTTGGCTTACCATCAGAAGAGTTGTTGTGGGAAAGTGCTTAGGGAGTATAAATCTGCCAATCTATCCTTTTACTTGTAGCAAATCACATCTTTGTCGGTGGCCCTGATATTAATTCTGGTACAGTAATGCAAATGAAAAGGATATTCTTGCAGGAAGTCCCAAATTCAACTAAAGAGCCTCAATTTTTCTCTGACTATATACTGACAGATGTCTGTTTCCATTATAAATCTACTATTCTGGTAAAAGTAATTTTCTTCATTGAGAAATCCTTTCATGGCAGGATAGTAAACAGTGCATAAATTCTGCATGCACAGCATAGTTTGCATATTTAATTCATTATAATTGCCCCAAAGTCTTTTAGACAATTCTTCTCCTATATCTCAGCACTATACAGACCGTGTTCTGTTGCTTTAATATTTGAGTTTTGCAACATTCCACATCTATTTGTTTTGTACCCTAGAGTCAGCTTAAAATGTGCAAAGATTTCATCAAAGTTGGCTTTGATTTCTGTCTTAAGTTCTATTTTAGATAAAACATTACTTCCTTTCTCAAATTTTATATATATTTCTGCCTTAGGGGATTTTTTGTAAGCATTGGTGCTAATGAATAATCCATGTAATTAGAAAATATGTCTTAATTTTTGGCAAATTACTGAATTCCCCACTTTTGCCTCTCCATTAAAAGATGAACTGTTTAGAAAGGAAACATCAGAGTATTTACCAACACAATTAAACTGTGTGCAGTGATCTCAATTAGTATATCTTACAAAAAGAAAACAGCTTTGACTGTTCTCTGATTGGTCAGCTAGAACTCATTAACATAATTGGCATTCACTAAAGGTAAAATTTAGAACAATAATCTACCAAATCTACTAAAATACTATGACAGAAATTTTAAAAATAATCTGTTCAATTTATGAGATAAAGATACTCAAACCACAGTTCACTAAACCAACTTTCCCAATTACTGACTCTTTCTTTCAGGTCTGCTTGCAGGTCATCCCAATATAACGAGGAAGTTTTACTCGTTACAATTCATCAAATGCAAAGTGGTAGTAGTTTACACAATAAATCAACCTGTTTCAAACTTGCAGCATACAGGCATGGCATAACAGAGATTTAAACCAGGAGTTAGTACTATAAAACTATCTCTTTGAGAGTCAGTTTGAGGACTTTCATTCCTGCAGATGACAATTCTGAAAAAATATGGGTTTCTATTTTAAAATCCTCTTAAATTTTGTAAAGCCCAAGGACCCCACTCAGTGATGAAAGATCTTAATAAAACCAGGAGGGTCCTGATTCTGATTTGTGCTTTCAAAGACCAGTTGAGTGACTGAAAAGGGGAGCTGAGAGGACAAATGTTACTCAAATACAATTTAAAATAATATACTACAGAATTATGCAAAATCAGTTTATTTAGATTAAATGAAGACTAAGGGAAAGAAACCTGGCTTTTAAAACTGGATAGACCTATGAAAAGAGTAAGCTGTAGTTCCTCTTGATACTGACCCAGAAGGTCCCTTTCCCATATTGTGCTTTAATACTGAGAAGAAAATATCACTAAAATGCAAATACTGAGGAAAAGAGATTATATGGACAGAAACTTCCCACACACATTTGTTGAGAATGTGCTGAAGTGGAAACATTTTTCATGCATTAATACATACAGAAAGAGACCTCTCTTTTACAGTAAAAAAAAAAAATCAACATGACCCCCATCCTGAAAAATACCACGGGGAGAAGCAAAAAGTGGAAGAGGGAACAGTTCATAAACCCTTTGAAACCAAAAGTACAGTTCACAAGGTTCATAAAACCTCAAAACAACACAAGGTTTGCCCATCCCTTACCATTAGTCATCTGTGAGAAATGTTTCTCCCTGACCTCTGATGAATCCACTCCCTGGCATATTTGTTCCTTTTGCTTTTTGATATGGTGCTCTATGTTAGGGTGCTACACACACTGATTTTGAGGAATCTCTGTTATGAGACTGAACCTTCATCCAGCAAAAAGAAGAGGTGACTTTACTGAGTAGACATAGAAAATTTGTAACAGACAGGTGACATTCTCTGTGTGTTACACTGGAAGCCAACAAAATCTTGCAATAAATTAATTTCCAGCAGCCACCACTGAAGCACGAAACTTTGTTCTCCAAAAACGTAAGAAATATATTTCAGTTGTAGGAAACATATTGACAACATTCCCAGGGAGACTGACAACTTACCTTCATTTTCATCAACCCTACTCTCTCTTCCCTGCTATTTTAGGACTTGTGGAAATCTAGAAATGCTATGATATAACAGGTCCAAGCAAAACAAATTTGTATGGGCTCACGACCCAGTTTCACATACAGAATTAGTTAATAGGGTTGATTTTCCTTTTCACCTCTAATTTTCTGGAACTTGTCCTTGACTGCAGCTACTATTCTACACTAAAGACAGTAGAGTTGCATCACCCTGCAGGGAGTACTGGGATAGAAGGAACCAGATTGCTTCCTGGAGCTCTACATTTGCATTGGAGACACTATGTGTGAGTTGTGACACCCTTAGCATAAAGCACTATTTCCTTCCAGCATAAGCAACCACTTCTTGTAGCCTGTCTGTGGGGGAGATGAAGGTATGCTTACACTTACCTTCTGCATATTCCTTTGAAATACTTTCAGGAGTTCAAACCTGCGTATTCATACACACAGCAGTTGCAATCCTGGACATACGCAGGCCAACTACACAGAAAGTTTGGACTGGAGTGAAAGGGACAATTTATTTCCAATAAAAAAGGAACTGGTTAGTATAAGAATTTTCTTTTATCATGTTTCCTTCCAAAGAGACAGATTTTTGCAGTCATGACACAATGCTTACCATTTTCCCTCCACAGTCTTTTTCCCAAAAGTATTAGAAAGCAGCTTGATACTAGACTTAAATAGCATTAACACAGAAACTCTCTAAAGCAGCCTTGTATCCTTGCTTGGTAATAATGGAAGAGGGTGGAGTCACATACTATTTGAACAACAAAGCAAACTGTAAGCTATGATAAATAAATACCTGAAAGAAAACACCCTGACCCCACCTCTGTCTGATTCAAATGCAAAAATACGAGTTTCACCCAAACCACAAATGCACACATGCACACACACATACACACAAACACTGCAATTCTAAGTTCCATGATTTGGTGACTGAAGCATTTTGAACAGGTGAGTTAGTGCATCAATGAAAACACTGCCCTGTAAATGAGAACTCACAATATTTTAAAAATGCATTTCTTTAATGCTTATATTTTCTAAACATTTTTAAAGTTTCAAAAATAACTTTCAGAATTTACTCTATTTGTTCTTAAAGTGCTATGTAAACACTTTGTATTGCTTTTACTGTAATTGCTACAATGCTAAATGCTTCCCTTTCATATAGTGTCTCGTCAGTTCATGCCTTGCCATAGTAACAGATTCTTTGCTCCTTTGCTCTTGCTCTATCAATCAAGAGCATCTACCCTAGCTCTTCACTGTATTCCCTGTTTCACTGTCCTTCCTTCCTTCTTGATGCTTTATGCATCCTCTATAAATAGAAAGGCCAAATATATTTCTTCACACTTCAACAGATTTCTTGAACTTCTCCCTCTTCTTGACTGTACATGGACAGAAAACTGAAAAGTATCTCCATACTAAATGACAAGCTGCCAAATCACAGAGTAGCTGCTGTCTTCCTGGAGGCATATAAAAATAAACCATAAGAACAGCCATAACAGGTAAAAATAAAGATCTCTTTAACCTAGTATGCAATTTCCAACAGTGGCTATTAGCTGGTGCCTAGGGGAGAGCACATGAATAGGACAAGTACGGAATATATAACTTCTATACATTCTCACAGCCTCCAGTAATCTGTAACTCAGAGATATGATCATGCCTTCTATCTCCAAACAGGCCAAAGAGGCCTAGGGAAACAAAGAATGAAATACAACTCGGAGAACGTGCTGCTAAGTGAAGCGTAACTAACCAGAAAGGAGGAAAGAAAACTTATCTCTAAGTTTGTCAAAATATTAAAGTTGCTCTGAATAAGCTTACTTTAGGTACTGGATGTAGTCTAGCCACAGAAGGCAGCAGTCTGAATTCTGTAATCTAATTGTGCAGAGTCAGAGGCTGCCACTTCCAGATGTACACACATAAGGGTCCCTAACCCACTTCTGTCAAGACAGGTAATTTGCCTTAAAGGATTTAAACAGCAGGTCTTGCTAACCCTTTTGCCTGACATAGGTTAGGGAATACTCACAGATCTGCAGGCTAGTTGAATTCAGAAGAGAAGCAGTAAGTTCTTCCACTGGTGTAAGTAGACATGACTGGTACTATCAATCCACAGCACTACAGAGCCAGGAATGAGAACAGATGTACCCCGTGGCAGCCAATGGTTCCCAGTTTTCCATCACCACAGTGCCACTGGAGATTGCTACATGTGCAGTTCTGCAAAATGGCATGCTGTAGCAATGGACAGTCTGTCTCCTGTTGGTAGAGTGGAAACTCCTTTGCTTTATGAAATGCAGGTGTCATTAGCAGAACAGCATCAACGCTCTTCCATGACAGCACTCCTTTACTAATTCTTCTGCTCTAAACCAGGCAAAGTGCTTCCTTGCTTGCTCAAGGCATATCAGCCAAACCCCATCACATTGTTAATAAATTATTTGAATTAACTTATCTTATTTTTTCAGGAGAAAGTAGAAAGAGCTCATGGAAACTTCCACTTGAAGTCAAGGATAAGATTATAACAGAAGGTAAAAATATGCACCTAGAAAGTTATAGTAGGTTATCTTCAGTTGCACTAGCTATTTGTAGAGCATACCTGCAACTATAATGTCACAAACCACTACAACTCAGACTTTTACTTAAACTATTGTCAGTTAATACAAGTTTTGAGCACTGATGCAGGTATTGAAAAAAAAAAAAAGCGTGCATAATTAAATGACACTTAGAGAAATAGATTTCCCTCCCTGCCCAAGCTCATATTGAGCCAAACATTACTTCTCCCAGGTTGTTAGTCATAACTAGCACAATACTCATTGTGGTTTACTAACAATAGTCTGTTCCAGTTCCTCAAGTGAGGTGACAGGCAGAGCAGGAGAAGGATTTTTATGTTCAGTGGTTCTTTCTGCCATTTTTGCTTATTGGTTTCTATCTACTTAGTAGAGCACATGAGCTTCTGTACAATTACAAAACCTAGGAACAGCATGTTGCAGTGCTGTTGGAATTTGACATTTGGACAAACAGATTTTCTCCTACTAATTTATGGGATCTGAACAGGGTGTTTAGATTGTTCTCTCACAGAAGAAGAGAACTGAAAGCTGTTTCACAGTGAAGGATGGGATACACTACCTTTCTGATTCCACACAAAATTCATCCATATTCCTTCAAATTCCTCCATATTTGATAACCCAGAAGAAATACTTTGTGACACAGTAAATATTTGAAGCCTTCAGACGTTCTTATGTATGGCACCTTCTAATATGGCTACTGACAAAACACTTGTGAAGTAGTTGCAATAAAGAAAGCAGTGCAACCCCTAAATAGTTGGCTACCACATACTTCTGAGTCTCAGAGCTGCATAATACTTGACATATCATCCATGGGACTGGTCACTGAAGAATCTGTTTTCCAGAAAGATAAGTCTTGATGAGGAAAGGCAGACAGAATTGAGTAGGAAAGAACAAAAGGAACAATGTCTGCTATCATGAGTCATCAAAGCATTTGTATTGGCTTTGTGTGTCAAGATTTTGGTAGCTGGGGTGAAGGTTACAGGAGTGGCTTCAGTGAGAAGCCAGTAGAATCTCTCCCCGTGTCTGATGGAGCCAATGCCAACCAGCTCCCAGATGGACCTGCCACTGGCCAAGGCTGAGACCATCAGCAACAGTGCCTCTGGGATAGCATAGTTAAGAAGCAGCATGGAAGTTACACAACAGCAGTTGAAGTCAGAGAGGAGAGTGAGAATACAGGAGAGAAAAAGCCCTGCAGACACCAAGGTCAGTGAAGAAGGAGGTGCTCCAGGCACCAGAGCTGAGGTTCCCCTGCAGCCCATGGTGAAGACCATGGTGAGGCAGCTGTGCCCCTGCAGCCCATGGAGGTCCACACTGAAGCAGAGATCCACCTGTCACTCCTGGAAGACCACACATTGGAGCAGGAGGCTGTGACCCTGTAGGAATCCCATGCTGAAGCATGGTAGGACCTGTGGACCCATGGACAAAGAAGCCCATGCTGGAACAGGTTTTCTGGCAGGACTTGTGACCCTGCAGGGGATCCATGTTGTAGCAGCCTGTTCCTAATGGACTGTACCCCATGGAAGGGATCCACACTGGAGCACTTCGTAAGGACAGCAGCCTGTAGGAACAACTGGAGAAGCTTGTGCAGGACTGTCTCCCATGCCAGAGATGCCATGCCAGAGCAGGGAAAGAGTTTGAGGAGTCCTCCCTCTGATGAGGAGGGAGTAGTAGAGACAACGTGTGATTAACTGACCACACCCCCCATTCCCCACCCCACTGGACTGCTTAGGTGGGGAGAAGATGGAGAATTCAGGAGTAAAGTTAAGCCTACTAAGCAGGGGTGGGGAGAAGATTTTTAAGATTTAATTGTGATGTTCTCATTATCTTACTCTGATTTGATTGGTAACAAATTAACTTTCCCAACTCAAGTTTTGCCCATGAGAGTAATCAGTGAGTGATCTCTCCCTATCCTTATCTCAACCCATGAGCTTTTCATTGTGGTTTCTTTTCCCTGTCCAGCTGAGGAGGTGAAGTGATAGAGCAGCTTTTCATGAGCATCTGGCACTCAGATAGGGTCAGCCCACCACAGGATTTCAACAAAAGGTGAAAAGATTAATTTCTGAGATCACCTCCCAGTTAGAAAAGCATGTCAGCATAAAGGTGAAATTAAAAATATACAGCAAATAATGGCTGGACCACAGTAGCTTTGACTTAAATAATCTCCTGCTGCCACCAAACAACACTCAAAAATGTGTTACTGCAGCCTAAGTGAATCTACTTGCTGGCTATTGCAGTGTTATCTTTACCTTGCTATACCTGATCACCTTTAATGATTGACAGACAACTTGTATTAAGTGCACTGAGCTTGGTTATTTCTTTACCAGTCTAGTTCTATAATGACAAAAGGAAAGATCAATCACAGTTCTACTGGGCACTAACATTAAAGTACTGGAATGGTGTGGGTAGAAATAGGCGGGTAGGGAAAGAGAGCACCTCCTTCCACAGTAGCACCCAATAATACAGTCCAGTCAGGCATACTAAGGCCCATTAGGAAAATAGGTATTCTTACAAGAAAAATGATGGTCCATGTTCAAGGAGAGTTCTACAGTTCCAGCAATGATGTTAGCTGTGAAGACAGAAGAAATGCTAAGAGAAAGATGCACAAAAAAACTCATCCATCCTAGCACTTCACTTTAACTGAACATACTGTACAGTGATGTTATAACTCCCAGCTTTCCTGAGTGCATCAGCATCTAGGTCCAAGAGTGTCCTTTCTTGATTTCTCAGGGTACAAGACCTTCAAAGCAAATTCACACACAGCCTAGACATCTTAGGGTGCACTTGAAGAGCTCAGTCAAGCCAACATTTAGAAGTCGGTGCACCATTGTGCTTTCACACCATGTCAGTGCTCTTTAGTCTTTATCCATTTCTTATTTCTTAAAAAATTCCATAGTATCTGAAAGACACACAACACTATTTTTTTATAATATAGTACCATTGGGTCAAGTCACACTTCAAGAGATCTGTAGCAGGACTATCCCAGAACTTTTTAATACACTATTTCTCTCTTGTTCTTCTCCTTTCAAACAGAAGAATAACGAGTAAGATTACCACTTTGCCAGAGCCAAATAGTCTTACAATGAAGCCAAAAACTTTGGCGGAAGGTGACACTACCTTGCGTAAACAACGTTTTAGGAATGCCTCTTATGCTCTTGGCAAGGCATATTCACATCTTTGGGAAGTACAGATGTCATCACCAAAACAAGGAGGAAGCAATGTTCAACTGCTCTGCCTTCAAATATCTTCAGAGAGGTTAGAGGAGAGGTATCCTATTTGCTGAGAAGCTGCTGATGCAGCTCTTCACCCCTGGTGTAAGAGTAGGCACACCAGGAACCTTCGGAAGGAAAGGCAATTTAATAAATTAACATTTGCAATTTGCTGAAGTAGTAGGTATAGTCTGTAGTAGCCCCTTTGTGAAACAGAATATAATCGTCCTCTTGTTAGAGTATGAAGACATACTGAAGGTGTACATAGGGAATTTTGAACATCAGATTTCTGCCATCTTGTTTTTGTATGAAGGAAGCAGTAAGCAATATTTTGCCTGTTGCTGCACATTAGGTGGTAGAGTTTAACCACAAGTGTATCAGACATTGTTTGTTTCTTCATACATTATGAAAGCTGTTTTGATCCTTGAGTTGGTATGGCATTCATTGTTACTAACACTATTATGGCATTTAAAAGTTTGAAGTTAAGAAGAGACCCATTACAGTGACAACTAGTCTAAGAAGAAAGCTTTTCTACTCACTTCTAATGTGTTCTATGATTTCTTACTGCAGTCTTAAAGCATATCATGCCAGTTTGTATCATGTTGTACAGCAGAACCCAATGTTACGACATTCTGTAACCTGCAATGTGTAATTCTGAAACCAGAGCAGGCAATGAATTGCATTTGTTCTTTAATCCTTACACTGATTATTACTTCCTGTCAAAGGGCAAAGTTTGGCCATATGGATAACTGTGTACCCACACACCAAAGACAAACAAACAAAAAAATATATGTGAGAAATAAAGTATAATTTGACAAGTGAAATTAAAAATGAAACTAAGTACAAGATATTTGACTGCACTCAGTTAAGTCTATTTTTTTAGATCTATGACCCTCAAGGCTGGTCAATCTTTGTTCTATTACCTCTTTGTCCTGAGCATAAAGGGGTGAAAAAGGTTCATTTTCTCCAACAAACCAAAGTATGCAGTGGGAATCATTAGAAATGATAGGACAGCAAGACCACAATTGCATAGTTGTGTCTGCAATAGTCTTATTTAAATCCCTCTGATAGCAATGGAAATCCTTTTTAGTCCAGTGGAGAAAATACATGATTTGAGATATTAGACCTGGACCTGAAATCCTTGTGAAGCACTGTGGGAATAAACACAAAAGTGTCAATAATAATATGACAATAAAGTCAGCAGACATAACACAGCTTCTCTTGGGAATTTTTAGAGGTGGTCTGCCAGAACTATAATTTGTCTCTTTTTATTTGCACAAAATTTAAAGAAAACATAACTAAATTATACTTCTTATAACACAAGATTTATTGTTCTTCAGGAAAATCGCAGGTAAAATGATTCAGTCTAAAGACTAAAAATTGTCAGACACATCAACAGGTGCATTAGCCACCTTTGTCCCAAGGATGGCAGTGGCCTTCTCAGGGGCAAGGCACAAGACTGAAGGAAGTAATAAATATTGGACTTTAATCTGGTAGCTCAAGTCTGCAAGTGCTCCCAGACAGGTACTTTTTACACACCTAAACATAGATTTCAACATTCATATCATGAATTTAAATTATCTTTTTCACCAGAAATTTCATCTTCTATGAAATGGTATGAAAAGCAGTTGTATGACAAGTAACTCAACATTGACTCATTCTCTTCTTGTTGACTACAGGACAGATTAGTAATTATGAAAGTTTAGATTTAAAATTCAGAGACACTACCTTCAGCCCATGTATTTCACACATTTCAAAATGTAGGAATTTATTACCAAGTTTCTCACATTTTTCTTTTTTTAAGTATTAGTAATATAGATATAACCAATTTCCCTGCAGACAGATGGCAAAGAACAGTAATTAAATATGGAAACAAAAAATATAAAACATATATTAAGACAATCAGGTAACAGAGGAAATTAAAACTATAGGCAGAAAGCAGGTCTGTTCAATGAGGACAAAAATTGATTTCTGATAAAAATTGGGAGTAAAAGAAATTCTAATTCTTGTCAATGTTGTTACAGAGGTAGCAAGAATATAAATTACATCAAAAAAGGCAGATGACAAAATTTTTAATCATGTGGGAAAAGGCAGAGGTGTTCAGCATGTTTCTCTTTATATTTGGAGCAAAGCTAAGTGTGCCTTTATACCATAAAATAATGGTGATATATATTTCTTCTTCCAGTATTAGCTAAGGATGATTTTGAAGACAAGTAATTAAAAATAATCACAAAAAAAAAGGGCCTGTGTTACTTTCTACCAAGCATTCCAAAATAATGAGTCCTCCAGATCCTCAAGAATTTCAACACATTTTGAAGACTCCAAATTGGCTTTTTGCTTTACTTTTTGGAATTTTCTTTGCGGATGCTTCAAAGGTTATGATGCAAGGCACTAGTGGTACAGCTGCAACAGGACTATCAATTAAATTGGGAATTGCTAATGTGTATTATGTAAGCCCATCAAATATCACTTCCACTCACAGTTTCATAGAACGATGTAGGTTGGAAAAGACCCTTAAGATCATGGAGTCCAGTCATAAACTGCCAAGCACTGCCAACTTCACCACTAAACCATGTCCCTCAGTACCACATCTACACACCTTTTAAATACCTCCAGGGATGGTGACTCAACCATTTCCCTGGGCAGTCTCTTCCAGTTTGTATAAGAGGGCAGTATACATTCCTGTTGGTTGACTCTCTGGAAGCATGGCTGATATCTCATTGAAGTGTTACAGCAAGCTGTTGCATTTATCCAGAACAATTTACTCAAAATGATGTAGTTCATTGCTAGCTCACCTAAAACAACATATTGGCACTTCTGAGTGAAGCAAGAGTAACACAAGTGAAAGACACAGAGGTTTTCCATGTGAGGAGATAACCCAAACTCTACCCAGTAATGGAGGCCAAAGTTCTAAGTGAAAGTGCTCAGTCTCTGACCTTAGTTAGAACTGTCTATGCAGGCTTTCTCACATGTATTTTAAATACAGATCCTGAACTACCAAATATTGTCAGACTCAGTATCACAACCAAAGTCTTCAGAAGCAGAACGCTGTTAGCTGTCCTTGCTACTTGTGGAATAGAGAGTGGTGCTTGCCATCCGTTTCCTTCTCAAGTGTCATCCAGGAAAAGTCCTAGTCACCATTCCCTGGCCTAAACAGTGCCGGATACAGCTTTGGCTTTTCTACTCACTTTCTTGCAGTCTTTTACAGTTTCCTGCTCCATCAAAGCAGTAATTATATATAGCTTCTACTTCAGTACCAGGTAAAGCAAATTTTTAGCAGCATGTTCAACACTGTTACCAAATCCTTCAATACCTTTTTTCTTTCTGTATCTGTCTTAAATGAAGATAATTTCGTTCTTTTTCACCTCACTTGAAATACACATTTTATATCCTAGTATAACAGTGTCTTTTTGTAGAATAAATACAGAAATTATTGCTGGACCAGGATTTGGAGTCCAGTATTCTTCCATCACACAAGATTACCCTAACCAAGAAGGACACAGAATGACTTAATTGTAATTTCATTTGGAATTTAAATTCTCAAGGTTCAAGAATAATTAACATTATCTACCTGCAAGAATCACTTTACTGTTGAACATACCTAAGATAAATAAAAGTTATTAGAGGACTCCATTTTGGTGTCCATGGAATCTTGTGCTGCAAATTACACAGTCTTTGTTTCAGAAGGTGGATACACTCAGAGTACCATTAGCCTGGTAAGTAGAAGACCTTCCTCAGTAGCTACAACTGTGCGTCTTAGTGCCAAGAGTCTAGGACACAGATCTTCCCTTCTTTTGTAAGGCCCTAACCACAGTATTTTAGTACTTTCACTACAGACAAAGTTTCATTCACAAGTATAAGTAGTTGTCCTCTGCCAAACTCTATTAGGTGCCTCTTTAGGCATAATCTTCTTTCTGATGAATGTCCACAGTAGTACTGAGAGTTGGTCAAAAGCGACCATCCAAAAACCTCAAACAATACATTTTTCCTCAACCAGAGTAGACCTACTGTCTTGTATGTCCCAGCTTTTGTTGTCCAATTCTGTTACTTTTTGTTGGTTTTCTGTGGACAATTTTTAGATCAGGAATAAGAGACTTACTAACTTGAAATATGAATGAAATCATCCTTTCAGAAAGTGGAATAGCGTTGTAGTACACTTGTTAAATTTTAACATTTAGGAAACAATTACAAAAATAAGACACTGATTAAAATAACATAGACTATGATATTCTTTGTGAAATCCCCAGAAACACAACAGAAAATGAAATATTATTATCATAAGTTAGTATACTACTACTAATAAGACACAGTAAGGTGTCCTTTGATCACACAGTCATATGCAGTTTATGGTACATACTTTAGTTATCTATGAGTTAAACATGGAGCAAGGACAGTCCCTGTGTTTTTAATTATAGTACAAATGTTGGAGTACATTCAGCTGAGCCTTGATCAAAGATCACTTAGGGATACTCATTCTTTTCCATCATTTTGTTTTATTATTTTAACAGTACATTAACCAAGCAGGTATCAATGTTTTGTATATGCTAAATAGAATTATTCTTCTCATAATCTGACTTCAAAAAATAGAAAGGCCAGCCTATTCTGACAAGAGTAATTATACTTCCTGAAAAAGGTACTCAGTGGGTAACCTTCTCCTCCACATGAACTTTTGTCATCTGTTACATACACTAGCACAGTATTTATGATCCTTTGTACAAAGGCACACACACCAGTTCAGCTTACTAATGGTGCTGTTCTGTGTCTGATACTAACAACAGTAGCAGCCACGAGGACTACACTTGGGATGCACATGTGGGACTGGAGTTTTTGCTGGTTAATAATTACATCCTTTTAGATTACCAAAGACCAGGAACACTAGTAGTTTGTCAGTCAGAAAACTGAGACACACCCATACGAAGTAATCTGGTGGTTACCTCCTGTATGTGGTACAAAGGACAGATCTTATTTCAGTGATTACAGTAACTCTATGGTATTTTTCTCATTACAGAGTGGTTGAGAAGCTGAAGTGGAGAAAGTGGAGGTGGAAGCACACATACAGTGACACTAAGATAGTAGGAAAGGTCTGAATGCTTCTCTCTGTTGAATTTTGGCTCATCAAGCCTTAATTAGGAACTTATGTAGTTATAAAACTGGTTGAAAACTTTAACTGTTGTTCCAACGTGCATCCACCTACTGCACTTAAAATGTGAACTTAATCCATTATTTTCATATTACAACTACGATACTATTACAACAGTTCTTGATATAACTCCCCCACAAACCATCCTTTCATTCTTTTTCAAATTACCCCTCTTGCTTTTAAAATTAGAAATATCTCTCTATATCTAGTAGAAATTAGTAGCGTAGGACCATATAAATATAATATTTTGGTTTACAATGTTGGTATTGTGTTTGGGATTAAATTTAGTGCCAAGATTCAAGAAAGATCAAGTGAAGAGCTCACAGCTCTGTATATTCTCTCTTTTTGCAAGAGCTCTGTTTGTTGTCTCTTTTTGCAAGTCTTGAGCAATTTTATTATTATTATCATTATAAATATTGAAAACCAATTAAACTCTTCCATCCATTCTCAAATATAGAAAGACACATTAGTACTGCCACTGCCTGTTGTAATGAATTTATTACTAACAAATTACTGAACTATTTTGCTGGCAGCACAGCTATGTGCCTTTTGGGTCACGTCAGAGATACAATGGAATTATCTACATCTTTTAGCTAGGATGGTGACAACTCAGATATGGCTTTTATATCCTCACATTTCAAAACTGAAAAGGGGAAGTATCCAGTTCCATCTGTACTCTAACATTTCTGTAAAACTGAAAAACAGTCACAAAACGAATACTTTTTGCTTCATCCCATACAGTCAATTTCCCTCTAAATTTCTACACAAAATCCTTAGAGATTATCTGTTCCAGTATTTCTCTAATTTTAATGGAAGGATTACGTATTTACTTACTTTTGCCACCTGATAATTTTATGAAAAAATAAATATAAGTAAACCTTGATTTTTTTTTTTTATTACTTCTCTTTTTTCCCTCCTTGATTTTATTTGGGGCCTGTGGGCAAACACAAAAATCACTGAACACTTTATGATGTCTTATTATTTCCACCAATGCATAGATTATAGTTTGAAAAACGTTCATCCAGACTATCCCATTGAACAAAACACCGAGATCAATTTTTCGCGTCATTGCAACAGTTTAAATATAACACAAAATTAAAGCAGAAAATCCAGGACTCTATTAAGAATTGCCTTGTTATACAAACTGTTCTACTGCTTTGGCTCACTCTGTACAAAGACTCCAGAGCAAGCAGAGGTGGACCATATTTCTTACTCCTCACATTCTTTATTCATTGATTTGCCAATGGCAGCATCAACTCATTCCACAAAACGAAGTTGGTTTCCACATTGAAACTTGAGACTTAATAGCCCTTCTGATATTTTTATCCTCCAATTATAACTCTGAATATTCTTGTTATCACTAAAAATACAATAGTCTTTTTAATCTTGTTACATTCTTGGCCTTTGTGACTTGGCAGTGAGTTCCATGGCCTAATTACAAGTTTTATATGTAGGGGTAATTACAGGTTGGGGGTTTTTTATCAGTTTTGAAAGTTACCTTTTAATTCTGCTTGACGTTCCTCAGCTCATGTTAAATGAGAGAGAACAGAGTCATCTGATCTACTGTACTTAGACCATTATTTTACTGTACCCCTTTCTTCATCTTCCCTCCAAAGTGAAAAAAGGCCTAATTTTTCAAACGAGAGTTTTTTTCATATTCTCATTTATTCTCATTACCCTTCCATGATCCCACTTTAGTTCTTCAATACATTTTTTGAAGCAGGGAAAACAACTGCTGAAATTGTGCGATCTCTCTACTGAACACAATGTGCCACCTGCATAACAGTGGAAGGTGAGGTCCTGAGAACTCAGTTCTGTGCAGAACCAAGCTTTTGAAGTCGTAAATATTAATGATTCAGAGACTTTCCAGTCTGACTTCCCTTCACACAATGTCATGATATCTGATAATAGAATCATAGAATTAACTGGGTTGGAAGAGACCTCCGAGATCATCAAGTCCAACCCTTGGTTCAACCCCACTGTGATTACTAGATCATGGCACTCAGTGCCACATCCAGCCTCATGTTAAACACCTCCAGGGACGGTGAATCCACCACCTCTCTGGGCAGGCCATTCCAATGCTTGATCACTCTCTCTGTAAAGAACTTCT
>JAWMRA010000041.1:17842423-17910719 GCA_035584735.1 Pseudotriccus pelzelni | reverse complement strand
CCCTCATCCACCAGGCGGGTCACCTGATCATAAAAGGAGATCAGGTTGGTCAGACAGGACCTGCCCCTCCTAAACCCGTGCTGGCTGGCTCTGATCCCTGTAGGTGCTGTGTGATTGCAGTCAGGACAATCTGCTCCATAACCTTGCCAGGTACTGAGGTCAGGCTGACAGGCCTATAGTTGCCCGGGTCCTCCTTGCAGCCCTTTTTGTGTATCAGTGTGACATTCGCCAATTTTCAATCATCTGGGACCCCTCCAGAGAGCCAGGACTGTTGGTAAATGATGGAGAGCAGCTTGGCAAGCTCTTTTGCCAGCTCCTTCATCACCCTAGGATGGATCCCATCTGGTCCCATGGACTGGTGCGGATCCAGGTGGCTCAGTAAGTCACTGACTATTTCCTCCTGGAACACAGGGGCGCTATTTGACTTCCTGTCCCTGTCTACCAGCTCCAGAGGCCAGTTGCTGTGAGGGCCACCTGTCCTACTGGTGAAAATTGAGGCAAAGTAGGTGTTAAGTACCTCAGCCTTATCCTCATCCCTGTTAACTATGTTTCCCCTCAAGTCCAACAAGGAATGGAGGCTTTCTTTGCCCCCCCCTTTTGTTATTAATGTATTTATAGGAGCGTTTTTTGTTATCCCTAACAGAAGTAGCCAAATTGACTTCAAATTGCACTTTTGCCTCTCTAATTTTCTTTCTGCATGACCTCCTTATACTCCTAAACTCATCCTGAGTAGCCTGCCCTATTTTCCACAGTCAGTAAGCTCTGTTTTTGGCTCTGATTTCCTTCAGAATATCCCTGTTCAACCAAGCTGGTCGTCTACCCCGCCGGCTTGCCTTTTGGCACACTGGTACAGCCTGTTCCTGTGCACTCAAGACTTCCTTCTGGAAGCACACCCATCCCTCCTGTATCCCCTTGTTTTCAAGGGTTTTTTCCCAGGGTATGCTCTGGACCAGTCTTCAGAACAGGCCGAAATCTGCCCTCCGGAAGTCCAATGTACAAATTCTGCATCAAATCTGTATGTTCTTTTTACACATGAGTATATCTTCTTATTTTAAATCTACTTTCAACACTAGGCCTTCAGTTAAGATGGGTGTAGAGAGCTACATCCACAGTAAGCCTCTGTTACCTGCCTGTACTTTACTTCTATAGTTTGTTGTTTTCTCTCAGTTCCCAGGCTGGGAAACTCTTCCTGTGCGACTTACAGAGCTAGAAAATACCAGGTGGGGGAAAAAAAAAGAAAGTAGATAGTGGTTGACCAATGCAACAGGCTCCCCAGAGAAGCTGCCAAAGCACCAGGCTTGGGCCTGACAGAGTTCAAGAAGCATTTGGATAACGCTCTCAGACAGATGGTGTGACTTTTGGGGTGTCTTGTGAAGGGCCAAGAGCTTGACTCAATGATCCTGATTGGTCCCTTCTAACTCAGCATACACTATGATCCCGTGAGTTTCTAACCATTCTTAATTCTAGCAAAGTGTTCTTAAATGTAAAGAAATAAAGAGAGGTTGTGGCTTTATAGGACACACTGTTGAAAAGAAAAGCACTGAAGCTGCTGAAAGAAGTGTCCTCACAACTGATCTGGCAGAGTCAGACATATCTGTAATACATCCTAATTTGCAAGCAAATAAGCAGCTACAGCAGGAGCCTTCCTTAGCACCGCAGTGTGTACATGACTGAGCTCAACAACAGAAAGGAAGAATACGGAACCAGTGGAAGTGGGCACATGATGAGAAGCAATACAGGAGCATTGCCCAGGTGCACAGGGATGGAATTACGGGGACAATGCTTCTGTGCAGTTAAAGTTGGTGAAGGATGTCATGGGTAAGGACACAGCAAGTGACCTTGTGACATAGCACACATGTACTCACTTTGTCTCAGGATCTACTGGCATAGCCTGCCCACAGGCCTCCCAGAGTTCCATGTCAAGTAGCAAGGAATAAGTCAGGGTCTAATTAAACAAGGTAGAAATGTCATACAAGTCCATGGGATTGGACAGGATATATTTGAGAGTACTTAGAGTGCCAGCAAAAGTCATTGGAAGGGCACTCTCTCCCTTGTGAAAGGTCACAGTGATCTGAGGAGGTTTCTGACAACTGCAAAAATGTTACATCTGTCTTAGAAAATTGCAATAAGGAGTATCTGGGTGATGAAAGGCTGATCAACCTTCTCTCAGTTGCTGGGAAAATTATGGAGCAAGTAGTCATGGGAATCATTTCCATTCCCACAACAAAAAAAATGGTGTTGACAGCAGCCATCTTGAATTTCCCAAGGGCAAACTGTGCTTATCTATTCTGATTGCCTTCGACAACTACATTACAGGCTCTCTTGGTCGAGTTAGAGTAGATGTTGTTCCTCTTTTCTTTAGCCGGGCCTTTCAGCATGCAGATATAGGCGGACTACAAGGTCCGTTAAAAACTGACCAGATCACAGGCCTCAAGCAGTACATAATAACTGTTTCAAGTCCAATTAGCAGGCAGTTCCAAGGGGTATTTCTTGGGATCAAAACACAGGCTGATATTATTTAACATTTTCATCTGTGACCTGCATGATAATACCCTTTGGAAGTACAAGGTGACGCCAAATCAGGAGAATTGAGGTTCCAAAAAGATAAATGCCAAGGTTCCACATCTGAGACAGGATATACTTATGGAGAAGTGCAGGCTGGAACTAACGGTTCTGCAGGAAAGGACCCAGTGGACCACAAACCAACAAAGTCAGCAGCGTGCGCTTGTGGTAACAAAGAGTAACCACATCTTGGAGTGCATTAGCAAGACCATGGCCAGCAAGTCAAGGGACATGATTATTGCCCTCTATTCAGCACATATAAAGCCACATCTAGAACACTGTGTTTGGCTTGTTCTCTTGCCAAATAAATGAGAGACTGAAGAGAATCGAGCAAAGGGTTATTAAGGTAGCTAGGAGCTTTGACATGTAAGAAGGTGGAGAGATCTAGGAATACCAATTCTATCAACTTTAATGGTCATTTACTGCCAGAGCATGCTTAGCAAGATTCCTTATGTTCTTATTATGAGAACAGATGCATTTTGGTAGTTCCATCCAGAAGATCTACAATGGCTGTAAGTATATATTACTTACTGATGTGCCACAGCAAACTTTGAACTGAGTTCCATACAGACATTAAAAGGCAGCCTGAATGTAGTACTGTTCAGCAAGCAGAAACTCCCATGGCTCTTCCATATTTCTGTGCCTGATAAACTCACTCCTCGGGGACTGTTGCACAAAAAAAAATGAATTCTACAGCAAACTGGCATCCTACCCACAAATGATTTTCCATTTATAGTTGCAAAGCCATTGCTAAAGTGGCCAAAACTAGTTTATAAAATATTTCTGCAACTATAATTGTTTGGGACCACTGAACTGCATGTTCCAAGTCAGATCAAAGGAGCACCACAAACCCATGAAAGGCTTATGTGTAAAGACAGGGTAAATTCCATGTCTGGGATCCATCTGTAATTCTGTCAAACCAAGATGCTTGTAGCTGTATACAAGTTAAATGTCTGTCTGCCAAAATTAAGTGAATGAAGAACAAATACCCTCTATCACTCTTTTTTTTTTTTTAAGAGCAACTACCTTGTTTTCTTTAATGTTAGATACGTAATAACCTACATTTTACACGCCTGTGAAAATACAAATGAGACAGGGAGTTACATCAATGCCAGAATTGATCATGGAATTTTTATTTAGCATTTTGCTACAGATGTAGATGTGTAAAGGTATGCCATGTTCTTTTGACTCAAAATATTACAGCTGACACAGCTGAAGAAGATGCAGCTTAAACTCAACAGGATTTTGAGGGAACTCTATCATTTTCCTGAACAGGTTCAAGGCAAGTATACAACTGGTTTACTACAGCAACATAAAGATTGATTTAAGAAATTGCAAATATAGTTGGAATGAAAAAGCCCAATGTTTTTACATTTGTACACTAGGATATATGCATGATTTTTCATGTTTTACCATGTAAAAAAGTAGTAATAACAACTTGCAGTGTTCATTCCCTAAATAAGTAGCACTTACGCGTATTAATATTTCATGCCAGTTCTCTCTACTTAAAAATTTCAATAACTTGAGATTTCATTTTGGAAGTGAGAAACACTTCCTCTCCATTTAAAACAATATTCATAACAAGCCAATGACGAAGGTTACAGCAAAAGGCAGATACAGCTAAATATTTTAAAATGAGCCTGGAACACGTACTGTGAGATCACGAAATCTACTCTTTGCAGTTGTTTTACATTTCAGCAGCAATAAATACAAGAATAACATGCCTATACCACCATTGGGAGAAACTTGCTAAAAACTTATTTAATGTGATTTGAGATAGCCAAAAGGTAGGATATCTAATAATAAAAACAATAATAATATAAAAAGCAGCTTTCTTGTTGCTTTATCTGATAAATCCAATTCATTAGCTTTAAGAAAAATAGTAATTCATGAGCATGAAACCTCCTGAATTTTTCAGCTGCTCAATAAACTCCATGGGGTTTTTTGGAGCCTTTGCAAATGCCATGGTTTGCAAGAAAGATAGTACCTTTCACAGTCTAACTGATCTAGCTTCAAAAAATACATGCTGGGACGTGAAGGGTTGAAACCGTGCCTGAAAACTTGACCTTTACATCAGCTGGTCTAATCTAATAAAAGAAATTACCTCTCCCTAGAACCCCTTGCTTTGTTTATGGGTACGACTGCCCGAGATTACAGCACTACTATTATCAGACAATGCCAACTGCAAGGCTGAGGGTGGGAAAGGCTTCCAAGTGGTTGTCCAAAAACACCCTCACGTTGGGGATCCCCGTGGAGCACCGGTATCTCTATTTTTTTCCCCTGTTGTGCACCTGGCCCGGGGTGCGTGACAGGGGTGGCGGTGCTGGGGGCTGTCTGCAGACGCCGTGGTGTTCACACGCGCCTGGGCTGGGCTCTCAGTAGCTGCTGGAGATTCAGATATTGTTGCCCTCCCAGCACCGCACTCAGTTTCTAAAGCAGTGGCCCACAGCTTTGCTGGACAGACGCTCGCCAAGATCCTGCGGATGCCCCCGGGCTTCCCCTCGCCCTGGGCTCCCCCAACTGACCGGTGTCCCCTCACAGGGCCGGGGGCCCGACAGCCGTTACGGCACCGGGCGCGGGACCCCCGCGAGCGCTGCCGGCGGGACGCGCCCTCGCCGCCATTCCTGTTGAGCCAGCGCCCCCTGCGGGGCGGGGCGGGGCGGGCAGCACGGAGGCGGCAGCGCTGGCAAGTGGAGAAGCTCTGTGCCCTCTCACGGCGCGGCGCCTCGGCGGGACGGGGAGCGGAGAGAAGCCCTGAGCTCCTCCGAGCCGGGTCGCGCCGCCGGGGCTGCGGCGCCCGCCGTCGCGCCGCACCGGCCCCGCGGGGCTTCCGCACAGGGGAGGTGACTGACGGAGCCAGGCACGGAGGGCAGGCGCCAGCGTCCCTCCGCGCTGGCACGGCGCCGGCTGCGCCGAGCCGAAGGGGCAGCGCCGGGGAGGGGGAACCGCCGCGGAGGGCGGGGGAGTGCCGCGTGCTGACTGGGGAGCACCGGCTGGCTGAACCCGCGTGCCTGGGCTAAGCTACAGGCCGGCTCCACGGGGCACCGTGCCCCGGCGGTCCGGCCCGGCCCGGCCCAGCTCGGCTCGCAGCGCCCTTCCCGCAGCTCAGGGCGGGGCGGGGCGGGTTCGGCGCCGCGGCATTCGCGGCATTCCCGCCCTGCCGCCGCCCGTCCGCGCGCCGCCGCATGCAAATGAGGGCGCTCCCTATTGGCCGCACCGGGAGCCCTTTGAAAGGGCGCGCGGCGATTGGCCGCTCACGGCACTAACGCACGCGGGAGGATCTCCCCCCGCCCCGGCCCTTTTTTTTCTTTTGCGTCGCTAATGTGTGATGCGTTCCCTCGCAGACAGGGTGTAACTCTGCGCGCCGCTTACTACAAACAAGTAGTTCCCAGCCCCCCGCCCTGCCCGCGCCCGCCCGCGCGCTGGGGCGGGTGCGGGACGCCGCAGTCGTGGCCGCCGCCCCGCGGGCGCCCCGGCGCGGAGGGGGGGGGTGGCGGGGGCGGCGGGGAGAGGTGTTCCCCCCCTCCGCTCCCCCGCGGAGGGATATCCTTGGCGCGCTCGCCGCACTCTGCCCGCACCAAAATATTGGGAGTTAAGAGGCGGCTCGGCGGCGCCGCCGGCTCAGAAGCGCGCGGGCAGCTCGGCGGCGGCGCGGTCGGTCCTGCGCCCGCCACGGCTCTACTGCGGCGCCCAGCCTGCTCCTGCCGCCGCGGCCTCCGCAGGGGCGGGCTCCACGCGCGGCCCTGCGCCCCCCGGATTCGCCTGCCTCCGGGGAGGGCTCTGCTTCTGCCTGTGCCTGCCTGCGTCCCGAGCGTCTCTCGCCGGGTGGAAGAGGGAGCGCGGGAGCGGCGCGCTCGCTGATTGCGTTTTTCCCGAGGGCTTGGTGCGACCGGCGCCTGGATCGCTGCCGGCGGGGACCCCCCCTCAGGACTCCGTCGGTACCCGCTCCCGGACGAGAAAGGATCTGCGCAGAAGATATCGGCGGCCCGCCGCCATCCGCCGGCTCCGGAGCGAGCAGAGCCGCGGCAAGCGCTGAGCCGGGAGGACGCCGGCGGAGCCACCGCTGGGGACTCGCCGTTTTCCTCCCTTCGGAAGATGTTGCTCTCCAAGTTCGGCTCGTTAGCGCACATCTGCAGCCCCAGCATGGACCACTTGCCTGTGAAGATCCTCCAGCCAGGTACAGGGCTGGGGTGTCCCTTGCCAGCGCCGCGCCGGTGGGCGCGGGTCGACTCCGCGTTACCGGGGCTGCCGGGGCCGGCATCTCGCAGCTCCCGGACCTGCGCTTGGGTTTTTTATTTTTATTTTCTTTTTTCTTTTTTTTTTCTTAATTGAAGAAGATAATATATTTTAAAAAAAACCTCTTGTAATCAGGGCGGCGCTCACGGTACGCGTCTGCTGGGCAGAGCATTTGTGGTGGTGTTTTTTTTTGGTTTGGTTTTTTTTAATGTTTTATTTTGGGTTTTGTGGGTTTTATTTGTTTGGGAGGTTTTGTTGTTTTTTGTTTTTTGTTTTTTTTTTAATTTCGGGCGCAGCGCGACTGCGGATACTGACGCGGGTGTTTCCCTCTGGTTTCTTCAGTGAAAGTGGAGAAGGAGCCGTTTGATAAAGTCTACCAGGTGGGCTCCGTACTGGGCAGCGGGGGCTTCGGCACCGTGTACGCGGGGAGCAGGATCGCCGATGGGCTGCCGGTGAGGAGCGGGGCGCCCGGGCGGGGGCGGCGGGCGGGATCGCGGCGCGGGAATCTGCGGGCGCGGGAAGCGGCGGGCGCGGCCGGCCCGGCCCTTCGGCGGCGGAGCGCAGGCTGAGCCCGCCCCGCCGCTCACGGCGCCTCCTTTCTCCTCGCTCTGCAGGTTGCCGTGAAGCATGTGGTGAAGGAGCGGGTGACCGAGTGGGGCACGATTGTAAGTATCCGGGGGGGACTCCTGGGGTGCCGCGGGGCTGCGCCGCGGCGGGGCCATTGTGTGGGCGGCGGGGCCCGCCCCGCTGGCGCGCCCTCTGCGTCGGGAGGGAATTTGGCGGGGGTTCGCCGCCGCAGCGCCGCGCCCGCCCCTCGGACTGCGGCAGCGGCGGAGGGGGCCCGTCGGCCGCGCCCTCCTTCCCCGCCATGCACGCCCTCCTCCCTCCTGCCCCTCCCCACCTCTCTCTCCTCGGCAAGGGGGCGCCCCGGGCCGCGCCGCCCCCCCGCTGACCCGGGCCCCCCTTTCTCTGCCCAGAGCGGCGTCATGGTGCCCCTGGAGATCGTCCTCCTGAAGAAGGTGGGCTCCGGCTTCAGAGGGGTCATCAAGCTGCTGGACTGGTACGAGCGGCCCGACGGCTATCTGATCATCATGGAGCGGCCCGAGCTGGTGAAGGACCTGTTCGACTTCATCACGGAGAAGGGCGCTCTGGACGAGGAGACGGCCCGCGGGTTCTTCCGGCAGGTGCTGGAGGCGGTGCGCCACTGCTACGGCTGCGGCGTGGTGCACCGGGACATCAAGGACGAGAACCTGCTGGTTGACCTCCGCACGGGCGAGCTAAAGCTCATCGACTTCGGCTCGGGAGCCCTCCTCAAGGACACAGTTTATACCGATTTTGACGGTATGTGTCCTCCCTGTGTCGGGGCAGACCCCCACTACCCTCCTGGGGTGATGACCAGCCTAGAACCACCACTTGGCCCGTTCTCGGTGCCCGGCAGTAGCGAGCAGTGCCGCTGACACGGGGGTTCATATCAGGTCTACCAGTAATGGAAACCTGCGGACCCGAAGCAGCTTAGGGGTGTTCAGTTGCGTAGGAAAAAAGCGATTCCAGGCAGTGACGCAGCAGTTTCTGTTTCCCTGTCTTGGAAAAAGCGTTTTTTTTTCCTAGAGGGCGATCTGTTTACATGGAGGCTTTGCCAGTGTCGGATGTTTCCATGTGTGGATATGCAGTTTTTATATGTGGTGCTTTTTTTAACTCGGAGGGGTACCTCCCCTTCCCCTCCCGGCAGTGTCCTGAAAATCCCGCATTGCAGATTTTAAAGTGATGGGGATAACTGTGCTCCCTCAAAATGACTTGATACAGATTTCAGGGCCGGGGTCGATGCTTTAGAGGTGGGAAAGCTGAACATAAGCCAGTGTGTGATGAGAGAGAGCATTTCCCCCAGTCCTTGCTCCCCCCTATTCCCCCCGCCCCCAGCTGCCGCACTCACATCTGTTTGTTGTGAAACCCGAAGCCCTACTGCACGTGACCCTCGGCATCACGAATTCCCCGTTTTGTTTGGTATCCAAGGAGCCCGTGGGCACGGGAGGGAGGGGAGGGGAGGCGGGTTGGGAAAAACTGCCGCATACAAGCCCGGGGGGGGGGGCCTTAAAAACACAGAAATCGTAAGCGGCCCTATTTTGTTTACTGCCCTGCGGAATTGGATAAAGGAGATTAGCTCCGTGTAATGCGGACAGACCTGAGTTTCACCTTCTTGTCGCCCTCTCCGCCTCCCCGCCAGCCCCCTTTGTCCTTTTGTGTCTATTTTTGGTGTGATGCTGCAGACGCCACGTGGTCAGTGAAAGGGAGCTCGCCTCAGTAAACAGTCAGCTGATGGGGCTGTGTTATTCCTTGCAATGAAATAGCACAACCGGATGGGCCAAGTCTGTTGATAGTGTAACCCCGTGGATGACCTGAAATTACACCACTAATGGCTTTGGCCTGTAAAAAATTGAAAGCTTTTTTTTTTTTTTTAATTCCCAAATGTCAAGTTTATGAATTTAATTTAGTCATACCAGAAGGAGCTGAACAGGGAAGCACTTTAAACCTTTACTCTTTTTTTTTTTTTTTTTTTTTTGTTCTGCTTTCAGGAACGAGAGTATACAGTCCTCCAGAGTGGATCAGATACCACAGATACCATGGGCGGTCAGCAACAGTATGGTCTCTGGGAGTTCTGCTGTATGATATGGTTTGTGGAGACATCCCTTTTGAGCAAGATGAAGAAATCTTGAGGGGACGGTTATACTTCAGGAGAAGAATTTCACCTGGTGAGTTCTGCAGGGTTCAAGTGGGCTTTTTGTTTTTTGGGTTTTTTAAATAGTCCTGTGTGTTTGAGCTTGTATGGATGGACTTTTATTGCTCAGGATTGTCTTTTTTTGCTTTCTTAGTCTAACATAGCTTTCTTTCTTTTTTTGGTACAGAATGTCAACAGCTGATCAAATGGTGCCTTTCACTGAGGCCTTCAGACAGACCAACACTTGAGCAAATTTTTGACCATCAATGGATGCACAAATCTGAAGTAGTGAAGTCTGAGGACTGTGACATAAGGCTACGGACCCTTGATACTGATGTTTCTAGCACAAGTTCAAGTAATGAGAGTCTGTGAATCACTAAGGACCTCGCACTGGGAGGGGAGCTACAAGCAGAAAGACCACAGTGCTGCTGCCAATACATAGGAGGGGCTAGAAAAATGCATTCATTATTCTGTAGTTGAATCTTTGTCTGAGGGACATGATTTTGTTTTCCCCCTTTGCTGGTTTCTGCTTTGGAATGAGAGATTTCCTTTGGAAACGCTGATGTTTGGGAGTTGCAGGCCAGTACTATAGTCAAAGACTGACCTTATTAAGAAAGCAGTGACCTCTTGAATACATGGTAAACTTTTTTGCTCTCATAGAGCCTGGACTAGATTTTATTTGCTTTTGAGTGCCTTTTTGAAAGCTGCTTCAGTGGGACTTTCTTTTTTGAGCTGTCTATGTCCAAAGAAGATCCAGTTCATTATAGGAATTTGCTCCCTTTAGACTCGGTGCTGGAGGAAGCAGCTCCTATGATGCACTGGAGAACCTGTTCGGTGATTGAATGAAGTAGTCCCATCCTCTGGTGATGGAATACTTGAACACAGACATTTCACTCCGCCCCCCCTCGCCCTTTCCAAATCCAACCCACCTCTGCTGCTCAAAATATTTCCTATAGCCTGCACAGAAATATGAACAGGTATATCAGCTTCTTTCTCAGAAACATTTATTCATGTTTCCTTTTATCATCTCTACCATTGGGCATGAGAAGCCCCTTTCTCAACTCCCCCCGGCCTTTTGTCACCCTGCGAGTCTTAAAGTATGTATGGGCATGTTGAATGCACAATCAATGCAATATTCAAGGACTTTTACTTTTTTTTTCCCCCATACCTGTATAATGTGTTTATGTAAACTTGGTTTTTCCCATGTACTATACAATTATTTATTGTTTGGAATTTAGAAGACCTCCCACAGTTTTCAGCTGTGGCTATTTATTTGGTTAATTTATTTGGTTAGAATTTTTCAACACTGTGCTTTCCCCTCCTTCTCCATGGGAATTCTAGTGGTTTGCCCATGGCACTTTTTTTCTGCATTCCTGTTAACTTTTTGTTAAAAAAAAAAAAAATAATTCTGACCTTACCAGTTTTTTGTTGGAAGATGGGAAATTGTTGTACAAAGTTTAATTTAAGGGAAATAGAATGACTTTCTAAAGTTAGTCAGTATGCCTTTTGTCTGGTATTATTGTACCAGAAATGTAAAGTTATGCTGTTTGGAAGGGTTTTAAATTATTGACATTGTACAGTCTCCGTGCATTGGCTCTGGAAGGTAGAGTGGCAGAGTCATAAACCTTAATTTATTTTAATAGTTGTGTTTCTGTGATCTGGTTGCATTTATGCAGCTTGGATTTGGATTTTTTTCTTCTGTTTAACAGTGTGAAATGTATGGAGATCATATTTTTTATACAGGTATTTCAATTAAACTTTTTGTATATAACACTTCTGTGTTTGTGTGCTTTTATCTTCACTTAACTATCAAGTTACTCTGGATGGCAGCTGGGGAACACCCTTTCTTACCATCTCAAACACACTTTACCATCTTACTCTGTTGAAGGCCTGCAGCAGCTGACCCTGAGTTAGTGTGTGGACTGTGCCATTACTCAGTGATCGTTTTAGAAGAATTAAGCAAACCCTCATCTGGACTGTATCTACTCCTTGATTACTGTATTTGATTTTGGACTGGAGAAGGAGTACAATACAACAGCACTAATGGCCTACATTAAAGGGAATAGACCTGTCATTGTGGGACTTTTAACTCTGTAAACTGTGAATAACTGAAATACCAGTGTCCTTGAGTATAACAAGGAAAGATTTCTGGAGCTGTTGGTGGTTACTGTTTTCACAGCTGATGTGTTTACTTTCCATTACATTCAGTTTCCTTCGTTCCTGCTTACCCTTTCCTCCTGGGGGTGGATGAAAACTTCCTGTGCCTTTACAGGAAAGGGACAGCATTCTTGGAGAGCAGGGCAACTTGTTTTTGTTCAACTCCCTTAGATTATCTGAAAAGACTGCTGCGTCACTTGAAAAAGCAGAGGGGAGTATGTGCTGTTCTCATCTATAGCAAAGAGCAAGAGAAATGTCCTCGGCATTTGTTTTAGCACGTTGGGAGTCAAGTCCCCCAGATTATCGAGTTCATCCTGGTGTCTCTGCAGCCAGAGGCTGACCTGACTTGGTCTTTTTGTGGGGGTGGTAGCGATTACTAGATTTAACTACCACAGAGGGATATTTACCACAAGGTATATTTAAGGATGTGTTCGTGCTTAAAGGTGCTGTGTAGTTGTCACATAAAGGGCTAGGCTTAAAACCTGTGGGGTTTATGTTATTTCCCGTTCTGGGGATCTTTCTGCCAGCTCATCTGCTATTATTTTGGTTCCCTGTGGGGAATATCTCACTGACATCACATCAAGCTCTTGATGCTAACTAGTTCAGACTCAAAATGCCCATGAATAGCAAGAGGTAAAGCTGAAGAAAAAAGACCATGTTTGGTCTGTGCAGTTGTCTGATGACATGGAGGGAAGGTGCATAGCTTTTACTTGGCCATAAAAAAGTTCAAATTATTCAGGAAAAAAAACCCTAACCACAGTTGCGTCCGTCAATTTGTTTTCTGTGTTTTCTGATTTTGTTCCTTTTTCATTTTAGACTTGCTTCTTCTCCAGTTTTTAATGAAAATCTGTACATGTGCTCAGTCTAGTCCCTGAGAAACTCCCACGTACATGAAAAACCCTATTGGAGCTCTATTCATAGAAGTAAAAGATTCTACGGTTAAGATTAGTTAGGAAAATCACACAATGTCCTAAGAGAAGAATACTTAAAAGTGAATATTTTGAGCTTTCTTTGAAATGAGAGATTCCTTTTGCTTAAGAGGGGATGATCCAGGTATGCTACAGGAGAGATGATCTCAGCGCCTACTGCAGTTCTTTAGGGAAACACGTTTCTAACCACAAGTGGTCCCTGGAGAAATTCCAGTAGCTGACAGTAATTAACATCTTCCACTCCAATGGCTTCACATGTTCACAGCTGTTGAGAGAGATGGCAGCGAGGCCACACGGGTGAGCTTCAAAGGGCTACCAGAAAAACGATTCTAAAACCACGTTTGTAAAGCTATTGTTGATTGCTGAGCTGGGGACTTTCAACATTTCCACAGGAGCTGATGTTACTTTCCTTAGCTTCACAGAGAATTGCTGTTGAAATGGTCTGTTTTGAAACATAAAAACTAGGTTTTCACCTTTTGCTACTGAGGCAAAATGCATTAAAAGGATAAAGGTCAAAAGGACATGGGCATGAGTGCTGACTCCCCTCTGGGATTAGCTCAACATAAAAGGTGCACTTTCAGTACTGCACAGGCAGCTTTCGTTGTGAAACTCCCCTGTACACTAATAGAAGCCATGTGGCTGAAACACCATATACTGAAAGTAATGATTTTTAAAAATAGCTTTTCATTACAGTTGAAAGTTGGAAAATGATGTGTTAGCATGGTTCCATTAGCTGAGTGTTTCTGCCAAAACGAGCAAGTTGGTGACAGCTCTCGGTTTTTCCTGTGCTTCTATCTGTTATTAATATCATTGAATGTTATTTCTCTCAGGTCCTCCTCCTCATACTCTCTCCCCACTAGGTTGGTTTTCAACAGCACAGGGCTTGAAAAGTAAAATTCAGCAGGTCATTCAAAACACTACCATTTAAATCAGAGCCTATTTTAACCTTGAAAAATTGATTTACCAATGATCATACTTATGTATGTATGCTACTGGCTTCGTAAGAGATACTTTAATACATTTTAATGCAAAAAAATCTCTAACAATGTATTATGTCATTCATATCCCTAATAAAGGTCATTCTCCTGAATGCAGAAGCATACACTCGCTTTGCTGTTTTTCGCTTTTTTTTTTCCTTTTTGTTAGCTAAGCTTTTATTTACTGAAGCAGCCAAACAAGAGCCCTTTGAACAAAACTATCAGAAGGATGTTAAAAAGATTGACGAGGGTGTGTTCTCAACAACACTTATGGTTGTCTCTCAGTGGTTTACTGACCTCTGTTGGTGAAATTAAAGTACACGTTCCAAAAATAATGATACGTAAGTTGGGAAGATTTTAAAGCACTGCTGGGTGATATTTTTAGATATTGGTGAGTATGGCTAATACTTAAAAATACCACAGTGTTCGAAAAGATACTATTAAAAAATAAAAAAAAATTACTACTACAGATATGAAAATAACTTTTCAATAAAAATGGGAGAGGGGAGTATGAATTCAAAAGGTTGTCAACTCTGCATCTGCTGTTACAGAAGTAACCTGCCTAGTGTTCCCCTAGTCACTTACATGGCTCTTGGCACGAGCATTTGCGAGCATATTAGCTCTGATTCTTCCACTTCATTTCAGTCACAATGAGAAGCACTTTTCTTCTGGCATACAATTGGACAATAATTCTCAGCAGTGTAACTACTTAACAGAACATTGTGGCCCTATCAGCCTATTATTAGTGGACTTTTTATTACTAGCAGCAGTGATGCTACAATTAGGAGCAGAAGACAAGATGGTGGCATTTTAGTTTCATCGTAATACAGTTTTTGATATTGTACCAAAATTTTCTCTGCTTGTAAATTTGCAATTACTTAGTTTTGTGGTTATCTGTGATTTAAAAATTTAATATGTTTTTGCCTAAGGCATTCCTTCAGGAAACTGATTTACCAGAGACATATTAAGCTTTGGTTATATTGCAGAACTGCTGAACAAAGTGATAAGGAGGCCACAAATCCATGCAACTAAAAATGAATTTAAATACGTATTAGAAAGAAGTCCTAAATAATTTCAGAGAGAGTTTGTCTCATAACTGGTGAATTTATGTGATCACTAAAAAATGTGGACATAGGGACACACCAGTCCTTTTTTTTTGCTGAAGTGATTCTAGAGAACTCCAGAACTGTGGTCTAACTCAAGGCAAAATGAGGAGCAGTAACATACATTCATTAAATTCTTACTGACATTTTCTTTGCTTGCAATCCCATCCCTTCTGGTCCAATAAATTTGAAAGGTATTCAGTCTTTGTATCCTTTACTGCTCATAATCTAATATTTGTAACACAGCCCAGCACAGTCAAGTGGTAAGAAATGTTAAGTGGTTTCTAAATATCTGATAAAATCGGCATGTTTACATCTCAGATGCTAGGATTTCCTTTTCCTTAAAATGCTATGAAGGAAATTACTTGCCTACGGAAACATTATGCTTACATAATAATACATAAATTCAATATAGGTCTCAGATTAGCTGTGTTTAAGCTCTAATTAATACGGTCTTAGTAAGAATGTTATCTATTATAGGTAATACTCTGCTAAATGACTACACAAACTATTATGTAAAAAGCTGCTTATACTAGTCCACTAAGAGAATTAATGAGACACATACTTTGACTTGCACTGTTTCTCAGGTAAGTCTGTGTTAAACCTGGAAATTACAATTAAGTCATAGATAGCAGAGTAACTTGTGGATCAATGTGATTCTTTGTTTACTGTTAATGACTCAGCAGTTACTTTAAGTTTCCAATCAGGAGTAAGGAAAGATACCAGGAAATTATACTGAAAATCAAAGTATTTTCGTTAATTTGATAGAGAATTTCTAAGCAAATGTTTTATCGTTTTATGAATCATTGCCTGTATAATACCTAGTTGGATTTTTTTTCCTTGTATATAAGTTCTACTGAAAAAAAAATGCTGTTTTGTAGAAATAAAAGAGTTTTGCTTGAAACACTTATTTTGGTAATTATGAATGGTCTGGTTTCAGGGTTGAAGCTTGCCTCTCCACTTTTCTGCTTCCCTTTCTTAGGACAGGAAAATATAAGCATCAAATATCAGTCTATTCCAATTGAAACATTAATATGTTAACAAGCGTATGCTATAAAACTTTGAAGTGGGAATCCCCTATAGTTTTTTTTTCCCAAAAGTTTCCAAACCCAATAGAGTCATGAAAGGGAACAGTGTCTTTCAAAGTGTAACAAATCTCCTTTTAGAGAGAAATTGTCTATTGTCCAGGCTGATGTAAATAGATAACATACTTGACAGGAAGGCAGATTAAGTTTTGGTAAGGAAGAGTTTTATATGTGTAAGGCTAGCTGAACACCAGAGTAAACAGACTGTGGAATACAGCAAATCATCATTTTCAGAAACAGTATTTTTCATAAATCATCTAAAAATTACAGCTAATTTAACATTACTTTGAATTTCATCAGCCTAGTGCTCTCAAGTTACAAAAAGATATTTCAGTCCGCAACATTCATCTGCTTCTTGAATCAATATAGAATTTATTGACAATGCTGCTTTTGCTGGCAAAACACTTTTTAATGCAGATTTTATCTAATCAATAGGAGTGGTGACAGACTTTCTCATGATGGTAGGGCTACGGGGCTACTGACCTTTTCTCAAAGCCAGCATAAGCTAAATTGTTCTGCACACTATCCCTTCCTTTTGCTGGTGCACTGATAATCAGATCAATAAATGGGTTTGTCTGTTAGAAACCCAGTGTAACTGAGGGAATATGTACAACCACTTGGGTCTGTGGCATGGTGAGAGATGCAACTGCTGAAGAAATGATATGTGTAATAACAAAATTTTCTCTAGGCAGTGCCATCAAACATACTCCCTAGTTTCTATTTGAAAACGAAGAATCTGCAACAAAGAATTGCCAAGGAATATTGACAAATCCTGCTATTTTTGACCTTATGTGCAAATTATTTTAAATGGCTTTTCTTTAAATGAGGTGCTGAGCAGTTGCTTGAAAGGTATGCAGTACCTCAACTACTGATGAAGTGAAAGAACTCAGATCACTCAGAATCCTACACAGGTCAGAACTTAATTCATGACTATTTTGACACATTTCAACAGTATGTCCTACTTTTTAACCAGCTTCACAGGTACATTTGCAAATGGGAAAATACATTAAACATTTCAGAATTGTTAATCAATCAAAACACTTTACTGATATGCATGAAGAAAAGCTGCAGTGAGAAAAAGTAATGTAAATGAATTATCATAACTGCATTTAATGTTTAAGCTCAAGACCTATGATTTCCCTATTTCTCTGTCACTTTGAGTCTCTTCAGCAGGCATGAGCTCCACTGTCCTCTCTAGGATACTTTTACCAATACTCATAGTTTAGTATGTAGGATTCTAATATACTTAAATGAAAACTTCAGCAACTGGTCTTGGAAATCGTGGTCAGTCCCTATGTAAACCATGAATTTTGAATGCGTTTTAAAGATACACAGTTCCCCAGTGTAGTGGTTTCTAAGCTGATTCACTCAAGTAACTCTAACAGCTGAGGATCATCATTTCCCTGACAACGCCTAGCCAATCTGTTCTTGATGGCATAGGACCCGATTCTGCAGTTCTTGTCCAAAAGTTCCCCTTCTGTCTTTCGGAAGTCATAGCTGCACCTCTGCGTAAGATAACAAATGTGTTATTTGGAAAGCAAGGGCAAGGTAACTTGAAAGAAAAGTAGAGAAATAAAAATTATATCAAAACCTGAGTCCTAGGTGGGATTTTTGATAGTACCACAAAGAGCAGTTACTCACCAGATGTCTTTTTTCCTATGTAACTGCCTGTTGATGTGAAAAAGGGTTCATAACAATCTTGATAATAACTGTTGCCTCTCTTTCCCTCTGCTGAATAGACTTTCCATGTCACCAACTAAGGGCATGATCCAGCTCCTTTTTTGGTCTGTAACAAACTCCTACCAATATTGGTGATGGGGGAACATGTGTGAGTCACAACTGCAGAACAGATAACACACACTAAGTTACATTCTTATTATTTAATATTATTTTAAAAGCTAAGGTCCATATGGCAAAAACTTCACTGGTACCAATCATCCTTTTCACATAGTTTTCACAGTCCTTTAGAAACTTCATTGACTGATTATGAATATATATGTATATATATATATAAATATATATTATAGCAATCCTTTGTCTACATCTTACTGTCACCTTGTAGTAAAGCTTTCTCATTTCCAAAGCAAAATAATATAGTTGACAGCATTTAACATTTAGTCAAGTTATTAAGAGACCTGAAATTATTTGCTCTTTCTGACCAAGTTTTCTGTTCTCCTGGAAAACTTTGAGTTTCTTTAATGGAAATTTTGATTAACACAAGTTCATATATATGACTATATAACTTACTAATATTTCAAACTTCTATAGTAAGTCTTCTCCAATGAATAGATTGGTTTGGCTGAAGCCCACTGACAACTGAGCATCATAAATGATGATTATCAATGCACTATTAGAATGTCATAAAGAATCGCTGGACAAACACAAGATTATCAGAGGTGCACATGAAGTTCTCCCAGCTCTTGCAGATGGCCAGTAAAAAGTTTACGTGGCACTGGAAACAAACTGAAATGGAAGACACTTCAAACATTGTGATAAGGCATCAAATGACTCGGACTGGTTTTCTTCAGGGAAAGATCACTGCACTTTGCACAGCCCTGCACTCCTAGCTGCTAAAATTCAAGTTAATTGATAGCCAATGGCTTAGACCTAGAGAAGAACACAAACATTTTTGTTGAAATGAAAGTATCTTGAAATGAAGTATCTAGATTAACATTTGCAAACTCTTAATTAACGCGAGTTAATGCAATCAACTCAGAGGAGCAGATTCACAGACTTCACATAAGGTATTAATCAAACTTATTGCAAATAAATTTTCCCAGGTAAATTTTCGAACTGACGTCTCCTTGAGACCAGTGAAAAATAAAAAGGCATTAATTTTCTCCTTTTTCACTAGTTTTATACAGAGTCTGTGTGGGAACATTTGTTGGAGTACCTGTTATACCAATTTATCTGTAACAGTCTCAGCATGGCTAAACGAAACCCCAGTCTGGGTGGTTAGATCAGTGCCTACGGCAGCCTGATGGATGGCTCTCATGTAGACTTCCGTGTGTATTTGTCCTTAGAAGGGGATTTGCTTATTTAAAGAACAACTTGCCATATGAAAGAATCATGTAAACCTATGCTTTGAAGCTACTGGACACTCTAAATAGGTAAACATCATTAAAAATAATCATAAAGTGAAAAAAAAGTTACAATGGCATTTTCTTCTGAATACAGCTACTCACTGATTACCTAAAACTATGAAGCAGCTACTTGCAACAGATCTTCAATACACACACGTTTTAGTATAACCTTCTCAAAAACTGGCTGGGGTATGTTGTACAAATTTTGACCACAAGCTGGCCTGCATATGCCACTGTAATTTATATAGTTGATTACCTTTCAATTTCTCAAGGATATTAACTGGCATGAACCTTCATTTTTTTCATTTCTAGTAATTAGTTCCCTGTAGAGAGTGACTGAAAACACTAAACAAAGGCATTTAATCAGAAATTATGAGTTGGTTTGTCAGCGTCTGTTAATCACCATGCATTTTTGTACAAGGAGTGAAAATTTTATTAAAACTTCTACTTAATTAAAACATATTGTTTACATAGCAGATCAGAAAGCACTGTCATCTGTTTAGACTTGTATCCTAAGATTCATTAAAAGTTGGTTAACTGGAACATGCAGGCATTTAGAAATTCATTCTGCTGGGCACTGAATGGAGGTACAAAGGGTGAGGGTTGTAGCGCAGTCAAGTATTTTTTTATTGAAGGTCTTCCAAACTTCCACCATAATGCAGACTGACAGTACAGTGAAGGAATACTAATGAAATTGAATGGGCTTAAAACTGGAAAGTGAAGAATAATAAGGAATAAAAGATTTACTTCACAGGTTTTCAGATTCATTGTGGTAGTCTGGTCTTGTGAATGATATGGTCACTAGAAGTTTGTACAATCATTTCTGCTTGAATCTTTATGATAATACTGATTTTTTTAAAAAGTGATTTTATATCTATTTTCCATTTCTAGGGAAGTAACTACAGCAATTTGTTCAAAGATGATGAAACCAGAATGCTCTGGTGTAACATTCCTCTAAAGATTCAGAAGGAAAAATGCAGTAAAATGACAATGACAGATCACTGTTTATTATTACAAACATGAGACACAAAGACTTGCAAAACACTGCTTGTTTCCAATGGCTTCTTAAATATATCAGCGTCCTGCTGCATCATCGTTATGCAGGAACATGTAAGAGGTGCATATCTCATTACTGTTTTCTGGGAAGAATGTCGTATAGGCCCCCAGTCTTGCCAGAGTGCAATAGACGCTGCTGTATCCGTCAAGATGACTCAACTGCAGACAGTCATTTGGCCAAAACCAAGATTAAGAGTTGGCTTGTTGGACCAACTGGCAACGGGGGAATCTCATCACTATGTCTTCTGCTTGCTCTATGTTGTAGAATCTCACTATTATGAAAAGCTTGAAAAGTTTTGCTCTGTCTCTGCATGTTCCTTGGCCCAGGATTCACCTTTGGCTATGTAGATTTCTTGTTTCTTCACCATTCTTTACCATTTTTACAACAAGCCCTTTAGTTTCATGTATCTCTTGACTTTCTTGGTTTCTCTGTCTCTTGCCTCCAGCCCTGATATCAGTGATTTGGTAACAGCTTTCATGTCCCAGGTGTATTGCTGCTGTGACGACATTAAAGGGATTACACTCAGAAAATATGGTCAGATCCAGCAGCAACAAGTACAGTAACTCACTGAGAGGCAGATGCAGACATGAGTAAAAAGGCATTAATGTTTTATATGATTCCTATTTATCATTAGCAGGCATTGATTACGTAAGTAATATGACTGATCTTAGGCACACAGATTCGCTCTGAAGCACTTGCAGTCCAGAAAGACAAACAGCAGACAAAGTGTAAGGGGAAAAGGATGAATATATTTTTTGAAAACAAATACCAGCTATTTCCCCTGGCCCTCTGCCTAGAATTATTAACTTGCAATACTTTGTAGGCATCCAAGTTGAATCTTCCTGCTGTTACTGGAAAATTTTTCTTGGCTCAGATATGAAAACAATTTCCTTTCAAACTCAACACTATGTTGTTACAACATCCACTTTGATAATCTAATGGTCAAATGTGATGATTGTGTCCTGGAGCACCTCACAGGGACGTTGTTGTGTGACAGTGACCTTACATCTGGGAACAGCCTTGCTTATGGCTTTCCAAATCTCTTATAAGGCCATATGACAGATATGCGTAAGGCTCGATGCCAGTCACACTGGTTTAAAAACTCCTTGACAGTCATGCCACTTGTGACTCCCTGTGCTGCTGTGACATATGAACCTTACACTGCAAATATTCTTCTATATTATGCAAGGGTGTCACTACAGAAGGAGGATTATGTGAGGTCATGGCTAGAGTCTGATCCTGCCTCATCCCCAGATGTACAAGCAGAAAACAGTTGAGTGGATTAATATGTAAGTGGCTTTTAGAGGCAACTGCCCCCTTATTCTGACATTGCTAGGTGAACAGATGCTAGATGTTGCTAGATATTGCTAAGTGTTGCTGAATGGCCCCAATCTGCTCAATAACCATCTGCATCAACTTATTACATAGGATAACCTGGACAAAAGCAGTCAATGGAACCAACCCACCTTTGTCACATACACTGGCACCTTATTTTTACTTTAGGCATGTACACATTACTCTATTTTTATCTCTTGACAGCCACAAGGCTTAGTCATAGTTGGTAGCTGATCTCATCTCCTCTTCACTGGCAAAAAAAAAAAATCTAGTCAGAGCAACCATATCACTTCTAACAGGAAACTGTACAAGCCACAGCTGGTCTGCTAAAAAAGAAGATGCACTGAGGCAGAAAACATTGATAAAAGTAGGTGTTCAAGGCAGGCCTTTCTTTCAAGCTAGATAATAGACTGCCCTGGCAGAATGGAGCTGCTGGAGGAGATCTTTCACTTCCTAACTTAATGTTCCTAGCTTCAGTGTATCAGTACACTAGTGTCATATGCAGCAAAATCTCTAGTTTACCACACAGGTGCCTATGAAGCCTATATGTTCCTATTGGAACAAAGGGTTTATTATTAATTCAAAGGACTTCTAAAAACTACTATTTCTCAGGCATATGAATTCCGTATTGTTTTTTCCCTCTATCTACCCTTCTTAAAATGAAAATCAAACCATACCACATTGTCAGGTTCCCCTTCTGACTCCTAACCCGTTGCTATTTTCACTGTTACCAAAATGTCTTCACTTTGCCAGCAGTTAGCTTGACAAGCTGGAGAGAAATTAAGAGAAAATCTCAGGTCTTGCTTATCTTGACTTCAGAAATTAATGTTGTCATCAAGGGAAGTGTTAACATAATGAAAGCAAACTTGACTTTCAGAAAAATCAGTTAGCTGGAGGCAAGTAGTTATGTCCCTTTGTCTTGAAATCAATCAAGTTCAGGGAATGTAGGAATGACTGTGTTGCATACAGCACAAGCACAGTGGAGTAAGAGCCTTCCCAGATTTTCTTTGGACCATCTCCAAAGAACTTGGAAAGGCCTACGTAATGAACTGTTAAAAAACTACCAAGTGGGGAGACTCAGAAGCAAAGGCTTCATGAGCTGTTGGGGCTGGGGGAGACCTGAAGTTTTATTGGAACCTTTCTGCCCTGTGATGTATCAAAAGAAAGATTATATATCCAAAGAAAGGAAAGACTGACCATCAGCAGAAAAGTTCATAAGGTAAGTGAGAATCACATGATCTATCGCTGCCAGTGACAGGGTCAGGAACACTGATGGGGTGGCAATGCACAAAGATGATGTCTTGGAAAAGTCCTTTCATCAAGGGTTTAGGGATCAGTACTGCAAAGATTTTAAGCACTAATAGCACATAATATCACTATCTAAAGTTCTGTCTAGACTTGGAGACCAAGGACAGATTGTCCTAGATTAGACAGGTTTCAAGGAGATTAGATAAAGTCCCTTGATTTATTTTTTTTCTTTTACTTGTGATATTAATGAAACAGAGCTCATTATTATATCATTAATTCAGTACAGCTCCTTTCAGGTACAAGTGTGAAGACACATGGAAATAGAGTGCCTGGTCCTTAACATTAGCAACAAGCCGTAATTTTCCTCAAAAGCATTTACTACCTTTTGAACTGTTAAGGTCAAAAATCTCTTTATCCTGAGAGCTCGATGGCAAATGATTTTGTTAACACAGATTTCATTTACATCGTGGGATCTTGAACCTTTCCGGACAGTTAAGATAGGCAAGGCTCCAACAATGAAAATGAGAGGGAGGAGGTTCCAGTAACTCACTCTTCTCTCCAGCACCTTGAGGAGTCATACCAATTTTAAGGCAACCAAAGTCCTTTTGTACTACTGCAGAGCACCTAGTCAGTCTGAAAGAAATCAACACTTCTTCGGTAGGTATTAAGTGCTCCAATCTTCTCAACAGGAGATTCTCATTAATGAAAACATCTCGTGGGGATGAGTACAGGGAGAAGACAATACAGAACTGAGCGGTGTAAAGGGCTACATTCACCTTGATGCATCCTCATCCTCCCTTATCTGGGGCCAGGTGCTTACACTCTGTGATCCTGTCAGCTGTTAGCAGCTACCACAGTGAAGCTTGGTGGTCGTATACATCATAAACTTATGTCATAGATATCGTTACCATGGAAAGGAGAACTCAGGCAATTTTAGTGTACCAGAGACCCCAGACCCTACAACTTCTGCTCCCAGAGAACACCCAAGGGTAAGTGGAAACGTGAAGTCCTCCCTTTTCTTCCTCCCTTCCTTCTCCACATGCCTCTCTGCCTGAACCCTCTCAGATCAGACAAGGAGAAGGGTGAGAACTCTGGATAACTGCAGTGGCAAAGGGTTCTATCAGATCTTATTTCTAGTAAGAGAAAATGTATGGAAAAATCCTTGTTTCCTTGGGAAAGTATGTAGACAACCTATGAAACAACATGAGAGGCAGGGACATTTATTGCCCTTGTTTTCATGAAGGACAGATATTACACACACACTCTTGCTCTCTCTCTCTCACACACACACACACACGCACACACACACACACAGACGTGCGCGCTTGCGTTTCACTCCTACCATGCATTTGGCCTTGAAAAGGTATGTCCCAGATTGCCCTTTTCCATGCCGTGTCCTTTCTGTCCCAGCCTCTGTCTGTTGTTCTCTACTGCCTGCCCTCAACGAATATACCCACATCTAATTCCTTTTCAGTTTTTCAAACTAGTTTGAGTACTATTTGAGCTGTATTTCTGACTGGGTTTAACAGTTGGCAAGCAGTTACGGTCTTTGCCAAAAAACATAATGCTAGCAAGGGAGAGACTGATTTCAACAATCAATGCAATTTCAACAATTGATTTTTAAAAACAATGTCCTTTGTCCTCTTCTTAATACTGTTACACTTACTACAACTGCTGCCTCTACATAAAAACCTGTAAAGGAAAGTTGTCATCACTTTCTAACTCTCAGTGAATAGAAACCTTCTGTGTATTATTGAAAAAAAAAAAAAAAAGAGAAAAGGAAAAAGGCTGGGGATATATTCTTCCAAGCCTTTCATCCGCATTTGCAGTAAGACTCTGAATGTCAAGGTCACACATTAATTTTAGACTTCTTAGCTGTTAGCCAAATAGCCGCAGTGGAAGTTTAACATTAGATACTCAAAGCCAAGAAAAATGACAATGATTACAAGTTATTAAATGTTAAAAAGAAAGAAAGGAAGAAAATAAATCCCTGTATATCTGTTCAGTACTTAGAGAAATTTCATCAAAAAAATTCAATTAGTTCCCTGCACATGTCACATGGAACACATCAGTTTCACTGCTTCAAGTACAATTAGGCTGAGAGACTGCAGAGCATTTAGGAAGGAAGCGAGACTGGGTCTCCGAGCAGCAGCAGCATCCCCACATATGCTCTGCTCAGGGAAGTGACTCCCAGCTTCTCTCAAGAGCCGTGTCTAGACAGTGACAGTGCATAAGCACCCAGCACCAAATGAGACTTCAGTAGCTGAGTCTAGTCATGTTTTTGATCTGCAAGACAATTAAAAATATTTAAATCCCTGAATCTTAAGTGTGTGAGGGTTTTGTTTTTTCTTTTTCCCCCTGAAGAGAACTGTCACAATTAAAAGTAATTAATAGTGTATTTGGCTGTTAGTGTCTTTATTGATTTTCCTGGTGTGAATTTAGGTTTTTCTCCAAGATAAGATGCACTTGAATAATCCATGATTCTACCCTGAGATTTATGCCAGAAAAAACGACAAATAATATTTTTAAAGGTAAATTGAAGAACATTCCATTCTTCTTGTGTGAGATTCTTTGTTTAAAACACACATTGCTCATTTGAGGAGTATGAGATATAATTAAGCCCAAATACTTTACGTATGTAATAGTAGAATTACAGAAACAAAAGGAGAATCCAAACAAGATTTTTAGAAGAAAAAATACATTCCAAAAAAACAAAATAGGTTACTTACACTCTCAACATTAAGACTTGGCAAACTTAATACTAAATCGGCTTTTATCTAGCAAGACAAATAGTTCAGAGGAACACAGATGACCTTTTGAAAACAACATTGCCTTTTTAATGTGTACATATTAAAAAGGCACATGCATGATATACATTTCCTCATCATTACACTTCCCCACTTGGCCCCATAATTTTGTGAAGCAAACACCATTGACTAGCATGCCAGCCCAGATAGTCTGACCTTTAGTAGAGGTTTTACTTGATCCCAGCTTAATTACCCTTCAGCTCAGCAAGAGATGATATATAGTTATAAACTACAAATGAAACATACATTTATATTATCAACAGTTCCTTCATAAGATATTTTAAAATAGCTTTAGAAAGAGTATTTAATTTTTTTAATGTGAGAAATAACAGTTCTTCATTTCACTTTCCTTGATGAAAGTCATTGTCAATGTCCTTGGAATGGCGGGATGTCCATGAAACCTACAGGTGGCCCACAGCTGGAAAAGAAAACTCACGCAGGAGGCAAACTTCTTCTTTGGCAATAAATAGCAATATTATCTTGGCATTTATCAGGCAGGGGTAAATGTAGTATTTTGTTTGCTTTGCCATATATCTATTGCCCATATTTTTCTGGATGCACAGAAAATGGCTATCATAAAAGTAACTAAAATGAAAGAGTTTAAAAAGACAAAAGCCAAATACTTTTAAAAATGATTTTCAAAAGGTTGTTAAAAGTAAGTTTGTCTTTGCCAAAAATTGTATAGGAGGATTCGTAAAGGTTTTTACTCCCATTTTAATAGCTGAAAATAAACACAATAACATAAGTCAAAACAAGTAATTTCAAAATCAATATAAACATACAACATGCTAAAATATATATATCTGTATATTTTCATCAGCATAGACAGTGGAAGATGGATTAAGCCTTTTATTCCACATTTGGTGCTCATAATATTCTTACTGCATCTTCAGTCATGAAAGAAGCACTACGCAGTGAGGGAGCTCTATGAAAAGCACTTCTCCCTCCCTAGTACTTCTGCATGAAGGGACAAAGCAACTACTTTTCTGCCTGAGTGTCATGGTTCAACCCCAGCTGCCAACCGAGCCCCACACAGCCGCTTGCTCATTTCACCCTGGTGGGATGGGGGACATAGTTGGAAGAGTAAAATGTAAGAAAAGTTGTGGATTGAGATAAAGATGGTTTAATAGCTAAAGCAAAAGTTACACACACAGAGCTAAACAAGGAATCCAATCACCATTTCCCATGGGCAGGCAGATGTTCAGCCATTCCCAGGAAAGCAGGGCTCTGTCACACGTGACAAACATGACAGTGACATGTGATAATGACTTGGAAAGACAAATGCCATCACTCCCCCTTTTTCTTCCCTCAGTGTTTCATACTGAGCATGATGCCACATGGTATGGAATATTCCTTTGGTCATTTGAGGTCAGATATTCCAACTGTGCCCCTTCCCAGACTCTTGTGCCTCTCCAGCCTACTCTACGCTGAGATGGTGTGAGAAGCAGAAAAAGTTGGACTCCGTGTAAGTACTGCTCAACGCAGTTACCATCACAAATCCAAAACATGGCCTTATACTAGTTACTGCAAAGAAAATTAACTCTATCCCAGCTGAAATCAGAACACTGAGTAACTAGAGACTGTGCAGGAAAAGAAAGTTGTAGTTTAAAATGCAGATGTGCACTAATTAACAATATCCTTACAGCTCAATCATCCAGACAATATTTGTGCTTATAACACTCAAAATATTCTGCAATTGACGTGAAACTTACTTTTCCTCAAAAGTGGAAAAACTCACCTGCTTCACTCTCAGTCAAACGTAGAAAGAAAATATTTACCCAGTTTTGTTTATTTTTGCTGCTGTGTCCAAAATAACACACACAAACTTATTTGTACTAGAATTTCCTATCCAGAGTTAATAACTGTAATAATCTTTAGATCAGACACATAGATCAGAGCATATCAAAATATACATGCAAATGCTAGTATACACAAAGCCTTTGTCAAAAAAAGACCTGAGGTTTCTGATCTGATGTGGCCAGTAGATAGAGCAGAAAAATTGTCCAAGCAGCAGTTTAACTTTTGAGCATTAGAGAATTGCAGAATTATGTTACTTGTGCTTCTTTTTCCATTTGCATGGCTACCTGGGATTAAAAAAAGAGTAAAAATTTCTAAAAATCTTTTTTTTGGGGTATTTAATTTATAATTGCAATAAAATTCTCCTAATGAAAGGATTGACATTATCTCTAAAAGCTTAACTTAGTCTATTAGTCACATTAAGCTTCAGTCCAAGCCACTAATGTTCTCTTCAAGTAACATTGCCCACCACTTAATATTACTTATCTGTCTTTTCATTATATATAGCAACAAAATATTTAATTGTATCTATTTCTCCAAAATGTGATCAATAGTTCTTAAGTGTAGTCTGTTACTTGGTTCAGAACAACTCTTTTTCCAAATCAAATCTCCCAAAAATGGTAACAGGTTTTTGAGATAGACCATGCAGCCAGCATAAATTTGGGTTACATTTTGACCAAATGTAATAGCAAGATGAAATCAGAGTGATTACTGCTTCTGATATATTTGCTTCTACTTTTAAAATATGATTTAGTCCCCTCATTATTAGCTTTGTACCTAATCAATTTTCTCAGGAGGCTTGTATGTTGTTCTGCTGAATAGTTAGGGTTTTACCCAGAAGTAGAGAAGAATGTTACCATTCCCTTTATCCCACAGCTATCCCTGTGTACAGATGCTGGGTGTTTGACTCATCAGCAAACAATATCTAAGCTACTACTAATTAACTTTCTTAGCAATGTCAAGGTCTTGAATGCTCCCAGCTCTCAAGCCACTAATTTTTGGAGCCATTTTTGTGACTATATTCATGATCCCAAAGCTGGGAACAGCCCATAAATCAGAAGATGGAACACGGTAAATCCTCTTGTAACCTGAATTGGAGCTCTTTTTTTCAGCTCAAAACATCTTTTTGTTGAATGAAGGTGTGTACCCATACCCAGAACCTGCGTTGTTTAAGGGATAAGATTCTCATAAATGTGTGAAAGATATGATTGTTCTAGCAGTAAGCTGATGAGGAGCGGAATCTCATTATCCATGTGGACAAACTTCCAGCTCTCCTACTTCACATGCAAACAGGAAGAACACAGTGGTATCCTCTACCTTCACCAGATGAAAGCTAATCAGAAACTATTTCACATCTTCATCAAGGTGAGGGTCAGCTCAGTTTTCTAAACCCTGACTTTTGGGTTTTTACTGATGTGAAAATTTTGCCCATATGTTCTGTGTCTCAGTAAACTAAAAGGTAAGAAGGAAACAGATAAAAAATGATGTTTTTTAAGGATTCTGTTTTTGCTTGCGCTGCAACTTCTCAAAGATTAAGTCTGTTGATTTCTGCCTTATAGTGATCTGTTTTTATTACCTGATGCCATTTGCTATTAACTTATTTCTGTTCCTCTTTGGTCCAGGTCTCAAACTTTTATGTCCCACATGGCTTCTTGTCCATTTATGTTAATCTCTATCATTGTATCTAATACAATAGAATCAGCAGATTCAGTAAAGAGTTGTTGTTAGCAACCTAATTATCACTGGGCCAAAATCCAAGGCCCCAGTCTTTCATATGTCCTTCTCTTCTGCCAGCTTTGTAAATATGAACCACTATCCGAAGGAGCTGCTGAACTTAAGGTGTAGGTTTTAACAGTGTCAAGTTTGAAAGTTGTTCTCCATTTCTGTCCTTTTAGGATTTCAGCAAGCACAGATCTCTTTCTTGGGAGTACAACACTGAGCTGGAAAGGTCATGTGCTCTGGTCTGTATTCAGGGAGAGAAGGCAGATAGAGAACATGAGAATTCTTCATCTGAGATATAAGTTTACTTTTCACGATGTCCCTCATGATCTTGCTGTCCAAGTGAGGTTTATAGCTTTAGTATCATCTTTTTTTCTCCTGATACTCATACACAGCACCCATGGGCTCTTGAAGACACTATTTAACGAGAACTGTATGATAAGTGAAAAAGTGTGTTATTTTGATAAGTGGCACAGAAGTTGCTAAGTAGGACCCCTGAGGCAGACACACATTCTGTCACCATACTGCAACTGTTCAGCTGATTGATGGATAAAGTCTCTCAGCTGGCTTCACAAGCTTAAAAGGAATGAGCAATTCACCAGATACTGATATGAACAACAAGCTATTTATCTGCATAGGAAAAAGCTAGAAATGCATGTACTTCCCTTTCTGCATCCACAGAGGTGCTGCAGAAAATTTGAGTCATACATTTGACCTTGTGAGATACAGCAAGTTATTCAGAATTGCAGAAAAGAAAGTCTTTTATTATGATGTATTACTTCAACAAATCTCCATGCACTCTATAGGGATATGTATGCTCTGAAAGGCCCTGATATAAGTAGATAGCCCTAAAAATGTCAAACCATTCTAATAGGATGTACAAAGCCATCAATGACATATAAATTGTACAATCTATGGGTAGTAGGGTGTGAAAAATTCTATCTGACATTGAACTGTCAAAAATCAGATCCAGCTACACATATTCTAAATCCAAATAGACTCTACAAACTGCTAACAGAGGCGGTTTAGTTGCCCTCCTCCTTTCTGTAATCAATGGCAGGTGACAAATGGTTGCTTGCTTTGTTAGATATGGAGGGAACTCAGCATTAGCTTCATGATAGTCACCCAACTTTTTTAAATTCTTGACCCACTGATGTATACAACTAATGTGATGCATAGTCTTTTTCCTATAGTTTTGGAAATTCTGTCTTGTCTCAGACCAAGAACTGGTAAGGAATGGTAGCTGTATCACCACGGTTTGCTTGATATCTTCATAATCATCCTCCTTTGGGAGATAAGGAGAAAATTGTGCCTAGCCAGAATTTATGTTTGTGTTCCTAATAAGCAGTCAGAAGCCATGCAAGCAGATTAGCTCAGACATCTAGAAGTGACCTGAGGAAAGAAAAATGATTCATATAGCTTCAATATCTGCTGTTTGATTTGTTACTGACATTTGGACCCATGCCTCCTGGGTTTTCCCTATGTCCATCTAGCAAGCAGAATCACCTACCCCAAATCTCTGTCATGCCATGATGAAAAAAATTATTAATCAGTGATCAGCCCTTAAAACTCAGGGGCACGTATTCTATGATACACTTGGGGAAAACAGTCTTTGCTGCTTATTGCTTACAACACCATCAGTGGTACATAATGAGACTCATTTCTAATGCCAGAAATTAGTACTTGGAAGAATGTGTGTCAGCGTCTTAGACATCACAAATTCTGTGTATCTTATACATCAGCCGTGACCTCAAACAACAAAATATTTGTAAATAGAATGCCAAACTGTTTTTTTTTTCCCCCTCAGTAAAGCACAGAAGGAAGCAAGTATGTTTCCTTATTGAGACAGCAATTTTTTTCTATATGCTCTGTATTTTCTATATTTATTACTGTTTTGATCCTTCCACCTCTGATTAAACTACCTCAAAATACTTTTTCTTCCTGTGTGAAGGATCATGACAAGCATCTTCAATTAATATTGAGCTTCACTTGAAACTAAAATCAAGGACATGTGGTGTGAAACTCTACATTCTTTGTAGTCTTGGATGTCCAGTAGAGATTTAAATTCATGGCATGAGGCTGTAATGCTGAAGAAAAGAAACACAGTTTATTTAGGCTGTGGTCTAACTTTGCTTCTGAAAAGCTTTATATGTTCTTTACAGAAAAATGCATATTCTCTTTACAAAGGGTGAAGAACAGAGTTTTCAAGGCCAGGATCGTTGGTGCCACTACAGAATGAACCATATTTTGTGTCTATATTTCCCAGTTCTACAGTTGAGCAGGAAATGAGGCAGCTTTGACACCAAAAGCACGGGAAACCCATGTAACCACAAACTCAGAGTAGAAATGAGAATGAACAGTAAATATTTTCAATGGTGATACAGAGCTGCAAATTAGATTCAGCTCCAAATTTTAATCAAGCAATATATAGCAGTACATCTCCATGCCTACAGCAATTTCTTCATGAAATAATACTGTGCAAAAGTATTCAGAACATAATGCAAGAAGTAAAGTATCTAAGTTGTACACTTTCTTAAGACAGGTGGCAAAAAGCAAGTGAGCAAGTTTCTGAGTGGCATCTTCAAGAGATATAAAAGTAATATACTAAATACTTAAGTCAGCACTTAGTCCTCCTCCTTGAATCTGCCTCAGCTGAGGTATACCCACTGAATGATGTAAAAACCACGAGGTTCTAGGTATATTAGATTTCCAGGTGATTTCCAGCAACTAGTGAGATGGTACCTGTTCTCATGTTGAAAGCAACTGCAGTGAAGAAGTATTGCACACCCCATAGCTGCAATGAAGCTAGTGGGCTGTTATCTGCATGTGGCATAATTTTAAAGGGTGTTTTATAAACTGTAGACATGTCCTCATGTCTAATCCAGTCTGTCCTATAAGCCAAGGTGATTTAATAGAATTCTTTTAAATCATTGCAATAAGAATATTCTTCCCTAGCTAATGTAGTGTTAAGTAGAATTCATGTAGTGGTTTAACACTAGTCAGCAATTAAGTACCACACAGCCCCTCATCATGCTCCCCCCTGCCCACACCCCCGCCCCCGCCTCTAGTGGGACGGGTAAGAGAACTGGAAAAAAAGGGGAAACACATGAGTTAAGATAAGAACAGTTTAATAATTGAAATAAATATTATATTTTTTAAATACAATTAATAAAAAAAATAGAAATTAAAAGGGAGAGAACAAACCCAAGAGCAATAAAACCCGAGAGAAACAAATGACACACAATACATTTGCTTACCACCTGCTAACTGGTTCCCAACCCCGCCCTAAGTAGTAATTGGCCCCTCCTAGACAACTCCCCCCCTTTTATATACTGGGTGTGACACTCCATGGTATGGAACATCTCTTTGGCCAGGTCAGGTCAGCTGTCCCAACTATGCTCCCTCCCAGCTTCTTGTGCAGCTTCTCACTAGCAGAGCATGGGACACTGAAGAGTCCTTGACATAGGGTCAGCACCTGCTCAGCACCAGCCAGAACATCTATATCAATGTGTTATCGTTATTCTCATACCAAATCCAAAACACAGCACTGTACCAGCTACTAGGAACAAAATTAACTCTATCTCATCCAAAAGTAAAACAATTCATTAGGCATCCCTGCGAATTTAGCCCACTGTAAAGGGGATTTTGTTGTTTTGGTGGTGTCAAAACAGGCATATAGCTTTTGAGAAGACAATGAAATGTGTTTTGCTGGCAGAGTCATCCACAGCATCATCAGTTCTTCTGTGAGTGCTCTGTGTATCCTGTGAGTACTGAGTCAGGAAAATGTCACTTCAGCTGTGTTTACATCATTTCACGCTCATTAAAAAAAACACACACACAAAAAAACCAAAACCAAAAAACAAAAATAAGGTATCAAGCTTTTTAAAATAACACATTTGGGGGAAAAAGATAGATAAATTTAAACAAAAATGTCTGCTGAAACATATTTATTATTTCTATTCATTTCTACACCTTGATTTTTGATATTTGATTACACAGATAAATCCATCAAGAAAGACATATGAACATGTGAGTTGTGTAAATAAACCAAAACATAGAAATTGCAAATATTGATATTCACAACAGAATGCTGATGAATTAGTTCTGGATGACTTTTCAAATAATTAAAAATAATAAAGTTTGTCAATCCTCTTATGAATCTTCTGAAAAAGAAATCACTCCGAAGTTTTATTTCACAGAATCAATTGGGTTGGAAAAGATCTCTGAGATCAGTAAGTCCAACCTATGACCTAATGCCACCTTGTCAACTTAGACCATGGCACTAAGTGTCATTTCCAGTCTTTCCCTAAACACCTCCAGGGACAGTGACTTCACCACCTTCCTGGGCAGCCCATTCTAATGTCTAATCACCCTTTCTGTAATGAATTTCTTCCTAATGTGGAAGGTAAACCTCCCCTGGCACAGTAAAAGACAATGTTTTCTTGTCCTGTCATTAGTTGCCTGGCAGAAGAAGCTGGCCCCCACGTGGCTACAACCTCCTTTCAGGTAGCTGTAGAGAGCTGAGCCTCCTCTTCTCCAGGCAAAACAATCCCAGGTCCACCAGCTGCTCTTCATAGGACATAGGACATAGGCTTTCATGTCCCACTTCAGTCTCAGATCAAAAGATTACTTTCCAGCTGACATCTCTGACTGAACACAGCAACTGCTGCTGAGATTTACTCAGGTGTGCAGATGAAAATCAGCTGTGTTTGGATCAGTCAAATGAAACAGACACTGCACTGCTACCTAGAGAGTATATAGGAGGATACATATTGTCTATTTAGACTGAACCAATACCATAAATGCACGTCAAACAATAACAACAAAAACTTCAAAATAATTTGTACCATAAATATTTAACCACTTGTTACAGAAAGAAGCAGGCATATTCAGCATATGTTGGAAAAAGGTCTTGAATTCTGCTTAACTCATTAATTTGTCCAACTAAGTGATATCCTGAGTGGTATTCACTATCACTGAGAATACAGCTGTCATATTTCAAATGAAATGCAACTATAAGAAGTTTCCTTTCCTCTCATTTAGAAAAGCTTTCCAGTCTGTGCAACTTTTCCTTTCTCAATATTAAATATCATACTTTTGCTTTAAGCATAATATGCAGTGGGTCTTCTTTGGTTTAGTTACATAAAAGAAAAACCCAAACCAGTAACCATAGGGTCATATGCAAAGACCTACCAAACAAAATCAAGGTCCTTGTGTAAATACAGGTTTGATAAAAGTGAACAATGATCTCTTAACAGATCTCTAAACTCTAAGCACACTCAGGCAGATTTGCACTTCCTGCTATGATCTCTCTACATCTGCCCTTGCCTGACATGCACTATAGACACCTCACGCCTATTTAAAGCCTGAAATGTTGAATGTTCTATCCTAGCTTTAAAGTGCTTGGTTTTTATTACAGAAAGTTTGAAATTATCACTTTTATTATGTGAACACAAAAAATACCCCAGATCTGATTGTACTGACATTTAGATTTGTAAATCCCATTCAGAAAGCAACTTTGCCAACTTATCATCGAAGTTTTATATTCTGTGGTATATGCAGTCAATGTAGTCTCTATTCCTAAGGAACAGATGTGCACATGCATGTGCAGGTGTGTGTATGAGTGAGCCCTCTGATTTTGGAAAGGAGAGGAATCCATTTCCTTAAAACAGGTTAAAACAAACAAAACATTCTAACCTATTAATAACAGAAAGTCCAAAAGATGCGAGGGTGAAAGGCAGCTGTCTGCCACCAGAAAGCTTTTGGGATGGCCATTCTTACAGAGCTATAACAAAAACAGAGTTATTTAGAGAACTCAAACAAGAATTTATGGCTTCAGTCTCTGCAGCGTATTCTGCACAGGCATTTTACCTAATCTATTCAACAGATTGCTAAGATTTCCATCACTGGAAGTAATGGTTTCTTTGCTCTCTTTTGCTTGTGGATCTGCAAGTGTCTGCCAAGGAAGGATTAGCGTCCAGGGCTAAAGGAGATGGTGGCATTACCACTTCCCACTAGAGCTCCACTGAGAAGGAAGGGTGAACTAGCAGCTCGAAAACTCCTTCCCTAGCTACTGACTATCTCAAACTCTGTTGCTCCATCATGTTTCCACATGGTCTCACCCATTTTCAAGTTATTACAACTTCTTTGAATTTGGCTCCTTCTTCTGCAGTGGTAATAGGTACCTCACACTTCAGTTTTCCCCTCCTCTTCCCTCCACCTCCCTGTTGTGAGCAGGCTTTCTGCCTCTCCGTGTCCACAGCTTGGGATCCTGCCCACACTGCTGAGACAGCGAGTCTGGAAATAGCCTATAGAGCCTTGCTTTGCTAGACTGGAAACTTTTATATAAAATGGTCTGGAAAGATTTATACAATGGATTGGCAGCTGATTAACAGAAAAACACAACCAGAAGCCAAAATGAATTTTGAGTTTTGTGGAAGGATGCCAGCTTAACAGCCCTGCAGTCCAAAGCTACCCACAGGACAGGTACAGGACAGGGACCAACTCCACCAGTTTCTGCCACCCTCTTTGAAAAAGTCTGATGACTATAATAAGCAATAGTCACTGTATCTCTGGATGTGATTTTTTGTTGTAGTAAGACCTGAGGATTAAAGAGTAAAGGAAGCAGCCTCATAAGCACTGTGTATGTCTGTTTAGGGTAGATGTTTTTCCTTCTCTGAAGTTCTGCTTCTCTGAAGCAGCATTTTGGATCACATCAGCATTTAGAGCAGGCCAGACACGTACCACCACTCTGATGTTTTTAATTGCTCAGCAGAACTTTTCAACCAAAGGAAAGCAAATTTATATGGCAAAAATTTTCAAATCCATCTGACTTCAGATAAGTTGTCTGTTAAGTAAGACTCTAATGAGATCAAAATATTGACAGATAGTCCCTGGATAGCAGGTACATCAATGGCAAAAAAAAAAAAAAAAGAAAATGCTTCATGTCACGCAGATATTTTCCTCTCAGTTATTTTAGTACACAGAAACAGAGTTCTGTAAGTTCACTGTTAATCTTAACATATCACAAAATTTGTTGGGTTTTTTATTTTGTTCTTTGAGAACTCCTTTATTTTCAGCAATCGAAAATAAAACATTAGAAGCACTTTATTATCACCAACAATATACTGTCAACTGTTATTGTGTTTTGTGTTCCCCTGTATCTTCTAGTGCATATTTTACTCTACTAAACTACAGTGATTTTAAACTGGGCTTTTGGAATCACAGTAGGAATGGTTGTTCTAACCTATATTACTCCAGCTCTGCTATTTTTGCATAGTATTTTCAAGCAAAAATCCATTTGAAGCATTGAATCAACAACACCTTTCTTGTTCTTTGTTGGTTTTGAAGATACCTGAAGATAACTGAACTAAATGTGCATAGACTGAAAAAATATATTAACTGAGAACTAAGTTGAAACACACTGAAGTTTTTATTGCCTACATGTAAGTTCCCACATTCTCGGAGCTATTGAAGAACCTAAAGACTCGACCAGGTGTTTAAAAGCATTGACATTTTAAATCAGATTGTTTTTCAGTGGAGAACTGAAGTTTCAATAAACTCTGCACTTGTAAAACACTGACTAGAATCAGCTAACTTTATTTTTTAACAACTGACATCTGAAAAATAAAACATTCTAGTTTTCAGGCAAAAACATGAAATATTGACCCAAAGTAATCTGGGGAAAGTAAGCTATCACATATATATTTCTCCTTAATGGTCAGAATAGACTCATATCTATGGACAATATTGAATATTTGCCTACCACGAAGCCAAGTAGTATATCAGATACACATCAAAACCTTGACACAGATAGTGGAGCAGGATATCGATAGTGTTTTTCCATGAAATTATTATTAGAACTTATTAACATTTCCTTACATAAAAATGCCTTTCATTCCCTGTCGTTTTTTATTCCCTCGTTTTGTCAGCTTTAAATGTTCCAAGCTGTATGTTACTGTGCTAAATAATTACTGTGGATAATGTCTGACACTCCCGCTGGCCTTGAAATGGCCAGTACATCAACTTGGTCTATAATTTTTGGAGGCAAAGTTGTACTTACTACATTTATAATAGAGTGAAACCACTTTTAAGATCACTTTTCTTATTGTCCTTTTTTCTATTTTAGGATCATAGGATAAGATCTCAGGAGGTCTCTAATCCAACCTCCTGCTCAAAACAGTCATCTTGAGATCAAACACAGATGATTAAGGTTTTTATCCAGTAGTGTCTTCAATACCTCCAAGGCCAAACTTCTTCCAGTGTTGGACTATCCTCTTGGGGAAAAAAAGTTGACATCCACTCTGAACAGCTCTTGCTTCAGTTTATGCCCAATGTCTTGTCTTCCTGACATGGCCCACTATGCTTCAGACAATGTTCCTGGCCTTATGCTGAATGTGGTTCAGTTTATCAGTAACTTGTCTTGTATAGGGGGACCCAAAGCTGGACATGATACTCTAGAGAGTGCTGAGTAGAAAGATAATTCCTTTCCTCAGTGTACTTGCTCTGCTCTTCTTAAGATCGTCTGGGAGTCTCCTGGTCTTTTTTCTGCCAAGTCAGTGCTTTTTCATACTCATTTTGTTTCCCATCAGGGACCCCTGGACTGCTTTTTCACAGCTCTGCTACCCAGTCATCACCCCCCAGCCCTGTAGCATTGCAAGGGGTTCTTTTTTCCCAGAGATTCAGATTTGTGTTTATCCTTGTTGAATTTCTTGTAATACCTAATGGCCCTTTCCTCAAATTTATGCTATTCTTTCTTTCTTTTAGAAGATTTATTAAAAAATTTCCCTTATTGTTAGCTCGTCTGTGATTTGTAAATAATCAGTACCTGTCCTCAACACAGGACTGAAGAGACACCTGGGGTTCCAGACTGGAGCAAGTTGAATGGTGTCAACTGAATGTGTGTGGCTGCTGCAAAATGGGCATGTGAAGATACACTTCAGCCAAGGGTAAATATGCCTTTCTTGGCTCAGAGGTATCGTACCTTCAGGAACTGTGCTAGTCTTTCACAGATGCTTAATACAGTTGAATTTGACCTGCCAAGAGTTGACCCAATGACAAGTCCATGACTTTATCTCCATTACAGATCCCTTCAGCTTTGCCTTTGGTAGTGAGATCAATAACTTCATTTTTTGTTTTTATTACATAAAGTTCAACTACTTTTTTACAACAAATTCCAATTAAAAAGAAAAGTCACTATGCAGATAATGACTGGTTTACTCTCTTTGCTGATTTATTCAATGTCTTTTTTATTTCATGGATTTATTTTGTTTCAGGACTTAATGGTAACATTGACTGGAGCTGAAAGCCATGTCTTTAGCCAGTGTTGTAAATTCTGACAGCAACCAGGCTTTTTCAGAGTGTCACGCCATCAAATCACTGGATGTAACACAGACAGTGCCTTCAACAGGTACTAGCAGTACTTTCTTCCTGCAGAAGATTTTCTCCCATTCAAGTTGTGCTCTCTCTGGCACTCTCCAGCAGGAACAGCATTAATTCCCTTAATTTCTCAAAGCATATTGACACAGCTTCAGCTGAGGAGATGAATCAACCTGCAGCTCCCCCATAGTCCAATTGAACTGTTTTGTACAAAGGAAACCTCACCATATTTTAAAAGTCCTGGTAAATTTGAACTTCGAAATAAGTTCTGAGTTGTTCAATCATTCAAGAAAAGGTACATTTATCATTTTTTTACATGCCTAGCAAAGCTCAGGGTCATACCCAGGAGCATCTATGAAGTTTAAGTGCAATTACATTTAATTAATTGAGAAGTCATGAGTTTTCATAACGACTAGAAAAGCTCAAACCTGGCCCAAGACCCATTTAAGTAACTTTAGTGCTTTTTAACATTTGTCTATAACAAATATTCTGAAGCTATCCACATCCCTGAAAACAGCCTAGTTTATGTTTTTATTGACTCCTAGCATCACAAAGTGCCTCCGTGATTGGCCTAAAATACTACAGAGTGCTGTTTGTAAGTTGTCCTTGCATGACATCTCTGTGTGAATGGAAGGTGCTGTATGAAGTTCATGGAGGACAATTCCTGCACTAGGTCACTGCAGATATCTGAAAATGTGGTTATGGTCCCAATTACTACTACCATTTAAGTATTACCATAGTCATTCAAGGTGTGAATATCTGAATTCAGGGTTACTGAAATTCACAGCTTTTCCAGGAATGACCTTTGATACTGAGTTCTTCTAAGCCCACTGTTGTTCCCCTGGCTGAGTCTTTGTGCAGGCAGCGGTCCTAAGAGTCACAGTATGAAAAAGAACATTCACCTAGGAACTGTCTAGCTCTCCTCTAGTGTCCAGGATATTCAGATGAGATAAAAGATGTAGAAGATAGTAATATCTATGTTTATGACCATTCCTGTCACTTTGTGTCCAGTGTCAAAATAAATGTCAGGTAACTTGACTTTCCTTCTTTTAGTTGGAGCTAAAAATCTCTCTTGCTTGGTTTGTCTTGCACTCCTCTTTTCACTGTAATGTATTTGTTGATGAGATTTTCCTGGAGACTGGTGGCTGGGTAGTCCCTGGAAAAGGAGACCTAGACCTACTCGTGCTGAAAGGGGCGTGGAATACAGGTCTGATTCTTGGGGGCTTTTTACTGCTGAAGAATTAAAATGGAGCAGAGAAAAAGAAACACTAAATTCTCCCAGGAAAAAAAAGAAATCCTAACACTTCATAGCAGAAAGTATTTTAATAATATACTATTGCTCCAAATTTGAAGACACTTCCTTCTCTTACATTAGAGAGCACAGCAATATTCATTTTAGGAGTATGGATCATATTCCATAAAGAATAGAAAGGTAAGATCTACACACAGATATCTGTGCTTTCCAAGGCTGGGGAACATAGAGAAGTAGTATTTTAAAATTTAATTAGGAAAATATGTGTTTTCCTGTCTATAAAACCTATGTTGTACTTTTTCTCATTTTAAAGGACAGTAAATTTTTGTAAATTTCTGGAAATAACAGAATCAGTCTTTGCTTTTCCTGAGGCTTAATTAGATAATTTAACACAGCATTAACCTTACTATGAAGCTTTATAAAAATTTTCATCTCCATGTAGCTTTCCTGTTCAGACATAAAAAAGTGCATCTAAACCAATAAAGCCTGATTCAGGAACTGATGGGCTCATTTGCATCCTGGCCAGAACATCAATCAATAGCTTTCATTTTGTTTAAAGGCCAAGGGCCAAATTGGAGTTTGAAAAGTCCTTGTAAAACCTTTGGGTAATTTTAAGATTGAATCTAATGAAAGATTAATGAATACCGGCATCCATTTCTAGCCCATCTATTTACATATGACTTCTACCTTAAGTCCTGCTGAGTGGCAATCAAAGCGAATCAGTCTGCTTCTGCAGATAGTGCTGACTAGCTAAGAATAGCTCATGCTACCATAGCAGTCACTTCATGTAATTTTTTCTATGCCTGGATCGGAAGTCTAGAAAGTCAGATATAGGAAGAAACAGTGGGTGCTGTTTGTGTGTTTATCACTCCTGAAAAATCTACCAGAATTTCCACTCTAAGTGTAGGAATCATAGTAAATACTAGCTGTGGTAAATATCACTACATAGTATCTCCTACAAGTTACTGACATGGAGAAAAATTTCCACTGGTGAATGAGAGTAGAATGATTTCGGAATCATAAATCATATTTCCAAAACAAAGATCTGAGTATATTGGGATATGTGATTCTTTTTACAATGGTAATCACCAGATTGAGTAACCTGCAGTTTTTTATTTTATTTTTTCATTACTGTTACTTTATTTTCCTTTATGAAACACTTGATCTGTTTTCTTGTTAAGAGAAACTAAAAATTCCTGGTCTGAAATTTTTTTACAAGAATAGCTGCTCCAGTTTGTTTTGTTTTGTTTTATTTGAAATGTGTTATTTTGTTGAAAGATTTTATGTACCTCACAAAAAGAATAAATTGTCTTTTTGGATGAAAGTTGCTAGATGTTGCTCCTACTACTCAGTTTAACTTAAGCTTCATAAGAATCATCTGCTAAATTTCTTCTGAATGGTCTTTTTTCTGTGGAAATGTTACTTTGAAACTCGGAAAAGTTAAGAAGCCTTTTTTTTTCTAGCCTATTTTCTTCAGTAGTGATGTAACTTTTTAATATGATGAAAATAAATTTTTTTAAGTAACCTTTCTTACAAATGTTGCTTCTTTTTCTTTCATATTTTAAACATTATATATAAAACCAACAAATGTTCAGAGCACAGTGTTTTTTTCATGCCTTTTGCAGACAATTAGATAATACATATTTGCTTTGTCCTGATTTTTACATACCTGAACAGTATCTGAACTGTTTTTCAGTCATTCCCTCTCTTTCAAACTAGCTTCCAGTCACTCTTGCTATCTGTGGATAACTCAAAGACTGGGACCTTCTGGTAGCTTTGCATTGACAAGTCCTTTTATTGTTACTAGATGATAATAAGAGAAGTAACTGACACTGAAGAAGTGATTTTACAGAGTTCTGCTCCATGCTACTGGAAGAGAATTCTACTAACAAACTTTGGAATTCAATATAAAAAGAATAAAAATTTCTCCCAGGTATCATCTTAAAAGTGATTAGAGATCTTGAAGCAATCAACAGAAAGCTTTATATACATGCTGCGTGTACCAAAATGAAAGGGAATATTCTATTGCATCTGAGTAGAAATGGAAAAAGGTTGGACTCGATTTATATTTTTTTTCTGGTTGGATAGTGGGCAATAAAAAAGTTGTTTTTCCTTTGCTGTGAATGTTAATAGATTAATTTTTAATGTGAGTTCCAGAAAATTTAAGGTGTTTTACACTAGGCTCAAGAAAAAATACACTTTAATTGAGACATAAAATATGGATGGAGGAAAGCTACAAGAGCAACGTACCAGTCCTAAAAATCTGAAAGCATAGTAAAAAAGATAGAATCACATTCAAGTTAGTATCCTGATTCAATTAGGATTTTGGAGTTTTGAGCACAAAGGTAGTAACCACAACAAAGACCTCACCATCCTGAGGGGAATCAGAATGTGGTAGGGTAAGACTGCACACAGGAACACACATGTGGTGACTGAAGAGGTGAAACAGCCATCAGGCAGATTTTTAATGAGATAATCAGAAGACTAGAATCCTAACAGGTCTTTGGGATCTGCAGGAATGAGACACATCATTCTGTGACTATCCACAAGGGACGAAAAAGGACTCATTCTGAAGCTACTAAATTCTATGCAGTACTAATTTGTGCAGAAAAATAGACAGCCAATTCCCCCTGGCTTCCATGGAAAACCACTTCAGCTTTTTTTTTTTTTTTTTTTTTTTTTTTTTTTAAGAAAGAGAATTAAATGTATATGAAAGAATACAAATAAAACTCAGTGTTCTTTGATAAAAATGGAGAAACTCTCAGTACAATTCTTCCTTCTGATAGCTTATTGCAGCTACTCCCTTATTTTCTGAGGATAGATGTGGTTTCTCAATGTCATTCTATAAAATTCCTTGAGTACTTTGTCATGACATGCATACATTTGTATCAATGGGATACATATTTAAACTGTCTGAGGGAGCCACAAGGTCTACAAAAGCAAATGGTATGAGGAAGTTTTGAAATCTGTGTGATTCTGACATCCCAGTTATATTTGTTAAATCACTAACTTGCTTTATTCCAAAGCTTGAAGAGACAGCTATTAATGTGTGAAACAAAATGCACAAATTCTCATCTCACAAATACATAAAACACCCAGATGCACAAACAAAGGGTGCCCTAAATATTGTTCACAATAAGAAAAGTTCTGCTTCCCTGTGATCACTACAGGTTTCTCTGTGTAAGCAATTTAAAGCAATTACATGCTCAATATCCCCAGCACTTACTAGAGATCTAGTCATCCAGCAGAGATGACACAACACAAACAAAAAGTCAGGCATTTGACAAGATAATGTGATGGAAACTTTTCTGGTCTTTCCAATTATTTTAGATGATCTACTAATGTGTAACTCTCATTGCATTTTGAAACTCTGAAATTGCTTTGCTAGGATTACCTCCCCCACACTTAGAGCCCATTCACCTTATCCAAGCAATGAAACCTGGTAAACAAATACATGCACTTTTACTGATAGAGAATTTTTGCATTTAATTTTGAATAAGAGTAGAAACATTTTAAATCTTCTTAAAAGATTGTCTTGAAAAGCGAACAACAAACTCAGTCAAAAGCTTTCCATGTCCTTAGACCTTTTGCTTTCAGAGACACCATTTACCTCCAGATATTTTTCACCTAATGAGTGACTCCAGTTACTGAAATAAATAAGGTTTATGAAGATTATATTATGTGAACCATAAATGAACTTACCCAAAGTCAGAGCTCCATAATACAGACATAAATATCTGACCTTGTTCTCCCATAGACTTTTTTATAATATGTGAAGAAAAAAATATTCTTCTTGAGTGTTATTAATCTCATGTCAAATAGGCAACCAAAATAAATCAAATTAATTGGACTCTAAATTGCCATTTTTATCAAGGATAGAAAGGGATGTTAGGGAGACTATCTCAGATGTAGCATGCTACAAAGTAGATACTTAAAGTTTGGTGAAATGAATCTCATCTCATCAGAAGATGAGTCCCGTAAAAAGTGGTTGCTTAAGAGTCAGTCTATAGAAGAGGTTGTGACACCTAATATTTTACTGTCTGATTTAATTCAATGAACCAATTATAACTTTACAGACTTCTGCAGTTCCTGTTTTAATTGTCAGTTCTAAAAAAGCTTTTGTATTATAATTTATTCACTAATCCAATAAAAATTATTGCACTTTGGTCTCTGTCCTCTTCTCCCAAGGAAAGCTGTATACTGAAATCTTCTGCTCTTCATTTCTTTTGGTCCTGCTGACTATATTAGTTTTTATCTTACAGAATTTTGAAGTTCCTGCATCAACATATATGAACAGTCATAAAAATTAGAGGTGTCAAGGAAGAAAAAAACCCAAATGGATTTGTTAACAGTTTTAAAAATGCTGCCAACATTACAGTCTTTAATTTAAAAACAGAAGACATTTTTTAGAAAGTCTGTATATTATATGCACTGTTGTCTTGGTTTTGGCCCAGATCAACAAGATAGGGTGTGGCCAAGACTGTAATGTTATTTGATACCATCATTTCTCATTGCCAGGTGAAGGGCAAGGATATTCCCTTCCACTGCATGTGGTGGGGAAGAGTGGGTTGGTATTGTTGTGGTTTTCCATGTGAATAGTTTAACTGTTTTATACCTTTTTTTTTGATAATATTATGGCTGTTACTGTTCATTTTCTTATGTCATTGCTGTTTCCAGTATATTCTTTTTATCTCAACCCATGATTTCTACCTTTTGTGCCTCCAATTTTCATGTCCATCCCCAGAGCAGAAAGGGGAAGCACAAAGGGGGGTGAGCGAGCAAGTGGGGTCTGGTTTGGGAGATTCTTGCTGGAACCACTCAATCAGGGAGTACTGTTCCTAAACCATGACAACTATACACTCAGTAATGCAAATTTCACCTCATTTTAGCCAAGTAAAAGCTGAATTCTTACAAATGGGTTAGTTAAAATTACTAATATCTCTGCAAAAGAGGGTTAGAAATCTCTTCCTTTACCCTCTGAACAGCCATGTTTTGCCCAGAGCAGTTCTCTTTTCTGTTGCTCTGGTAATTTTACATGGAAATAAACATGTGGCTGGAGTGGTCAGTGATGGACAGGAAATTTTAAAGTTAGTTTTCATACTGAAGACAACATGTAGTTTGATGGTGTTATGCTGTTGCTTAGGGTCTCCCTATAATCAATATTTAGAAATGTCTTCAGGTTGCAGTTAATTTCAATGACTTTAGGCACTTACAGAAGTATGGGATAAGCAGGCATCTTCCAAAGATAGCTGTCTTTATTACTTAGGAGACAGTCTAGACCACCCTGCTACACGTTGTAGTTTTGAAAAGCTGAATTTGAGTGAGATAATGTTATTCTAAATCTTTAAGGGTTAACTTGGGTATGCATGTTTGCAGAATGAAATACCCTTGTGAACATATAAAAAAGTAAATGTACAATTCGTGTTCATCTGTTTGAAAAAGGAATTTAATAGTGCCTGGTGAGTCATACACATGTTGTCAGAAACCAGTATAGCAATTATTTATGCATTTATGTTTTTTCTTAGAGAAATGAAAATAGGTAACTGTGCTATGGAATTAGTAGATGACCACCAAAGCCTTTTCAAAGACAGTTGGTATTTTTAAATTGTTACTTGAAAAATAAATTATCCCTCTGGGACCTATACCAAGACAAGAGCTGGACTTTTCCTATTTTTCAGAGGAAAATACAACACCTGCATGGGGAGGTAGGCCATGAGACCAAGGCACACAGTCAGCTTTGCAGGCTGCTGGCATTGGGTACCAAGGGAGAGGAAGCCTTGTGCCCTGCTCCCAGCAATGCACGAGAAGGTTAATACTCTGAACTTCTCCGAAGGAATCTGCCATGGTCTGGGGCTTCTAACTGTCAACCTAGCTTACCTCTACATTTCTATGTCCCTCATGATCTTTTCAGCTCTTCATTTACTGCGCCTCTGAATGTGTTACTCTAGATTTCCAGACACTGTGTGTGTTTATCAAACTTAAACCAGCTTCCCTGGACTCCCCGAAAGAGGCCACTGTTTTACATTTCTCAAAGTCATGGCTCCATTGATTTCATGAAATGGTAGTTCCCATTCAGTATGGCTTATGATCACTGAGGTCCAGTTTCCCTCCTAAATATTTTGCCTTTACAGGAGTTATTCTCAGGGAGAGTTTTAGTATTGTACTTCAAAGATGGAAATTGGACTGATTTATTTTGTTATTAGCATCACTGCATCGCTCCTTCAAAGATGTCCTTAGCAGTCCTTGGTGAGACTGCATTGTCTCACCAAGCAAGCAAGTAGAACTAGTTCTTCCATCTGATGGAAACAGAAATATATTTTTTGATTTTGCTGCCACAAAAATGTCAAACTTCATCCTTTTACAACCAGCATGTATCCATAAACAGTGACTAACCAAATATAGAGTCTGGAAACATTTGAGATATTTCTGTGTTTGTCACAGAGTTCATGGGACCAAAGCCAATGGTTGTCTGCATGGATACAAATCACAGTAACTCTACATGACTTCAGTACGAGTTTAGACAAGAAACCTCATCTCTGGTGGGAGTTCAGAACCTGCAGAATCAATCTAGAAACCCTTGAATCCCAGCAAAATTAGAGCCCAGGGCTTTCATAAAGAGCCCACATATTTGAATGCGAAAGGTTTTAGAAAAACAAAACCCATGTCTAAAGGCAGACAAAATGATACAGCAGAACTTGCCTCCAACTTTGAGACAGCACACCTTAACAGTTTAGTTTGAGCACCCCAAGAGATTTCCATGGTGAGAGATATACTTGACTCCAGCAGCCTGGATGACCTTCTGCAGGAGCTCACTGACCTTCTTATGAGCAATTTTTAGCAGGACACCAAAGGTAAGCCGTTGCCTACTTTGGAATCTCAGTAGCTGACTGAGCTGACTGAGTAGAGCGTCAGGCAGAGACCAGAGCTAAGTAAGCCAGGTCTTGATTATATGTATAAAGTCAGAGCTTTTTTGACATTAGAGGAGTTTAATGTCCTACACATTTCTTTAAGATACAATTGTTCAGGTCCATTAGTGTCCTATGAACAAAATTCTCCCTATTTTGTCTTTTCATTACAATTATTTGTTCTTCATCTGTAAAAGTCAGTATATTTGAAAGTAAAAACTCACCAAGAAATAACTTTATTTTCCAGAGCCTGTGATTGCCATATTACCTTTTCATTATGATAGGGTTTACATTTAGTTGAAGATGTTTCGGTGAGCACAGGTATTTATTGTCGCTTGAAGAAAATAAGGACCTTAGCGAATAGCTTGTCTTACAGAGAATTCAAAGACCTCACAAAAAGTAGATCTCTCACTATTATTTATATGTACACAAGTTGTAGAAATACATACTCATTAAAGTGATAATTTCTCTCATAAATAATGAAACACGTTTGTAACAGACTTATTTTTATTAATTCAAGTGTTAACCCGTAGTAGTTTTCTCAAATATTTCATGCTCCACACTTCCAGCTTGAGTGCTCAAGGCTTGATCTCAGTAGAGAAGAATTGCAAGAACACCCATGAGTGTCCACAGTGCAATATTCTGATTTCCAACAGAGTTCAGACCAAAGAAAATCAATTTCATATCCTTTCTTACTGGCCATACTGCCAGATACGCTATCTTTTATTCACCTCCAAAAAGTGTTCTCAATCCTAGATAATTTATAATGAATTTCCAAAATGTTATTTTAATACACTAAGTATTTGAAACCTACTGTATCAACTGTTAAAGCTTACGGATGAATAATATGGTCTCCACCTGTGTGCAAGAATGGCTATACAGCCTTCTGTGAGTGACCACATAAGAGCAGTAACGGTTTTGCCCCCATTTTAAATTTCTATACAGATTGAAGGTTCAGGGCAGTGTTTCACAGCAATAAAAAACATTAGTTACACATTGTTATGGGCAGTCTATTAGGTTGTTACTGTAAAGTCTTATATTAGGACTTGAGATGCATTTAAGTAATCAATGTCATTAAAGATATTGAAATTGTTGATATAATACTTTCAGAAAATTGTTACTGTTTCAGCTTTTCGTTGAGAAACATGAGTTACTTCCCTAGAGAGACTTCAAAGATTAAAAGAAATTTTCAAAATGTAAACCCCACGATAATAACTTCTAAGTGGCAGTGCTGACTGCTGCAAGCTATGAGTCTGCATATGGATACTTGAAATTACATCCTACATCAAAGAAGCTTACATGATGCATAATGGTGTTTAATGTTAAAAAATTATCTCCTTTAGAGTCTTAGAACTGTTACAAAGGCACAAAAGCCCAAAAAAATTCACATATTTTGGGGAGAATAAAATTTAGAGTAATTTCTTAATGTAGAACATAAATAGCAGAGTCACTTTAGTTGTTTTCTGACAGAGGACAATTTTTCACATTCTTTCTTGTAGTATTGACTTTTCCAAATTTCTTGGAAGGGAAAACTAGCATTTGTACATTCTTCTTGTGAAACTGAGGAGTCCAGATACCAGGAGTCACAATTTCTTGTTTTACTTATGAAAAATACACTAATATTTCAAAATCAGAGCAGACTTATTTCATAGGCAACAGCTGAATTTTACTGATAGACTTGAACCTGACTGTTTTTATTTAGACAGCTTGTCCCATTTGTCTCATTTGAAGCAGGACAGATTGTTTTAAATAAAAGTAATGGAGAATAAACGGAGTTAAAAGCTTCTAAGCAAAGCTTTGCCCTCAGAGAATTATTAGGTTAGTTCTCCTGAGGAACAAGGCTAAAGAAAAAAGGAAATTTGGCAGTTCCTCACAGAAACACTATTAAGATCACAATCGCAAACTATTCTTATGCAAGAGATCAGCTTGAGTAAATCTTCTGCTCTTCATTAACCTCAAACACAAAAAGGAAGCATGAAGAAACTGAAACTAGGTCAGTATATCAGGGACAAGGATAAAAGAACAGTGTAAGTATGTATGGACAAAATTAGAAAAGCCAAGCCGCAAAGTGTGGTACAAACTGAAAAGACCACAAGGAGGAAAAGGAAAACATCTGTATGTACATTACTAGCATGTGGAAAATCCAGTGGAGAGCTGATTCAATACCAAGTGGGAGGAAACTGTAGTCACAGATGTCACTAGAAAGGCAAGAATTGTCTTGTGTTGTTCCATTTCATTGTGGCTCTAGCTGCAGAAACTTGCTGATGTGCAGCACTGGTTTAATGATACTTAGGGCTTATAACACTGAACTCAGATGAGCGTGGCAGGAACAGTGTAAAACAATCCCTCAGCTTGTCAGTCCCATCCTCTGTTCCAGATCACTGTCCTTGCAGCAGGAACAGCAGAACAAGAAAAAAGCAGTTCCAGCTGCTTCAGTTAATGGTTTGACATCTTAATGAAAATGCATTTTCACATGAAATTAACTGAGGCAGTTGGGGTTTGGAGGTAGAGGAAATATTGGAATAGCTCTGAGTCCTTACACCTCAGTGCTAATTCTTTTGAAGAGACTGCACATAGTCTCATGAACTATCTTGGAAAACCGAGTTGTTTTTTGTTCTCTTTGGGAGCTCAGGAAGAATGAGAACTCAAAATACTAGAAAGGGTAAATGTAATGCCTAGTTTAAGAAATAGAAAGGCAGTGGGGGAGTATAGGGAAAGAAAGAGACAAAAGAGAAAGGCAGAAAAAGAGACTTACAGACCAACCAGCTCAACTTAAGTTCCTGGAAAAACACTGGGACAAAACAAACTGTCTGTAAGCATCTTGAAGATAACAAGGGAGATGAACAATAGCCAACAGGGATTTGTAAAGTACAAATTGTGTCCAATCAATCTAATTTTCTTCTATGAGAAGGTAACATTTTGTAGAAAGAAGGAAAACAGGAGATGTAATATAGCTTGACTCTAATGTAGCTTTTGATTCTCATGTGACATTCTCATTAACAAGGTAAGTAAATCAGACCTGGAAGAAAAATTCTATAGACTGGTGACAAAAAAAGATTAGAAAACCACAACTTTAGTTTCCATTAATCTATAGTCTAATAGAAAAGATGTATTTACTGAACTGAGATCTTTGGAAGGGTCTCCTGCATCCAGAAGTGTTTGCTATCTTTAGCTACTTCAATTCTATATGCACTAATACCAGGTTTTGAATGTAGGTAGAATTATTAACTGCAAAATAACACACAGAGAATAGCTGGTGTAGAACTGATTCCTTAAAGAAAGATCCACATAGGTGGATCATAAGCTGAACACAAATTAGTAATGGTGTGCTATTGTGAAAAACTCAGATTTCATGCTGGGATTTACAAACAGGAGTGCAGACTGCAAACCACCCTGATCGGCCCTGGCTAGGAGAGCTTGAATTAATATATTTGGTCTGAGGCACTTGAGGTGGATTTGTAGCAAGTTCAGAGGTGAGCAGCAAGTTCACTACAAGGTACAGCCTGCCAGGGAACACTGAAGGAAACAGTTTCTCAAAATACAGGAAAGGCTGAGGGGAGATATGATAATAATCTTCAAATATGAAATGATGTTGAAAAGAAAAAGAAAATATTTTTTCTCTGTGTCCAGTGAGTGTAGAGGGAATTTTAGGTAACAGGTTTGCAGCAGTACAGATCTAATACAGGCCTTGGGAAGAAACTCAGTCTTTGGGACACTTAACTGATGTAGCAGATTGTGAGGGAGGATGTTCAATTGCCCTTATTTCTAAGAATGTCAGCAGTGACGTAGTTTACTAGATCCCACCTTGGACCAGATGACCTCTGAATGTCCTTTCCACATCTTTGTCTTCATGAGGAGAGTACATCTGTAGTGGGGCTGAGAGCCAAAACAAATCAAGGGGAAACTGAACAAGAGGTGCAGACTGGCTTCTTTATGTCGCAATAAAATGTTTTATATAAAAGAACAGAATGGAAAAATCAGACGATGGGCTGCGATAAATATGGACAATTTGCATTGACATTGACTGGGAATTACAGACCAAAGGTTTCAGTGACTATTTATATCTATCTACTATAGGCATCTCTATAGACATATAGAAAATAATCCTAAGACCATGCATTTTAGTCCTGCATTACTATATGTTGATAAATTAGAAATAAAAATATTCTTTATGTGATATATTTATGTATATTTACGTATAGGTCATACATTTATCAAAATAATTTTTATAACAAGGGTGTATAGCAGTGGAAAACATGAAGAGACAGCTAGGAAAAATGTTATTCTCAGATATATAAATGTAAGTTCTCATGAATTTAGTAGTGCTTATTGTAAAATTTAGTTAGACCATACTATAAAATAAAGTTTGTGCAATTTGCTTTTAGCACCATTTCTAATTTTGAATATTGTCTTTTTATTCTCAAAGAAATAAGAATGTTTTGGTTTCAAAAATTAAGTTTTAAGTCTTTGTATGGATTTTTAAAAAGTGATTTAAATGACTGTTCAGTCTTTAGATACTTTAGTAGAAACTATTCCTTAGATTTTTAATGATCAGTGGCAAAGTGCTGCTATCTCCATGAATATCTATACCTTAGACATTAAAAAGGCTGTCCGAAGCCATCCTTTGATAAATTTTATTGCTGGTCTTGGAAACATCTCAGTCTGCAAGGTTATAGTCCTTTCCATCTGTAACAATTTGATATCTGGACAGAGTTAAGATAATTTTCTCTTGCTGACAATCCTATCAGCAGTAGCTTTTAACAAGTAGTTAATTTAACAGAAATTTCACTGAACTTTTGCTGGCAATGAATATACTTTATGATCTCCTGTATCTTTTCCTATCCAGAAAACTGATTAGTAACCAGCAAATATCACATTATTTTCTGCAATTTTAATTTTTTCTTACTTGTCTTTTTTTTAATGTGAGCAATTAAGATAAATCTTAATTGGATGAAAAGCTTTTTAAATTTTGCTTCAGAGAGACTGCCAATGTCCTCTGTAGTACAACTTCAAGTACTTATTTAATGAAATACCATATATCTGCTTGAAACTACTAGATTAAATTTTTTTGTAACACATAAAAAAAGAACTACAGGAATCAACCATAACAAATATTTGATTCAGGATAGAGTTTGCATAGTTTTTGGTAGTCCTTACCACAGCTGGATTCAAAATTTCATGTTCCTGATTGCCCTTAGCCATGGCAACTGCCCTCATCACATAGTTTGTTCATACTTTTATCAAGTTTTACCTATTTGAAGGGCTCAATTTGTAAATCTGAGCTCTGACAAATCCTGATTATATATACAAAGATGAACCAAACTGATTGGGGGTCACGCAAATTCCTGTGCTATGCTGGTAAATCTATAATTTGTTCGGTAAAAGTGTTGTTTTCACTTGAGTGAAACTTTCTTTAACCTTCTGTCTGGTGTGCTGTTTTCCAAACAGTGTAAAGAATAGAGCTTCACCTTGCCAGAAAGGAAAGGACATTTTACTAAGTAGTTTTTAGCCCATGACAAATTATGAAAGAGAGAGAGAGAGAGTCATAGGTTTTTCTTCTGTTATTTTGCTTGGGTTTGGCGTTTTTGTTTGAGGGATTTTTTTGGCAGGGGTGTTGAGGGGGATTGTTTTTTTGTTAATATGAGCCCTGCAATTCCTCTTCAGTCTCTCTCTTCCATCTGTGTGGAGATAACCACAAGTGATTCCATCATGAAGTAAACAGCATGTTTTTTGTTTTGCACCTAGAGTTTGAGCAAGGTGCCAGGACAGCTGTTCACTGAGAGAAAAAACTAAACTAACATTAGCAAACATAAGAAAAACAATAGCACAGCAGTTTTTCTGCTATTTTTAGGAAACAGGTGCTGTATTTAAACTTCCTAATCTCTCTAGTGAAAATAAATTTATAAATGACACTGCTTTAGGTTTTCCCCTTTCCCAGAAGCAAACCTTAAACTTTCTTATTCAGCTACAACCAATATATTGAAATGCTGGGAAGATGCACATTGCTTTAATATCAGCTAGTGCCAGGTTGTACAGGTTCAGTACACTGAGTATTTGTTTTATCAGCTGGGTGGAAAAAATTGACTTCTGTACTTTGCTACACAAGTCTGTTGAAGACACAAGTGCAAGATATTTGCCAGGTGTCTCAGGTGCTGTGTGTTGGAAAGGAGAACAGGCATTAAATGAAGCATTGTAACATGTTATACAATATTGACCAAAGTACTAATGTTTCGTCGTAGACTATGTACTACCATGGAAACTTGAAAGGTCTCATCTTCCTGTTTGACAGTAATGCTGACCCACTGCGTTTGTCTAAACAAGTCATTTAAGATTGCTTGACTCTCAGTTTTGCAATCTGCAAGACAAAGGTTGTGGTGTCATGTAACAGAAATTGAGAGCTCCAGATTAATGAAAGCACTCTATCAGCAGAAATTGTGTTAGTATTAATTGTCTAACTGAAATTACCATCACCTGTTTTCTAGGACAACTGCAACACTTCTTTTTGGTTTCTCTTCTCTCAAGACTGTACCATTATAGCCTAAGAAAGCAAATATTTAAAGATACTCGTACCAAGCCAGGAGCACTTGACAGAGCTCTAAAATATATTGCAGTGAAGGATGGCAGAGCTACAAACTAATGTTGAAAGACTTCAAACACATGAACTATAAAATATATTGTTGACTTTTCTTGTAATTCTTCCTGCCTTTACATTTTTTGCTCCCCTTATGAAATAAAATCCTTCATTCCTACATTCATTTCTCTCAAGGGAAAGCAATGAGGCTTGGTGGGAACAATACATTAAATCCAACGTAAGGCATTCTAATACAAGATTGCAACCACTATGGCCACACTACAGCTCTGGTTTAGTTTATCAATCTGGCAGTTCAGACTTCATCAGCCAGGCTGACTTTCTTCTGCATCAGGTGTTCTCCATTCTTTGGTATAAATGACATATTACGTATTTTGCTTAATGTAACTGCAAGGCTGGCATGTGCTAGACTTATTTTAGACTACTGTTACACTAGGAAGTGGTGTAGTAATACGTAAATCTGGTAATCAGATGGATCTGAAAGATGATTAGCCATATCACACTAGAGAAAGGTAGTCAGGTGTTACTTGCCACATGCATTTTGCCTCTGTTTATAATTCACCACAGACAAAGGTCACTTCCAAGGTTTATGCTATTTAATTACTTATTTAGGATCTACTTTTATCTCTATTGAAATCAATCACTTCATGAATGAATCAGTGGATCAAGCATTTTGCCTCAGCAGTGGTCTTTTATGTCTGTTTAGTCACATGTACTTCAGTCGCTCTAACATGATGAAAAATACGTCCAGAACAGAAGTCCCTGTAGCCCAGGAAGCCCTTGCTCAGTCACTTACCATAATAAGGGGCATCCCAGTTTGACCTGAATGTTCTCCAAATGCTTTTGCACTTGCCTGGGATGACCCTGTAGTAAGCAGCTGTGTTTCTATTTCTTGCCTCCATCTGATCAGGGTCAGAAATGGAGTGGCACGCAGGTTGCTAGCTGGGGTCTTCTGAGTTCAAAGCAGTCCTGGGACACTAACCACAAGTAGGTGTGGCTGCACAGCCAAGCACACCAGGAACACATCAATGGGATTGTTTGTTGGATGACACAAAACTCACAAAATATTGAAGTATTGGCTACAAAGGGTATTCCCTTTCCACAGAGCAAAGGGGTGCCTCAGGAGGAGTACAATGTCAAGTGGTATTAATGACAAAGCTTACAGCATTCACAGGTCTCTCCTTTGCTGTCATGGGGAAGGTCCCCTGATACCCCAGCCTGATGTCTGACTAATCCACCTGTGACATGCTAGGGTAAGTCTTCACATTTTGGTATCTCTACAGGGAAACCATACAATTCCAGGTGAAGCTGATAAGAACCAGAATTAGGTCAAGGAGTCCATCCATCATGAGCAAGTGGAAAGAGATAAAAAATGAGGTCTTAAGTGTATACAATGAGCTTCCTTATCCTCATACATCCAGTTATCTGGCCCGGAAGAGAGGGTGACATATGCAAGATATGTATCTTATTGCTTAAAAGTTTGTCTCCATATATCCTAAGAACTGAACCCTACGGTAAAAAGTTAATGTGTTCTGCATATAAAATGAAAAAAAAAAACAAGAGAAAAACTAGAAGTTTTCTTTGTGAGCATAGATGAAAATATAAGACCAAGGGAATACAGTCTTTACTATTGACTGTTTAGGACACAATGAAAATTAAACTGGGAATTATTTAATAGCTGTGAGACATGCAATAAAATATTTGTCAAACCAAACTGTATGTCAGTTTTATGAAGATATCAGTTGTTTCATGACATGTATCACACCTCACTAGCTTATTATTTTGCTTTTATGAACACATCTTTCCAAAAGGAGTAGATTTTTTAATATTTTTTATCACTGTTTTATTACAATTCATCATGAAATACCTAGAGATGGAAACTTTGAAGATTAAAAGCATGTTTACTTTAAATCATGTTATATTGAGTTCTACTTGTATAAAATTATTGAATAATTTTTCTATTTTATGTATTTGCATCTTTTTGATATAGTGAAAGTCTGTTCAAATGTGTTTTCCAGCAATAAAAGTCAAATAATTCAAAAGGGGAATATAATCTTCCTTTATGGATCTAACAAACAACTTTCACACACTGTGCATGGCTGTACTGCAGTATAATCTAGGCACAGACAAAGCAGATTAGCTGTCTGTGATGATTCCTGGTAACAATACAGCCCTTGTCAGGGTAGCTCATCCCACTTCTCAGTCAGTGTCATTTCTTCAGAGGTGGTTTCAGAAATTTTCCTAATTCATACCTCCTTCTCAGGCAGATGGTTGTGCAACCTCAGGATGTGCTGCATCTGGCTGGCTGAAAATGACCTGGAAAAGAAGGGGTGGGGGAGAAATATTTTTTTCCTACTGTAAAATATTTAATATCCTGTTCTTTGGTTGTGTCTTTGAATTTTAGGTGGTAGCAATAGGACAGGAATGAGAAGTGGGGTTGATGTCTGCATGAGGCATCCCCACTGAAAAGGCAGACCTGAGTACCACTCTCTGTGATTGGACATGCAGAGTATTGTCTTTAATGGCGAGCTGAGTTTCTGCTGATAGCTGAAATGACCTCTGAAAAGACCTTCCAAGCACCCCTCTTTTGGTGGGGTTATTTTGCAATAATTTTGTTTTAAATTATTTGGTTTAAAATGAAGCTATCACAAACAGAGCCTACCAACACAGACAGGAAAGGTAGAAATCAGCAGGTAGGGTCAGTTTTGAGCTGTGCTGTTAGAGAAAAAGTTGTTTTAAGTTAAATCCAGAAACGTAAACTAGCATTTGTTCCTCCCAAACTTGTCTGGTTTTGTACTTTAAACCCTTAATTCTGGAATCAGAACCGCTTATGGAGAACAGGTGAGACTAGTTCTTAATCTTCAGTCACACAGGTATTTCACAGCTAATCACTGGTATATTCTAGCACCTGTGCATAACAAGATTCATTCCTGATTCCACAGTAGGGTAAATTTGTCCCTAATTATGTATGTTTCCCTACAGAAACTAAGGGAAGGAGGTCCATCTCCTAAACTGATTTGATGCTGAGCTTAATTAAATACTAAGATATCCTGACTCTTTGTATCTCTTCATTTCATAGGCATGTAAGAAACACAAATGCATGCATACATACTGGCATAGGAAAATGAAGACTGTGGAAAGAAAAGGAGACAGGAGAATGGGGTGAAAAAGCTCAAATAATTGTTTACTGTAGATTCCTAGGGAGATATTCAGACCATTTTACCTGTTTTGAGACACTAGTCACAATGACCCTCCAGGTGAGCTCTGGTTGTTTTGGAGATTGCTATTGCCAGCTGCTATCCTGCCCCTCTGTAAGAGGAGCCTCTTGCCATACATAGCACAGCTGGCAGAAAGGAGCACATGCCCAGACTTCAGCACTATACTTTGCAGCCCATACCACTTTGAACTGATTCAAATTTAGCTTTGTTCTTGCACACCAGGCTGAGCTCTGCAGCAGCTAGTGCAGGGGAATTGGTGTGTGATGTCTGCTGCCTGGTACACAGCCAGGGCAGTGAGGCAGATGGAGGGCGGGGTCAGCAAGCACCCAAAGAGCCCTGGAAATACCCAGATGATCCCATCTGGAGCTACCCTTAATATAACTTAATTTTAGGCCTATTCAACCCTATTAAAGATATCTACACTAATTTAATTAAAACAGAAGAAAAACTACATATAATTTTTCCATTGGTTTAATTTACAGCTTCACATTCCTTTACTTGCTTCCATCAGTACTTTGATTCCCCTACTATTTCTTCCTGTTCACTCTTCTTTCCTTCCTTTTTTTCTTATATTTTAATATCTATTCAAGAGATTTAGCAGACAATCCTCATGTTCACACGAGGCGGGTTTGTAAGTACAACCTCTGTGAATGTAAGGGGGACAAATACCACCCTAGTCTATGTGGCAAGGAAAAAAACCTAAAGGAAAATATCCTTGCTTGCCATGCAAAGATTCATAGCTGCTTTAAGATGACTGGTTCAGTCAGCATATTTCAACAGACTTGGGCTGTTTCAGTTCACTTTTTGCATATTTTATATCAAGTGACCTGCCAAATGTCATGAAAAGGTGAACAGGGAATAGAGAAATCAGTCAAGGTGATGGATGAGATGCAGACTTCATTGTTTATTCAAATTATTCCCAAACAATTGAGTCTTACTGATTGCAGACAGCATTTTGTCACAGTCATTAGGAGGGGGCAAAGGTGACAGGAATTTAATGGCCAAATTAGAGTTATTGAACGGTGCCGAGTATGACAATATTTTTAAACTCTGAAGCAGAAGCCTGCCTTTATCAGTGACCAACAACATTAAGTACTTTTTTCTCTAAATGATTTTTCTTTTTTTGTTTGGTTGGGGTTTTTTGTTTGGTTTTTTTTTTTGGGGGGGTTGGGTTTTTTTGTTTCTTTTTTTTCCCCCCCATAACTTTTTTCCAAAGGTATTCCAGAGAATTTCTTCAGTAGCTCCCAGTTTCCCTTTAGGCCCTTTCTCTTAAAAGAAACACAGATTCTCACTACTGCCTCCCATGCCCCTTGAAATATGTGAACAAATACTTCAAATGCATCTTTGCACACTCCCCTCTTTCCTTGTTGTGTTACTGACCGTGCTGGTGCGAAGGAAGCAGCAAGGAGAAGGCAGTAGGGCAGGGCTGGTGATGTGCTGCAACCCAAGTCTGCACTGCCCTTGCCTTCAAAGAAGCTAAGTTTTCCTATTAAGACTACAACAAATTTATACAAAAATCATACACTTTTATCTCTAAGAAGAGTGCACTTGTGTTTGATTTGAAAAGAGAGGAGAAAGTGAAGAGTACAGAGACTTCATGCTTTTTTGTAAGCATGCTAGGTTTTGTTCTTTCTTTTACCTCCAGAAATACTGCCATTTAGGTCAGTATTATATTAAGTGTGCTGACACTTTCCCTTGAAGGATGATAACCAGCTCACGCTTGCATTCCTAATCCAAATGAAGTATACAGTCCACTATACAAAAAAATACAAATCCTTCCTGTCTAGTAAGAATACAAATGTTTAAAAAATATCTTCCCACCTTCTTTGAAAGAAAAATATCAGTCTGGTCCACAGACACTTTCAACAGCATCAACCTGCAATCAGTTCGAAGATATTGAAATATCGTAATCTATTAGACATGGATTAGTATAAAATGTTGCTGAGAATTTAAAAAAATATTTTTGGCACATTATAAAATAATGGACTAAGTGCAGACTTATTAATTTACTGGGTGTTCGTAAAATTTAGTCAAGAAGTTTAAAATGCTGTACCATTAGAAAGATCTCAAAACATATTAATAATTTGCTTACTTTCAGATCTTGGGGTGAAAAATTCAAAGGAAAAACATATACAGAATAAATATACAGCAAGAAGAGAAGTGGAACAATTTCTAGCCATAGATTTGTTTAGTCCCACTGAGAAACAGATCTAGGAGTGCGTCAAACTAGATGGTAGACTGAAATATAATTAAAAACTTTATCTTGTAATAAATAATTTATAGAAAATTTCCCCTTACCCCATCTTTTAAAATGGCTCACATTAACATTTATTTTTCATTAAGTAAGGATAGTTCTCTTGAGTTCATTTAATGGCAGATGTTTACTGTGTGACAGGTTGAATATGGACTTTTGCCACTACTGCCCGGTTTCTGCTATGATCCAAGAGTTCAAAATTTGGAAATGAATGTTTACAAAGATACAGTGGTGTATATTAGTTGACCAGAGAGTCACTGGGAGTTGCTGGTATTGTGTAATTGAAAAACAGATGACATGAGGGTCCATAAGCTGGAACATTTGCAGCACAATTCAGAAGAACTGCTGACATGATCAAGACTTGTCCAGCTTGAGGAGTACTGCAAAAAATCTCACCAGTCAGAAAAGACAAATTCGAAGTGAAGGATGTATTGAGAAATGTCCTTTATGATAATAAGAGCGGAAAGCCTTTCTTATGAGAGCAGCCAAAACACTTTGGGCTTTTCATCTTAAACACAGCTAAGCTGACATGATTTCTTTCCATACACTTATGAAGTTTACTGCATGTGGGTCAAAATTACTAACACAAACTATTTCTGTAAGAATAACCAGAAAAAAATCCAATTCAATATTTAGGCTTCAAATTAAAGACTTTTAATTCTCAGAGAAGTGAGATTCTACATCATTTTCTGGAGACCTCCTGAAGACAAAAAACTTACTCTCTTAATAATACAGTTTACAAAATACATTGCAAAATTTATTTGCTTAAGGTAATCAGGCACAAAATCTGGAAAATGACTCTTTAGTCTTCCAGTATTCAAGAAGATCCACCTTTGATGATAAATGCTGTGATGTTACAATTGACCAGATTAGATCTCAAAGACCAATTCGAAAAAGTGAAATTCCATACTGTTTTCAACATTATCATAAAGACAAGTTTTCCATGGTGGGAAACTCACCTTCTAGATTTTCCCAAAGCTACTAAGCTTCAGGAGTAGGGACATACATCATCATCTTCCACTCGTGTCTCTCTCTCCTCTATCTCTAGGTCTTTGCTTGGAACTGACTTGCAAAAAGAAACTATAATTCAAACTAGTCCTTATACAGAATGTAAAATAGTAACCATGATCCTTATTTACTTCTCCTCAGTGTAGTCTTGAAAGCCTCCAGCTCCTTGCTTGGTTGGTCTTTAAATAGTATATGGCCATGACTTCGATAAATTGCCCTTTATGAGGACAGGAGTGGGATCTACCAAGCACTAGTTAACACCTTTTATCTCTGTGAAATATAAATTCAACTCCAATTTCTACTCAAAAATAGCATTAACATTTTACAGAAAAGTGCACATGTTATTTTCAGGTTTGTTTCTAAAATTTTACTTCAATCTCAATGTTAAAAGGCATTGCAGGGATTGAAAAGGCTCCTGCAGAGTTCTTAGTTTTTACTCTCTTTGCAAGGTGTGGAAGCAAAAAAGCTAAAATGAATACTTAGGGTAGGGAGACTTCAGCTTCCAGGCCCTTCATTACGACATGTTTCATGAGCTTTGCATTCTCACAGTCTTAGCAACATGACTAAGAGAGCTCACAAAATATTGATCTGCATTATGTTCAGTAGGGCTGACTGGAAGTCAAGTAAATGCTGAACCAGGTTTGGCAAGTTAAATCTTGGTGAGGTCTGAAGTAAAATTCTAGATCATTCCTATTTTCTTTTGGCTAATCAAAGGTGGACAAATATAACTCCACTATGAAGTTTTATTTTGTAAGCCGTAAGGGAATATCTAAACATGACAGCACGTAGCAATAGTTGTCTAAATCATGCACCAACTTGTAAATACCACAGGTCCTTGCACTGCACTTATGGAATTCAGCATACTTTCACCATTGACTATGAACTACTATATTGAGTGAGGAACAAAGTAAAACTCATATATGTTGCTGAATTCTTACTATGTCAGATTCCATTGTGAGAGTCTAAATTCAACTTCATGCACAATTTCAGGAAAATTCACAGTCAAATAACCAGAATAACAAAAGTAAAATAAACAAAGGAGTAACAATTAAATTAAAATATCATCTTCAGTAAAACTGACAATTGTTCTTTTGTAAAGGCAATTGTTTGAGTATCTCTATATCATATATCATATGAACAAGAATGAGTTTCCAGTGTTCCAGCACAGAAAAGAAAACATTCACTGCAGCAAGTTGTTGGTTTGTATTGCAAATATCACTAAAACAGAAACACAAAACTAAACAAAGAAGATTCGCTTGAACTACCAGTAAGCTGGCTTTGCCTCTTCATGCTCTTACTAGAAGACATAGAGAGCTTACTTGCATTGTACCTATTCAGCTGTATTTCAGCAACAGGGTCATATTACGATATAATAATTACCCCAATAAAAGAAGATTAAAGCCTGCTAAGATGTTTATGCTAATGATATTTTTATTGTGAGTAATGAACTGTTTCCCTTTCCTGTTCCACCTTTCTTATCTCTTGCAAAATGTATTGTAATGTTGATAGGATTGTTTCTACAAGAAAATAAAGACGTTGTTAATTTACTCCATTTTAAACATTCTCTAAAGTGCAAGTTTAAAACACATGGTTCATATTCTTATATATTGTACTTAGAGATCAAAGAGAACTTATCCAATATCCATGAAGAATCTTAGGACTTATCTTACTAAAAATATGTGTCTCAGGTTTTTGCAGATGATTTATCACATCTGATAAGTTTGTCAACCACTTCATCTCCTAAATTTTATTTGTCCATTTCAGTTTAGTGACCACATCATTTGGAGCTTTTCTCTCAGTTCTGAAAAATAGGTCAGGAGAACAAGGAAATGCTAATTTGGAAGTTTGGTAATGAAAAGATAATGCCTGCCACACTTTTAGAAAGCCATTATCAATTGCACCAGAAAAAACAGGAAAAGAATTTGCAGTAATGAGTGTTGGGGTATTTTGTTTGGCTTTTTTCTAAAGTGTATGTTCAAAAATCAGTTCTCAATCCCTTCTGAATTGGCAGCAATTAATACGTATAACTTAGCTGTCGTATATTTGATTAACAGTGGATTGTTTATTTTTATCATCTCTCATTTGTAGTACATGATTGGTACTTGTTGATTCATAATCTGCAAATATTTACAGGTCATGAGCATCTTGGGAAAAAAACCCAAATAACAAATATTCCACAGATACATGTTATTGCATTTATGTTAAAAGTCATTTTAATTTCTGGATGCATGAGCAAAAATCTGAAGAATCCATTTGTTCTCCTACTATTTAAAACTTTTAACACTTGCTGCTAATCAAACATATTTATATCAAAGATTGTATTTGTAATTTACTATATTTCTCAACATCTTCTATTTACTATGTACTACCACAGAACTGTATATGAAAAAAAAAGTGAATTTACACTGCAGTGTCCAAAGAGTTAGTGAAGGGTCTGGAGCACAAGTCTTATGAGTATTGGCTGAGGGAGATGAGGTTCTTTAGCCTGGAGGAGGATCAGGGTGGACCTTATCACTCTCTGCAACTACCTGAAAGGAGGTTGTAGCCCAGTGGGGATCAATCTCTTCTTCCAAGTAACAAGTGATAGGATGAGAAAAAAGAGCCTCAGGTTACACCAGGGGAGATTTAGATTGGATACCAGACAAAATGTCTTCACAGAAAGGGTTCACAAACATTAGAACAGGCTGCCCAGGGAAGCAGTGGAATCACCAGCCTTGGAGGTATTTCAAAGATGTGCAGACACGGCACTTAGGGACATGGTTTAGTGATGGACTTGGCAGAGTTAAGTTAATGGTTGGACTTGGTCATAAAGGTATTTTCCACCCTAAATGATTCTATGATTCCATAATTATATGGTCAGATGAAGGAGAGAAGACACAGCCAGCCTCTTCTTGGAGGTGCACAGAAATGGGAGCAGAGGCAAAGGACACTGGTTAGAGAACTGGGAATTTCAGTTGTTATATTAAGGTGGGGTTTTTTTAATCATTGGGATAGTCAAATACAGGGACAGAACATGCAGAAACTTTATGGTATCTCTACCTTTGGAATTGTTCAAGGCTCAACTAGGCAAGTTGATTTGGTTAGATCTGCTCTGAGTGGATTAGTGGATTAGATCGGTTGACTTCATGAGCTCTGGTCCAGCCTGGACTATTCTGTGATCTTATGTTCACTTCAAACACTTTCAGGACCCATTTCCTTTATGCAAGTGCCTATTTGAACAATACTTACAAAAAGGTAGTTATCTCTAAATGTTTTTTCCCTATCAAACTCTGTTGAAATCAGCCAAGAGTCTGAGTGCAGACTTTCAAGGAGTGATTGCATAAATCATGTTCCATAAAAAAGCCAAGCAAAAAATGTAATTAATCAAATGTTGGCAGGTAGTTCTTTAGAATAGCCCCATCCAGGTCATATTTAACTTCCTTGCATCTGAAAAAGTAAAAGATTCAGAGAACAAAGCATCATTGTTGAAAACATTAATTTTGGACTCTTTTAGCTGGGCACCAATCAAAGCTTTCTTTGTTAGGCAGTACAACCTTCTCATTCTCTTACAAAGCCAAAGTACTGTAGAAACAAAGGCTGCACATAAGGGTATAAGGAGACCAAAATCCAGCTGACTTTCTCAGAACAGCTTCAGAACAAACTACATATCAAATTCACAGCTGGTGTCAACCAGACCAAATCATGTAACCATCAGGTGAGCATCTGGTCCCATACACAAGGTTAAACAGTAAAACCTATGCATAGAAGAAAAAAATTAAAATTACAGGTTGGAAACACAGTGCTTCACACATTTTGGCAAAATGTATATCATCGTAACCTTAACCCTGGAAGTTCTTGTACATTAGAGCCTAGAATTTTGGCTGTGGTAGGTCACATAATCCTGTCATATAGGTATTCCAAGGCGCTGTGCTTCAGCCTTTGCCTCACCGTGCTTTGAAGTCATCATACATCATCAACATGGGTGTCAGCATAAATCTGTTTTAGTCTGGCTCCTGCAGCAGAGAACACATGAGGAATTCAAGCTGTGCAGCAAAAGGTCTGTCATCAGAGCAGAGAGACACACACTCCATCACCATGATAGAGCAGCTCCAGCTCACGCAACAGATACCTTCACAGTGTTTTGGTGGTGTTTTGTAGATGCATTTCATAACCCTAGCATTCCAGATCTGCTGAGTGCCTGGGATTGGTCACCTTAACTTCATACACAGAATAGTGTTAGTGTCAGGCTTCTGGTAAGACAAGAAGTATTCAAGAGGAGGCAAAGGCCAAATCTATCTTTTTTGGTTGGTTGGGTTTTTTGGGTTGGTTTTGGTTTTGTTACCAGTTAGACCGCTTGCACAGTTTAGTAGTAATTTTATATTATTTACACTGCCAAACTTCTTACTGATAAGATAAACCACAGAGGGCAATTATGTTTGTACTTCAAAACCAAATTTCATTCAGTATTAGAAGAACCTGAGTAAAACAAAGCCATGTAAATGTTATCTTTAATTCACTCATGAAAATCTAATATCCATTTTGGATGAAAGACAAGCAGATCTGGAGTATAAACTATCCAAGTTTAAGAGCCTGCTCTACAAAATATATAGAAGTTCTCATAATCCAGTGTAAATTAAGCAAAGTAGAACATGAACACACATCCCCAGTAGCTGTCAAGTACAGAGCTCACAGACATGGAGACTGTAGAACTAAGAGGTTAAGTCAGCAAACTTTATGACTCTCTCCTAATTTCTTACTTCCTGGCCCTTGTCCCCTCAGTGCTCTCCCGCAGAAACTTCACTCAACTTAAAACCTTTCATTAAAAATATTTGAAAAATTCTTTACCAAAACTAGGAGGGCTAGAAATTAAGTTTGAAAATACAAAGAAAGCACTGATCTCAGTGCAGTAAAATGTCTCCAGAAGGTATATCTTTAGCTAATCAAATGTGAGATCCATGACAAAAGTGAGAGACTTAGAAACAGTATGGATATATCCCTCTTACCTAAACCAACCTTCGTTCATCACGGTGTAAAGAAAAATTTTTCAATACAAAATTTCCGCACAAGAAACCTGTATACATTTTATGTTTTAAAGGCTGATCAAGAAGCTTGATGATAAAATGATCAATAGACATAGATATAATAAACTTAAACCCAAAATGGGGAATTCAAGTCAAAGAACCATTTCTGTGTATTTTGAGTCACATAACCATCAAGTGAAACTCTTATATAAAGCACTTAAAGGCTGCTTTTGCTAACCCCAAGCTGCACTAAGGTTCTTTACGAAGTGTCTATTTGCAAAACAATACACTTGCTACTGCTTTCAGGACAGTTTTGCTGTGCATTTTGTCACCATTATATGCATGAAGCAATTGAAGGTTTTAATTTTAGGTTTTCTGAAAAACTCAGAATTCTTTCACTTCAAAATAAAACACCTGAAGGAAAAAAATCACTCAGTATGTTTATTAACATGTATGTTTCAGTAGCTACTGTTGTTTTATTGATACTAACACCAATGTTACCTATGTTGTCCCTTGAGTAAAGGCTACTGACAAGATTTCTGTTAGCAAGCAGGAAATAGGATTGACTTAAAATGCATGAAGATTATTTTTTTCATTTAAACAAGAGCAGAGACTGATTATTCAAGTCAGTGTTATAGGAGAGCAGACATTCATTGCCAACTGGGTGCTATGAGTTGTACCAGAGGACTGAAGGAAACAGGAGCATTTACTGAGTTTCATTGTTTCCAGAAGGAAATTTAGAAAAGGGACTGACTGAGTCCAGTTGCATACAAATACTAGTTCCTGACTCAGGAGCTTATGTGGAACAGGAGAAATCAACCTTCGAGTTCCAACTCAGCTGTAAATTGGTGAGTTTGGGAGTCTTTTAAACAATTTGGCTTCACTTGCCATTTTGTTAGTGCAGTTAGCGTTGCATTCAAATGTGCACATATATGTGTCTATTCGTGTCTTGATGAGAGGAAGAGAGTGACGTTATTTTCAGAATTTCAAAGGGTACATTTTTAACTGCATGGTTATCAGTTGTGTTCACTGTGGCATAAAAAAGGTATGAGGAAAGAAATATTAGCTTTACCACAACCTAAAGTAGGCAATGCATGCAGTTCATCATCACCCACAGTTGCTCTCACTCTAACACAGAAGAACAGGACTTGTTGAATGCACTTGGGCACACCGCCCCACTGCTGAAATAGTGCCTGCCTCCTCCAGGAGGCACTTAGAGGCTTCCAGGGCTTAAAGTCTGCAGTGATCATCTAAGAAGCTGCTCTGGCAGCTTAGAGAGCCTAAGGTTGGTGCAGAGCCATGTCAAGTCTATTACTATTCTAGAGAGTGGCTGTTTCCTGTTCACTCTAATCTCAGTCAAGAATCACTAGCAGATTGTATGGCAAGAACTCCATTTATGCATTAAATTTTGTGTGGTTGTTAAAATAACATTCAACGTTTGAAAAAGCTACATGAGAATTACTTGATGTTCTTAGAAGTGAAGGCAGCACTGAAGATCTTTGGACCCCGTGGATTATATGGGAGGGGATACTGGGATGTTAGCTTTTCCACTGAGACATTATGATTTCTAAACTGTTGGTAATTGTAAATAAACAGAAGACAAGAAAAAGATTTATATTTGTCTCCTGAAAAAGAGGACCAATAACTTTTCATAGGAGAGGGAAAGAAAGTATTTAAGTCAAATCTATAGGTGAATCTGCAGAAGATGGAAAATACACACTAATATTCATGTCCCTAAAATGGAGCCTGGTAATCAGAGCATACACAATCTATCTGCTAGACACATAGAAGGAAAGTGTTCAGTAAGGATTATTTTATTTTTGTCACACATCAGGTTTTCTAAGCCTTTCCAAGTGCTATTTCAGATTTCACAGATAAGTATTGCTTGTTCTTGCTGTAATGTGGCTTGAATGAAAGGTGATTTCAGGGTAAAGGACAATTTCAGGGTAAACAACCAACATCAAGGCATCATTTCTATGCAGTAGAAATTCTTGTAACCACAGATCTGCACTGCTCCTGTGACACCTGTCACTTCGACTCTCAGAGAATGGATTGGCACGAGGAGACAACTTGCAGGGTGACATATTAAAAATCCCACATGGAGAGCCAAATCAGCTCACCTAAAACAAATATCTATAACTGGTTAGCTGAGTATTTCCCTGTACTGCCCAGACCATATTTCCATTGACTACAGTGAGAGCTTGTGTGCTTTGCAGACAGAGAAAACAAAAGTGCATCCAAATGTGCATTACACAGATGCTTGGAGGAGCTGACATAATAAGCAAGGTTCAAGAGGAAGAGCTTTCTTTCAGAGCCAACATTTACTAAAAAATCTTCCAGGCACTGGCAAAGTGCTTTGTGATGAATATCAGTGAAGTCCAAGGGCCCTAAGTGACTGTAAAAGTGCAAACAACCACAAGCCTATGTAAATTAAATATGGCACAAAAAGCCTGAAGCTGGTGGTGACCGAGTCTCTTAAAGAAACCGAAGCAGCTTACTGGCTTCAGCACTGCTGGGTCTGAGCCAGCCAGCCTTTCACTCTAGAAGAGTGCACTAGAGTGACTGCAATGCCACTGTAACACGACGCTGCTTCTCTGAGCTTCAGTTTTGTATTTCTGCCTGGCACTGCACTGCACTACACAGGCACGTCACTTTGGAGACCTTTAGCTCCACTGTGATTTATGAGCATGCTCTATGTTTCTGTCAGAAAGCGGGCACCAAAAAGTTGAAAGTCTGAAAATTCTGAGCAGCCAGTTCAGCCATAGCCAAGCTAGGAGATGCTTTTCCCCTGTCAGGAGGAGCATGTCTAATGTGCTGAAGAATGCAGGCCAGGAGAAGCCAATATTAATCTAATCAGCCTACTATAGCCAACAGCCATAGTCAGAAACCAAGACAGAATGGGAAGCTTGTATTCATGTACTGATCTATCTGAATAAGAAAACTGCTTCATAAGAGAATAGTCTTAATTTACTGTTACTTGAATTTTACTGCATTGTCAAAGAACTTAAATATCCATTTAAATAAAGATGGAACTTTGTCATGGGTTTGCAAAAGTCCCCCTCCTTGGGGATTGGAAATAGTTTGTCCGGGTGAAATTTCCGGACAAAGGCCGATCAGGAGTTTAGGTGACGCCTTTGCTAATTACATCTTCAAGATGGAAAAGAAGGTGGTGGCGTGGAAGGAATTTCAGCAGCCATGCAAGGAACGTGTCAGGCCCCAAGGGGGGCCAGGCCTCTCTCCTCCCCCAGTCCCAGGCCGGGGGCAGGAGCAGCACTGAAGCCCCCTGACCAGACGTGTAACAGAGTGAAGGAAAAAAACTGTAAAGTATTGCTTGAGCTGTTGCAGAAGGAATTCCAACCAGAAAGATAGCAAAGCCTTCAAGGTCAGAGCTGGCAGCCAGGAGAGAGATGAAAAACCGCAAAAGGGGGAGATGGCTCCTTCTCCCCCTTTCCTCTCTCTCTCTCTTCAACAGGGAAAAAGACTGAGATCTAAAAATCCCTGCTGCTTGTGGGACATTGCTGAGAAGCAGAGACAACTCCATTAGCAGTTTGAGGAACTCATACTAGAGCAAAGAAGTACATGAGGAAACTGAGATTCTGTAGTAGACGCCAAGATGAAACAGAGCCTTGAAGTTATTTGTGGCCACGGAGAGAGATCTTATGCTGGAGCGAGATGGCCTGGGTAAGATTTGTGTGATCCTAGAGAAGGATCGATGCTGGTGCAGCTGAATTTGTGACCCTAAAGGACAGCAGAGAATGGAAGAGCTGTTGTCTGAAAGGTGGACCCACATTGGAGAAGTCTATCAAGGACTATACCCTGTGGGGAGGGACCTCCACAGAAAACAGGGGTGGACTCAAAGCCATTATCCCCTGTGACCCTGTGGT
>JAWMRA010000041.1:17770725-17842323 GCA_035584735.1 Pseudotriccus pelzelni | reverse complement strand
AGAGAAGAACTTGCAAAGTGCTGCAGAGCTGCTCAGAAGACTTGAAGCTTTAAAAGTAGAAAATACCTCCTTCTCCTTCTGGACTGATACAAAGGGGGGAGGGATGTTTCTGTGAATACATAATGCTTTTGTTTAATTAGAATTGTTATAGATGTAGTTGCTTAGTTTTTATTTTCACTAGTAATAAATCCTAATATTATTTTCTCCCCAATCAGATCTCTTTGTCTGCATAAACCTTCTCTCACCTTAGGAAAATCTGTAGGAGGTGTGGTAAAAATTGTCCCTAGGCAAATCCATGACAAACTTCATCTCCCCTTCTTTAAACCATTTGACTGTTGAATAAAAGAGGAGTATTTCCTTCTCTTTCCTCTGGGAGTGATATCTAGGCCAAGTATCTCTTGGCACTGTAGAGGTTCCTCAGCATGAGCATCAATTCCCATCAGTCTCCAATGTGCAACCTTTTTGACTGGATGAGTCACTGCACACATACATGCATCCAGGCTGCAAATTACCCTCTTTGCAAGTCTTAGGAGAGAGCTGTACACAGCAGCCTCTCTGTTTCTGATCCTGTGCAATATGTCACACAGCCTGTAGGTATTCTGGATCTACTGAACAGATACAGAAAGATTTTTATTGTAAGAGAATCAGGATTTATATTATATATATACTAGACAGACACAGAAGATTTGTTTTGTGTATATACAGACCTGGTAGTTCCAAAACGGGAGCCCCTGGTGGCCTAGTGGTTAGGTTGCAGGACCTTCACTGCCGAGGCCAAGGGTTCGATCCCATGCAGGGATACTCCCCGGCCAGGTGGAGCTCGTTAGCCCTGCAAGGCAATCCACCTACGTTCTAAGGACCTCGCTGCCACTGTCCAAGCGTGCTTGGCCCCGGCAGTTGAACCTTAGGATTAAAGGGTGGGCTCAGTTCCGCGCACACTGTGTCTCACCTAAAAAATCCAATGCGCAGGCTGGAAGGTGTAAAGACCTTCCCTGGTTCTTCGTTCGCGAAGACTGGCCATTATTATTATTATTAGTTCCAAAAAGTTCTGCATTGAAATCACATATGCAATGAATCCTACAGTTTCCCAGAAAGTGCAAGTACCACAGCATACATGACTAACTGACATACAATACATTCCTTCCACTCTTATGCCAAATGTTGGAGTATGGGTAGAGGAGAGAAATCCCAAGGAAAGTGATTTCTGTGAATAAGTTACTCTTGTCCCAAGGACAGATTTTTTGCTGTACTTTCCCTGTGAAGAATGAACATCTCATATTCCAAGTGGGAGGTTACTTAGAATTTAGGTGTATCTATACCTGTCTGCTGTCCTTATGGTTCTAGCCTGACGTCTGGTTTACATTGCACAGACATTACTGTAGGATATGTTGTATATATTTCCAGGTACAAGTCTTTCTAGCCTAAATTCCTAGGCTAACAGCAGTCACTCTATCACCACCTGTGTCTCCCAAGCATGTCTCCCAATATGACTGTGAACATATTGTCAAATATCAGCTTAGCTTGATTTTGAGGAGCAGTGGCCACAGAGCTAAAGTTCCTATAAATTTTGAAAAAATGTTCCAGATGATAGGATTTAGGAAAAGGCTTAATCATAAGCAAATTTCTAAGAGAAAAACAGTGTCCTTAAATGCAGCAAACTCAGAGTATGCAGCCAAGTGGAAGGCAAATCCAAAAAAAATGCAACTCTTTTTGTTCTAATGGTACTGCAGGATGAAACCCATCCTAGGATTACCAGCTACTGACAACACACTGTTGAGGACAGAGATGGCAGGAGTCTGCAAATGTCACCTAGCAAGTAACAAGATTCTATGATGGAGGAGTTGGTTGTTTGATGTGTTTGAATGTATCAATTCACCACAGTACGTAGCACATTTTTTAATATAAAAAGCAGAGTCAGATGCTGCATTCCAGTTAAAGCCAAACTCCTATTTACTTTGACAACTAAAACAGAGAAGACTGAATTCTTGTGTGGTCTAGTGCTATTTAAGTAGGATGTTGTGCCACTTTCTCACAAGCCAGAATGATCATTTGAACACAAAAGTAAAAATAATGGTCAGCTTATCTGCAGAGGCCAAGGAAAGAATTTTGGAAAAAAAAGAAAAAAGAAGAGAAAAATGAGGAAGTCATTGCAAACATCAGTTCAGGGAAGAATTTTTTGACAAACAAAATGCTGGTACATTCTTATTTTAAGCACAATGAAAACACCTCGCCTCTATGTTTGATCCTTCTCATATTAACTCCAGTATCTGCCAGAGTAGGACATGAATACAGTATATGGGAAAATCTGCAGTTATGACGCATTTTTATTTTACATCGTCACATAAAGGTGCTGACCCAGAGTAGGTCATTACTTCAATGGAGATTTAGGCAACATGTTTTCTGTTTTGCTTAGGATCCCAAAGCAGCAGGGCTACTGAGGGACAGCAGATCCCAGTGCTGCCTGCTAATTAGGAGCCCTACAAATGTAGGTCACAAAAACAAAAGCAAAGCTTTTCCGGGAGAAGACAAATGTGTGATTTGTGAATGAAAAGCCAGGAAGTTTTAAAAGTGAAACAGAAGTAAATTCAATCAGGCTCTTCTTACAAATGAAAGCAATGAGAACTCTTGGCTTTTAACACTTGAAGAGTGAAGAAGATTTTGTTAACCCTTTGTTCTTCCAAATAAACTGAAACTGCAGCCAGTTAACATTACAGTTATATTTTCCAGTGCTTATCAGAGTGGAGAATTTGTTTTAGAAATATCAAACCATCACATGGCCAACCATTACATAGAAACAACAGGAAAAAAGAGTTACAATAATGACCTGTTCCCATAGTTGACGTTAACTAAACCTTGCTAAGTACAGATATAGTCTTTCTCCCTTACTCAGTACCAGACACACTTCAAACCTGTTGCTTCTTCATTATTTAGGTTCTTCAAATTTGCTTTAATTTTGGAAGATGTTTTTATGTTAGTTAAGCATTTTCACATTTGAAGATCCTTCACTGGGGGAAATGTGAGGGTTTGTTTTTAATCAAAATATAATGCCTCCACGATGTGACTTCTGAGGACACGATTACTCTTCCCTTTAGAGAGGCTGATTATACAGACTCGCAGACAATAAAAAGGATTATAGAAAAGAGTTTACAGCAGTATGGATCAAAACCACACATGCTGAATAACTGTTTGTTATTAAAAATCTGACATTCTATCCTTCCCATTACTGAAGTCAATCTAAGGGTCTTTTCTCTTACTTAATTTATATGTAGACTGGTTTACCAAGCCTTCCCAGCAAATAACATTTCTAACCATGATGAATGTCATGACTAAAAAGCAAGGCACAGTAGGATTTGCATTCGCTCTGCAATAACAATGCACTTGAATGAGAATTTAGGGTATCTAAGTCAGAAACACCTCCTGCTCTGACTCTTTCTTTTTGCTGACCAGAATTTTTCTGTAAATATCCATTAAGTACAGTTCTTTTCCACCTTCCTAAATTTAATGAATTCTTGCTTTTTGTCAGCTTAGGAAAGTGCCAGAGAATAGAATTCTAAAAATAATGTTACTGTCATCACTCCTTACCACAACCCTAGCTTAAAGAAATTGTTTTTCTGAATTCCTTTCCCTCATCTGTTTAGTTGCAAAATGTAATTTTAAATTATAACCATGAAAAACCACTGATAGGTCTGTCACAGAGACTGCAGTAACCCTTCTCCTCACATTAGTTTCCCCAATAGCTTGAAATATTCAATCAGAATATCATCTATTTTATCGGTACATAAAAACTTGGCAACTTAAATACCTAAAATACCTAAATACCATACTTAAATACCTCAAACCCCCATGCTTTAGCCGTTTTTTCCCTATTAATACAATGATTTAACATCCAAATTATTTCATAGGCTTTTCTAGAGCCCAGCATTTATGGTTTGCAACACAAGACAACTGGATTTCATTCTGTGCTACATCACAGCTTTTGATCTTGGGAAAACTTCCAAATCCCACAAATTAGTACTTAAATTCTGCCTAAGTCCTAAATTGCGACTTTCAAGCCCCACTGCTCAACTGCTGCCAACACTCGGGGCATATGCTCAGACTCAGCTCCCAAGACCTAAGTCATAACCATGGAATTCAGCTCTGTGTAAAATGCGGTAGAAGACATACATTTTTTTTAAAAAAACTGATTCAAAGGAGATAATTTACTTTACTCAGTGTCCCATTAGATTAGAGCTTTCATGCTATGGAAAAGTACCTTATTCCTTGAGAATGTCCAAGTACAATACTCTTACAAAAATGGTGTTGTTGTCCATTACCCCTATCAAATAACCTGAGAAATTCCTCTGGACCATAGGGAGGAACACCCTTCATTCTTATTAATTATGCATCTGTAGCATATTCCCTGTTCCACACACAGAATTTGCCTTTATAAAGAGTTTTTATCATGCTAATGAGATATACACGATCCTTTCCTTCATGTTTAGAGAGTCAGATGTATAATATTACCTTGAAGTCTGATTCTGATCTGTAATATACAGATAAATTATTTGAGACACTGTGAAATCACAACCAGCCAAACTGACAGACAGAGCAGAGGTGGCAAATTTTTTTCTGAAGAAAGTAGCAAACAATTATAGTGTGTAGGTTAGGAGCATCATCAACAGAAGAAACTGGGGATGTAAATAAAAGTCCACTAGATAAAGCAGAAGGATGGAATTAGGCTAAGAGTCTAATATTTCAGAGGGTGTTTACTACAGTACAAAAATATATACATACCCTAATTCCAAAACCAAAGTTGTTTTGCCAAGACTTGGGATACATAGAACAAGAAATTTTTTTGAACTATGAAATTTATTTGGCACAAATTTTTAGTAGTAAATAATGCTATAAGCCTGTAGATAAATTTATATGGTAAACAACAAGGAATATTTTTGCCTTCTGACTTTAAAATGGAAGTAAAATTATTTTCAAATGTTAACAAAAAAGGTGACTATGTATCCTTAAGAATGCTATGCAAATAGACATCTAATGTTATACGGCTAATACAGAAGATGCTTTAATTTGCAAAGGAAAAATTGTGTGAGGGGGAAAGGGACAAAAACCATCACTTTTTAATGTAGTGCAACATGCAGCACAGTAGAGCACTAAGGGGAAAAATAATTCTGGCTTGGGGTTTTGGGGCATTTTAATTGTGTAATGTATTTTGAAACAAAGTAACAGGTTTCAAATGAGAACTAAAAACAGAAAGCATTTTAAAGGATTGAAATACAGGGGTAACATCTTTCAAGTTTTTCTTTGGAAATTTTTACTGTTCATTCTGTGCAAAAGTATTTCTCTGAGAAGTCTGACCTTATTTTTCCTCCCCTTTCTCTCCCCCATATTCTCATTTTTTCTCAGACCAGACCAAGGAAAATGTTATCCATTTCCCCCCCCAGATGCTCACCCATCTCTCTCCTGTCCTTTGCTTTGATCTGTTACTAACCTCTTCAATCACTGCTTAACCACAGAGCTGCTATTTCTTTTGAACTCTAAGTTGAAAATAAACTGATGTACAGATTGGACTTTGGTGAACCACTTGCTTTGTTGGAGATTAATTTTGGATCTTCTGGTAGTCTAACTGGAGTTTTGCTTTCCCTTCTTAGATTTCAATCAAGATGTGATCTCTTATGAGAGAACCCTTTAAAAATGTAAGCTTGTAATTGATCTAAACCTATGTAAACGATGAAAAGACATTTTTGCTGTATCACTATTTCACGATGCTTCACAGCTTCGTTTATATGTGAAGAAATCTTTTAAATTTTGCAACATAATTACACAAGTTAGCATCCTCTGTATGAGGTAAAAGATGCCTATCAATATCTCTTAAATCCTCATAACCTCTGAATCATGAGTTCCCTTCCTAAACCCTTCCTCATTCCCCTGTTCAGAAATCCTCAAGAGGCCAAGAGGAGTATAGTTTCCAGAAGAGAGGTATTCAAGTCTTTTCACCCTCAACTGAAGACAAATTAGAATTACATCTGTCTTTGGCTTTGAATTGTCATCAGAATATACAGAAGAAAAAAACTGACACAAAAATATAATTCCTTTTCTACTTTGCTTTATTCTTCTTCCTCACTGACTAATTCACTATTTTGGCAGTTTACTTCTGTGACAGGCATATAAGAGTTTGTTTCTTAACATCTTTTTATTTTTTTCTCATCTCATTCAGTGGTCCCTTGGTCCCCAGTTCAGGAAGTATCTCTTTCAAGGAACTTATCTACCCACTGAAGTTACACATGAACTAATTAAAGTCCATTAGAAGTATGTACTAAATAATTCCCCCAGACACTCTGGTATTCTATCATGGAGTGCCACGCTAAACTTGAACATTTCTTCCTGCATCACAGGGATATACCAATTTTCATTTTTTAATATGGTGTCCACATTTAAATATGTCACCCAGATAGAGACAATAAAATTTCTAGAAAACAAAAAATTAAGCTGGGTTATACAAGTATTACAAGTTTGCTTAAACAGGTATAAAAATATAAAGTGAATAAAAAAATTTACTAAAACTCAAGAGAAAGTTTAAAATATCAAGTAGTATAATTGTTTGTGATTTCAGTGTTAAAACATAAGATGATAATTTTCTCAATTAGACAAGCAAAATGACTACAACCTCACCTTCTAGTCTGCTCAGATATTTTCTATTACAATTGAGATTTTGCAATTGTGCTGTCCTAGTAACTCAAAACTTTTAGTCAGCTCTTAAACTTATAAAGAGAGGATTCCATTAAACTCAGTTAGGATGTCTTTCCTAGTGTCAGCTGAAGATGATATTGCTAAAATTTCTTGACAGTGATGCCCATATTGACAACTTCTCAAGAAGAGATTAGGAAGCTTAAAGGATCATTCCTTAGGAGTTCCTATCATTGACCTAACCTTGCTTACACCATTGATTATTTTTTTTAATATATTCTTTCACCCAATTAAATATATTTCACTTAAGATGCCATTTGCATAGAAAGGATTATTGCAAGGGTGCCTCTTGATGCAAGCTCTTTAAAGACATCCTTTTTAGTTTTACTACAGAATGCCAAAGGAAAGCTCTTTGAAACATCAAATTCATTTGCTTTGTCACTGTTTTTGCTTACCAGTGTTTAAGAGAGCATTTTTAATAAAGATTTCCACACTCTAGTGTCGTGCAGAACAGTTCTTTCATCTGTAAACATTTACAGGTACCTTCTCACAGAAGTGTAAGAACCCTTCTTACTGGATGCTAGTTGATGGTCAGGCCTCACAGGATGATGAGCTATTATGCTAGATATTTAGTAATTCTGCTCTTAACAAATAAATAAATAGCTTGAATTCCCATGAACTCTTAAGCATGACTAGGTGTCTGCATCTCTAAGAATTATACCACTTTCTCTAGATAAAAATTTCTTACAAGCAGCATTTTGCCTCTGCAAAGGGTCCCTCAGGTCCTGTATTGGTAAATAATTAAGAAATAAAGACTTTGATAATTTAGTTTTGTTTGCTGGATATGTGCCCTTGATATCACAATTAGACTGCAATTTCATTGGTCTTGTATATATTAGCCTTCAACCTCCTGTGAAAGAAAACAAGGCACACATGAATGCCTATGTTTGTCAAAGTCTGAAAAATTACCAGATCCTCCTGGGAAAAGGATGTCAGTTCCTATACAGTTATATGTCACCATATATATGGTAGACTTTCAGGTGAGAAAAGAAAGGAGGATTCCTCTGCTCATAGTTACTAACCATTAAATCTCCAAGCAGAGAAGTTCAAGTTCTAAAATATCTTATGAACAGGCAACAAATTATCTCAGGTCAGAAAATGAGTCAGTCTCAACTCTAGTTAGCAAGGCAGTTTAGAAATTGTCTCTATCACCTCATGTTCTTTCCCTATGGCCCATTTGGATGTTTCCTCTCACAAAGATTTCACACAAAATGAAAGTATAGAGGGAATTTACATCCATACATTCACACCAAAAATTTCCTTTGCTCTTACTCCAGAGTCCCTGAATTAGGCAGCTGCAGAATCCTACTGTGTCTTTGGTCTGTTCTTTACTTAGAGTCCCTGTTTTATCTATAAAGTTTTCATTTCTCTATGAAGTTTTTCCCATTCCACTACTAAGTCTGTTTTTCCAGAAGTAGTCTGTCTTGTCTTCAGTCTTTTACCCTGGTATTTGATACTTGACTCCTCAATTACATCTGCCAGAGAACCTGATGGGTTTTTTAACCACTTCTGTGTTGCTATAGTATTGAATCTCATCAAGTCAGGGTTCAAGGCCAATAAAGGTTCTCCTTGATCTGGTATCAAATAGGAACTGAGTACATAAATTTACAATAAAATACAAGTTTTTTATACCTCCACGTAGCTCTGTAAACTTGGTGAATGAAACCCAGTCTTTACCGACATGGCACTAATATAATGGAGTAAAAAAATAAGAAGCATTAAAAAGGGACTATGCAAATCTTCATGCTGTCACAGACACAGAAGTGAGAGCATATTGCAAACCACAGTCCTCATAGGCAGACAGTGAAAAAAAACCCCCAACAAGTACTGAAACCAGCCAACCTAACTACCAAAATTGTACCTTAATATTAGTAAAGAATATAACCAACTCAGATGTTCAAAATAAGTCGTGCAGTATATCTGTCTAGACTGTATCACTATTTGAACCCCATGGTATTTTTCCTATATAGTAAGAAAAGGTACAGCACTACAGTGGGGCATGAGAGAACTGTCACAAGAATGGACCAGGAGTACATTCAGACAGCTAATAGATAGAAAATAACTAGTTGCTCTCCCTAATTTTGCTGCAGTCCACAGGGCTGCAGGCAGATTACCTTCCCTTGATTATTTCAGAGATGATCCCTTTGTGCTGGCATAATACCAAAGGAATACATATCAATACCATTTCTGCTAAATTTCCTGACCATAATTTGCTAAGTTAGCTAATCAGAAAATATCTTATAACATGTGGCTATTTATAACTAACAAAACTCCTCATTAAAATAAAGAAATACAGAAAAGAATGGAAATGTTTTCAAGCATCTCATGAATGAAAACAGTTATTACTGAAATGTTTAGCAAAATTATTTTCTTTTTTTAAAGGTTTCATTTAAAAGGAGCAATAATTTTAACCAAAAACAAAAATCTGTGCATCCAGCTGAAGTAAATAGAAAATCAGAACTCATTGCATGCTTAGGTGTCAAATGTAAATCTGAGAAATCAAATAGCCACTTCTGGATACCTTGATAAATCTCATGATAGACAAGGATTGGTGCACTTAAGTAGCCTAAATAAATAGTAAGATTCGATGTGAAACTGGAGATGGTTAACATGATAGTTTTTCAGAGATTGGTAAGATCCATCCTGTAAAATGATTCTTATCTCCTGCTATACCAAATGCTTTTAACTGCCACTGAGGTTAGTGAACTAAAGGCAGTCAATGTACTGTGAGGTGTCCAGCATGTTAAGGATATAAAAGCTTGTAATATATCTCTGTTACTATCAGCCTTTCTGTTTGAAGCTCACATGATTTCAGTGAAGTATCTGTTCTCTCCCATCTCTTTTCCCAGATTTGTTATCAGAGAATAAAAATAAATCTTTAAGATAACTACAGACCTCATATTTACTTGCAAAGAAACAGCTTAGATGAGGCCATATTTTGAATTTGGCATTAGCTCTAGACTTGACTCAGATTTACTGCAAGAACCTTGCTTACAGGGATGACAGCGAGTGATTCACTCAGTGCTGTTTTGTTGATCCAGCTGTAGGGCTGAATTAGACAACAGACTTCTAGAAAGACAGAAAAATGTAATTTTACAGCAGACAGAGACTGACATGCCTTGGATCCACCAAGATGACTCACATTCTTGCAGTGAGAAGTAACCCTTGTTAGTTCACAAATTAGCAATGATTATTCAAGCATAAAAAAGGCTGGAATGACTGTGGCAAAGTACATCCCAAATTAAACGTAAGTTCTCCCAAAAATACTTGTGAGGTTTTTAATATATTCATATCTGTTATGGTTCATTCAACCTGCATCCTACCACTGCTGTACTTCCTAGTCACAGAATGTTACCACAATAAACGATAGCAGAAATTTAATTTCAAAGTAATATTTGTAAAGCCTTGAACACATTTGACTTCAAATTTCCATATCAGCGTTAGGTTTAGAAATTACTCAGAAAACTGCTTATTTCATTAACCATCCTTTTTCAATTTTATTTTGTTACACCTGGTTTTGTATCTTCCCATGCTCTCATTATATTGAACAGATTAGAAATGTGTAAATTTGTCTCTTATAAATCTTGAAACCATCCATCAAAACTGAAACCAAATTATTAAACAATAACAAATAGCGACATATGTGAGTTCTCTGTACCTGTGGCTGTAAAACACCACCTTGTTGCTTTCTGTGACCAGAAAACATAGTTCAGAAATCATGTCAGGATCAATCCATTATGATCATAAGACTGAGAGGGAGGGGGAAGTGAAAATCACTGCATTTTTGCAGATAGATAAACACAAGGAAACTATAATCTTAGCTACAGGCAGAAGGTTTCATAGATTCCTGTTCAAGATGAGAAAAATCAGCTCTGTTTGTCAGGGAAGATATATACTGTGAATTATTCACTCAGCTCAAGTAAAAAGTGGGGTCATGGTAGAACAAAATAATACATTGATTTTTCCTTACAAAAAGGCAAGAATGTGAACTGCTAGTGCAGGTACTCATTTGAACTGCTACACCAAGCCCAGGGACCAGCTGCCTGCCTCTCTGATTAGGTTTCATTCTCACTCCCCAAGTGCCCAATAGCAGGTCCGCAGTTCTCAGTCTGCTGACACTCAAGCCCTGTCTAAGCCTTAGAGGTGCTTAAAATCAATTTGTTCCTCCGTTTCAGTGCAGAAAGTTCCTGAGGACTGGCATATCACTTACTCAGAGATGCGCTGGCTGAGGGGATAAAGCTTCTATGCTCCAGTGCAAGCTGATAAAAGGCATGAGGCAGCTAAACCTCCCCTAACTCCTCAGAGGAGCCTGATCCATTAGACATGCTCAGGTCATGCACTGATTTCCACACAATAGCCTAACAAAATAGACTAACATTTGTGGGAAAGCCACATTTTTCACTATTTTTGACCTGTGGTAGTTTTGAATCTGCAGATCCCATTTTTCAGAAGGCATTCTTACTGAAAGGCTATGGAATAGATCAAAACGAAGACTAGTCCCTACCCCTGGAGATACTGAAGGTGTGATGCTGAGTAGAAGAGAAAGTGAGACTTAGTGCACTGGAGCAAGACTGGTCCAGATGGGTATTTAGCCCAGGACAGGTACAATGTCTTCATTTTCAGTAGCATAGATTGGGCTCACAGAGTGGGTTATATTAAAGGACTCTAGGTTGCTGATGATGGGAAGTCAGCACTTTCTGAAAACTTTTCTCATTCACATTCCCAACGAATTTGTAAATACCATGATCACTGTTGCTGCTATTCTCCCAGGCCTTGATTTTCAATCTATGAAGCCTTATATGGTTTTTGACAGTTTGTCTACTGACTGAGTATGCCGTTATCTATCACAGCCTGTTATCTACAGTAGCCAGGTGCCATTATCATAATCCATTATCTGATTTCTGATTAAATCATTTACTCTTACAAGAGCAAGATAAAAAGCAGTTTTGCCCCAGAGAAGCTCAGAAGAAATAAAAGATATGAAGAGAAATGGTGGAGCTTGGCTCAGTGGCTTGCTGTGGGCTCAGCAGGAACGCCCATGTGAGAACCCCAAGACTGTACCTTGCAATCTGATATTTCAGTGTCTAGTATACATTTCTCCCTTTCTGCTTTGTTTGTTATGAACATTTTACAAAGATGTGCATTTACAAACTTTACAAGAAATAATTTCTAAGTTTTTCTTCACCTGTGGTCCTGGCAGACCTGTGTAAAATTTCAAAAATGGGAATGGTGACTGTTTTAGTTTGGGTTGGTGTTTTGTTCAGATTTTTTTGCATTACTTTTGCTAAAAAGAGTTGCGTGGTGTATTATATATTTTGTCACAGGATGGACAAAATACTTGCAAGACTGAATGAGTGAGGAGGAGGGGCTATATAAAGATTTTATGTTACTTTGCATTATATTCCCACACAGACTTAAACTCTGGACTTCAAAGTATCTTTTCTGAGATGGTGATTAGAATTAGTGCAGTGACAGCTGGCAGGAATTAAACTACATAACTTGAATTTTGGACATAGAAGTTGCATTTCTGACCACATCCCAAAGGCCTGCAGACAGAAATGCTGGACTTGGGACATAATTAATTTCCAGCGTATTTGAAAAGAAAAATCTATTCATGGCTAATGTACCCTTATCCTTTTCTGATCTTTAAGGTACATCAAAATACCATCTATTCTCATTTAAGATATACCAGACTCTAGTGAACCAGACATTTGGAACCTATACAAGCAGGCTACTGTTTGACCTAGTTTCATTACAGTCCTGAAACTGCCCATTACCCACTTAATGATGAGTAAGATGAAAAATTGAATCCAATCTACCTCGCAGGACTTGAAAAACCATCCAGACAAAACTGGTCCAAGAAAAGCAACTCCAATTAATATGCCAGACTGTGAACTCCAGCAGCTGAGGGAGGAGCTGGCCCTTCCACAGGTGCCATCCCTCACTACGTCCCAGATGTGGGTAGATATCTGGTGAGTTTGTACCCAAGCCCACCTCTGCTAAACTCATCAACACCTTGCTGCCAGAGTACACAGCTTTTCAGTCACCTTTCAAAGAGCAGCAGCAGCAGCAGTGGGGCTGTCATGCCTGGGTTAACAAGCTTTGCTTTCTCAGCAGTGTCTATTGACTTGGGCTTAATATTTCACTATGATTGCTGTTTTCGAGGGTAGCTCAGACTGTTATTAGTTAGTACAGCCTATGATATACATAGCTATACACTTAGGTATGAAATAGTACATTTAACTACACTAGATCAAACTCTCTTCCTTTCACTAACATAAAGAAATAAAAACCCACTACTTCAGATCCTCCTTAACTATCACTGTGTAATGGAAATGTGCTTAAAGTCTTGTTTAAAACACCAGAAAAATCAAGATTTAACACTGATGAGAAAAGATAGCTGATCCTAGATTTAGACTACTGTGATTGAGAGCAAAATTTGTTCCAGAGTGTCCAAAGAAAAATGCTCATTAGTGTGCATACAAAAACCATCATAGCAGAAAAATGCCAGCACTTACTGCAATACATCAGCTATTCCCATTAACATAGTAACTAACCATTTCTTGATAGTATGATGCACGGCTGAACAGAATACTGCAAAATGTTAGCTTCTGTCTACATGACTGAATTATAGTTCTTCCCCCTCTTTATCAGCCTATCTCTCCTGATTGAATAATTTTAACACAGACAGCAAAAAAAACAAGGCAATAAAGGTAAAGTTGATTTGTATACAATAATACATGCATACATGATTTGTACTGATCCTATATATAAATAAATGAAATAAAATCCAGCAAAACCAAACCAAACTTTTGGTTTCAGAGATATTCTCCAAAAGAAGTAACCTCTAATACTGCCCATTTTTGAGCAGAGTGATTCCAGACTGACTGAAAATCCCAGTCAAAGCACATAGTTTTGCAGTAGACTCATCTGGATAGCTTCTTAGCCAAAACAATTTCAACAAAAAGGCTGGTTCCAGACATACCGTATTAAATAACCTCTGAATTGGCAAAGAGTGATGCATACATTCCATCCGAGAGTCTGCTACGGGTCCGGTCAGTTGAGGTAATGTAAGTTCAGTTTCACAGCTAGAAACTATAACAGCATTTTCAGCAAATAAGTGTCAAAACAGTCCTTTAGTACATTCAGTGCTAAAGTATATATAAAAATCTGACTAGATAAGGAAAGAGTAATGCACTGTTTCAGACTCTTTAAACTTTTAGAAATAAAACAGCAGAAAAATGGGATGAGTGGTTGCAGTGAAAGCAGAAATAAATGTGTGTGTGTGTAATTTTATTGGCAGACAGGAGTATATGGTCATCATCAAACAAGATCTTGTTTTTTCGTCAATTATGTCACAGTTCACTGTAATTTCACTTTCTCTGTGGGAGTTACAGACAAGAATTAAAGCAGTCTGCAAGCTGCAAAATGGGAGAAGTCCTCATTTTCTCAGCCTAAATTAGTTTTTACCTTCTCCTGGCCTTTTCCCTCAAAACCATGGCACATTTCTTCTTACCTCTAGCTTGAGATCCATTTTTGTAGGCCAGGCGGCGATGGATGGAGAAGCGCAAAGAGGGTTCCTTCCTTGCGTCAGGGTGTGGAGCTGTGGGCAAAGCAGGAGCAGAGGGGTTGCCATGTCTTCTGGCAGCCCTCTGCACAGGCAGCAGGAGGGAGGGGAGGGGCTGAAAGGCAGGGATCTGGCCCAGCATCCTCTTCCTCTCCCATTAGGATCCTTCTCTACATATTACTCTTGGCAAATACTCCACAACTCTGTCTTTCCCACCTCCATATTTTAATTTTTAAAAATCTTAACCCACCTTGTGCTCTACTGCATTCAGTGTGGTCACAAAGTTGGGTTTAATGATAATGGTATATAAAATTTCGGAAACAAAACACTACTGGAACTTGCAACACTTAAAGTGACTTCCAGTGAATATGTGGCAAAGCTTGTGTTAACATTTCCTACCACATATCCCTTTTCCCAACATGATTCAAGACCAAGCTAATTTTAATTAATGGTCTGCTGTATAGAAGTTTTCCTGGGTATTTGAAAAATTAGAAGGCTTGAGTACAAATACAATGCTATATTCCATACGCAAAATTTGCCCTGGCGACCAATAAAGCAAACCTCATCCTTGGGTGCATCAAACACAGCACAAACAGCAGGTCAAAAGGAGTGAGTATCTCACTGCGCTCAGTGTTGGTGCTGCCTCACTCAGAATCCTGTGTGCAGCTTTGGACACCACAATTTAAGAAGGATGTAAAGTCCTTGAATTCATTCAGAGGAGAGTAACAAAGCTGGTGAAAAGGCTGAAAGGAATGCCCTGTCAGTAGCAGCTGGGGAGTCTGGACAAGGGTAGTTTGGAGAAAGAGAGACTGAGGTATGACCTCTTTGCTCTCTACAGCTTCCTGAGAAGGGCAAGTGAAGGAGATGCTGATCTCTTCTGCCTCCTATTCATTGATAGGTCCCATGGGAATGTTTCAAAGCTGTGTCAGGGAAGGTTGAGGCTGGACATTAGGAAGCATTTCATTTCCAGAGAATTATTAAACACTGGAGCAGGCTTCCTGGAGAGTTGGTCAATGCCTCAAGCCTGTCAGTGTTTGTCATTTGAACAATGCCCTTAACAACCCATTTTAACTTTTGGTCAGCCCTGAATTTGTCAGGCAGTTGGACTTGTTCTCAGTCCCTTTCAACTGAAATAATCAATTCTGTTCTATTACAGTAGTTCCCATCTACTTTGGATATTTTAGCTATAAAATCAGCAATATAACATTACACAGAGGGCAACATTGCAACAGTACACAGTCACACTCATGATTGAAATTATACTGTAAATATATGTGCGTCCATATATATATATATATATATATTTTATTTTTGAAGATTAATTCTATAGCCTGCTACTTCCTACATCCACCACAGGGAAGACATGACACTATTCCTGCAGTTCACCCAGAAAGAGCTTCAGCTGAACCAGTGAATTTCTTTAATATTTTCTTTTTAAAAAAGAAAAATCTATATAAATAGAGATTATTTAGACAATATACTAATAGAATCTCTGCATCACTGATAGCAAAATTTCATCTGCTTCTGTAATTCTTGCAGGTGGGTCCAGAGAGGTGCAACTAAAAGGACAGACTGCCTACTAGTCATAAGATTTTTCCCCAGAGTTTGAAGCATGCACAAAGAATGAAGGAAGAGAATGAGGAAGAGCTCTGGTGCACAGATTGGCATAGATTTTTTATTCCAAGTGAATCTCAAGGGCTGCAAGTGCAGCACACTGATTTGGTTTCATGCAGTTGAGTGAATTCAAACTAGCATAGTTTGCATGGCATAGGTAGCACGTCTACTCATGTGAAAACATGTCCCTGTGACTCTAGAAGCAGAACAGAGGTGGGTTCAGTTCACGCCTTGCTTACTGTGACCCCCACTTCCAAGGTTAATAGGTCATTGCTTCAGCACTGATTTTATTTCTACAAACTATCAAAACTGACTCTTCTTGTTACAAAGCCTTACACAAAAAAGAAAAAAAAAATCTTAAAAGGATTATTGAAAAGATAGAGCAGAAAAAGACATGGTTGTAAATTGCAAGTGATGAACACTGGTTCTTCAGTGGCTCATGCTTTGTTTAAAGTCAAAATCCAAAAAACAAGTGTCCACAGCAACTGATGTCTTTAATCAAATTTAAGCTTCCAGAAATGTTAGTGCTCTCAGTTTGAAGGTTTATGTTTTAATGCTTTTTGCAGATTTAGGATAGTTTCTATGTTTAGAAACCTGTAAATCTTTCGAATGCAGAATGTAACATGGCTCGGTTTCCACACCTTATCTGGTCTGATTTTATTGATATAAAGAATAGTTTCAGTATATCATAAATGTCATTCTAATGCCCTTCAGAAATAATACCTGCATCTTGATGGTAGATATTAGAAACATTTTGGATGCTTTGGTATGCACAGAGCCCTTCAGTTCACCATGAAAATGGGGAAGACAAAAACACAGAAATTTAAGTGAAATTTGAACAAGGGAAAAAGGGTCCATGATGACCTAAACTCATACACATCATAAAACCTCCATCCTTTCCTGACTGCTGTGTTTGCATTGTTAAATCACAAACTGATAGGGACCATCCCTCAACAGATGAATACCTTGACTAGAACATTAGAAACTGACCTCGTTGCAGACTGTAGATGTTAATGTAATACAAATAATGTAAACAAGTATGACTTATTTTTGCAGCCCTTTATCTAGGATTGTTGCATTAAAAAGTTAATCACTGAAAAAATCTACAAGCAATTGTGGAAGCAAAGCAGAGTCTAAGACTTGACTTCCTTTATGGATAATCACCCTTTGTATTGGTAGATAGAGGTGCATCTTTCTCATCTGGTTTTCCCTGTCACTCTTCTCAGTGAAGTAGCCCAGCTGCTGTGGAAAGCAGATGCGTGGCTGGTGTCCATCACAGTCATTACAGCAGTTTCCTTGTCAGTAGGAGCTATATACTCACCCCCTTCAAGATTCAGAGTTTCTAGGACAGTAATCAAACTGGTTGGCTCCCACAAAGATAGTGACTTATTGTTTCTGAATGAAAATAATAACTTTTAGGTTTTGCTAGTCCAGCATGTCAGACACAGTCTGAATATGCCTGATGGTTCACCTAGGAAAGTTAGGAGACGTTTAGGTACTTCTTAGTCAGAAGGTAGGTGCCAGAATGTACGAACTGGGATATGCCCAGGCAGGCAGAGGGCAGACTTGGAGCTCCACGGTGGACTGATTTCAGGTGCTTCTAGAGAAGCCACCACGGCTGATCTCTAAGTCTCAGCTCCATCATGATGTCCTGCTACCACTTTTGACAGTCAGTAACCTGAACCTCGGTGTGGACCCCCAGTTTCTTTGCTTTTCTCACTGTCAATACATTGTAGTAAAACTAGATCTCAGAATCAGTTGAGCTGGAATAATTTAAAAGATTCAAATGTTAGGGCAAGCTAATAGTAAGGGCTGTCTGAGTAATGGAAACATTGAGTAAATGCCTGCAGAGTGCTTTACCACTTTTCAGTCCATATAAGCCATTAGCAGCCTGTGTCTAGCATACAGTTTTCTGAATAGAGCAATATATTCCCATTGTCCTTGAAAATTGTTGCATTTAAGAGGGCTTTCTTCAACTATCCTTGTGCTGAACTAGATGTCAAGGCTTTTGGCACTCTATCAAACCAGATAATCTATTTCCAAAGTAATAGTTCATTTAGTATTAAAACTGGCACTTAAGGGTTGATATAAAATGTAAATTAAATGTAGGATATGAGTAAATGAAGCTACTCTTATACTTCAATTTTTGTATTGGTCCCAAGGTTGATATTTTTATCTAAATCATAAGTTCTCTTTCTCCTTTGAAATGTATGGTTTTCAATTTCATTTGTGGCATTGCTTTCAAAGCAGAGAAACATCACCTTCACTACCAATTCACAGGAGAGTAATATGACTATCAATCACAGTGGCTTGGAAAGAGCTAGTAAGATTTCAAAGCTAGGGATAAAGATAAAAGAAATTAAATTAAGTAATGCTAGAATGAAGCAATCAAGATTAAATGTGTTCTCAGCTGTTGAGTTAACCAGTTCTGAGTTTTTATCAAACAAAAGGTTAAAGAAACAAACTCTTATGAGCAATTTACTCCAGTATAATGGTCTTTTAAGCTCAAGCTCACAGCAGCTGAATTTCTTCTGTCGTTTAAAAAAAAAAAGTGAAACACATGACATTATCGTGTCTAGTTAATGGCTCTCAAGAAGCTAATTTAACACTCATGATGATCATGTCCAAACATGGTGTGTGGTTTAATTAGAACCCTAAGAGTTTTGAAAATCCCATATAATAAGCAAATTTATGGGCTAATGATTTAAAACTGCTCAAAAGTCTTGAGCCTGAATTGAACTAATAATTTCAATGAATTAAATTAGAAATAACTGAATTAAACTGAAAATAATAAAAATAATTCTTAAAACGTGAAAAAGTCCAAAAAAATCTTATCTGCTAAAGGCTATCCTGGAAGAAAAAAACTTCAGTGGATGATGAGTGAATATTCTCAATGAAACTAGTGTAAATTCAAACCATGGTTTTCATATCTAACAACAATTTCCAATAGAAATGTGAGAGCACATGGCTCACTTCTCATCAAAAGCAAGCAACATATTTTTCTCAGTAATTGTTTGTTACTTGGATTCCTTCACTCACCAGCACCACCACAGCGCTAAAGCTCTTACTGGTGTGAAACCTGCATTGTGAAACCAGAGATGGATGGCCAGAGAGGGGTACGCTTGGGTGAAGGGCCCAGAACAGGCGGTCACCTCCATGCCTTCGAGCTGCAGCAGGGTATCATGGTCGACTCTCCAGCAGGCAACATACAGCCCAGTGCTGCCTGATGACCATGGTCTCTCTCCTGCTCCTCAACACATTGGTGTAGGCAGCTAATTCACAGGCAGCGGTCTACCAAAAGGGAGAAGAACGGTGGGTAAATTAAGACTGACAGTACAAGCCTGGTATTGAAGTCACATGGGGTGTGCAAGATTCAAGCACACAGTTTCTCCATGGGTTTTCTTTAATGGTTTCTCTCAAGAAAAGTAAAATAATGAACTGAAACCCATGAAATTTGAGTAGGGGAGCTAAACTGGAGTAAGCTTCAGTGTGGACATTCATCTTAGAAATGTGTTTTAACCTGACTTCAGGCTTTTGTATAAAGAATGGACATCTCAAAATTCAAGAGGTTGTCAAAATAATAAGCTGATGTTTCTTTCTTTGCCATCTATGCCAGGCTTGGCCATCCCATCCATGACTTCTCTTTTCCATCCTCACTACCAGTTCCCACTGTTCCATAGGTGGAAGATCTCTAGATGTTTCTTTACCTGTAGCAGCGCTGTTTATCCAGCTCATGCACTGGGCTCTAACGTAGAAGATACTGCCTCATCCCCCAAACACAGTCCCACGTGCTGTCCCATCTCAGACTCCAGCTGCATCATCATGAAACAGACTGAAGAACAGACCAAACTAAAGATGTAGCTTTTGAGAGGGTAGAAAGGAAAAGGTACGTGTTTGGCAGACATGGGGAGAGGGGAGGAAGAGCAGGTGGCAATTTCACAGTGCCAACTGCACTGACAGGTACCTGATGTGTTTCTTCTGCCACCTCACATCCACATCACACTAGGGCTCATGTGATCATGTGGATCAGCAGCTGATCTGGCTAAAGAATAACTCTGTAAATGAGTAAATGTGAAAGATTTATGTTTAACCCCTGTCACTTATCTAATCAAGTTCTCTGCCAAGCCCTGCAAATGGTTGTACTGAAAAAATGAGGGAGTGATGGAAGAGTGGAAATGAGTAACCTGAGGTATGAAGTAGTACAGGTTGCTTGTGCTGTGTAACAGCTGAAATAAATGTGGGTCAAATGACACACAGAGTAACTTTTTCTCCTAAACTTTCACAAAGGAACATCTCATACTGTAAAAATATTAGGGAATTCAAAGAAATTGGAAGCTTTGTCTTGTTCACAAGAATTCACAGATAGGCTCCGAAGAGACTCAAGAATTTTGTATCCTCAGTTTCCCTTTTTTACTTTCAAACTTGTCAGCACCACATTCTCAAATGCCTAAATCACATAATTTTCCTCTGAGTACAAAAAAAAAGGTCTCCATTTGGTGCCTAAGTGTATGAGGCATGCTTGAGGAATGAGATCCCTGAGGATAGTGAGTGTCTGCTGCTAATGTGCTTCTTCAGTTTTCAGCATATGCCATGACAAGAAGGGAAGGAATGAGACAAGATTTCCAAATGCCATTTCTCCATGCAACACGTTCTGCTGTAAGGATAATGCTGAGCTTGCCTTCAGAATTCAAAGACCTTGCAATTTTCTTTCTATGACTGATTTCATTGCTTTCTGGGCTTATTTTCAATACAAATCAGTGACAGACCCAATTTGCTTACTAGCTGCAAAAATGGATTTCAGAGTCAATTGTTGTAATAAGTGCCTTTCACAGAAAAATCCTTGGTGACAAGGAAAAGCGTGAGGAAAGGCGAATCCACATAAATGCTGTTGCATTAAAGGAGTAAATTTCAAACAAAATTTTATGACTGATCAGCTAAAAGTTTAATCTAGAGCCATTAAACTTTTATCTAATAAAGACAAGGTTTGGAGCTTTTAGAAACAGTAGCATGAGAGTGTAAAATCCCTTAAATGAACAAAAATGAAGATTGTAAGTGCAGGAATGAGAATCAACCCTAAGAACACAAAATTATATCCGAGAAAACTGAAGAATGGATGGACATGGAAAGTGTTACCCAGCAACTGAAGGAAAACAATGCCTTGGTGTGGAGGTTCTGGAGACCAGTCCACCACATCCACATCTTGGAGGCAATGTGTAAGGCTGCAACCAAGTGGTGGCAGTGATGGTGGTTGTAGGGATAGTTGAGATTACAGAAGAATTTGTAACATTCGTTTTTGCTTAGGAAGACTGCAAAATGCCTTCTCAAAAGGGTTAGATGCTGTTTTTCCCTTCTGCAGTCAGAGGGAGTTGCACAGAGAGAGCTGTGTTATCTCTCTCTGACATAGCAGAGTACAAACATGTACAGGGCTTCAGCAGCTTGAGAGAAGATGGGGAAGGACAGGGAAGAGAAGACAAAAAGCCCTGGACAGGGTGAGGCCTTGCCTCTTTCTCCCTGGGGTCCAATGCTTCTACAACACTATGAAGATTTTGCAAGTGTTTCATGTTCTGGCCTTCTAAATAAACTTTTTGAATTCTTTCCACTGCCTTGGCATTTCTAGGGATATCTGTGTATCTTACTTTACAGTGCTGGTTCTGTCTTCATCGTCAGCCCCAACCTCAACTTCTCAGTCTTCCCTCACTGCTAACCCTTTTCCCATGGCATATCACCTGCCTCATCATGCCACCATGGCTCCATGGCTCCTTGGGGCCTATGCTGTAAATGAGATCCTTGAAATATTCCCTTTAGAAAATAGTCTACTTTGGGGTTGCCTATTGGTCAGCTTGACTGTGTAGGATAAGTTAGTTCAGCGGAATTTAAGGGTGTGGTTTACTGATGGACTTGGCAGAGCTGAAATAACTATTGGACTTTTCCAGTCTAAGTGATTATATGTTTCCGTGCCTTTTTGAGCTAATATTGTTCTTCAATATTCTAATATGTTTCCTTCACAGCCATAGGCTCTAGTTTTTGAAAGGATCCCATTGAATATGCTTACGTCCTACTTAAGCCAGACATGTGCTTAAGTACTTCCCTGATCAGGCATGTGCATGTGTGCTTTCTCAGACTGATGTCTTAGATCATAACTTATTTGTAAAATATATTACTAATTCTTGATTCTTGATTGGAGGCCAGAGTAGACCAATGAAATAGAATAGAAAAAAAAGTTAAAATGATCTTGCAGATTTTTAAAGGTTATTAACTGTTGTTTGCTAACCAATTGTAAAATATTGTCTCCGGCAATAGCATTTGGCTGTTTTAGTATAACTGAAGGCCCTACAGTTATGAAGTCTAAATAAATTCAATGGACTTGACATATTCCTCTTTTTTACATTATTAAAATAATACAGACCCCATTTACATTCTGTCAGAGACCTTAACAGAAGGCTGTCAATTGTGACAAATTTTACAAAGCAATTCTTGATGTGCGTTTATGTCTTTTTTGTGCTTGTAGCTGTCATGGAGTGACTAATTCACAGCAAAAGTTTTATTTGATAAATTTAGTATCTTTACTGTTTGTAGAATATCTATGTAGTGAATTCAAATTCAAGAAAACAATCAATTTTCTGACTTTTTCAGTAATCACTTTTATGAACTATTTAACTATAATCACTCATGGACATTTGAAAATCAGGTGTGTTTTCTAGACATGGTTACTCATATTACTCAATTGGGATAATTTCTCTCTGATGTTTTTGGGACGTGGGAACATGTCTGGTGATAACTCTCCCACATGCACATGTAAGATATATGTACCAGTGTCCTGTGGGCATGCACTTTTGAAATTTGCTTTTCATAAACACTCATTTCAATTCAATTATTGAAACTTCCATAGGGAATTCGGTTTTGGGGGGGAAAAAAAATGTATATATCATCTACCAAAAGGGCTTGGTAAAATTCATTATCAAATATTTGTTAAAATGTTTAACATTACTCGTCTTTCAACTATCTGGCCTGGACTTATCCAAATTCATGCACCTGAACAAACTGTGTTCACAATTGGAACATCAGACCTGAGTAGTTAATACAGACAGCTTTGCCCCTTGGAAGTGACTCGTGTCACCTATGGTCTGTGCTGCAGTCATAGGTTGCCTCTCCCTCCAAACCAAATGTATTGAGAGCCTGGGGCTTAATTTTCCACTCTCTTTTTCCTTGGCTAACTAGCTTTTGGATACCTATCAAAAATGAAACAACAGAAAAGGTTAGCGTTTGGAGGCTCTTGTATAAGGAGCAGCTAGTCTATGAGCTGATCTGATTGTCTAGAATAAGTGTTTTTGAAGAGGAATTTAGATCAAAATATCTTAGAGAGGTCACCAGGCCAAAGGTGACTTTGGCTTATACTTCTTTTTCATGCGATCAGGCCATCTGCCATGTATTCATAATACAACAAAAATGTGTACACTCGTTCTGAAGTACAGAAAGAGGGAAAAGGTACAAATTATTTAATTTTTTGGGAGGGAAAAAAATTGTTAGCCAACAGAGCCAACAGAGCTATATTCAAAGTAAGAAATGTAAGAAGAAGCAAATTTTTGAATGACTAAGAGAAGCATGGAGTCCTAAGTGCCTCATCTACCTTCAATATCCATTGGAAAAGCCAAATCACAGAACACAAGAAGAATAAGAACTTCTTCGAACAGGCAGGTTGAATGAATATTATACATATATGTATATGTATATATCTCTTATGCTTAATTAGGTATCCTTTTTCAATAATGGTCAGAGAGAGGACATTGGTTAGACTGCCTTTTCATCTGGCCTGACATTTCTTATTAAAAAATTACTTTTAAAACAATCTGATGGAATTCAGGTTGAAAAAATCTTACAAGATTGCACCAAGGCCAACCCCCTTCTCACTAAAAGGATTTTCTTCATTTATCTAATGCAATTTTAGATATCTTGTGCTGATCAATGTAGTTGTTCATTGGCTAAATGATCTACTCCATTGAACCATAAAGTTCGTAAAGGAAGATTATTAATTCATATATGTATTGTTTATACCATCTTTACTAAAGAAAGTATTCCAATTATCATTTAAAAATGGTATTTGATTTTAAAATGTACCAAATATGCAAATAGTGCTGTTCTGAGCTGAGCCATTATACTCCAAATATCAAAAAATGGTAGGCCAATTGTGCTGCAATTTACAGCTGTGTGATGACAGAGCTGATTCACTTGTGTAAGGAAAATTATTTTGTATTTACCCCAGTGCAACAGATAATCAGATGTGACCCACTGTAATGAATATCTCTGGGAAACTTTGACATGTTATCTTTGAAAATATGATACTCACTTACTGCTAGGAATGAATTATTTAAATCACAAGTTTGAGGTATTATTTTCCTTGGGCTGTTGCACTTTCAGGACATAAACCTAGCTTTGAGAGAATTGCCAGCTATCTCAGTTTTCAATAATGAGAGGAACTTCAATCTAGAAATCCATACAAAACATTGCAGATAAGCCATTAAATAGAGAAAATGTGCTTTCATGCAACACCCATTAAAAGAAAGCTCTGCTCCTCATGAGAAAATTTACAACACCCCAAATCAAAGCAACCCCCACCCTGCAGGAAAAGTTGTGAGGTCAGCAATTTAATACTTTGTTTTTCTTGATCTGTATGGCCACATATTAATAATGTCTGGGGGTAGGGGCATGTTAACTATGAAGGAATTTGGGATGTTTTCATTATTGCTGGGCAAATAACTCTTGAAAAGTAAGCATCTCTTTTATGCATAGATCAAGTGAGCTTGGCAGCAGCAATGTCATTGATGCTAACAGTGTGTGACAGGAAACAAACCCATGTGACTGCTGTGTTTTGTAAGTCGAGCTCTTGTGTAAGATTCCGGTACATTCTTTTCCAGCTATTCTTTCAGAAATTTGAACTTTTAATTAAAAGGCAACATTGAAGCATGTCCAGCACTGACAGTCTTAATGCTGTTTCTTCGCCACATTAACATGCAAACCAGCTTCAGTCAGCATGCAAGGAGATACTGTATAATTAGCTTCATTGTCCATTATGAACAAATATGTGTTTTGGTGAGGGAGAGAATGTACTAGTGTTTTCTAATCAAACGATCTGAATTTTCAGCTCTTAATAGTCATGTCATTTTCTCATAGACACTCTAATGACCATTTTATTTTATCACTTGGAACAAAATAGATGTATCAAATTCAGGTTGCTTGTAAGGATACATAAACTATTAGAAAACCAAATCAATTCATTTAAAAAATAATTTGAAATGCAACATTTATTAAAATAAAAATTTGCTAAAATTATAGCCAATATCAAAATCCAAATAAATAGCCGCATGTTAATCTCTGAAAAGATGAGCTATAATATATGTCATCTAACATTCATCACCCTAGAATCCATTTCAGTAATGAGCACAGAGCTTGATAATGTATGTGTATCAAAGATCTTCAGCAGTATGTAATGCTGATTTTTAATAGTAAAAACCTAAGGACTGATATGACATGACATATGTTTAATATACCAACTGGTTACTTCAGTGTCAGGATTGAATTCTGAAATTAATTTTGACTGATAAATTAAAAACACATTATCTGTCATGAAGCAGAAATGGAAAACTAAAAAACATCGTTTTTAAGAAAGCTTAGTTTTTATTTTCCCTGATGTTTAGAGGTGTATTTTATATGTTACATAAATAGTAAAAGTCCTACTGAAAAAAAAAATCCTGTCAGTTTAATTTCTAAATTAAACATCCCATAGTGGCAACATAAGACTACAGGATTTCCAGGATCAGAATGTCCAGATTCTTCATTTCTATGGAACTAGTAATAAAGGATAAAAATAGAACCTGTTCCTTCTCAGATTACTGAGTAATGTTACAGAATTGAATTTTTATAGTGCATTTCATAAGAAGCAACATGTGAAACCATATCAAGTATTCATACAGTCAAACCCTCAAGAAATAACCAATCATTTAAATATTATGTTTTCACCTCCAAAGACTACTATCAATCTTGTGGAAATTGGTATGAGCATACACAAATTAATGTATCAAGGAAATGGTAACTCAAAGCTATCACCATAGCCATGGAAGTTTTCATTTTTGCAGATAGTTTAATAAAAACAATAGGAACAACCTAAAAGAGAATATTTGACAGGAAGACCATGGCCAGGTGCAAAATCACCTATCTGTTTTATATGTCTACATCACTAAGTCATCAGCCAAACACTTTTTGTTAGATGTTCCCTCATGGACACAAAATTCATCCTCATTAGATATTTCTTCACCATCCAAACTTGCTCAAATGGTTGTTTCCTGTGGAAGGGAAACCTGTTATCTGGTTTAGTTCTATCTCTTCCTGAGCAAGATGGTGGATCTATTCCCTATTTTTCTTTTTGAGTTTCACCATTTAGCATTACTCATTCCTCCAACTGTCTGAAGGCTTTCTGAACATTCAGCTCAAGGCATTGCAGATGAAAGCAAAGACTTAATCAGAAGCGAAATTCTACTACATAAAAATGCCATATCCAAAGCTTTTTCAGGTAAATGGCAAGTTTTACAATGCTGTTGGCTGACATGTAATGAAGGCTTACTGATTACCAACATAAAATAGAAGTTTGCTTCAGATGTAGCTACAGCTGCATTTCGGTACTATTTTACAGAATAAAGAGCTTCTTTGAGCATCCTTTCTTTTATTACACCAGTACTTCAGTAGATTCTGAGATTATTCATAAAATATGCAATATGCATTATAATGCAATTAATTCATCAGTCAGTTACTGTCAGATGTCTGACAGTATATTTCACAGGAAGACTTTTTCATCATTTCTATGGGTGTGGCTTCAGTTGGCTTGATTTTACAGAAAATGAATAGCTGATATTCCTGTGAATTTGACTCACCATAGACTGAAATCAGGGAGGAAACCATATCGTGATAGACCACGAATTTAGAGCTACATAAAAAGTAGTCCTGATTTCTTTCATCTCGTAACATTTTTCAGTCCTTTTCTTAGTGCTGAGAAACAGAGGCTTTCCCCAGCTGATCTTGTCATTCACTCAAAAAATTATGTATTTTTGGAAAACACGTCTTTTTTCTCCCAGCACAAGGGAGACACAACTACGATACAGTGCTGAGATTAAAGTTTCATCACGAACTGAAATATTCCAAGTTCTTTCTAATTTTCCCATCAGAACTGATATCGTGGCTACTGCTTTCTCTGAAACTGCAAATAGCCTTCACTGCTATTAAGAACAAAGCCGGTTTCATATTCTTGATTTTCAGTTAAAATAGATCACTAAAATTTGCATTATATGGGCATATGCATTTTAGAAAGCTTTAACTGTCTACTGACTGAGCTTGGTTCTGAAAGACTGTCATGAAGCAGGTTTTAAGAATAATTCTGTTATCTCTGAAAAGCTGAGCAGCTTAGTAACTGCTGTTAAATGCTCTTTCAAATGCCTGATGCATGAGGCAAACCATGTTCTACCCTCTGGGATCTTGACCAGCAGGGTGGAACAGCTGGCCTTCATTACTGATGGGATAGCCTCAGAGAATTTAGGGATCCACTGAGTCCTTTGGTTTTAAACCTGTGGTCTCTCTGCGCCTAATGAAAAATAGTATATTTTCTCATAATCACACATTTAAGTTGTGAGTAACTCAATATTAGCCTGATAAATGCTTAACTGAAATGCATATTTACAGCATCTCTTGAGAACCATTCCAAAATCAATTAAGATATTAAAACCCAGCATTTTTTACCATATCAGTTTTAGAGGACCTGCTTTACAAAATGTAGCTACAGAAGCCTCTCATTGATATGTATAAGTAGTGACTGTCCAATTGCCCAAAGGGTATTTTACATTAGACTTCACAAAAATTCAGGTGTTTCTGAAAAGTGAATGTTCTAGCAGACACATTTTATTTCTCATAAAATCAATATTAGTTAGTTTCAGCATAATTGTGAATTATTCTCATAAGTAACCACCACAATCAGCATTTTTGCCATGGAGTTATACAAACTAGTTTATATTCCAGTTGTATTTTGAAGATGTATTTCTATTTTACTGTTGGAGTTACCACTTTCGTTTACCTATGGAACACATATGTCATAATAGCTGTTAAAATGGAAGATCACAGTCTGTAAAATTTCCTTTCAACAGAATCAATGAGATATGAGAAAGAGCTGGTTCCCCATATTGCGGAGGAGAAATTGTGGCATGTGCATATCTACACTGCAGCTCCCAGAGCACAAGGCAGACATAAGTAAGGACCTCTGTCAGAAGAAGGCATCTCACAGGGGCCTTAATCCCCATCTGTCAATGCCACATTTAGAGTGCTCTGAGGCCACAGGGTTAGCTCTGTCAAGGAGTTAATTCAGGTTCAAATTAACCACTTTTTTGGCAAGTTAGTTTTACCCTGATGACTTTCCTGCTCCAGTTCACTATACAGTAGTACAAACTCTTACCTAACAAAAAAGGAAAGAGAGGGCTTTGGAGCAAGAGGGGAAGAAGCAGATCAGTGAGCTGCTGGAGTACAGTGTGCACCAGAGGAGCTTTATGTCAGTTCATGGTGTTGGTGGTAGTATAGCAAGTAATTCTGCATCTGACCTCCCCAGAAATCAAAGCTGTGAATCTATTTGACTTTTCAAAGGTCATGTAAAACATTTCTGAAAGTGCACATCATTAACATAATTATGTTGGCTAGAATAGGTGAAAGAAGCCATTTCAATCCTGAGGGTCAATGAAGCTCTTCATATACCTTTGGTGATCCACATCGATATTCAATAATATAATGAAAAAAAAAAGGTGTGGCTACAGGTTACCTAGACTCAAGTAATAACCCCATTTCAGAATGTTTCTGGGACTCCTTGTTGATATAATAGTATTTTAGTTGAGAAAAGTTAGGTGTTAAGCGGAAGAAATAGGCCGATATAGTTCTTCTTGTTATTGCTGAATTAACTATTGAATTGAACTCCCAAGGCAGACCTACGTTTTGAATATTTGCAGACATAATTAAGTCTATTAAGAGTAGAGAAATCTCAGGGCTTCAACCGACATAAATATATAAAAAAACCCCAGACAGATTCCATTTAACAAGCAAACAGTTTCTTTGTGAAGATTATCCTGAGAACGGTCCTGGCAAAGTGGCTCCTGCTCTTGTATGAGCAGGATTGTCCCTCCCTGGAGGGAGAAGGGATGGCATTAGCTCTAGCAGGCATTATGGCTATCCCTTTAGCACAGAGACAACCCTTAAGGATACAAAATACTGGAAGAAAGGCCAAAGCAAAATACACTGTTGGGCTAGTGTCTGTGAAAAGAATTCCCAGCTGCTCCCTGGCACACTTTGAAAACAGCAAAACCTAAAACCGCCCCAAGCTGCCTGATGTCATACCTTCCTAACACCTATTCTCACTGTAATTCTAATAAAGAAGGGTGTAGAAGTCAGTTCAGCTTCTTCAGCTGAATCCTTTTTTCTAGACAGCTTCAGCTATCCTACTTTCTCTGCAGTACAGCACATACTGTGGATGCTGAGGGTCCTGCATGGCAGAAGCAGGATGGCAGAATATTTTACCAAGAAGTGCAAACTGGTTATCTTCAAGCACCACATGTCAAGCCAGTTATGAGATAGGTACTTTAAATGCATTTATTTCTCATTCATTGCAATTAGATCCGTCATTTCACTAGCTTTGTGGTAACATTTTCCATTTTTCTAAGAAAAAAAGAAGGAAAATGAAGAACATCTTGAACTTATGTATCACATGCAGATGAGAAACCGGTTTCCTCCACTCAGAGATGGTGTGCCTTCCTGTGTCTGAAGAAGTGACTCTATTATGACTGAAGCAGACCTGAGATATTTTTCAAAATACTGATAGAAACTTCCTTGGTTCCCACAAGTTTGTCACGTCAGATCCAGTCAAGTTAATTAGCAACCAATGCTTTTGTTCTGTGATCATATATGTTTTATATCATTCGTCAGTTCCACTTGCTGCTGGAAAAATATTAGCAACCTTAACATTGAGGACGAATCGTATTTCTGCATGGAAGTCTCTTTAACTTAAAATACAATGTGACAAATCTTTTTTAAGGCCTTGTCAGTCACGTTCCTTATCCATCCAGCCTCCCTAACATCAAATGCATCACATGCACTCAGCCAGGGCTGTGTTTAGCTTTGTATGCAGACACAGATGAAGGGTAAGTACAGAATTTTTTTCCTGTCATGTGTTATTCTGCATGGAAGACACTCATGATAGAAAGTCTGCTTTAAGTATTAAAAATTACAGAGCCACACCTTGGAGTAAATGGTAGTTTAGGAAAGGCAAGGTTAGGCTCAAAGACTCTGATAAGTGATATCTCTGTATGATGGCATAGTTTCTATGAATGAAACTATTGCCTGTAATGAAAGCTTTCTTGAAGTACATTCCCTCCCATATGGCCAAAGTCCCTCACCTGTACTGATTTTCTATGACTTAGAAGATGTGAAGGCTTTTAATGGCTTTTGCTTCTGGACAAAGGTACTAGGTCATAAGGAATAAATTTGTGTTTGCTACTACTCAAAACAATTCAAGGATATTTTATGTTCCTCTCTAGGCAATTATATTTGTCAGATCATTTATTTTATTGGGTAAAGTAATTTTTTACAGACTTCTCTCATTTTATTATATCTCATTTAAAGGAGGTGGGAATTGATGGGGTTTTTTTCTGCATGTCAAAAATTAGTTCCAAACAAATTAAATGGCATTACTTTATTCATACCTCTGGAGTGATTAAATGGGGCACAAACATCCACAAAATTTAGTGGTTTGGACTTTTTTTTTTGTACTCTCTAATTAGAGACGTGCCACATTATCAACTATAGCCTTTAAAATAAAAAAGTATTTACTGTGGCTAGACACAGAGTTTATTCGGGTTCTTTATGTGTAGCTTCTAAAAAGTCCGTAAGAGCAGTTTACCTTGTGTGATAGTAATTCCACAAAAACACACTGTATTCTTCATTATCAGTAAATGTCTGCCACTTTGTTGTATATCCTCTGCCATCCTTGGCACTGTTCCCTGCACCAGTGTAAGACAGTCTGCAGCTGACATCTCTGTACAGAAACAAAAGGGACTCAGGTAGAAGTTTAGTGAGACTGCCCACAGTGCTGCTCAGTAAACGTTGAAGTGAGGGCAGAAGTCAGAGGAGGTGCAGAGTGGCAGAGGTTGACAGCAATCAGTGAAATCAACAGATCCAGCCCTTCCATCCATATTGGGGGCAGAGGAGCAGCTCCAGCCTTCCCATCCATGCTGAGGGCAAAGGAGCAAAGATTAATGGGGAGGATATTTCAGGGTATTTTTATCTTGAGCCTTATGTTCACTTTGACATAAGGCTCTGACTTCTTTGCATGAAAATTAATTCCACTGATGTTGGGCAGGGTTTGAGATATATGCTGACTGTGTTGCTTTTGATGACTGAGTACACCTTGAGCATGTATTTATAGAATTCCCTGTGGAGGGGGCTGGATAGGCCACAAGGGCCAGTCCTCAAGACAGGAGCATCTGATCTGTGTCATTCATAAGAAACATCTTTTGAACCTGTTTTAAAAGAACTTCAGCCCCAGAGTCTTCATTTTCTTGCCCAGCAATCAGTTTCTGCATCTCTTGATCCTTTTCATTAAAGCTCCTTTCTTGTGATTTCCGTACTTTGAAATGAAAGCCACCATTTCTTGTCCTCTAATGGACACTACAGGGAACACACTTTGCAGTAAATGAACTGGAAAACTGTTTTCACATTCCATTTTCTGTGCTCTGTGCAATAAACAGTGTTAACTCTTCCATCATTTATTTCATCTTTCAGATCTTTAGTATCTTTTTTTTCAGTAAAGTTCCATTGTTTCGGAGCTGTTGCACCCAAACCCATATACTGTAATCCAGCTGAGACCTTACAAATATTCGGTGGGGTAGAAAGATTATTTTACATGACTTGATGAGTATCTAACGTAGAACAATTTTCACATTTTTTGCAAAAGTAGGGCAACATTGACATAAGATCACATTTAATGACCAAAAATCTTCCGAAGATCCAGCATCTTTTTCTATGAACTGATACCTCTTACAATACTAATTCAGAGTTTTTTATCCTTCTCTGTGGTACTTTACCTCTTTCCATAGGAAGTAATTTTACAATTTTGCCTGGAGCCTCCCTGGATTTACAGCTACTCAGCAGTTCAGGCTTCTAGACTTTCAAAAATATGGAAAAATGTTCTTAGTACAGCAAAGTAAAGATGATTTGTACACCAGTCTGGTGCTTCTACATTATCTTATCCTTGCTGTGCTTACCTAGCTCCACTGGACACATTTAACCCTCCTAACAGGTGCTGTACATCAGGTTTGTCAAGGCCAGGACTACCAGTGTTACATCTACCTGGCTGGATCTACAGGAATAAGGAACTTTTACCTTTTGTAGCTGACTGTTGAAAAATAGTTTCAGACTATAATGGAAATTAATCCTATTACATATAAAACATTGGTATTTTAACCTGACTTAAGACCTTTTCTTTGTAAATAAGCATGTTCATCACTACGACTGGCATATTTACAAAGTACTGAAAATACTGTATGAAATTAAACAAATTAACAAATTACATCTAATTCATTACATTAAAAAAAGTAGAAATACATAGATTTGAATTCAGGAAAAGAATAAAATTTAACCAATGTCAATCAGTTTTAAGTCAGTGATCTCAGACTGTGTTTTTTACTGCCCATGGAGTTACAAATAAATTCAATTTTTAGATGAGATTTGAGTGGGGTCATGAAGTGCCTGGGCTGTGCTTCATTCACTGAGAAACTGAAAAAATAAACAGAAGCCAGACCACTAAAATGAAAGAACAATCCAATGAAATGGGTAATAGATGAACTGTAATAACAATTCCTGTAATTTTCAGGAGCATATATATTAACGTCTGTACCGATGAAAGTGTGTTACACATCTGTGGATTGCATAAACATCACGTTTCTAACTTGTGGTGTTTCCTCTTTATTCTTAAAATACTTGACTTAGCACTACATCTGCAGCCCTCCTGTGCTATGTAAGATGCAGCCACAAATGATAAGAACATTCTCACTCAGAATCAGCTATTTATAACCTCAGTGTGCAAGCTTATCTAGCTTCTGTGTGTAAACTATGGAAATACATACGGAGAGCTAAGTACCTGTGGGAGGAATGAAGCTCTGCACATCAGCCTTGGAGGGGATGTGATCAATTAGCTTAAAAGAGATGCTTAACTGTTAGAAGGCCATAGCTAAGTGAGGTTAAACCCCTGATATATTTGTTTATAAGAGACAGGGAAGCAGAGCTAAGAAGGTGGTTAAAATTAAAGGTACAATTTTGGATTCCTGTGTAAGAATTTAAACATACTCTATATACAATTTCAAGAAAGTAAACGAGGTGGTGATCCAACAGCACAAATACATGGGGATTTATGCACATAGTTGCTCACCAGAACAACTTCTCCATGCCTCTTTCTTGATAGATTTCTCAGCCCTGAATTATTACTCTTGTATAACTACTCTGTCAGCACAAGATCTTTTCTGTCAGCACAAGAGCTTTTCTTTATGTGTCAGTGACAAACCCGTTGGCCCCATCTACACTGCAGAAGAACCACACTTCAGTGCACAGGTGTGAAATGGATCTATTGTCATGCTGCTTTATTGTGTGACAATTCATTTTGTGGATTTGTTGACGTTATATGCCTCCTAGAAAATGCAAAGAACACAACCAAAAAAGGGTAATGTTTTCAGGACATATTTCAGCTGTGGTAAATCGGCGCATTGCCTTTGAGTCAACAGAACTGTACCAGCTAATGTAAGTTGAGGGTTTGATTAATAGGACTCTTGGGAAGGAAGGAAAATAGGTGGTCACTCTGGTAACTATCTCTGGCTCAATATCAGCATAAGTAGAGGCATTTTCAAGAAAAGATATTCTTTTTTTTTTCTTTTAATTTAAATGTATGGATTAAATCTACAGTTTTTTCATCTGTTTTGGAGCTGAAGTGAGGATGAGTAGAAAGAAACAAGAAAGAAAGACACAGAATATAAAAATCAAAAGCAGAAAGCCTTGGTTAACCCTGCTGGAGACTGTATTCAAATAGATCTGTGCAAATTTAAAATGGAAGAAATCCTTTTAAAAAGGTGATTTTTAAAAAATGTTGCTGCTATTTGTAACCATTCAGCATATCTATATTGAGGGAAAAAAAACCAAAATAAAACAAAAATGCAAAACAAACTAGCAAACTTGAGAGAAAATGTGTGGAAATGTAAGCAAAAGCTGAACCCAAGTGCTACAGCAGTGCAAAGATGAAGAAGCTTGGTGAGCAGCTGGGAGAGAACAGAGCCAGGAACTGTGCCAGTGAGTGAAAAAGATTATCTTTCTGTCTCTGATGCTGAGGAAAGGATAAAATCAAAAAGATGACTTAAACTCTGTAAGAAGGCAAATCCAAGATTTCTTGGGCCCTAGATATTCTGCTGAATGTTATTTAATCAAATATATTTGAATAAAGTAAATATTCCTTCAAGGCTAACCATTTCAGATTACTGTTTAAGTAATTTTTTCTCATAAAATTACTCATTTATAGAATCAACCCTCAAAATTCATGTGTCCAACTTTGAGAAAGAGTTGTCTTGTGGAGAAGAGGAAAGCTGGGTGAGGAATCACACACCTCCCTCTGCCCAGGCTATTCTTGGCTCATTCACTTCCCTGAGCACTGAATTCATTCATAAACTGGGAACATCTCCTGCTGCTACTTTCTAGCACATTTGGTGAAGTGTTGAATCCCAAATTAGTAGTGAGTTGTTGCTAGGTTTTGATAAATGTGCCTATAAATTTACTGCAGTATTTCCTGATTTATTCAGAAAGGCTGCTGCTGTCTAAGACAGAGCTTGAAATCAAAGATTTTTAAGAAAACAGTTTTTTTAAGGTATAATTTTTTTTCATACACATCTACAAGAAGACCCAGCTCTATTTACAGAACCATGGCATTAGCCCTTAGACACAGTTAATATGTAGGCATTTAGTTAACCTAACAATATTTTGCTGTGTGGGTGATGCATTAACATGTCTATTAGTGAGCACTTGTCCATAAGGAATTTGTTAGACTGCCACCAGAGACAAAGACAGGCAGACCAGGCGCTAGGTAAAAACACCTGGGGATCACAGCAATCACTGTGACAGGAATTAAAGCAGGAGATTAATTGGTCCTAAGAGTAATTTTTTTTGTTCATGAATCTGGACTTCCCTTGGTTTCCAGAATTGTAGATGAAAGTTGAAAACCATCCTTGACCTTCTCTATCAAATAAAATGCTTCTCCCTTTCTCTGATGTTCGTTTTTTGCTTTGTTTTGTTTTGTTTTGTTTTATTTTGTTAGTTTGTTTTGTTTTCTCAGGAAGTGGGTGGCATGAGCAATTTACAAGGTCTGAGAATTGCTAAGAAAAGGCGTCAATAAAATAATATGCAGGTTTTCATTTATTCTGCTGTGACCTGACCCGTAAAGAGACATTAGAGAATGTTTCAAAAGTTGTCAGCTTGTATCCTTGTAGTCTAGCACACTTCCTGACTTCAAAGTCTGTGGTGCAACAGTTAGCCTGTGAATGCGGTATAAATACTTGACATAAGACTGCATGGATTTTAAGGAAAGCAGTACTGTCTGGAGAGAGCTGATAGGTGCTCAAATTTTTGCTCTGCCTGTAACTCTCTGTGCAGTCTTTGGCAAGAGGACCTGTCTGGCTTTCATTTTACCATCTGAAAAATACCCCTTCACGGGAAAGTCAGAAGGTTTCAATAATTAACCTCTAATTGGGAAGGCACTTTAAAAGTGCTCAGCTAAGCCTTTTTCTAGGGAATAGTCTAAATGCACTTAAATGACATCCTGAATTAAAGCTTACTGCTTACAAAATGGTTCATATCTAAAGACAAAAGATGGTATATTAGAGTTATATAGAGAAGATAGGGTTTATTTATATTCTGTTCAGTAAAGGAATAAAGTGGTCATTTGACAGAGCAGTTATACTGCTTGCCGTTTTACTGGTAATGTTTTCTGTTTATGAGCATTATTCTGGATAAATTATATCAGTGGACAAAACTTGAATAAGACACAGGCACAACAGCACTAAGCTAAGAGTGAACTGTCTGACCGGTAAAATATTTTGATAGGACAAAAATGTTCCATTTCTATATCAGTATGAAACCAAAACCTTTCAAAGCATTTCAGCAGGGGAAGTATGTCTGTGGTAAGAGCATTTCTCTGGGATGCAAGAGATAAACACTCGAGCCTGTGTTTTTTCACTCTCCTGCTGACCAGACAGATACCCACAAGCACAACTCTGGAGCTGGTCTTCCCAGTCTGACCAGAAACTCTGTCTTCATCTTCCCTGTCCTCCTTTTCTCCAAAACTGTATTTTCCTGTGATGTGATTGGATTTTGGGAAATCTGCATATTCTAGCCAAATACAGTGTCTGTGATAGATCTGTTCTCTCAGGTAACCAGATCTCCACAGCACTTTGAAAAGTGGTTAAGTTCAAAGTTGGGTTCAGACACTCAAGGAGAATTTGTGCCATCCACAGGATCAGAATAGTTTGGGGTTTTTTCCTTCTCAAAGGCTTTTAGTTATAGGTCGTCATCTAATTAAATATTGCTTTGTTGATAAAGCTTGGCCCATAAGCACCAACCATTTAAAAATAAATGTCTTTGCATACAGAAATAACATTTGCTATTTCAGTTACATGGCTTTAACTTAGGAAGCAGTGGACCAGCTCACAGTTTCAATAGGTTTATTCCTTTTATACCCACTCTAATACTATTAACTTCCATGTTAAGTTCCATTATTCCTTTATAAATAAATACTGAACTGTATAGCCCTTTTATTTTGGAGTAATATTTTATACGCAAGGTATAGCTTTGTGAATTTGGGGTCAAGGTTAACCTCAGTGTACATAAAAGTCTGCCACATTTTAAGGAAGATACACCTGTCTCTGATGAGGTTGGTGATTATGACATTACAAAATTTGCTCTTCTTATGTCTCTTTCCTTTGTTTGTTTGTTTTTTCCTCCTTGTTTCTCACATGCATACTTGAATACTTCCTAATCTGTGGTAATATTGTGAGCATTACTTTGTTAAGGGTCATGAAATGATAAATGACACAGAATTGATTCTGAATGGATGTCCTCTGCACATATGCTCACACCCTCTTACATATTCTTCTCTGGTTTTGGTTACCACTCCCATCTTAACTTGTCCTACATTTGAAGTTGCTTTTGTGACTATAAGGTCAAACATTTCTGTCAGAAGGAGAGATAATCTCAAATCCAAACGCTAAGGCTTTTCTATTTGTTTCTGGGACCCCATTCCTATGTCGTTGTGGAGTGCAGGAAGAGAGAGCAGAAGATAATAGTGATGTTTATAGTGACAGGTACTCTATGTCAGAGGGATCAGTATCATCAGCAAGGCCAGGTGAGATCTGCCACTGCCACGTAATTAAACCTTGGTGGGCAGGTATTCCACCAGGATGGATTAGTCCAGCACAGAATGACTTCCAAGTGTTTACTGAGCATTGACAAGTGTTCTTTTCTTTTAGTTGCAATAAATGGACAAATGAAATACTGAAAGTGTTTTGAAGTATTGAAATGAAGATTACGCATAGCTCCAACTACCGCATAAAACAACAGCCCATCTGCTCAGCAACAGATTTAAAAATATCACCCCTTGTGTCTGCCTTCTACACCAAAACCTGCTGGATAAAGTCATTCCAGAGTCTTCTCACCCATGAACCAGATACAAGTTCAATGCAAGGTGACCAAAACAAGGAATTCCTGACCTCCAGGGTATATGAGAAGTATCTACTGAATAAACAGTGAGACTTTTGGGAGATCTTGCCTATGAGTACCCCAGATGGCACATGTGTGCATGGTAGTAAACATCTTTGTTCCACTACAGGCACAACAAGACTTTGAATATCAGCTTTGACAGGCAGTTCTTGAAGTTGCTTCACCTGACTTTTCACAGTGAAAAGGACTAATGGGAACTCACTGCCATCTTCTGCCTCATCAATAGGTCAGTTACAACTTTCTGCTGGGGCAAATCTTCAGTATATGGCTTGTCGGGTGCAGAAATTTGGCCACACCTTCCTTGGGCAAGATAGGAAAATCCACAGTAAGAACAAAAATCGATTTCTACTAGCCAGTTTAACTTCCGTGAGATCTTCATACACTGAAAGTCATTTTAATTGTTCTACAAATGATAAAACCATTTTTGTTACAAATTTGAAAAGAAACCCATATAAATAAATATGTTTCTGTAAATCCCTCTCCATATATTGCAACACAGACCATCTTATTGAATCATACAGTGCTTGGATTCTAGTGCATCACAGTGTTAAAGAGATTTTTTCCTCTACTAAATTCCTTGTAGGAGCATAGAATCAAAAATACGAATCCACAAAAGATTTGAAAATGTCTTATGGTGAAGTAATCAAAATGTTTTCTGTTTACTGAAATATTTCATTGGTTGCTAGAAGTACTTTAGAATATGTAAAGTTAAATCATAACACTATTGAAGTAAATGACTCTAACAATAAATATTCTTGTTCAATTCAATGTGGAATTGAATCTTCATCTATAGATTTCTCAGCATATTCTTTAGGTATTTTTGGGATTTATTCTCTCTGATTCCACAGAAAGTGTTCGCAAGCTTACTAAAATTAGTGCAATTCTCTTCCGTGATTTCTTGTCATCCCAGTGCTTCTGGGATCAGGCCCAGAATGAGTAAAGAATCGGTCTCTGGAGAAAAGATAAAGTATATGGAATTGGGGCAAAGGAGAAGTCTCAGGACAAACACAGAGAAAAGCCATTGCACAACACAGGCTTAATCTTCCCTGGAGCAGCTGGGTCAGCAGGGCATGGGGAAGCCACTCTCAACATGACAGACCCCCTCTTCCCATCAGGAGACACAACATGAGAAACTGGAGAAGGTTTAAATCCCCAGGCTCCCTGACCCCTCCTCACAGAGCTTCCCACGAAAAGGCATGAGGTGCCTGTAGGATTTCACATCATCAGCTGCTCACTTTCATGCACCATTGGAGGGCACTTAATCATGTATATCAGCAGAGACAACACCTAAAATTTTGTAGAATCTTTCTGTTCCCCAGTCAGGTATTTTAAGTAGCAAGGGGATTTCTATTTCTTTATTATCTGTATTTTCTTTAATTACTCTATTATACGCTTTTAACATAGTCCAAGAAATTTAGTGGAAGAAAGGCAATATACATCTGGGTATTCAGAGATTTTTGGGAATGTGTAGCACATAAATGTCAGGCTTATTTTATTAATATCAGTAAAAGTCTTTTGAGAAAAAAAAAATCCCTATATAAGAGAACGCAAGAGGACATAAATGACCCTTGTGGTCAGAAAGTCCAGAAAATATGTTAGTGATGTCAATAACTGTTTTTCCTTTAAGGAAAATAACATCACTGTGCCTCAGTTGTATGTATTACTGGAAAGTTGTTTGTGTTTGTTCAGCAGAAACAGTTTAAAAGAGCTCATTTCAACACTAATTTGAACTGTATCAGTGTCCATGTAAATAAACTGTATGGATGTCTTTCATTTAAATGGGTGCCTTTTTGGTGTAATGGACAGTGCATTAGTTGCTAGTTGGTGATAGGAATGTATCTCACCAATATTTAATTATAGCTCTGGAAAGGTTGTTTCTTTTGCAAATCAGAAATGTGTGGGCTTAACGTGCTCTCTTGGGTGTTGTTAGTTTGTAACATAGCTAAGGGTTTCAGTTAACTGGTCATAATTAGAAGACATGCAAATACATGATTAATTAAAGTTACTAGTAACATTCAAAGCTTTTTTATTTAACTGGCAGCTACCTGGATACTCGGTACGTGTGTAGTTTGCAGCTGTAATTGTGATGCAGATCTCACGTGATGCAGAAAACCATCTGGTGAGGGGAAAACCTGACCTTCCCCAACAGAAATGGAACAGAGAGCACTGAGGGGAAAACAACACCCAGGCCTGGACTTCACTCTTTAGTTTTCTAAGTGTTAAGACTTTCCCTGAAAGCAAGTACTAAGGAAAGTTTGCTAGCACACTAAAAAAAAACCAAACAAATAAAAACACAGATGAACAAGAAATACAAAAAATTGTGAAATGCAGCATCTCTAGAATTGCAAATTAGAGGAAAAAGTAAACTTGAGAAGACCAGAAAGAATTCATTGTATGACAAATTTTAATCCTAAATAGAACTATTAATGTTAATAATATTCAGTGGTTTACAGTACAATTTGAGAGTTAATTAGCAAGGATAAATGTTTCATTCATTATACCCCAGATTTGGCTGTAGTGGGAATTCAGGGTGTGTAAGACAAACAAAACTAAAGAAACATGAAATGATTAAAAATCCTTCTTTTGTTTAAGGTGGACATTACAATGTACTTTCATACATAATAAAGCAGATCATGGAAAATATATATGACAAGCTGGGTATTGAGAAACTAGTAAGTGGGAAAACATCAAAGAGAAAGAACAACCCATGCCAGTTCCTAACAATTCTGTAAAGATTAACTATGTGTTTAAAGCTAAGTAGTAAGTAGCAGTGACTAGAAGATAGTCCAGCATCTCATGTAGCTCAGTGAAGGTAGAACAAAAAATCTACCTACTAAACCTGGATGGTCCTACAATACTATCTTCCATAAAGAAATAAAGTTGATCAGTTGAGAGTGGTAATTAGGTCAGTAATTCTGGGAAAAAAGATAAGGGCAAACAGAGAGAGTTACTAGATGAAGGAATCCCTATCTTTCTTCCTTCTGCTTCTGATGCAGGAGAGAGAATATCTGACACTCACTCATTTCTGATTGTAGTAGAGTGTTTATTCAAAGAATCCTAAGTCTCTGCCCCATATCTGAATTTTCTGTTAATGCCTTTGGCAGACGTTAAGGTTGCACTGCTTTCATCTAGATGTACACTTTGAAAATGTCTGAGCCAGACAAATGCTTCTCTTTGTGAATGCATTAGAGTCTACTTCTGGGAAAGCAGACAGTCACTACCATGATTTGCTCCATAAAAGCAAAGCCTGCATTTTGTTACCTTCTGAAGAGGTCTACAAAATGTATACGTTATACTATCTCAGGAAACAATAAAAAGTTCATTTGCCCATTGAATTCTCCTTTAATTGAATGATTAAGTGATATTTTTTTCTTATTGCCTGGATTTCAATTTACCTTCTCTTTCTTCAGATTTATGCATTGCTTATCCCTTTTATTGTTTCTCCTGATGGCTTATTTCCTTCTGGTAGCTATTTCATCATCCCCTCAGTGCAGCTATGTTATTATATATATGGAGATATATGGAGAGCCATACTGGATTCCCGAAAGATTCTGTTTGGATTCTTTGGAGATAGTGTCTTTTTCACAATGAGGTATCTACTGACAGGAATGAGTGAGATGCTATGAAAACACTAACATGCGACATAATTTTAACAGAAATTAAGTGCTTGACAACTTCACTCATCTCAGAAATCCTGTATTGGATAGCTGGTACAGTGCTGGTGCTGATGTTCTTGACATGATCAAGTCACTGTTTCACTAGAAAAGTGTTTCATTCCAGTGAGGGCAGCAGAGATTATTCACTGTGGTTCTCCGAGCTAATTACTGGGAGGAGGCAACCACAGCCATGTTTCCCTCTGGGCAACACTGCCATTTGGAAGACAGAAGAGTTCTCACACTGTTGCATTGCTGCTGTCTTGCTCCCTTCTGACACCGGCAAACCTCCTGGGCCCCTCATCCTGCAGTTCTGACCACTGGCTGAATCTTATTTGGCAAATCAGTATCAATTGGCCAAGGAATATCAATAAGCAAATAGCAGTACAGACGAGCAGTAAAGATTTCAATGGAAGCTAAATCCCTCAACAAATTCCAAAGATAATACAAAAACACTGTTTTTCTACAACATAGTATCTGAGAAGCAATAACAAGAAAGCAGAAGAGAGCTACCTGTGTATGACTGACTGAGGTAAATCAAGACTGCTTTTCTGAAGCAGAGTTACAATGATTTATAATAGGAATTTGCACCCCTCCCCATTGAATAAGCTTACTGAGACATTTTCCTGTTCCTTCCTGGTTACAGAAAAGGACGACCAAAACAATTGTGCAAAAGACCTGAAAACTCCAACCCCCCATAAATAATAGACTTGATGTTAAAATCCCCCATGGCGCTTTGCTTCAGAGAAGGAAAATGTTCAGCGTCTTCAGGCAGCCTTCTAGTTGTACATGCTTGAGGAAATCCTTTCTGACCAGCAAAATATTGATTCTGAAAAATGCTATATTTGATCATAAATCCTCAGTAAGCTCAACACGGGTCAGTGGAGACAAAATATTTACCACTCTTAAGTGCTTTTAAAGATTCTCAGACTGGAATAAAGAAAGATGGGAGATGTACACGTATCTGTAATATAGATGAATTTTTTTTTTGCATTTGCATAATTCTCATTTTTTTTCTTTCAGAGAATTACATCCTATAGTAGCACATAAAAACCTTCCATCTGCAATCATATGTGTAGGCTGCACATAAAAGTGACTTGAGGTTAGGAACTTGTCTGTCAGAAAAAGTTGATTTATTATTTTTTAAAATTGCTTCTATGTTGTCAGTTGAATGAATCAATCCAGTTCAAACACTATGCTTCTTCCATGAATACCTCTTGAGTTATCACTTACCAGTAGGAAATAATTCTAACTAAAATAGATGGATAATTTAGCATAAACCAAAGTTTGGGAAATTTCTACTTTGTCAGGCCCAAAACATTTAAATACTATATATATGGGATTTTCCATCAATTCTGAATTGACATTGCCTGGGTTATTGATCACTCTTTCTTTTGCTCAGGTGTCATGTGTTTGAAGTGCCATCAATCCCATGTCAGTCCCACAGCTGGAGTGTTGTGTATCTGAAAGGTCCTTTTCCCTGGGATTTGCTTGTGAGGACAGACCTTAAGTGAATTTCAAATATCTCTCAGCCATGCCTTCCTCATGTCCTGCATTGCTCCTCAGGAGACACTAATGCATAAAACACCACTCGGTCTGCTTTTCACAGAAGGCTGAAGCGACAATGAGCTGTAAACCAGGCCTGTTTCCAGGTGCCTCAGAACAAGAAGCCATTTAGCAGAAAAAGTCATCTGATGTATTTTGTACTTTTAATACCTTTAAGGTCTGACAATAGCATGGCAAAAAGTGCTTTAGGCTTCCTCAATTCAAACATGCACTGGCTGACAAGATAGTTTCCTCTGCTCTTATTAGTCTAAATCTGGAATTATTTTCAGATGGAACTATTTAATCCACCAAAATTAATTTCTTAAAATCAGCCTTTTTCACAATCTCTCACATGAACTTACTCACTTACTTACTCAATTTCTAGCTTACAGAAAATTGCAATTTTACTTAGTTGTGGCTAAGAAACATGAATTGAAACCTTAAGGGAAACTTCATAGAGTGAACAATTTAGCTCCAATGTTACGTGATCTTCTCACCCACCTATGATATTACAGAGATTCATTAGCACTGTAGCTTGATATTCTGATTGCTTATATTTAACAAAGTCATCCATAGTTTTCTTTGTCTAGACCAGTTTAAACTGTGAGAGAATGGATTAGTATGAAAAATTTACAAAGTGGTTAAAAGTTTTTATGGTCCTGTTTTTTTCATAGACCTAATGAACACTATGCATAAACTAGAGTTGCCTGACTAGTACTGTCAGAGGCAGAAATGTGTATCATCTCCATTCATTCTGCAATCCATTTCTTGAGAACAGGGGTCTCACAAAAGAATTGAAATCAACTCAGAAATTTTTGTAAATTTTTTGCTCCTTGTAAATTTGCCCCAGAGACAAGCCCAATTTCTCTGCAAAGCCAATTTGAAATCCTGGTGAGTATGACAAATAGTCTCTATCATTAACACTCCAGCTGTGAGCAAGATGGTCTTCAGATATGTAAAAATACCAGGATATTGTCTGGAGGAGAATTTTTCTGGATGAGTTAACACATTAATCTAATTATCACAGATGATAGTGGGCAGAGGAGAACAGGGACTCTGCAGATAAACAGCAGAGACATAAACTGGTAGCAGACAGCTGCTTACAGGCAGATCTATAAGCTATTCTGTTTGTGTTTGTTAAGATTATCATTTTTTCTGAAGAAGGTTGGGTAGCTGAAAATAAAACAACAAAGGGCAAATAGCTTTGTAGCAGAGGTCAGTAACAGAAAGGTTGCTAAGTTCTGAGCAGGGATTGAAGGGTTTGTTCTGAAAAGTCACATGCAGCTTTTGTCCTTGAAAAGTAATTACAACTTGTCAGAAATATCCGCTGTTGCTAGATGAACATAGAAGTTCAGCATTATTTATGGATCTACACTTCTCAAGTAAATAGATTTCCCCTAATTTGCAATTCTAAAAATACCTTTAAACCTATTTTTAAATGGCCTCTCTAAATACAGGGCAGAGTTGGTCAGGCAGTTGTTGACAAAATGTATTTTTCTTGAAAGGTGTTTTATTTAAGCTGAATCATTTATGGAGCTGAACAGTTTGAAGATGCTTTCAGTGAGATTTTTAAATAATAAAATTTTGACCTAAGTTTTGGTACAACTGCATTTTGAGAATGTGTTCCAAATATCTTGTTTCAATCCTGAAAATTCCAAATCTCAAAGTTTGCTACAAAGCAAAACTTTCATCTTCTGTCCAGCACAGAACTGATGAGACAAACCACAGAGCACTGCACTCTGTGCCCTATTCCTCAGCTGCCTGCAGTTTTCTAGGCAGTTTTCCTATGGACTTAAATGAGCTGCATTTTATTTACTTTCTAGGTTAACACATACATGAACCAACTTTATGATATCCTGTTTTAAGGTTTACAGAAATTCTTGTTGAGAATTGTGCTTAGCAGAATAGAAGTAGGACCAAAAAGATCAGAAAAAATTCCCTCTAGATAATGCAATATTTTTACCTGGATTTCTGTTGGTTCTGATGGTTTATAGGTAATTTTGACATGATAGTCATAATTTTCTATTGTTGCAATTTAATTTTCTTTTTTGTCTTTCTGTGTGTTTTCCCAGCATAGAGTTCAGACAGGTTATGACAATTCAGCTCAGAAAAACAGTAAAATTACTGTGTCATTAACAAATCTTACAGTAACACATGCTATACAGAGATGTGGCAAGTTATACAGTTCAAACATATAATACATACAGTATGTTTCATATATAATATATTTATATAATTGCTAAAAAGCAAACATGGTAAAACTGAAGAATGCTATTTGCATTTTGGGCTTTTATATTAAGCTAGCAGTAACAACAGAGGGAAAAATATGCTCGATGAAAAAACTCCAGGAAGTTCTTCTGTCTGCAAAGGTGCTTTGAAGTCTAAAAGCTTGTCTATATTTTCTAAATATATCAGCTTTCTGTACACCTTGCCCTTTTGTCTTCACACGTTCTATTTCACGGCTACTATTGCAACTATGGATGTGTATCTCATAATTCATTTTAGATCTAATGAAGGCACAGGAAAATTAAGCCTTCCACTGGCTTTGAGGAGACTTCACAGGGCAAAATTAATTTCACTTTAGGAAGCCTGAATTTGTTTCCTAACTGAAACTTTCAGTCTTGCTTACTGAAAACAAAATTGGTCTGTAAGCACAATCCTGTCTGTGCTGATTTGCGTGAGAGTGAACATGTCCCCAACTCTGCACAGCAAAACAGCTCACAGCAGCAGGCTGACACATTATGTGTCTCCAGGCAAAATAAGAAAAGTCTTATGACAGATCTAAAAGTTCAGTACATAGTTCAAAACATTATTGTAAGTATAGTAAATAAGCCACTAAAGGAAATTCCAAACTTATCATTTACTTAAACTCTTAATACAGCTTAGCAATTAATACATTCATTCTTTTGTATTGCTTGGTGGTTACAACTACAGCACACTTCACTGAAAACAGAATGAGCAGAGATGGCAATCAAGCTGACCCAGTGGGAGCAACTTGGTTTTTATTGTTTATGTCTTTTTTACTCCCAACAGACTGTAGTCTCTTAAGAAGAGGAAAGAGCTTCACAATGTCCTTTAGGACAAATCCCCAAAGATTTGATCTTTCACTTGACCGATGGGTCACAGATTAACACAGTAAGCATTTTACTGGTTTTCGAGGATTTTCAATTTTATTGATGGCTGAGGATATCTTCTCAGGATTGCTTCACTTCTGTGGATCAATTTATTCTGAGAAGCTGTGCAGGATACACTGGTTTTTTGTGCTCAGTTTACTGCTGCAGAACTCTGGGTGAGGCTGGAGAGGTTCCAGCACACTGCACTCTGTACACCCCTCGCACTAGCCAATACTGCATGGGGTCCTGAATCATAGTGCCAACCTGAGCATGTTCCCTTTACAACATGAGAGGTCCACATTTCCTAAGCGTGAGGCTATTTGTTTAATAATATATTTGGTTTATCTCTGTTTTCTCACATCTCCTGATAGCTGCCTTCCCAGTTTCTAAGGGAAATGAAGCCTAGGCTGGTTACAAAGGTTGTGAACTACAAGAAATTATTAACAACAGACAACTGAGTCTGGTGCCTGTGATTGCCTGACTTTTGGCCTGCAGCACGTTCCTGTGAGACAAATAGTGCTCCACAGGAGCACAGAGAGTGACCCTCTGCCTGGGATGTGAGGAGGTATGACAGATGCTCAGGTGCCATGTGCTATTTGTGACACGTGGCAGCTCTCACTGCCCTTCACCTGCCAGCAAGACGAGTGAGACCTGGAAAAGCAAGCAGTCTCACAGGTTTTGGGCCTGATGCCAGTTGTAGAGCTGAGTTTGAAGGAATAACTTTTTCACTTTCACCAGCTCGTCTCCTGACTCTAACTTTCTTTTACCCACTACTGCTGGAGACGGTGCAGAGGAACAGACATTCCTCCCCTTTCCTTCACATTGCCAAGCCTTTCTAGGGTTCATTTATCTGGATATGGATCAAATTTTTTCAACACTTGCCATAACTCACCCCATGTCTGCTTTTCACTTCTTCAGTCTTGTAGCTCTGTTTAGTGTGCAATGTTTCTCCATGCTAAGATGAATTTTACACTATTCAGCATAAACCCATTAGCAACCTGCAGCTGCAGGGACAGGCATCTGATACCTCTTCTTTTTCTGGGGGACAAGGGGAAATGCTACACAAGCACCAAGCACAGCCCCAGGAACGTGCACAGGCAGTCCAGAGCCCTGGACCAGTGCGAGGCATATTTCTTCCTGATGCATGAGCCTTAAAACCTAATAATAACTTTGCTTGTGTGAGGGAGAGCAGAAAACAGAAGCATCCAGGCAAAGCTCCAAACTGCTGCTGCCACTGTTGAGGTGGGAGGGGATATGTAGGAAAAAGGGAGCCTTTTAACCCAGGCCCTGGCACTGCCAATGTCAGATCTCCTTATCTCACTCAACAGAACCACTAAAGGTGGTTAACAATGTTGTTGCTTTTTTTTCTTAGATGTTGAGGAGGACATTCAAGTGAATGAAATCTATCCCATTTTGTTGATTATTTTTCATTACGCTATCATTGTGTGTGTTCCATCAACCCACCAGATTCCACTGCCTTTTTCCACTTTTTTTGAGAGAAATTTTTATAGTTGCGTTTGGACCTCAACAAAGGTTTAATTTAAATGCATGTGGCACAGTGTCACTAAAGCAGGTGTTTACAGATGTTGTCGCTGTGGCCTGGAGTACCCTGGTCATGGAAAACCCTCAGAGAAACTTCTCACATGTTTTTTATAAAAGAAATAAACCTTTTCTTGTATGCATAAATCAAACTCAAATATAAACCACTGAGAGCTTTGTTGGCCTTGAAATAATACATCCAGGGTTCATACACGCCAGTACTATATAAATAACAAGATTTGAATGTCCTATTTTGACTGTAATGGCCTTCAAACATGCAAGCAGTACTTGTGAAGAATGTTCCTGACATTTAAGTCTGTTAAGATTCTTGGTTAAAGCTTCCTTTTATTTTCTTTTACCAAATTCTGCTCCTCATCAACTTTTAGATGCATCGAATTTTCCCCGTTCTCTTCTGAAGTTGCAGAATAGTGTTTGTGACATGCTTTGGAGATTTGAAGTGCAATGCATCACTGTTCAAGTCTATAGAGATTGAAGAAAGATTAAATTAATGTTCATGTTGGAAAGTAGTGCAATTGCAAAGCAGAAACAGCTAAGGAGAAAATATAGTAAAAATTAATTTTACAGTAATATAATTTACTTTCCAGGGGAAGGGGGGAGTTTCTCCCTAGAGGCAAAAGGACAGCAAATGCTATCCTTGTTTGATGGACAAGTTTTATCATCTTTGCTGAGATAAACCATACATCTGTTTAATATGAGAGAGGTACCATACAAAAGTACTAAGTTAGTTTGTAGTTATACATGCTTGATTTACTACAGGTCACAGATCATTATGCGTGCAGAAACATGCCCTTGAAAGGGCAAATAAATTCAGTCAGTTTTTGGATTTTACTCTGGCATAGCAAAACTCTTAGCTGGAGTGAGAGATTTTGAGTGCACCTGTATTTCTGTAGGGAGAAATCTGAATTTCAGTTCATCTACTTTAGCGTCATCAGTTGAGAAGTTACAAAAGGCGGCTTTCAATATCTCTCTGGTATTGATATATTGGCAAGTTTGAGAAAAAGTTATAAATCATAGTGGACTTTATTTTTTCACATAAAATATAAATCACTTGAGGATGGTACTTGGAATTTAAAATTCACAAGAAGTCAGAAATGTCTTCTCACTCATAATATAGAAAATAATATTTTCCGCCAATATATTTACAACTGTGAGCAAATAAAAATAAGCATTAAAATAAAATTCTAAACATGCAATGTAACTTTTGTCACCACATCTGTTTTTGCGTTTGTTATTCCTCTACACATGAAAGAAATAATGAAAAGTTGAGATGGTGTCCCCCACTGTGAGAGCAAGGTAAACACAGTATTCAAATAATTGTTAAAACCAAAACCCTTTCCAGACCACTAGTTTTTCAGGTGCTGAATTTTCTTCACACACCTTGAAACCTAAAACTATGTTGGAAATTCCACTCAGTAACAAGTACTGAAGAGTATTCGACCCTGAAACTCCAAAACTAAATGATTTTTGACAAAATATAGACCATGCCTAGGACTTGGGAAATTACAGCGATTAGATAATTATGTTTATTGACTTTCATTTCTTGTTCATCCTGGGTGTGCTGCTTTTGACCAAGGGGAATTCCATATTTGGGTCCAGAAGAGGAAACACTTTTTATTGTACATTAAATGAAAGCAGTACAGGAAAACTACATTAACCTGTTGTAAGTCTGGAGTAGTCTCCAGATGAGAGAGATAAATAGGTATGCAGAAAGCTAATGCACAGACAAAGGCGAAATAGATTAAATCTTATATACCTTCTACCTGTGATATCTTGCAATTTCTACAGGGAAATACTGGGGAAAACATGTAGTATGATTTTTGGGGTGTCCTGCACCGGGCTAGGAGTTGGACTCAATGATCCTGGTGGGTCCCTTCCAACTCAGAATATTCTCTGATTCTATGGTTTTATTGCCATCATTAAAAAAATAAGCAACAAGTTCACGTATTTATCTTTTAAGGGGTATAAGGTCATGTTCAACATCACTCTGCAGGAAGCCTGCTGTGGTCCCTGATTTTTATTAGTTGGAAGGTGACTGTTGATGAGGCCTTTTACTTCATACGTGGGCTGTAGTCTGGGCTTAACTGATACACCAGTGAAGGGTTTCTACAGCAAGTGTTTTGCTTCCTATCTGTGAAATGGGGATTTCTCACTTCTATTAGCCTGAACTATTGAGAATGGAAAAGAAGATTTTTTTTTCCCTCATTTTTTTTCCCATAAAATCCCTAGAACAGGACTGAACTGCACTCTATGTCAGCACATACATAACAACAACTTCTTTGTTTACTATCTGCTGGTTCATCTTGATAGTTTCCCCTGAAGGGGGGTATTAGGGTAATACACCCTAATATTTATTTAGAGTTTTCCGAATGATCTGCATATGGGGGTGAAGTAGGAGAATAAAAGCAGCAATTGACTTTTTCTTAAAAATCACCTTTAATTTTGACGCATGAAATGTTAAGGATAGATCCTGTGCTCAGGGTATAGTGTTATGCTCCCGGTACTCCACCACGATTCCTTTTAGGTGTGTGACTGGTCTTAATCAATTTTTGTGTGAAAGACCTGAACAGCAGCAAATATACAGCGCATATTTAGATTGTCCTTCCTTCCTGATTTTTTTTTTCTTCCCAGAGAAGCAGTTAATTTCTGGCCAAACTACCACAAGGCTCAAGAAAACAGACATAATTTTGAAGATTTTCTAGAGGTGTTATCCTGTTAGGGAACTTCTCATTGCTGAAATTTAGTTTTATACCAAGCACCAAACAGTATATATGAAATGGATGTAAAAAGAAAACATTATATTTACTAATATGCATAGACACTCAAAATAGGCTAACAATTAATTTAGGGTTTTAATATTATGTGGTGAAGATTCTGTGTCAATTTACATCTGCCTGTAACTGTACTGAATTCAACACAGATTTTCTGTATAACAGCATAGCTGAGAGGATAATTAGACTTGCTTTGCCTGATTTGTGGGACAGTGCTTGTAGCCTTGAAGTCCTCAGAGCATAGATATGCTCAGATATAGATAAAAGAGCACCAGCTTACTCCATTCATTGATCAAGACTCTCAAACACATCCTTTTGTCCATTTTTTAAAATTTTTTTTCTTGTAATTTTCAGATGTTTGCACAATATCTGTGAAATTAGAAAAGTCTGTCTGTGTGGTTGTCATCTCTCTTGATATTGCTTTCTTCATTAATGATAAATAAAGGGTAGTTAAAAAAAAAGAGGAAGAAGAAAAACTAAGAGAAAAATACAAGAGATTTTCTATAAAATTCTTACCACTCTTTCTATAAGATTATAGCTTGAATCAAAACACCATCTGATTTAGAGTTCAGTAGAAGAGAATAAAAGGGTCATTTTAGTCTTGTCTTTTGTTTTCACTGTACAGAGTCATTGCATAGAAGAGAACGTAGAACAATGAAAAGAAAAATGTACATAAACACACTTTTTTTTTTTTTTTTTTGTTTACTTTTCTCCTGGGGATGTGGGAAGGAAAGGTTGCTTCGCCTTTTCTTGGAAGAGAAAGTGACATACAAAATAAGAAAGCTAAACCTTATTGCACCCATAGTAGATTCCTGACTCAGGAGACAGGAAGCTCCAACTCTGCCTATCCCTTAGCAGTCTTTGTTTTTCCAGATCACCTGATTTACCCACAGGAATGAGTCAAGGCTTTTGCTAGATACTAGTAGTGATTCATGTGATTTAGATAATTCTTTTCACTTCCACAACACAAAATATAATCTTCCAACTAATTAATCTTGTTTACCTACTTGGCAAATGAATCTGGGTTAAAGGTGCAAATTTGAAATAGCTTTCTGACGCTTAATATTTATTGTCTATTTTGTAGTAACTGAGTAGCTCCCCTGAGAGAAAGAGAGTTCACCGGTGACACAAAGCTGGGAGGAGTGGCCAATAACCCAGAGTGCTGTGCAGCCCTTCAGAAGGACCTTGACGGGTTGGAGAGACGGGCAGAGAAGAACCATCTGAAATTCAACAAAGGCAAGTACAAAGTCCTGCACCTGGGGAAGAATAACCCCAGGCACCAGTACAGGTTGGGGGCTGACCTCTAAAAAGCACTTCTGTGGAGAAGGACCTGGGGATCCTGGTGTACAACAAGCTGTCCATGAGCCAGTCTTATGGCTAAGTAGGTCAGTGATATTCCTGGGTGCATTAGCAAGAACACTGCCAGTAAGTTGAGTATGCTGATCCTTCCCCTTTACTCAGCCCTGGTGAGACCACATCTGGAGTGCTGTCCAGTTCTGGGCTCCTCAGTACGAGGGAGACATGGAGTCCTGGAGCAAGTCCAGTGGAGAGCAAGAAAAATGATTAAGGGACTGGAACATCTCTCTTACAAGGGAAAGCTGGGGAAGCTGAGTCTGTTTAGCCTTGAGAAGAGACAACTGAGAGGAGACCTCATCAATGTCTATAAGTATCTGAAGGGAGAGTATCAAGAGGATTAAGCCAGGCTCTTCTCAGTGGTGCCAAGCAATAGGACAACAGGCAATGGGCAGAAATTAATGCATGGGAAGTTCCACTTGAATATGAGGAAGAACTTCTATGTTGTGTGGGTGACCAAGCACTGGAACAGGTGCTGAGAGCCTGTGGGGTCTCCCTCACTGGAGATATTCAAGAACTGTCTAGATGTAATCCTGTGCAACATGCTCTAGGATAACCCTGCTTGAGCAGGGAGGCTGGAGGAGATGACCCACTTTGGCCTCTTTTTGTTGCTCTTGCATTGGACTGTCCTTTTTGGAAAAAGACTGTCTGTTATAGTTCCTATGTCACATCCAGCCATAGGTGATTATCTAAGTGCTAAAGTTAGTGACACTTGTGCAAAATTTGGAATTTACCAAGATACAAATTAGTGGACGCACCCTAGTATAAATGGATCCTGGTTCTAAAAGCAATTTTAGCAGTTTTGCTCCATATTGTGTATCAATATCTTATATAGCTGAAGCTGGGACTAGCTCCAGGCTATGGGGTTAGACAGTACTGCTTAGTATGATAGTCCTGTCAGCCTTGTGTAACCAATCCATATGTGGCCTGACCAAATTTTGCACTGAGGTTTAGGATTTGTTCAGCCCCTGTCTTCCTCACACAGACATGTTTTTGCCAGCTTGGGACAGCTGAAACTGACACAATGATCACAGTAACCTGTTTTGATTTGTATTTAAATTTTTTCATGGCTCTGTTTATCATTTTATCACTGTTTTCAGGCATATTATATGCTACTATGCAAAATCCCTGGTTTGTTTTGTTTTGCTTTGCTTTGTTTTGTTCTTCCCCCAGACATTTATCTGCTATTTTGTTAGAATACAGTGTTTAGTCTCCCCCTGGCATTTAGTCTTTAACGACACTGTGAACAAAACATAGCAAACTGTTTAGAATCCACTGTACAATAATTCATCTGAAAATAGCTGTCATACACCGCAGATATGACCAGCTAGGCCAGTGTCCATCTACTGGCCCTCATTTGTTTTCTGATGGTCACCAGAGGTCAGTTCAACAATGTCCCCATTGATGCCTTTCTATCCGTTTAACTTTCACTACTACAAGAACAAAACTCCAAGCATACACACTAAAAAGAGAAGGAAGAATGTGCTCATTGTGGTTCAACCGGAATTCACAAATACAGAAAAGATCCTCTTTACTGGCTGTTTCCTTCTGCAACTTGACTTCCGAAATAGGGCTACCTTTTTGTACAAGACACAAAAACAAAAATGCAAAAAAAATCCCACCAGAAAGCATGTGACTTCCAGAATTGCCTGTAGCTTTCCTGGCACTGGGTTGAGAAATATTTCTTCATCTCATGTTACATAATCACCCTTGACGCATTGTTTGTTCCAGCTCAGTGCTGTTTTCATCAGATAGGAACCACAAATCTAATGGAATATGAGGAGTGTCCCCCTGATGGTGTATGGGGGGTTTTTGTACTCTTTTTTTCTTTTAAAACTTTCAAAATTATGAAAGATATTTAAAAGTATGTGCTGAAACAGAAAACTTTTGAAACTATAATTCTTATTAGCTAACGTTCTTCTTCACAGCACATATTTCCTGTCTTTTTCCAGTAAGCCCACTGATTATAGCACACTGAGATCTCATTTGAATGAATGAAAGGAAGAACTGTGTAATGAAAGAATGAATGTATATTCGACATAACAGACCCCTAGGATAAATTCAATTTATTTTAATAAAATTACACCAGGGAATAATTTATCCCATAATGCTTCAGTGGCACACTCTAAGAGATTTACTACAGACTGCATGAAGTTCCTGCAACTTTTCCATTAGTTTCAGTGGGTCTGGATCAAGTTTCTGAAGGATAAAATAACTGTTTATTACTTCTTTTTTATTATTATTATTATTCTCAAAGTAAATAATTTTGTGCAGGTAAACACCTTCACTGAATAATCACTCTTTGAAACTTGGTATCTGTCACTGCTGTCTCTTATGACTTCTGTGACTTAGACTAAAACTAAATTAATCCTTCCTTCCTTCTGCTTTGTGGAAGTGAACATCACAATCCCCTTCACAGTTAACTTTCTGGTCCTTATGATTTCCCTGATGTCTCTGTTGCTGTCCAACATCGACAGTCAGACCTCAGTCCAGCAAATATTCAAAGTGTAGTCAGGATTCCTCCAAATTTCATATAGAAATCTTTCGCTTACACATACTCAAGGAGCCTTGCAATGTACTTCATGTTCTTTCGTTTAATTTTCTAATGATCGATTTCTTCACCTTCTTTGTCACCATATCACAACCTGTACTTAATATTCCACTGCCTATGTTTTGCTTCATCCATGGAAAGTCTTAGACTGGACATCATTACATACCTGGAGTAGCAGCTGATCACAGCGCCTCAAAAGAACATGAAAAGCCAAGTTTAACCTGACTCATAGCCTGATCATTGGTTGTCCTCTTGTTTCCATGTGGACAGAAGTAAATTGGGTCAATTTATGAATTATCATAGATTGTTCTCTCGTCTTCATGTTCAACTTTTACACCTAAGGATGTATTTAGTGAAGTTTATAGGATGTGTATCTTGTGCCTGATACTTGATATTTTCACTGAAATATCTTGAAAGATAGATAAAAAAGGAAGTTTACTGGATTTTCAGATAAAATCATATTTTAAAGGCCTGAAAACACTCTTCAAGATAGGGCCAGAATTCAAAATAATTTTGGTTATTTGAAGAAATTACCTGGAGTAAAACATGGCATCCCTGTAAGAACTAGACCAAAGTCACATCATTGAAAGGAATAATCTAGGTAAGGCAGGAAGGAGTAAACAAATGGAACTCTGCAAGAGATGGTAAAAATTGAGTTGATTTACTTAAAGTCTGCCTGCCCAGACAACATATTCCACATGCATGCTGTTACAACCAAATGCAATGGGTTTGAATTTCAACATGGGAATTTAATTTAAGATGCCAAGAAGAGGTTCCTAACAATAAAAGTAGTGAAACACTGAAATAGATTATGTGGGATGATCATGAAATCTCCTGTTTTGAAGGTCTTACAGAATAAATTAGGCAAACTGTCAGGAGTACCATAGATAGAGCTGATCCTTTCTTGGGCAGAGAGACAGACACAGTGATCTTTTGAGGTGTTTTCTAGCTCAGTTACTTCAGTTATGTCTAGGAATATTCTGGCCTGTTTGTGTAGATTTTGAGCTCCTGACTCTAAGGCTTCATTTAGTTCTTCTCGCTGTTCTGTCATGCCCCATGTACCAGCATGAGATAGGCAAAAGAACTGTGCAAAACAAGATATTCAGACCTCAAATTTCTATAGCAGGGAACATCAATCAGAAAAGAAGTTTAAAAGACACTCTTAAAAATATTATTAATATTTACATAAATATTTAACAATAGAGCACACAAGGGCAAAATATGTTTTCCTGATGCAAGCCCACTGCAGTAAGAGAAATAGTATGATTGCCAGTCTGTTTAATTGTTAACCTCTGTGAAGTACTCCATTGCACGTTATGTGGGTACATGGGATACAGTTTGACAATTTGAAGTGGCAGTGTTGCATTTTTTCTTTGGGAAATCTAATACTGTATCAAGGAAAACTGATAAAACCTAGAGAAGTATAAGTAATCTTTTAGGAAAAAAAAAAAAAAAGAAAATTGAAGATTATGTAAGTAGACAGGCAAGCAAGTATTTTGACCTACATCACCAGTGCTAACAGCTGGCAATTAAAGCCAAACTCTAGTTGAAAAATACCATGAAGTTGTGAAAGTGTTTTAGCATGTTTTTCCATGTAGTGGAATTACAAAGGCACAAGTTTGAGTAGGTCAGTGCTTCTTTTCTTGATCCTTGAAATGCTTTATTTTTATCCAGGATGGCATGGCCATTTTTAGTAAAAGAAACTTTCCCTCTTTATTATAACTATTTTCTTTATGTAGCAGAATACCTGAAAGAAAAAGAGCTTTTGGTTTATAGACAATTCCTATGGCTGTATTCAGATTATGAGAATACTTCTATAAAAGATATTTAGGTCTTACTAGAGAATGACTTTTCTGAACTTCTCTTTCAGCTTCTCTCTTGCATAATCACTGTTCAAGGGCAAGTTTTCTGCCAAAGATTCATGTAAACTGAAGAGAGTGATGCTTGCAAAGGGAATCATGTTGCAGCTGGTGTCATCAGAAGGAATTCTGGCTGAGTCATCCTGCTTTCCAGGGGAGATGCACCAAAACCAATAACTTCATCACCCTTGGAGAGGGTCCTCACCAGTTTACACCATCAGCACATCATGCAGCCCAGCTATCCGTCAGGGACTATTGCACTGTTTTTAGACAGTTAACCAAAGAGCCAATCTGAAGCCCTAAGTTCTCAAAACCTCTATGTTTGCTGTTTACAATGACTGAGGTCCTTGGGCCTCAAAGTGTGCCTCGATGGTGCCATGAAATGGCATATGATGGCTCTAAGTGAATTCAATCAGTTGCCAGTGGTTTTATGAACCACAAATTTAACTTAGTCAGAACTCTCTACTAACTTGAATTGCTTCCAGTATCTGAGACAGATTGCTTAAGGTTGGCTCAGGTAGTTGTGCACAACACTGCATTATTTCTACCATTAGCAAAAAGTCACAGACTCTACCCTTTTCTAAAAGGGGGAGGGCACAGCATGTGTTCTCTGAGCAGTGTATTATCTAGAACAATACACAGGAAAATAATAATAAAATTCACTGTTGACACTATTATTTTCTGAGCAGGCAAACAAAATTAGGTTTAATAATAGACTGATTCTGATTTACATGCACTAAACATCTGAGCAATGTGTTCTCGGACAGGGCAAAAATTCATTTCCAAAACCCATTAAAATCACATAGCAAGGTCATTTCTACATAAATAAATAAATTAAAGAAATATAAGCAAATAAATACAGCAGTATATACCAAGGCAACCCATGCACAAATACTGATAGCCTTCAGTGGATTTTAAGCCAGATTTCAACTGTTATAGTCACATTGATGAATTTAGATGCTAGAAAATTGATTGCAGTGACTATTAACAATATTAATCAAACTGCTTCAATTTGCGTGCGCTGTTTTGGTCTTGGCAAGTAAATACTGACAGTAAGGATATGTCAGTGTTGTCCCTGCTGCCCATGGAAGGCAGTTAATTTCATCATGCATGTAAATTATAATAGTTGTAAGCCATGAGGTTCAATTTCTATAGGCTGCTCTACTCAGTTCTTTTACTGCACCAGTGCAGAACTGCACAGCACTGAGACGCAGAGGGGAGGTTACAGAAATAAATGAATAACCAAGGGTTAACAGTTCTCATTTCTAAACTTTGTCTGCACTGAACACAAAGAGTAGGATGCTTGCACTGCAAGCAGGTGTCTGTCGTGCTGTCCTTCACTTCTTTGAGAAGGAGGTCTGTATGATATCTGTGGGGCAACAATTCTGCTGGTCAATAGATCCCTTTTTGCTCTGGGAAAAGTCATGTGCCGCCTTCAAGTAGAGTCAGAAAATCAAGCCAGCTCTCTGATATTAGAACATCCTAAAGGGAAGGCCTGAGAAGTGGGCCAATTTTATTTGCTCAGCTGACAGCATGATGGGAGTTGCTGTTAAAAGGAGCCTATAAAAAGGTCCTCCATATTCCCTGCCAAATCCTCCTGTCAGTCTTCCCTGAGTTCATGTCAGGTCACTATGAGATTCTTTTCATCTCATAACACTGAACTCATTAGTTTCCATGACTGATCTGAAACAGTAGCATGTATGGAAAAAACCCTAAATTTAGATGTATGACTAATCTGCTTTTGTTTTCTCTTTCCTGGATCCTCTTTCACATACAAAGTGGAAGTTCAGCTTTGCTACAAAACATCATTTTGCTTGTTATATTTCCAGAACATTGGCCTTATATCTGGTGTTCTTTGTTCATATTGACACTAATTGATAGTAGCAGGGCTGTGACACTGCAGTAAGTTTTCCCACAGTAGAGGCAAAGGCACTGCAGGTTAGGCTGCCAGCCAAGCCAGTTAATGCTTCCCTTTGCATTCTTTTCAGCTCCCCAGAGAAGAGCTATTTTACAGATACCTGGCACTTAAAGGTCCAGGACGTTATTGCCTCTGTTGTTGCTGTTAAAATACTTACCTAGAAATGGTGTTGATGTACAATCATGTTTCAGAAGCTGAAGCACATGAAGCAAAGAGGATCTGAAAGGTTTCAGCTACACAATTTGTCATTAAAGCTTTAAGCTACTTCAACTCAAACTATATTTGACCAGTTTAAAAAATGACAGCAAATATACTGTTTGACCTAGGACTGATAAGATGTAGTAATGAGATGAACAGAGTATATTTTCCTGTGTGCAAATAGAAACTCCACACAATATCAACTGAATGTACGACAAACTTATTCTTTTGCCTTTTACTGTCCCTGCCTGTACTGCAGTTCCTAGGCTAAAAAAGGGAAGTAAAAAGAAATGGCTACCTGGATCATACAGCTGTTAATGAACTTTATATGCCCCATTTCACATAACTGAGCCTGTTTACTACTCACTGCCCTGTTATCTGTGTATACAGATTTGTGAGGGTGTCCTCAGAGTAACTCTAGTAGAAAAAGAGTCTCAAAGCATAAGCATTAAGTCATGTGATGCCTTTTTATTTTTGTTTTCCCATGCCTCAGATCAAAATTTGAGGATATAAAATTTGACCTACTTTTTTTCTGTCTGACCTGAAAAAGCATTTACATACAAAAACCAGACTATTTTCTCCCAGACAATCAAATTCTGGGTAAGTTCCCAAACTCAAATAAAGAGATTCCCCAGAGTACAATATAAATATTGACCTAACAGAATTAATCTGCAGAGGAAAAGGGGGTCCATATTCAAAGGTCAGTCTTCTGCTAATCCTAAACCACACCACTCCAAGAAAGGGTGCAGTAGGTATTAAATAGAACAGAGAATTGAAAAATCAGTTCCAGGTTCTATACCTGATCAGTGGAGAAAGTAATTTTTCTCTTTCATGGCTTTTATACCCAAGGCTATTCTGTTTCAGCAGCACATGCAAGAATCAGGGCAAACCTGATATGCATATAATAAAAGACATGGAACTGATCAGAGATAAAACTGAGCACAAAAATAAAAGTAATAAAAAAGCATTTACCTTCTCACCCTAGTAGGCATTTCTGTTCTACAAACCTCTGTGTTTGACTTTTAAGATCCTAGGGTGCCAAGGGTTCTTGTACAGACTGCCCCAGCCAGAGCAGCTTAGTCTCTAATGCTCCCTCCCTAAAGCTGGGATATAGCTACTAGTCATCATTTTGCCTAAATGGGCTTCAAACGTAGCCATAATAAGACCCTCCAGAAGTGCATCCATAAGCAGCAACTCTTAAAGAGAGCGGGTGCTGGGACAGCCTCCTCCGACACACACGCGTGCTCATACATGTGCGCACAGGGACAGGCTCCCACTTTTCTATAAGTCTGCCAAGTGATTGTCAGTTTGTCAACACATGTAGGACAAATTGTTTCCTCAGGCAGACAGGAAGATAGTTGTGCAGTCCTGCATTTTACCCACAGCTATTCATGGTAAGATATGTGAGCCCATGGAGGGGGACAGGCACCCCAGGCACCCTTTCTCGAGGTCAACGGCTTAGGTCCAGCCAGCATTGCAATCTTCAGCTACACAAAGTCCTGCCTTCCCACCTGAGAGTTGAAGACTATCTCCCTCTGCTCTTGTTCATGAATGAGATTGTCCTGTGAGAAAGGAAATGTAGGAGGATGTATAATTCTAATTGGGGCTCCTCCATTCACACAAAACAAACTCATGTATAGCACTGCTAGTTATCCTCATGACCTACTAACATAGCTTGGGTCACCTTCTGTGCAGTTTAGACAAGACCACATTCGTCCACATCCTCAGTTTCATGCAGTACAGAGGCACTGCTCTGATGGGTCACATCACAACTTCCCCATTTATCAGGTACTTTCAGTGGGAAATAAGTGAACTTCAAAAGAAAAGATCCCATGCAGGGCTTTAGGAGTACCACTGTTGGTCAGAAGGAGATTCAGAGCCAAGCAGTCTTTTATGTGGACATGATCAGTTTGTTCAAGTTGGTCTTAGATAGCAGTCCCATGCACTGCTTTGCTTTGCCATCTGGGCCTGGTTGATGTCTCCCAGTTGTGACTGAGTGTTTCCATCCTGAAACTGTCCCTTGAAAAAAGCACTGTGTGCTTCTATAAAGCTACACCGTTTTATATGAGCAATTCCTGCCCAGTTCTTTGAAATTGTCCCTGTGTCTACTCTCCAGAAAATGTGTGATAGGAAGAGAGAGTCATGACTTCCTGCATCTTTAAATGAGAAGCTCAGCTTTGAAGGTAGGATCAGCTTTCTCTATTTGACAGCTGTAAGCAAATTCCACCTTTGAGTGAATTTTTCCTAAGGTGAAAAATTGACTTCTATGTTCAATCTAGAAGTTCAGTGCCCTTAAAGTGGATCTGGGTCACCTCCTTGGCCTGATTACTAAAATACTAGCTGCCTTAGCATCCAAGGTCAACTCAATTCAATCAATTCTTTCATCAGGTCTAAACTTGCAGAGACCATTAGGAAGGGGTCACTAGGAACAGCAGGAAGAAACATTAGGACAGTAATGCAGCTGTATGTTGGCTTTGGTTTCACCAGCCTTCAGGCTGCTCTACCCATTGCTGACATCGAGCAGCCCTTATAAGTGAGTGTGCGGGTGGCAGCCTGGCAGAAGACAATGGGGGAATTCCCCCCATCTGCAAGCCAAAACCCCAGGGCAACATGTATTGGTGGCAAGAGGCAACACGTGTGTGGCTGAACTCTACCTCTCCTAACTGGAGTTTCCCCTTCAGTAGAGAAGGAGAAAGAGCTCCTTAATGAATGCATTTTTCTAGCTCCTGTGAGCAACCAGAGTGATTTTTTTTTTCTCTTATAGTGAGGATTAATTAATTATCATCTGAAAATATCACCTTCATTTTATTTAGGGCTTTTGTTGGGTTCTGGTTTTACCTGTCTTATCTCATTTATCTCAGCTACTTTTGTTGCAAAAATATTGTTCCTTCTGACAGTTTGTTACTGGTCTATTTATACTGTCCCAGTGTTTGGGAAATGTTTAGGGTGATTAGGTAACTATATCACAGAATTCCCATGGGGCATGTGTCTGTTGTGTATATAAATCATCCCACCTCCTCTTGGTATCTTGGTACTGGATTATGGCAGTGTCAGGTGGGGCAGTTGCCCCTCCACCCTCTTGTCAGGCCTGCTCAGAAACAGATATGGCAGAGACACATGAGTGAGGAGGAGGCTCTATGTGATGCTTATTCAAGGAGAGAGTTGAGGCTGCAAACTACTCTATTAAGCCAGTACACTCAGAGTCATCAAATACCTGATCCGTTGAAAGTTTGAGGGAGATTCGTTTTTTTAAGAAAAGGAAGAATGCAGTCGAATTCAGAATCTGACCTCTTTTACCAGGTGTGTGTTCATAAGCAGGTGTAAACACAAGCCCTTCTATTTTCCTGGTCATCAGCACTTTCTGGAAATTGAATTTACTGCTAAATTTATAACCTACAGCAGCAGACTCGAAGAGGAAGGACTAAATTCACCAACACCCTAGCGTTATTTGAAGTACAATGATCTTTCCTAGACACAGGGAGTCATTATCTTCATCACTTCTGAGGAAAGCTGGGTGGAAAGACATACACATATGTAAACATTTTGTAATTGTAAAAATTTCAAATTGTGATCCACTGTGGAGGATACAACCATCCTTTAAATTTTGTGGACATACTGGGGTTTTTTGTTATGTTTAATGTTTTTTGAGACTAAGTTTTGTTCCAAACCAGCTGCTGATGACAAGGTTTTGGTACGTCATATTTTACTGAGCTACCATAAGGAAAGCATGACCACAATGAAAAAACGAGCACAATAAGATCTTTGCTACTGCATAGATATTTTATTTTTCTTTCAATTTGGCGGAAAACAGTGTAATGGAAAAAAGAAACTGGGAGTGTGACAACTAAATGAGATAAACCTGGGAAATTCAGGAATAAAATGAGTTCTTACATATTTGTATTTGCCTTTCAGATACTTTAATTTGCAGGAAGATTACTTAATTCTCAGTTATTAGTGGGCAATAGCCAGGGGCCAGAAGTGTCTAAAGATTTTTAAATACTTGGCATAATGTTTTTCAGACTTTTAACTTTATGTCTGAGTAATATATTTTCAAGTAGATCAACATTATTTAAAAGTACATCTTAACATTTGTTCAACAATTTTGCCTTAAAAAATGTTCTTCTTCCTTTAAGTCCAGAATACTTAATTTCAATAATTTTTTTTTTTTAAATGTACATTTCTATTTTCTGTTTGGAAATGGTAATTTAGAGATAGAAGCATCAAACAAAATATTAAAAAAAATTATATGAAAATTTTAATTGACCTGAAATTATGCTAACAATGCTATTATCAGCTATACTTTAAGGAGAGGTTCCGCAAAACAAAGCAAAAAGAATGGGATTTTTAATCATGATTAATTACACCTGCGAATGTTTTTTTACCCATTTCTGAAAGTAAGATGAACAAAAATGGTATATTTAACAACTTGGGTTTTGTGCTATCAAGACTGACAAGTGCATTTGATTAACAGTTTCTTCCCTCAGTAATCAGATTCAAAGCAGCAGAAAAGAAAAAAATGATAAATTATGAATCAGGAGAGTAGGTTTTGTTTACACCAACAGATTCACAAAATAAGTTTCTGCTTTCCAGCTGTAAACTTCAAGAAAAAGATAAGTAAATGCATCAATGTATCATTTATCTTGTGTCTGAAATGAAAATTAGGTTTAATAGGAAAAACAAACCTACCATCTTCTGCTTAGGAAGTAAAAAACTATCCATTATACCATAATGTTATTTGTTTGAGGATTATGAGGCAGTATAATTCTTTAACAAGATCATGCTGTGCACTGTTGATGTGGAGAACATTGCTAATTCCATTTCATCTGATCTCCCACACAACATAACTTGTGACAAAGTATCGAGTTGTTTTGTTTCTGGAGAAGTCACTTGTTGGTATGAGTGACTTTAACCCCTTCAAGCAATAAAAGACAAAAAATACTGATGAACCTGTGTCATCTTCCTATGAATAGAGAGCACTGTCAATAATACCGTATGATCAGCTACAGGAAATTTGCGTGAACTCATTAACTGTATTTCTGTTCCATCAGGGATTGAGGCCAAAGAAAGCATGAAATATATCTTTGCATCAAAATACAACTGGAAAAAGAAACCTGTCCACCCAGGTATACTCATCACATGTCCCACATCTGGAAAATACTTGAGGCAGTCTCTAGCACAAACATCTTTGCCCTCCCAAGTGTCATCAAGAATCATTATCTGTAGGCTATTTCTTGAACATGTTTAATGGTATTGCTGAAGAGGAATTTATTTCTTTGATGCCTGAAGGAAATTTAGGTCTAAATCCCAAAATTGAAGGTAATTATTGTATGTACATTGCATATCTCAGATGCAAAACTGAAAAGCCAGTAGCACATCAGTCCTAACGTGGCGTGCAGTTCAGGTAAGAAATTCAGAGTCAGAACTCCCAGAAAAGAGTTTAAAATGGAAGGGTTTCTTCCAGCCTTAGAAAAGTCAAGCAAATGACACAGAAGTTTAATCTATGCTTTTGAAGACAGACTTGTAGAAACTCCTATTAAAGGGCCGCTGTCCATTCCATAGTCAGGTGGTAAATACCCTCTTGTGGTTTTTTCGACATCAGATTACACATTCTGCAAATCTTATAGATAGATGCTGCTCCGGTACAGCTGCTGACTCAGACTGCAGGGAGATAGGATTTCTGTTTACAGAGACAACGTGGAGCTGATGGGACGACCCAGTGACATACTGGAGTTCATCTGGGGGAGTAGGGCTTGAAGTGACATTGCATGTGTTACACTGCCATGCTGCATTCTTATAAATAGAAGTGCTGTGAAGCAGATGGTTTGCTTCCACCACAAACACCATTTTGATAGGCACAACTGAGAAGTAGCTTCTGACCATATGCACATATATGCATATATACACACTGTGCATATGAGAGCATAAGCTAGCAACTGTACCTTGAATACAGGCTATGATACAGCACTTATACCTACTCCTGTATTCATTCATTTTTTAACCAGAATGTGTGTTTATGAACATTCGTTTTATATTTCAGCATTATATGTCTTGCAAAATTTCCATTCTCTCACTACTTGTTTACCTACATATTAACCACTTGTAAAAATCTCTTTTTACATCACTTCAGCTCAGAGAAGCAGTCCATGACCCTTGCAATAAGCCTCAAAGAATATTTAGAGATTTTTGAGTGTTAGTGCCTGGCCACAAAACTGTTGGGAATGAAGGTGGGGGTGTTATACTTTTGAATTTTAAAATAGGAATCAAATTCTACATGAAAAAGAGTTAAAAGAGACATAAGCATAAAAGAATTCCTTTTTTTTGTTTTTTTGGTTTTTTTTCAAATCAAATTTCATCCGATTTACACATTTTAACAAAAAACCTGTTAGTTCTCTTAAGAAAGCATTTCTTAAGAAATCAAGATTTCCAAACTTAGGAAGCAAAAGCTGTGTCTAGTGTGAAAATTGCTGCTATACCTACAAGGAGATGATCAAATTCTTGCCTGGCAGCTGTAGGCTGGGTTTTTTGTGCCATTGTACCACTTCACGAGGAATTAGTTAATATGTCAAGTCAGTTCTTTTGATCAACTTCATCTCATATCAAGTGGTCCTAACAGCTTGTATTTTCATTTCTTTGGGGCTTTCTCTGCTGCTAACACATTTACTTGCACTATTCCTCCTGAGGTATCACAATACCTACCAAGCAAGGAGCATCCTGGGATTTCTGCAGAATAGGCTGCATGTGCTCATCCTGGATTACTCCTGTTTGTGAGAACCAAGTTAAAATACACAAGTAGAAGGTAGTTCACCTGTGAAAGAAGCAAGCGAAAAAGAGAGAAAAAAGTGATATCACAAAGTCTGCTGATAAGTGGTGAGTTGCCATGAGAGCTAAGCTCTTTATCACAGTGAAACCCATCTCCATGTGGCAGTGCCCATGTCTCTGTAGGGGCACACCCTGCCTTTACACTCCAAGCCCCTCTGGCCACATGCAGAGCAGCAGCCGCAGCACTCATTGGAAGGTGCACCAGGACACAGATTGCACAGCAAGGAGTCGCTTGAGAAGATCAAGTTCCTTTGAAGCAATGATGGCAATGAACAGGGAGGGCAAACAGGTGCAGATATACATCTGCTCCAGGAAAGTATGTGGAGCCTGCCAGTATAACAGCTGCATTCCACAGACACCGTGATGCATTTCGGAAATGCTCTGTGTGCGTACTGCGACTTGTCAAGATAACTCAATAAATCGTTGGGAGGCCAAGACAGAACTTTGACTCTTGATCGATAATTACAAACTTTCTCCACTCGTGTTGTGTTTGTTCAGTAGCTGGGTAACTTGTGTTCCTTTTCAATGCAGAAGAGCAAAAGCTATACCTTAGGGTACTTATCTTAAATTCCATTCATAAACCACTCTAGAGAAATCACTCCTGGGTATCATTAAATTCCCTTCCTGCACACACATGCAACAGGTGTAAGATTCAGAATACCTGGGTTTAGTGCTTGACTTTGTTAACGAGTTGTAAACAGTAATATTGTGTATTCACTTTTGTGTATGGCTTTTTCCTTCTAGCCTTTGTCTTTTGAGGAGCTGTTGATTTTGGTCTGAAGCATTTATACATGCATTGAGTCAAACTTTTAGCAAAAAGGGACTTTTTAAGCAGAAAAATTCCAAGCTGGAGGGGACTTCCAGGTTGGGAAATTAATAAAGCCTGTGACTTCATATAATCCACGGCCTCATGATTTTAAGAGGCATGATATTTTATGCTGCATAAAAGTTGTTGGGAAGTTGATTCAGTTATTTACCAGGAAAATTTCTCTACCTCTGCATTAAAGTATTCAGATAAGATGCTGACTGTAACTTCCCAACAGCAGATCAAAACAGGGTATCTCACGTGTCTTTTGCCCAAGTAAGTTATACTACTCTCTAATCTTGACCTAGACCATTTAAAATCAACTTAAGGATGACTACATGAACTGAGGATATACCTTTGAACTCTATTGCAGTCATACTCTGAAGAATATAAATAACCAGCTACAGAGAGCTTCTCATGTTCTGGTTACATACCATGGTAGGTAACAACATAGCTAATATACAGTAATCAACAGCAAAAAATTATGTGGGGAAATAGTTCAGTTTGGAACTTGGAAATGTATCAGATTTGGGACTGCAGTCTCTTCTTTAAAGTAAGCCTTTCTTCAATATTTAAATTTAAAATTATTGCATATTTCACTTTAAACTGTCATAAAGCTATTTTCTTCATTATTTCAAATGGAGCACTCATGGAAAAACATCAAGCATTATAATATATAGATAAACAACAATCCATGAATTTTGCTTTCTTTTTTCTGTCTATCTCACTTCTAACCCACTCAGCAAATCCTTTATATTTTTATAAGTCACATTCTAACACAGAAGGAAATAAAAAACTATTATAAGAAATTGTGAAAATGGAAACAATAATGAAACAGGTTTTATCTGGATCTCATAGGAGGAGTTAAATTACTCCAAATATTTAAAAGCCTATGTCATTTGATTATGTAAAGCCATCTAAGGAGCAGAGTTTCTGTTCTTGGTTTCTCTTGACCACAAAACAGAAATAAAACCAGGCACCTGGAGGGACAATCAAGACAAGACAGCAATGCAATAAAAATCCTCTGTGTTTTGAGCAAGGATCTCTGTCCAGCATATGCCTAAATTTGTATACACAAGAGAGGACAGCACTTCACAGCCCCACAGAGACTGCAATTAGCCTGTGCATAATTGCACCCATGTTAGGGCTCCTATGGAGTCTCACAAGTGCCCATGAGTAGTTTCAAGTGACTTCAGTGTTCCTATGGCACATTCACCTTGGCCTCCACTTCAAGCCCTCCAAAATAAATCAGAGTGGCACCAGGCTGTACCATGCAGGAAGTGGAGCTGGGAACAGCATGAGAGGAGGGGACTGAGCTTTAAAAATCCTTTGGAAGCAACCTCTTGATAAACATTTAACAGGGTGCTTGGATGCAGAATCTAGATCCTTATGGCCATAAAAAAATAATTCTTAACCACTTTCATTATTTCCAGAAATGTGATTCTTGGCATAATTTGCCAAGAGTGGTAGATACTTATCGTTCTTCTGAGAGACCCTTGTCTTCATATTACTAAGGGTCTGTTTTCCCTGAAATTGTCAGAAGAAAGCACAGTTCCTACAAAGCAATTTGAAAACATGGCTCGCTGTTCCCCAGCTTCAATGTTTACCCAGCCCTCTGCATACAGAATTGCCTGTTCCAACTATCTTTTCCTCAAATGATCTTGTTGTTCCTACCACAAGTACATGGCAATAGTATACATTAGCTGACTGTGCTTGAACGAGCACTGTCTAGGGCTAGAAATATCTGGCTCACTGAATAACGTTAGCACTGACATTTACTGGTATCTTATAACTCCTGCTCTCTCATTCCAGCTTTGTCTGAACTGGAAACAACTGCAGAAAATATAACCTGGTGTGTGACAGCCCCATGGCTTAGCAGTGTGGTAAAGGTTTTGCGAGATCTCACCAGGACTTCATACACAACTTTTTTTATTTTAACCAAGGGGAGAGCCTAGCTGAACAATTTGAATACAAGTTTCTGGCTCAGATTTCTACTTGACTATATACATGTGCATTCAAAATATTTTTGCAATCAGAAGACAGAAAAGCCACCTGAACTTAAGGAGATAAAAGAGAAGACAGATGTTATTGATGCCTTAGTTATTCTCTGGTCTGAATATGAGTTCTTCACATGTCATATGTATGACTGCTTTTCTACCACAGAGCACCAGATCAAAAAAATTTAACTCATCTTTTAGGAACAGAATACTAGAAAATTTTATCTCTTGCAGTCTTGAAGCAGGCCTAAAATTATCTGTCATGAGTTGGTACATAAGAAATAAACAGATATTTTGCCTTCGAACAGTGAGTTTTCTTCCTAGAGACAGCCCCATGCTGTGAATACCAAGCCGGGTTATCCAGGTTAATGGAGGAAGGTCTTCCATTTCTACCGCACTCACTTGAAACTATGTGCAGTCTTTGTCCTACAGACTGTGAGATTTTTGATGAAAATACACCACAGTGACCTATTTTCTCCATAGAAATGCCTCACTGCCTCAATGTGATTCCTATCAGAGGGACTGACATATTTTGCTGTTACAATCACTGTGTGCATATCCCTTCTAATGCACTGGGTTGCTGCTGCATCATCCATGGATGTCTTCTACAGTCAGTAGAAACAGAGCCCAAATGAGATATTTAGTTCATCGCCCTTTTCAGCTGCTTCAGTCCAGTTTAGATAAACCCAGTACATAAAAATCTATTCATAATTTTATCCTTTACCAAAAAGTTATGTTTTATTCAATTGAAAATCCAGGAAAAACATTAACACATGACTGTGGCAAAACGTGGCTGGAATACAGTAAAATCCTTATTGTTACAAAAATTGCTTTGGCTTCTTTAATTGCTTGAAAAGATTGGAACCGCAGTTTGGCTTTCTACCACACAAACCATCTGCCTGGCATTAGACTAGTGCTGACTTCAAGGGACAAATCCTGACTGAGTCACCACTGATGAATCATTGTCTCACTTGGGGATTTCCTCTGAATTGTTCCACTTCAAATCATCGTAAAAAGGACACTCTACTCCTTCAATATTATAAATAGTAATCAAGCCAAAAGAGAAGAATTAAGCAATACATAGTTACTACAGCATAGAAAATCTCCTTGAATTTCAAGTTCTTGAATTCCAATATCAGTTTTGCTAACTACACTATTTTCTGCTATGGCTTTTGTTTTTCTTTCAGTTTCTTTTGTTTGTTTGTTTTTGATGAACAAAGGCCTTTACAGTATTCACTTAGATCATTTTAATCACTTCAATTGTCTATTTATATAAGCTACTGATTTTTCTCCCCTTAAGCGATAACAGTGCTCTCTGAGGTGTGCTGGTAATCCTTCCTGCTAAAGACATGAATATTTCCACTGAGTGCCAAACTAGAAGATATAATTAGATCAACAGTGGTAAAAGTCAAGGCCTGTTGCCAGGCAGAGGTAAGGCAAGAAATGAGGCTCTTGATATCAAGAACAATTAAAAATGAGCAATGTCAGCAGCAGGAGCTGCAGAAGAGAGGCAAGATGAATGTTGTGACCAATACGTGATACGAAGAAAGACAAAGGCAGTGATTTGCAGATGAAAGGAAAGACAGGAAAGTAAAGGGCAATTTGGATAGAACAGAGTAAAAAAATCTGTCAAAAGTCTTATGTGTTACTCAGGCTTGAGAATTAAGTGCTTTTTACTGCATTTATTATTATTATTATGGGCTACAAGTTATCCGGGGAAGGTCTGTAGTTTATGATTGCTGTGATTTTGAAATGACACTCCCCAGTTTAGTGCCTCACTCCCTCCACCAGTAGTCTCCCAAACCAGATGCCGCTCACTTGCTTGCTCCCTGAACATGTGTGCCTCACATGGTTCTAATGTGGTGAACAGGCCTGCATGCACTATAAAATAATACCTCATAGAAATAACAAATGCTGGGATTCATAACACATAACGGTATAGTATCTAATAGTTGGGGTTTGGTTTTGCTGTTCCTCCTTTTTCTTAAGGGAATTGTCAAATTTTTTCCTGTTTGCTTATCTGATTTAGAATAGGAGGTCAGTTCATGCTGAACTTCCAAACAACACAAAGCTAAAGGGGTTTTAATCAACCAAAGGCTCAGAGTTAATGAACATGACTAGTTTCAGGGAAGCCAGTCGGCTGGCAGGAGTAAATTAGTTACCTAATGGACAGATAATTCAAAGCAAGGATGCCGCATAGAATAGAACTGCTTGGAAAAATGTTACATTAAAAAAGGAAGTAGGAAAATGGTTGGTAAACTTGAATTTTTTGGGCTAAATGTAGTACTCTCACAAAACAACCAGTAATATAGATTTTGTGCAACCTGCATTATCAGAGAAGTTTATTTTCTTATAATTCTAACATAAAAGTTTTCATTTTGGTCTCTTATTTTTACTATGCCAAATACAAAGAAGTGCTTAGCTGATCTAATATGTATTTAAAAATAAAATGTTTTGTCTCTTCTTTATAATATTTTTTTTCTTAATAGTAAAGAGCAGCAATAAATGCATAGACAGTAAAACTCAACTTCCCAAGTCATCCCCAAATTCTAAAGGACAAATTACAATAAGCCTGGTTTTTCACTCTGTTATAAAAATCACATGGGTACCTATTGAAACTCTTTTAAAGCTACCTTCGCTTTATCAAAGATGTACAAGAAGCCTTTAGCAAAATAACAGAACAAGAAACAATATCTAATGCCAGCTCTTCTGCTGATGAAAATTTGTATTAGTGAGAACTTATATTTAAAGTGGTTCATCATATGTCAGGTACTGGTAATATGTGTGGCAAAACCTTTATTTCTCAACTGACCAGATGAGATTGTAGGACGTTTACCTGTAAGTAACAATAATAAATTAAAATATTCAGAGATATTCTAGCCTTTTCAGTGTGGACATCCATTGCTGTTGTGGGTTTGCGAAAGTTCCCCCTCCTTGGGACAAAAACCGATCAGGAGTTTAGGTGACGCCTTTGCTAATCACATCTTCAAGAAAACGGAAGAGAAGGTGATGGTGCAGATGAAATTGGGAGCCATGTAGGAGGTGGTGGCAGGCCCCGTGGGGGCCAGGCCTCTCTCCTCCCCCGGCCCTGGGCTGGGGGCAGGAGCAGCACTGAAGCCCCCTGACCAGACATGTAATAGAGTGAAGAAAAAAAACTTTAAAGAAGGACTTGGACAGGGCTGCTGCAGAAAGAATTCCAACCAGAGAGATAGCTGAGCCTTCAAGGTCAAAGCTGGCAGCCGGAGAGAGAAAGAAGCGGCGAAAGGGGGAGACAGCTCCTTCTCCCCTTTCCCTCTCTCTCCCTTCAGCAGCGAAAAAGACTGAGATCTAAATCTTTGTTATTTGTGGAACATTGCTGAGAAGCAGAGACAACTCTAATTGCAGCTTGAGGAACTCATACTGGAGCAAAGAAATACATGAAGAAACTGAGATTCCATGGTGGAGGCCTGAGATGAAACAGAGTCTTGAAGTGATTTGTGGCCACAGAGATCTTACGCTGGAGCGAGACGGCCTGGGTAAGACTTGTGTGATCCCAGTGAGAGATCTGTGCTGGTGCAGCTGAGTTTGTGACCCTGAGGGACAGAAAACAGGGGTGGACTCAAAGCCATTATTCCCTGTGACTATGTGGTGAAGACCATGGAAAAGCAAGTGTCCCCTTGTAGTCCAT